>OU343040.1:10811042-11411042 GCA_910593735.2 Ectemnius lituratus
TTCCCTGGTTGGCTCAGGCGAAAGTTTCCGAGCGTTAATATTTGTTCCGATCTTTCTCGATCCTTATTGGAGACGTAATTTCGCTAGCATTGTGGCGCTAATTTTGTGTAGGGGAATCGTTTTGTGGCGTACGCCAGGCGTAACGTCACAGTACATTGCCCAAAAAATTGAGCATTCTACACAATACCTGGTCATTTTACAAAATGCCCAGGTTAAACACATTACCGTGACATATATATAGCTAACAGGAGACTCTATAGCTAACTACTTGGCGCGAGACTCTACCGAGTCTCCGGATGATAAATTCCTCGTACAATAAAATATTCACGCGTTAATGTGTTTCACAATGAATTATTTACACAATAGATTGTTTGTACGATAAATTGTCTTATGATAAACTGCTTACAATAAATTATTCGTAAACCATTTTATTTTATTATCAAAGTGCCTGAGTATGCAAGGTTTATATGAAACTATTGCCAAAGATTCAGCTTTTTCTGTGGATTCAACGGAGATCCAACGGTGCATCCGAATGCAGTGCCGAAAGTTGCCATCTGAGCGACCGCCCCGTTTATCCTAACGCTCTCAATGCTATGGTCTGATTTGTCTAATCTGTCCTTCGCTGATTTTTTGGTGTAGTCTGCGCAATAGGTCTGAGAAAGACTGTTAGATTAATCTCCATGAAAAATACGTGTGCGAAAGTGAGAACTTACATTGGCGAAAGCGATATAGAACATTTGGTCGCAACTATACATCTCGAACTCAGGTAATGTTTGGCAGACAGATTTCTCTTTACCGGCTAATTCCTTGTAGGCATTGTATGTTGCCTCAAGACCCATTATATCAGGGTAGTCTTCCAGAAAAGTTTGCGAAGTATTAGACTAGAAAAGCAAAGGTGGATTATGCGTATTGTACTCTCTATACCAAAGTCGAAACTCAATTCTCAAGAGATTACTTTCACATCCATGTTATAACGATTCTTAAACTCCCTGTCTGAAATCTTATTGAATGCCTCGATGAAGAGCAATTTCTTGCTTAGACACTTAGTTCGCATCTGTGGTGGCCACCAAACAATGTCCTCGTTCCCCTTTGGATAACTGCCTAGAGTTAGAAATTAATCTTCCAGTAGTATCACGAATTTTCGACCGTAAAATTGGACTCATTTAAAAGCATACCACAATCATCTATGAGATGATACAACTCGTGTCCCAAAGTAGTACCAATGCCAGCGTAATTATACAAGCTACGAGTGAGAAAGTAATATTTCAATGAGTATGAACTTTATTATAATAAAAAAGGAACACTTACGTCGGTATAGTCCGACTGAACAGTGGAGACATCAAGAGAGGCGCATGAACATCTGAAAAATGCATCTAAGTAAATTTTGGTGATCGACTTCAAAAACATGCAAGAACTCAATTCAATGAGTATGTATTAGTAGATTGTGATACAAGTGCGGAAAGTGGCCAATTTCCAGATGCGTGAAGTTGCTGCATGAGCGGAAGGCGAGTGCGATAATCACACGAGTCCTCCTGTCAATGTCGCGTACGCTAAGGCGAATGATGTAAATTCACGCATCTGGAGGTTGGCTGCGTTACGCACTAGTAGGATACTATATTTTATGCAACGAATGCGGCGAAAGTTCACTTTGAGTGAATCGACAAAAAACGAAGCATGATTTCTATTGCTGGTTGGATCGACAGATTGACTTATGGCTCTGAACTTAGCAGAAAATGTAACAAAATACCGTTAATCATTTATTTCTCATTACCGCACTAGTGCGGTAATAATTTAATTTGCGCACTAGTGCGGTAAAGCGATCGATAAAATGAAATAAAATGCTACTTTCGGCACGCCAGCAGTAAGAGTGTGAATATAGATTAGAGTGTGGGAATCAGTCACTTTCTGCACGATACGCAGGCCTCGAAAAGTGAACTTTCGCACCATGCGTTGCATAAAGAAATTTATGAAAGTGGCTGATTCCCACACTCTAATCTATATTCACACTCTTACTGCTGGCGTGCCGAAAGTAGCATTTTATTTCATTTTGTTGATCGCTTTACCGCACTAGTGCGGTAAACAGAAACAAACGATTAACGGTATTATGTTACATTTTCTGCCAAATTCAAAGATGCATGTCAATCTGCCGCTTTAACCGGCAATAGGAATTAATGTTTACTATAGATTTCTGCCTTAATAATCTGTTAGGAATTTCGTTCATAAGATACCCGATATTCATTTGAGCAGCCATAACAACTTTTGGACGAATACTCTGGTCAAAATGCATTTTTTTCTATTTTATAGAGGACGGTGCCACTACGAATTTTGTGAGAATTTTGTCATACATGAAAAAACGTGAAAAAAGTATGTTCGACTTTAATAAACGTGATATTTAATACATATAAATAAGACAAGACGATATTATTTTGTATTTTTCAGCAAACTTTTGCGTTGTCTATTTTCGAAGTCACTGTACTTACAGAGCAAGTTGGCATTGTTATCGAGTATTGCGCCTGGCGTCAAAATGTCTCTCTTGTCTCTCCTGTACATATCGACAATTATAATAATTCGTAAATAAATAAAACACATGTCGAATGTTATAAATACAATAAACTCTCAAAGAATTCAGTAACTCACTCTCCAGCAGTCCCGCCCACCATTACCCAGGGGGGGAAACCAATCCATTCATTGAGTGCGTTGAATTTTGCCGTTGTGTTTTCACGAGTCAATTGGTTTAACCACGTAGAATTTCTCATTTGGTTCCCAATAGCTATCTTTATCCTGCTGTTTAATTGATGAATCTACCAACAAGGAAATTATAAGTAAAATTACCAGTATCTCTTAGTCTGACGTCTGAATTCTTACAATTTCTGCATTATCCTTCAGGAACCATTTTTCGAAGACTAATTTCTCCAAGATCTCCTCCATATTATGATTCACGATACACGTATGCCACCTAAGAAGATTATCTGTATCAACCTGTTTCTACCTTATAATTGCATTGTTCCGTATTAGATTCGATGAAACACCTCGGATGAAACTTTTCCCTTATGTAGCGGAAAAGACTATGAGGCTCGATTGACGTTGCTTCTAGTAACTTGAACATATCCTCCTTCATTATTAGGTGACGTTCAACGAAGTAAAGCTCCATATGATGTCCTACAGTATTTCGCGGAAAGTACATGAAGTATTTAGTCGAAATCTTGTATGAAAAAAGCACAGCGTACCTAAAATTTCTTCGGGCACATTTTTAAGCAGATGCATCAAGTCTAGGAAGTACTGTTTAAAACGTACAGAAATTATCTTTTTGGTCTGCCTCGTTTTCGGAAGAAAATTTTGTAACAACGCCTCTATTACTTCCGTCCATGGTATCTAAAAAAAGTCCTTTATAAAATCGGATATACTGTCTGTTCGATTTAGCAGATTTTCTGTCGTACTTTTTGAGTTTTTGTTTGAGCGGGGACAGCATCTGAAAACCACTTTTCCAATTCTAGCCCAGTCAATTGATCATAGGGGTCTGGCTTTTTTTTCTTGTTTCGTTCGATTATCTGAAGCAGAAGTTATAAAGTTTAAAGATATGATAATCAATCTCGATCTCCTCGACTTTACCAAAAATACGAGTATACCCGATGGAGCTCTTTCCGAAATTCAAACACTTTCTCAATCCTTTCTTTGATTAATGAATCAGAATCCTTTAACTTCAGACTTTTCATAATGACAAATAGGAAGTCGTAGTAAGTTTGTTTTTCCTGTAGCTTCCAGCCCTCATCGTGGAAAATGGATCCATACGCACTTGGGGATTCCATGACCTGAAAGTTTAAAGCCACGTTTGAAGGGTGCAAAGCAATAATCCGATGATACTTTTACCATACTTATTGGTAGCGTATTATTACCATTAACACCGGTATACCTTCCGACGCTCTACCCGCTAGAATTTTAAAACGGAAGAAAGCTGATTCGCCTGACAATCTTAAATACTTAAAATGGATATCCCAAAGTTGAGTGGTGGCTGACAAACGGCCGATCTTTTTAACTTCTCGGGCAACATTTTTTGCGTTGCTGATTGGATATTCCGCTGTGAAAATATTGTGTTCAGTAAGAGATGTATATTATTGAACTCGAAATATCTGAGACTGGAACTGTTGTATTACGAATCTTTAAACAGGTCTCATAAGCCTCCTTCGCCCTACGAAATACACTGTTTCCGCCCGATCGATAGGTGTATGACTCAAGTGATTCTGAAAAGAGTAATCCGACTGAGTGTAATATTTATATCGCATACGATGTTTGAATTGCTTACTCCGAATTATGAGAACAAAGTCAACATTCATCACGTCGACCAGACTCCACTCTGAAGCATATTTGGGACCTGGATGATTGTTGTGAAAATTACCGCAGGCAAAAGTGAAAAAATCCTGGCAGGGTTCCGCTCGAGTGTCCATATTGTTCTTGTATTCTTTTCCTACCACGTACAATGAATTTTGTATTATGCTTGTAGAGAGAGCAGTGTACAATCCATTCATTACCTCTCGCTTTACATTCTAACGTTTTGCATAACGCTTCCTTTTGACGATTGATTGGTTTCCATTGGCACCATGCTGATTGAACCATTATAAATATCAGGGACAATCTAGAAATGAATAAGTGTTAACAAAGTTACGCAACACAAACGGGAAGTACATGTATCGGGGGATCGAGTGTCTACTTGATGACTGCCCTTGTGTGAGACATTATTCTCATTGTGAACGAGTTTCCACCTCAAGAAGGAAAAAATTATTCGGTAGAGGAATTCATCATAGCACTGACAAGGTTATTGAATTCTTGCCAAATATTGACTGCAATATATGCACTTGTGACCAGGAATACCCGTTGGAAGAATTCTACTTTCGGATTAGGAAGTGTTACAAAAAATTTAAGTGGCTTTAAAAATATGGACTTCCATTCCATTAGGCTATAAAAAGTGATACGGTTTGCACATAGAACAACAAAACTTCCGCAAAAGTGAGCGTAGCGAGCGAGCAAATTGATTACAAATTGGTTAGGAATTAGCATTATAATTAGTTGCAATTTTCGAATTTTTTAATAGTGTTTATAAATTGCCCTTAACGAGAGTAATCAAACGGCACAATTTTTACTTTATAATTTCCACCCCTTCAGTCACTATGCCCCCTCCCCCCTCTTCCTACCTGGATGTTTGCTTGATATGGATTACTTTAAATAAAACGGTTAATGCATATACCACCCCATATTCTAGTAAATCCTCGAATGAAGCGCGCATACGGCAGATTTTTTTATTGTTAATCGCTAACTTATTTGTTAATTTATTGTTGAATGCCAATGCGAGTTAAATCGAGGTATCTTTGAACGAAAACTTGGCTTTCTTGGATGATATCTATGTCTTTTTTGTTATATCTCAATTTTGTGGGGGGAATCAAACAGCTACTCGGCGCATTTTTTTTACATTTTATTGTTTTTGGACGGATTTCACGTCTTTTTGTTACTTAACACTTAACAATGAAGACAATGAAATTTTTATTAAAAAATTTAACAGTATAATTTTAATAAATTATCAAGTATCATTTATGTTAAAATATGTACCATCTCCTGTATGCATGTTCATTTTATAATGTAATTTTAATGTTACAACATATTTATACTTTAAACATGCACATAGGAGGAGTCCACGCTCGGGAACTCTCGAAGTGTTTAGTAAATGTACTACCGTGTCAGCGACATATTCTTATGCTTAATAAAAAGAGAATGAGCTTTCCCTCCTCTGTTTATGTTTTTTTAGAGCAGAAAAGATTGGTGACAGATGATCTCCAGTTTTGGTGTTTGGTGAAGGTAGTTTCAACCAAATACTTCATGAACATAACTGCTTCATCTTCATCAATAAGCATGTGCAGGGTAAATTGTGGCTTGTGAATCTTGGAAACAGTAAAGGAGTTACAAATTATGAATTCCAAACAAATCAAAACCTACTATATGGACAGTCCTTTGCAGATATTAGGAAAGGAAAGAACGAGAACAAATTGGAGTCATGTTCATTTTGTAATAATAGTGCTTTCTTCGTATATTTGCCTGTTAGACATATACGCCATACCACATACTGGAATGAATCATTGCGCAAAAATAGAATTTGCTTCGATCAATCGTTTTCCACAATTCTTTCTCAGAGTGCTATAGTAGGACCTGTAATGAATCTCCTATGATTTTTACCGACTTCGAAAAGGAGGAGGTACTCAATTCGATCGCTATTTTTTTTTTCAAATGTTTGTCCAGCGATATCTCTGCGACGGATGAACCAATCGGAACGAAACCTTTTGTATCTCACAGTGGATTTTCTCAGAACGGTTTTGTTGTGCTCACGGGTTAAATTCGGCGGGGACAAAAGCCGAATTGTACCAGCGTTTGTTGGAGGCGGATCCGACGTGTGCCTGGATGAGTAGTCCAGGAAGCGGCGAGAACCAACCTGTGGCGCAGGAGGATTCAGGGGTTCCGGAAACCTCTCCTACGATGAGTGAAACTGAACGAGAGCTTTTGCTTGTCCAGCGAGAAAAAGAGATGGCCGAACAAAGGCTACTCCTGGCGCAGCAAGATATCAGGATGCTACGAGGGACGAGTACACCAAACGACCAGCATCCAACAACGAGTATAACAGTAGGTGCACAAGCGATCGAGAGTGCGCGACCGCAAGCTAACATTTCCGCAATTAGCGAGATTCTCGGGTATTACGATGGAAGCAGCGAAAACTTTGACACGTGGGAGAAACAAGTGATGCTTCTCAGAACATCATATGGGCTAGACGAGGGAAAGCGAAAGAATGGTTTAACTCGAGATCCGAAAACTACGAGATGCCGGTCAAAAGATTGTTAGACAAGATGCGTGTGATGTTTGTTCACCGGTTGAATAAACTGGTGCTGAGGCGGAAATTCGAGGCACGAGTTTGGAAGAGGGAGGAGTCCTTCAGCGAGTACGCTTACGACAAGATTATTTTGGCGAATCAAGTGAGCATAGATGAAGATGAATTGGTCAGCTATATGGTCGACGGGATACCGGACAAGATTTTGTGCGACCAGGCGAGGACCATGCGGTGCAGAACAGCGCGAGAATTAATACAAGCTTTCGACGAGATCACCTTACAACCAAGGGAGCAGCGAGGCTACGGATCGAAAAGTTCCAGAGAACAGAGGGGCAGCGATAAAGGAGCTGCACCAAAGCGATGCTACAATTGCGGTGAGCGTGCGGGTCATCTGAGTGCCGAGTGTCCTACGAAAGCTGATGGTGTGCGATGTTATAAGTGTAGCGAGCGTGGACACATTGCATCGAACTGCACGAAAAAACCGACAGCGAATGCGGCGAGGCAACCGAGAGGACCGTCGGCGAACGTCAGTGATAGTTCACAGGTTTCGCAATTACCGACTGGTAAATACTACAAAAATACCGAAATAAATAAATGCAAGGTAGTAGCATTGATCGATACTGGAAGCGATCTATGCCTGATGCGAGCGGATCGATATATTAAAATAGGCGCCCCGCGATTGCAACAGCAGGAAATCCGATTTCGCGGTATCGGCTCAGACAGAAATACGACGCTAGGCGAATTGGAGACAGAAATCTTAATCGATGGGGATAATCATTGGATAAAGATTCATGTGATATCCGAAGCGTTAATGCAGCATGAGTTATTAATCGGAACCGACTTTCTAAATAATTTAGAACTCGTAGCAAGAGAGGGCAAGATTTCGATCAAAAGAATGACCGGTGAAAACGCGACGAGTGTCAATAAACCGGAAATATTTCAAATAGAATGCGTGCATGAAGTAAATAAAATCGACGTATCTGAAGTAGTAAATGCTGAATATAGGGATACGATAGAAAAGTTAATTTCTAATTACAACCCGAGAAACGTACGCGAGACGAATATCAAAATGAAGTTGGTTTTAAAAGATGAAGAGCCGGTATACCAGAGAGCGCGGCGATTGCCACCTGGAGAAAAAGAGAAAGTAAATCAACACATAAATGAGTGGATAAAGAACGGGATCGTGTTACCTTCGTTATCTGAATACGCGAGTCCAGTCGTTCTAGCGAAAAAGAAAGACGGACTTACTCGACTGTGTGTCGACTATCGTCAGCTGAATCGCAAGATAGTAAAGGACAGATATCCCTTGCCCTTAATCGAAGATCAACTCGATCGATTGCAAAATGCGCGCGTCTTCATCACGATCGATCTGAAAAATGGGTTTTTTCACGTGAAAATTCGCATTCACTTGATTCTTTTTCACTTATTGACTACTTTGTAAGCGGCCCATATATTGTTGCGGGCTGCGTCGCGTGTAGTTCTTACGTCACGAATACAGTCTGGCCGACCCACGATTTTTTCTTTCTTAACATATAAACTATCATATTTGCCTGGAATTGTGATCAATTTTATGACGGAGGGTTTTGTGCGGGGGGCTCTCCACCTATTACATTGATGTAGATGAACTATAAAACCGCGTGTTGTGAGAAGGTTTGGTAGGTTGTTGTGCAGAATTTTAGAAATACACAGGAATTCTGGGAATCAACAAAATTAAACTGTATTGATATGGAGCATAGGAAAAGATACATTGGAATTGGGATTCATATTTTAGTTTCTACATAATTCAATTTTGTAATAAACAATCCCAGCAACGACTTTGGCAAAGAGAACGGAAAACGAACTTTGGGCGTTCGCGCTTTCTCAGCCGAACTCTCCCTATCGTAGGGTATAGTAAAAGTCTAATAGAACCGTAAGGCGTCCGGGCAACCCCCTGTTCTCTCCTCTCTGGGAGGCGTCCGGCTTTCTCAGCCGAACTCTCCATCCCAGGAGGCGACCAGGAGCTGACCCCCGTACTCTCCGATGCCAATGCATATTCTTTCGGGCGGCCGTGGTTTCTTACCTCGTCCTCTCCCGAGAAAATACTGCAAAAAGGGGCGAGCGCGTCCGCGATCGCGATTTTATAAGTCGTGGTTGCTAAGATTGTCGAGCCGCCGCCACCGCAATCAACAAGGCGGTTGCCACGCAGGTGGCCACTCCCCGCCGCACCCCGTAGCGCCAAAGTGTTTTTCCAGGGCCGGCCTTAGTTTTTGGTTCCATCACAGTGTGCTTTATGTACTGAATATATCATATAATTGTTTTTTCTTTAAAAAGCGGTCGCAGCGGCAAAATGTCAGGCAGAAGGACTATTTAGTTGATTTCATGGTGACCCATCAAGACTTTGCCGCTGGAAAGCTGTTGGGCTTGCATGGGCGAGAGGCTGCGAGAAAGTTGTGGCGTTATTTAACAACTTAGTTAAATTCTCGCGGTCCCGCCAGGACCACAGATCAATCGCAAAAGGTAAAAGCTGTCCCATCGACCTCTAGAAATTATATATTTACGCAGCGAGCAATAATGTCACTTCTTTTGTTTACAGGCATGAAAGGATATGAAAGTCCGGGTAAAGGCGAAGCTTGCCAGCATTCGTCTTAGCAGGACCAAGACGGGTAATTTGCCCGATACTCTCGGCGTGCTTACAGACGCCGAAAGTAAAATTGCTGCCACCTTTGGCCGTGTGGCATTTGACGGCACGTAGTTGCCCGGTTCCCTCCCAGGAGCTATGGTAAATGGGATTTAAGTTTTGTTTTATGTTTTTTTACTAATACTTTTATTTCAATTTTTGTTATTAGTGTGGGATTGAGTGAGCGAGCGAGAGAGAGAGAGAGAGAGCGATTGAGCGAGCGAGAGAAAGCATGTGTGGAGTGTGTACGTGTGTCGACGAGAAAAATTGAACGTCTGGACGACGCGGAAGATTTCGGCAGACCAACGGTCAAAAATCAGAATGCGTCGAGCGTCGAGAGGTGTTGCGTCGAGAGCGATTATTCACCACTAACTAAAATAAAGTAGCATTTTCCACCTGCAAAACACTTCCCCGTTAATACCTTCCCACATTTGGGGGCTCGCAGCCGGGATTTGATTGATTATAAGCGGATTTGATTATAGCCAAATCATAGTCGTGAGTGCGAAGTGCGTTGACGTGGGACTAGCGGTGAAGTGACGTTGAAAAGAACAGTGAAACTAAAGCGTCTAGCGGTGAATTTTCAATACGGTGATTAAAATGTCTGCGTCACAAAAGAAAGCGAGTGATTTCCAAGTCGCGGAGTTGAGAGAATTGTTGAAGCAAAAGGGGCTCAACATTTCGGGCGTCAAGGCCGATCTTATTAAGAGGCTGATGGAGGCTGATTCATCAGGGGATTGGATGATTAGCTTGCCGAACAGATCAAATCGCGACGATGAATATCAAGATGCGGAAGAAGTGTTGTCGGAAAGTCCGCCGACGGAGCGGATGCATGAAGTTATGCGACGGGAAATAGAGATGTATCGCAAAGAGAAGGAGCTGGCCTAACGTGAACTAGCGTTGGCGAGAATTGAGATGGAAACGATGAGAAATCGACAAGGTATAGCGAACAATTCTAACGAAGGAAACCGAGTCCCATCAACAGCGTCGGAAATGTCTCAACAACTGTCGATCAGAGCGATCATAGAGCTCTTAGACTACTTTGATGGAACCGCAGAGGCATTCACTATGTGGGAAGACCAAGTGAATTATTTGCGGCATACGCATCGTTTACCCGACGATCAAACTAAGGTGATGATGGTCCAACGGCTAAAAGGAAGAGCACTTGAATGGTTCAGGTCAAAGAGAGAGTATCTGCAGATGAATGTTGATAACTTACTAGCAGAACTGAGAAAAATGTTCCACCATCGCATTAGTAAAAAAACTTTGAGAACGCAGTTTCAAGAGCGAGCGTGGAGACGTGATGAAACGTTCAGTGACTACTTCCACGAGAAGGTGATTTTGGCGAACCGGATCTCCATGGATGAGGACGAGTTAATAGACTACATCATCGACGGTATTCCAGATGTGGTGTTGCGCGATCAAGCGCTTGTGCATCGGCACAATACAAAGGAGACGTTGCTGAGGGCGTTCGAACGAGTGACGCTACGAGGGAGACCGCAACAGGCGAGCAGCTATCTCCCTCAACACACAAAGATGACGCGGCCAGAGAAGTCTCAGCAAGAAGGAAGACAGAAAACAAGTGAAGCGTCGAAAGAAGTGAAGCGATGTTACAATTGCGGCGCGTCAAACCACCTAGGAGCGAGTTGTCCTCACAAACAAAAAGGTATGAAATGCTATGAGTGTCAAGAATTTGGGCATATTGCGGCGAAGTGTCCCAAAAAAAGCGGCGTGGTGAGAAATGCGTGTGATGCGACCAGATCTACTTGCGATAAATATTATAAAGACGTAATAATTCACGATCAAAAAATCGCGGCGTTTGTCGACACAGGAAGCGATATTTCGCTTATGCGCGCGGAACAATACATAAGGCTCGAAGCGCCAAAATTAAAACAGAACGAAATTCGATTTCGCGGAATAGGTTCCGAAAATAATAAGACCCTCGGTGAGTTTCATTCTAATATTCAAATTGACGGCGAACAATATTCGATTAGAATCTGTGTGATTCCAGACACGTTGATGCAGCACAAGCTTCTAATCGGCACTGATTTCCTAAATACAGTGAGTCTGCATGTTGATGGCGGTAAAATTTCAATGTGTAAGTTGCCGACGGAACCTTGCGGTTCGGAGATCCTAGAGATTCTTAAAATAGATTGCGTAGCGGAGGTGAATGAGGTTGATTTGTCACACATCAAGTCGCCGGAATATAGAAGCATCATTGCCAAATCAGTTGACAATTACAATGCGGTGAAACAACGTGAGGCTCCCGTGAAAATGAGTCTATTGCTTAAAGATGACGAACCAGTCTATCAGCGAGCAAGGCGTTTATCCCCGTCGGAAAAGGAAGAAGTAGACAAACATATACAAGATTGGTTGAGCAACGGCATTATCCAACCGTCGCTATCGGATTACGCGAGTCCAGTCGTGCTGGTTAGCAAAAAAAACGGCGGCACGAGACTTTGTATCGACTACCGAAAGTTGAACAAAAAAATAATCAAAGACAGATATCCACTTCCATTAATAGATGACCAATTAGACGCGTTGCAAGGTGCGAATGTGTTTAGCACATTAGACTTGACAAACGGGTTTTTTCATGTACCAATACAATCGGAAAGCCGAAAGTATACGTCATTCATAATACCCAACGGGCAATAAGAATTTTTATATGTACCATTCGGGCTATGCAACTCGCCCGCAGTTTTTCAAAAATTTATTAACGCCGTTTTTAAGGAACTTATCCGTCGTAAAGTAGTACTCGTATATATGGATGATTTAATAATTCCCGCGAAAGATTTTGAAAATGGTGCGATGAACATTAAAGAAGTTCTAAGCGTTGCTGAAGAATATGCATTAATGATTAATTGGGAAAAATGTAGATTTCTCCAAACAAGGATAGAATTCTTAGGACACGAAATAGAAAGCGGCAAACTTCGGCCGACGACAAATAAAACGGAAGCGGTGATGAGATTTCCGTATCCAGCGACTGTTAAGCAAATACAGAGCTTTTTAGGACTAACGGGCTACTTTAGAAAATTTATCCCAAATTATTCTATTATCGCGCGGCCATTGACTCATCTTTTAAAGTTAGACGTGAAATTTGAGTTTCGTGAAGAAGAGAGGACAGCAGTCGATCAATTAAAGTATTTGTTGAGTAACAAGCCGGTCTTAAAGATATATGAAATGGGAACTGAAGCTGAGTTACATACTGACGCTTCTAAATACGGCTACGGAGCAATTTTGATGCAGCGCGATTAAGGTGACCACAAATTCCATCCAGTGTACTATGCCAGCGGAAAAACGACAAACGCGGAGAGTAAATACATAGGTTACGAACTTGAAGTATTGGCGATTGTGAGAGCGCTAAAAAAATTTAGGGTGTATCTATTAGGAATCCCGTTTACAATCGTTACCGATTGCCAAGCGTTTTCAATGACAATGAGAAAGAAAGATCTGTGTGTGCGCGTTGCGCGATGGGCGTTGTTAATAGAAGAGTTCGAATGTACAATAGAACATAGGCCTGGTAAAAATATATTGCATGTCGACGCGCTAAGCCGAAATCCGTTGCCAAAATGTATGATTGTGGATGAAAGTGAAGAAAGTTTAAATGCAAGAATTGGTAGAGCGCAGCGTGAGGATGACGAAGTAAATAAAATTATTGAATTAGCGGAAAAGAGTGAGCATGACGGATACGTAATGAAATGCGGATTACTATTTAAGGACGATGGTAGCGAGATTCGTTTAGTGGTACCGAGACTAATGAGAGCGCAAGTTGTAAAACGTATTCACGAAAATGGACATTTCTCCATCGGGAAAACCGAAATGTTATTAAAAAGAGACTATTGGTTCCCCAATGTGCGTGCCAAAGTGGAAAAAGTGGTGCGTAATTGTGTGAATTGCATACTGGCGGAGAAGAAACAAGGGAAACAAGAAGGATTCTTGAATCCCATAGACAAGGGCGGTGTTCCTTTAGAAGTGTATCACGTCGATCACTTAGGTCCATTGATGTCGACACAGAAAAAATATCGCCACATCCTAGTCGTCATAGACGCCTTCTCCAAGTTTGTGTGGCTGTACGCCACGCGCTCAACGGGCACGGCGGAAGTGCTTACTCATCTTCAGAGGCAAGCGACAATGTTCGGGAATCCGAGGAAGATAATATCAGATCGTGGAACAGCGTTCACGTCGCACGAGTTTGAGGACTATTGTAAAGAGGAAGGAATCCAGCATACACTCATCACAACTGGAGTTCCGAGAGGAAATGGGCAGGTGGAGAGGATCAACAGGACGTTGATACCTGTCCTTACCAAATTAGCAGCGCCAAAGCCACAGGAGTGGCTCAAATTTCTTAGAGCGGCGCAACAATGTCTGAATGCAACTCCAAGCCGGAGCATAGGGACGTCACCGTTCAAAGTATTATTTGGAGTTTATATGCGACAAAGAGACTACCCAGAAATCAGCGAAGCCATCAAAGCAGAGTGGATCGCAGCTTTTGAAGAACGGCGCGACAAAGTACGAGAGCAGGCGCGAGAGAATATTTTAAAGTTGCAGCAGGAGAATACGCAAACCTACAATAAAAAGCGTAAAGCAGCCCACCGGTATTGCGAAGACGATCATGTGGCCATCAAGCGTACTCAGTCTGGACCAGGACTTAAGTTCGCTTCGAAGTTTTTAGATCCTTATCAGGTGATTAAGGTCCTCTGTAATGACCGCTATATAGTGCAGAAGGTTGGGGTTCAAGAAGGTCCATTACAGACTGTGCGGGGTGACCAGGCGTGTGGCCCGCCTAGTCGCCAAAGTGCAAGGTACCGGGGGGCCCAATTCAGGGCCCCCCCGGGAGGTAGCGCGTTGCGCCGAGGGGCCGAGCAGCGCGGGCTCTGGATGTTGTTCGTCCAGAGTTCCCAGAGCCCGCTCTGGATGGCCCCAGAGGCCGGCCACCATGGGGGTTTTAGTCGGTAAGAGTCCGACATATCCCCGCCCCTTCCTCAGGGGGCGGGGAATCCATGAGGATTTCCCCCATGAAAAAAAAAAATAAAAAAAAAGGTCCATTACAGACTTCTACTTCAGCCGACCATATGAAGATGTGGATCAACAATCACAGTGATCAACTTTTAAGTGAGGAAAGTGAAAATTTAAGCGACGAATGTGAAAAAGACATATGAGGGCAGATGGGCGATTCCACGCAAAGTGATCACACCTTTTGACACTTTGTCTTCGATTTTGATGAAATTTGGTGAACATGCAGTCCTTAATATACAACCTCATTATCTGCACTTCGTTTGTAAAAATGTCAATTGTTATGCAAGTTATGTGCATTACAAAATAGGTGCAACTTTTTTTTTGAAAAATCATATCTCTAGAACGGTATGAGATATCGAGAAGCGCAAAACGCAGTTTTACGCAAAAAAGATTGAATTTTCATTAAAAAAAATTTGAGAAACGTAGCGACCTTCTTAATTTATTTAAAAATTGTTTAAAAGTTTGAATTGTTCATATTTCCGAAAACGCACTTTTGTCCGTTTTGAGAAAAATCATGGAAGTGCATTGAAGTGTCCTCTCAAAGCCCTGTAAATTTCAAGATGGTCAATTTAAAACTCTTTGAGATAAAATTCTTCATCCGTCACCGGAACACGCGCTCGGCGCTGGGAGACCAGCGCGCGCCCGTGCGACACGGATGCTTGCATACGGACCACCGCTACCGACCACGGCTGATCGTCCTTACCATCTAAATAAAGGGCTAATCTTCGGTCGGGTACCTGGTTGAATTAATCAATCTTTGCCTGAGTAGATGATTCCCGGTTAATACCTAACCATAAAGTACTGAACACTGTTTCCTCTCTGTGTTATTCGAGCTTGAGACCAACCTGAGGCCACATTAAAAACTGTGTTTGTGTACTCGTAGTACACAATTTATGTACATTGTTCACATCAAGGAGAAAAAAGGTGGACAGATAGAAAAAAAAAATATTTACACACCTAGGATTAGCTAAAAAAATGAACTCGACCCGATATTGAAACTTTGGAATTTGTCACCCATTGAGAAGCGTTTCGCGTTTATTCGATTTTTATTCACTGGAATAAGTGCGTGAAATTTAAGAGTTCCGGACAATGTTTTGGCCTTTGCCCTCGTGATTATTATAATCTGCATTAGTAGAATAGCTAAACGAAACATTAGGAAAGTGAATTTTTGCCCAATCATACAATTGTAAAGGTGTTGTTATTTGACCTTCTGTTACTCTTTGCAAGCTAGCTCGTGCTGCTGTTCTCTTTAACGATCTACCTAATCCATCACATGGCCCTTTCCCACGAGATGTCGCGAAAAAGTGCCATTCTGCTGGACAGTTGAAGTCCTCAGAATGCAAACATAAATTCAAAAAGTTCTTTAGATTTTTGTACTGAGCAGCAGCGCCATCAGAAAAATAATATACTTTATTAATCGCGGGATTGATATTTCTGGAACTATCATAAATTTGACCTTGATGCAAATGGATCGCGGTAGTGTTATGGTGTAATATGTCCGAAATTGCAATGTAATTGAAATGTTTTAATGTTTCTCTTACTCTATAGTATGCAACGAAGAGGTGATTTGGTCTAACCCAGACATTTACTTAGAATTTAAACAATTGGGTGCGGCAGGTGGTAAAACCTTCACTTCGTGGTAGTCACGAAACAGGTGGCCGCGATGAGTTCAAACCAGGAAAGAGAGGTTGTCCTGCAGTCACGGGTAATAAAATTGTATAACTTCGGAAACTCAGGAGTGACCTAGGAAAAATTTCAAAAACAGACTCACGACCCTTCCATGCATCTACAAAATTAATCTCAGTTTGGTATACGATGGGGTCCGTCGGTTAATTGTAATCTACCGATACTACCTTCTGTAATGTAGACCGTAAACACAGAGAGGAAACAACATTTAGTACTTTATGATTAGGTATTAACCGGGACTCATCCACTCAGGGAAAGATTGAATAATTTAACCAGGTACCCGACCGAGGATTAGCCCTTTATTTAGATGGAAAGGACGATCGGCCGTGGTCGGTAGCGGCGTCCGTGGTGCAAGCATCCGTGGCGCACGAGCGCGCGCTGGTCTCCGAGCGCCGAGCGCGTGTTCCGGTGACGCATGAAGAATTTTATCTCAAAGAGTTTTAAATTGACCATCTTGAAATTTACAGGGCTTTTAGAGGACACTTCAATGCACCTCCATGATTTTTTTCAAAACGGACAAAAGTGCGTTTTCGGAAATATAAACAATTAAAACTTTTGAACAATTTTTAAACAAAGTAAGAAGGTCGCTACGTTCCTCAAATATTTTTTTAATGAAAATCCAATCTTTTTTGCGTAAAGCTGCGTTTTGCACTTCTCGATATCTTATACCGTTCCAGAGGTATGATTTTTCAAAAAAAAATTTGCACCTATTTTGCAATGCACATAACTTGCATAATAATTGACATTTTTACCAACGAAGTGCGGATAATGTGGTTGTATATTAAGGACTACATGTTCACCAAAAGGTGTGATCACTTTGCGTGGAATCGCCCATATGTCCGATCAGGACGGCCGAGTGTGGGATTGAGTGAGCGAGCGAGAGAGAGAGAGAGAGAGAGCGATTGAGCGAGCGAGAGAAAGCATGTGTGGAGTGTGTACGTGTGTCGACGAGAAAAATTGAACGTCTGGACGACGCGGAAGATTTCGGCAGACCAACGGTCAAAAATCAGAATGCGTCGAGCGTCGAGAGGTGTTGCGTCGAGAGCGATTATTCACCACTAACTAAAATAAAGTAGCATTTTCCACCTGCAAAACACTTCCCCGTTAATACCTTCCCACATTAGGAGATCCTGTCAGCCCGTCAGGCGGGAAACACGGACGATGTAAAGCTAGTGAGGACGGAATATCCGTCAACCTTGCGTCCGTTAAGATTGGTGGAGTTCCGTGATAACATCACTAGTGCGGAGGCTGCAGCACCTCTCACTGAGGGTGAGTGTTGCCATTACCGCCATGAAAATTGACTGTACACGATATAACTTTTTTTTGTGGATTTACAGGATTGTATGCTTAGGAGAGGGATCTCTTGGAAGCAGACCTCTCAGTTGCGTCCACTTCTGTCGTCGTCACCAATGTTTCTCCTCGTCCTACCTCTCCAGCAATACCCTCTCCTCCATCCCCGATTCTTATGGAAACTCCACCACCAATTATTCTTCCGTCCTCGTTCCGAGTCAGAAGTGGGGCGAGAAGTGCTGAGGACTCCATGGCCCAATTGCTCGCATTGGAGCACAAAACCTATGCCTATTTAGAGGTACAGCAAATACATCTTTGCCGTTGCGTGCTAATATCATTGAAAATGTATTATTAATACATAATATTACTTCATTTTGCAAACGTTGACAAATGTGATCAAGGCCTTGGTGGAAGTGAAGCGACAAGCAAATGATTACCAAAGGCGTCAGACGGAGGCGATTGAAGCAATCGCACGATCGTTTGGGTACAACTCGTGAGGAGTCGTACAACTCCTATAAGTGAGTTGTAAGCAATATTTATAGTGACTATACACGTAATATGTAATCAGTTATTGTTCATGACACCTGTATTATTTCCAGGCGCAGCGTTAAAAATTTCTGTGGTAACACTACCACTTACTACCACCGACATCAACCGCGGCACCTCCACCTTGCCAGCGATACAATCCGCGGCACCCCCACCTTGCCTGCGACGTGTAGTATCACCAAGAGGATAGTCTTCAAAAAATTCTGATCCACAAAGATCGAAAGACGCATTAGCGCCGCACGCCAAGTATATACATAGAAGCGCGAAGCGCAATCACCTATGGGACACCGCCACTGCTCACTACTAGAAGTGAGAACATCGCCAAGATCAAGTACCCTTCTATGCACAGTCTGGTTGGTACTCTTAAAATTTCCTAATAATACTATAAAGGTAAACTCTATAAGTATTTTATCATTGAAGCGGTATATTATTTTTATATGCCTTGTAGATATGGACCCTTCCAACTGCTTTGTGTAAGGAATGACCGCAGATATAACGAGAGCTACAATGCATTGGATGACCTTTTCTATGCTTACCCGACTATTCAGATCTTTCTCAGGTATGCTCGAACATGCAAATATGAGCCTTGCATTATAATGCGATCTCGTGACCCTTGCCGCTTCCAAAATGTAAAACTAATTCTATATTTTGAACTAATTTTGCAGAAAGAAGCAGAGTTAAACAAATGCTGAACGCAACTAAACTGGACGAATGACGAAACCTCATTTTGTGTGGAACTCAAAGGACACCGAGAGAAATCGGAGAAGTTTTTGGTACACGGCACAGGAAATACAAAGAAAAATGTACAATTTATGGTAAGGTATATTAATAAAGAAAGTAAAATTAAATTAAACATATTAAAGGGTCCAAATTACAGATGCCACAAGAATTAAAGTGGACGAAGAAGAAGCGATACTGGCAAGCGAAAGAGACTAGCCGGCCCTATTTCAATGCCCGAGAATTTTCGCCTTCTCCACTTTTCCCAAGTGCGACGCAATCTTTATACACACAGGCGCAGCCCCACCTGTGTCTATTGTGAGTACAAACAATTCACATAATAGCCATTACTTAATTGATTAATTGAATACAGTATAGGAAAATGTCAATGGCACTTCGCCATCAATTCCTAATATATAAAAATACTTTTCAGGGAGAAGATACACCGAAAGCGCGCAAGGTTTCGAATTTGAGTCAAAGTGGAGGAAAGGGCGGAAAATACTGGCGGAGTGGAAATAATAACAAGTTATACAACACAGTCGAGCAGATGTAGCAATCAACCTGGAAGGGAAGCGCGGAGAGCGAAACAGAAAAATAGAATCAGAAAGAGTTTGTTTATTAAATTATTCAATATACGAAGTTGAATCAACACCGAAAGCATTGGTAGCGCCTGTATTCATATGTGTATGATGTGCAAATGTGAGTGAGGTAGAATGAGGCTGTCGTGCCTCCTGCATTCTTCTTTTATATGCCAAACTAGCCGGATGTTTTATTGTACAAACATATTTGACACAGAGGGAATACAACGACACACTAAATGTCAACAATTATATGTTACTTTTAAAATTCAATAATTACATTTTCTGTATATCGTCGGTTCTGTATATTGTCATGACAACAATAGAACTCTATTGTTGCCATGACAATATGTCACTCAACTTACAATAAACTTATAATACAGCAGACTTATCATATGATACATTGCACGTCTTATAGTAACATATAGTACATTGCATAACTTATAACGATAATAATTTAAAAGATTAAAAATATTACATTGCACCTCTCTTATATTAAATTTAAATACATCGCATTACTTATAACTACAATAAGTATAACTGAAAGCTCACGAAAAGATGCCCTGACGAGTTGATCCCGCATACGCTGTCCTTCTGACACGCGTCCTCCTCTTCCTTCTTCTTCGGGGTCTGCTTCTTCTCTCGCTGGCTGCTCCCTTTCGCGCCTTGGCTGGTTCTCTTGAAACTCTTCCTCGGAGAGATTGTATTGCAAGCGCATGTTATGTAACGTAGGGCATGCATTCACAATCATCCCCGCTGGGGATGCTTCCTTTGCTGGAGTACAAGAATATTTAAAAACTTAATATCATGTCAAAATGTGACAATCAAGTCAACTATTGGTAAGAGTCTATAGATACTTACATCACTGAGGCATCTCCAGACTGCCTTAAGTAACCCAAAGCATCGTTCGACGCAAGAACGTGATTTGCTGAGCGTCTCCGTATACCGGTACTCGGCAGTACCTTCTGCAGCGCCAAGGATCGGCGTCATAATCCATGGCTTCAAGGGATAGCCGGAATCCCCTGTTTGGGAGGCAAATAAAGAAACGTTAATACATTACTCTAGGATACAATGCAGAAGTATTGTTTAGCATGTATTATTTGATTCCTTACCGATGAGCCATGTCTTACGCTCTCCTTCATTGTAACACTTCTCCATAAGCATTCGTGCTGGCGACTGCATCTATATTGCGACATCGTGCCGCGATCCTGTATACCTCGCAAGAACATCCAGAATCTTTAAGTTCGGATCATACATCTGTAAAAAGAATTCATTAACTCATAGAGAAACATAGGTAACTCTGACATTACAGACGTATAAGTATTGTATACTATACTATTTGCACATTCAGTGTGTGCTGTGACGTGGCAAATTTTTGCCCGTCACAATAGCCAGCGTCTTGCACGTCTTCGGACACGCTCGGGGTACGGGGTGCGGATAGGCGAATCGGCGGGTTCACTTGAGCGCGCAATGAGATACCCGGCGTCGCGATTTTGGTGTTTCCTCGCGTTATTATTCTTATGGGATTACAGAGGAGCAGCAATTCCGTGTAGGAAGAAAAGAACGACAACATTTGGATCGGCGGGCTACGCATCGCTGCGTAGCGAGGGCCGCACTACGAATCGCTGGCTGGAAAGATAAAGATGAGTTCTCGGCCGCTGCTACGGCTAGTTGGTCAGAGCCCTCCGATTTCTCGGTCGGAAGGTCAGAGGGACACCCACTCGCCTGCTCCGGACAGGACTTGGGGGTGCGGAAGAGCCGGCTCCATTATTCCCCTGTCCTCGCCGTTGATCCAGCGTTGTGGCAACGTGCAGGGGTTCCCGACGTTTTTGTGACTTCCATTCGCGGAGTACGCATTTGTACACGCTGTATGAATGGGCATGGTGCTGTTGGGTGGCAGAGGAATTACCAGCCAGAAGGATTCCTCCATTCAATTAGGGTAGGGTAACCAAAGAGTTACCTGCGGCCCTGCCAGAGTTCTAGCGCGAGCCAGAGCTCTGTTTGGTTCAATTCGGGGAAGCGGCGGTTTTCGGCCGAGCCGCCGAACACCCGCGAACTTCCGACAAGTACACCTGAGCCAATCAGGGGGTGGTGGTACGTCATGGGGAGCCAATCCTCGAGCCCTCGGAGCGCTAGGCATTCCTATAAGATAGGACATTTTCGGCCGAAAATTCTTTCTTCTTCGCTCTTCGATCGACGACAGCAGACCTACAAAGTGCGCTCCAGTTTATCCAGCCGATTCAGCTTACGCCTCTGAGAAGTGCTGAGGATTTCGCCGTCTTCCTCCCTGGGTTGCGGAATTGGTGAGCTAAGATTTCCTGTGCTCATTCTTATTTCATCGGGAATATTGTATCGCAGCTACTATTGCTATCGCCCGCCTTCACCATCCTCGTACGTTGCGGTTACGTTCGAACATCGCGGCGGCCTGTGACCGCCATTTCGTGAAACGCTCGGTGGCGAAGCTAAGCAGCAACGACTTCAGCCCTATTATATGAATTGTGAGATTATCGATCGATTATTTTGTGAATATCGCTCTTTCTCTGAGTCGCGAACCTCCCCCTCTCTGCTGAGATTAACCGACCTTTGAGTCGATCTTGGAGAAATTGAGGTTCGCCTGGAATTACTGATCGCCCAACTACATTAGAATATTGTTGATATCGTCCTCGCGAATTTCGTTCGAGTGAATATCGTACGTGTGAATATCGTCCTCACGAATATCGTTCGGGTGAATATCGTACGTGTGAATATCGTCCTCACGAATATCGTTTGAGTGAATATCGTCCGTGTGACTATCGTCCTCGCGAGTATCGTTCGAGTGAATAACGTCCGTGTGAATATCGTTCGAGTGAATATCGTCCTCGCGAATATCGCTAGCGTGAAGATCGTCCGAGTGGATATCGTTCTCGGAAGTATCGTCTCGCGTGATGATCGTTACCGGATCTTTTCATTATTGTGATTATCGCTTACCAGGGGATTATCGCTCGCGTTTGACTATCCCCCGTCTCCGCCTATCGTTCGCGTATCATTGCCTCAGCGACAAGCCTTTGTTTCCGCGAGGTAAACCTCCCAGGTAACCTCCCAGTCCCTTTTCGGTATTTGGCGTCTCAGTATTGTACTACGACGATTAGAGAATTGTACGGAGGAATTACTCCGAGGGGCCAATAAACGATATTAGTAAAAACAAAAGTTGTTGAAGGTCTGTTTTTTTTGTATTTGTGCCATCGTTCTCCTGTGCTTTTGGAGTTGGTTTTTGTGACGGCCAAGTCCCGCTACTTCACGGGGAACCCACACCTATCCCCGAGTGCCCCGGCGCCCGTGATTTGAAAACCCCGGGACAAAGGCCCCGATCTACGTCACAAAAGGCCGTAGCCGGGTAAGCAGCCAAAAATTGCCCCCGGGCCTTATTTGACGGCAATTTAGGGGGATGTTTGGACGGTAAAGAAATAATTTATTCTCAAGTTCCAGCCTTTTTCATCAAAGGGTATTCGAGAAACAAAATGATAATCGAAAACTCGTAAAAAAATCATATCTCACAATCAAAATATGCAATCGGCTTTGGAAAAACGTAAAAATTTCGAGAATTTAAAGCACAATTAAAGAAAAAATAGCTTGCTTATTTTTCCGTCTTGGAATCAGTGATAAAAAATTGGTTTTGGTTTTATTTTTTTTTTTCACCGGTACCGCTGCTTTGTACAATTACCAAATTTTGTCCCCTTTATCTTTGGATTGTTCCCTATCATCTCAATTTTTGTAAAAAATTACAAAAATGGACGCCATAGATAAAAATAATAATGTTTACTTGCTCATCTAATTTTTTGAATATTACACCGAATAAAATTACCAAACTTTTTTTTCTCTAATTTTGGACAGTTCCCTATCTGTAGGAGGGAAAAAGAGGAAATCACATAAGAATTTTCAAAATTGGTTTCATGTCCTTTATTTAATCCTCGATCCGCTCCTCACGACGGCTGGCGAGCGACTTCCCGTTCGAGGGGGGTTTTCAGCCCCCGTCTCGTCGCAGGTTCCCCTCACGATGCTCGTCTTCCGAGAAAACTGTCCAGACGGTTTTTCCCGAATCGGTGTCTGGTATGAGAGCACTCGCTCTACTTTGTATCGCCACTAAAGAATAATGCGTTGGTACACTATTACAACTCGGCGAGTCCTGACTTTCGTCCGTCCTCGGGCAACATAAATTGTGAAAATTAGGCATAAACTGGGTAAGCACATAAGTTCGGCATACATAAGCCATTGAAACATAACTCCACGTATCCTTTTTGATCAAAATACACTTAACCTAAATTCTTAACGTATATACATAAAGAATAAGACTTATACACAACATAAGGAACATTTCTTTGCTCGCTCTAGCATTCTTTCTCGCTTCCCAACCACGGTTTCATATTTTTGGGTTCCCATACTCCTTCATACTTTCTTTGGGATTGTTGAAACCCTTCGATATCGCATACCACATATCGGTCGTTTCTCAATTCTTTCGTAATTACATAAGGTCCCTTAAACTGAGGAATTAACTTCCGAGGAACACCAGCCGTGTTCTCGAAATTTCGCAGCATAACATAATCTCCTTGTTTATATTTATGCGGTAATTTGTGTCGCTTATGAAAATAATTCTCGTTGTAATTCTGCGAGCTCGTAATTTTCTCCGCAGCTCGCTCTCGTAAGGCACCTAAATTCTTATTGTTTCGCGTGACAATCGTGTCCAAATAGTCCCTAACTTCGTCGTCAAAGCGTCCTCTCTGACTCGCGACAAATAAAAGCATACTGGGCGTTGGACCTGTTGACTTGTGTATCGTATTATTCAAACGAAACTCAACATCCCTTAAGATTTTGTACCAGTGGGTACTCGCTTCACTGTCCACTAATTTTCCTAACATTGGTATGAGGACTCTATTCACCCTTTCTACCTGACCATTCGCCTGAGGTGAGGCTGTTGCCACTTTAATATGTTGGATGTCTCGATCCTTAATAAAGTCCTCAAATTGTTTCGACGTAAAACAGGAACCTCGATGAAATATAATAATACGGGGTTTGCTGTAATTCCTAAAATAATCTTGGAGACATTGCATTGCCTCGCGAGTCGCTATTGTTTTAGTCGCATACAGTCTAACATATTTTGTAAAAGCATCAACTACCAAAAATACGTAACGCTTAATCGATCGCCTCGGGTCAACTGGACCGTAATAATCGACATGGATTATGGAAAAAGGAACATTGCCCTTTGGAATAGCATGAAGAACAGCTTCTTGTTTTCCCGCTCGGGGTGAAAAAGCTAAACACTTGACACAATTTTGAAGGTGATGACTCACCTTTTCAGACAATTTGAGAAACCAATAATTTTGCATAATTGTATTAACTGTTTTCTCTTTACCTAAATGACCCATCTGGTCGTGATAGTTGAAAATGATATTTTTTTCCATCATTTCTGGAACGTAAAATAATAAGTTGCTGTCCTTTTTCCGGTAAACTAGGCCGTTTCGCATTTCGAACCTGGGATGCTCTGTTTTTTCCAGGATCCTTCTTAACTCCATAATTTTCGTATCGCGCGTCTGACAAACGGCTAAATCATGTTCTAGCGTATTAGCCTCAATGGTCAATATACAAGTAGATCGGCTAAGTGCATCAACATGCCGCATTTGGGTGCCCGATCTATGTTCCACAATGTAATCATAATTTTGCAACTCTAACACCCATCGTGCAATTCTTGGGTTAATCTCCTTTTTATTCAGTGTCATCTTGAAGGAGTCGCAATCCGTGACTATCGTGAATTTGATGCCATGCAAGTAAACTCGAAAACGCCTAAGTGCATAAATTATAGCCAGAGTTTCTAATTCAAAACTATGGTATCGCGCCTCGACATTAGTTGTCCTTTTTGAGAAGTAAAAAATTGGATGGAACTTCAAATCAGCCTTCTTTTGCATAAGGGTGGCTCCAAACCCAATCGCGCTCGCGTCGCAATGTAGCTGAGTTTCGTCTTTCGGGCTGTATATAGCTAATAAAGGTGCAGACATTAATTTTGTTTTTAGGCCTTCAAAAGCTTCAAGTTCCTTCGCACTAAACTGAAATTCCATACCTTTTCGCATAAGGTCATAAAGTGGTTTCGCCGTCATTGCAAAATTCTGAATAAATTTTCTAAAATAAGAACATAACCCAATAAAACTCTGAGTGTCTCGCACACTTTGAGGTATTGGAAAACGCCGTACTGCCTCAAGACCACTCTTGGAAGGACTAATTCCCTGTTCTGAGAGTACATAGCCGAGGTATTCTACCTCTGTAAATAGAAATCGACATTTGTCGTAACGTAGCTCTAGTTTATTTGCGACTGAATAATTAAGCTGTGAGTTTATCTGCAGCTGATCGGTAATGGGAGCTGCCGCGTCTAAATCTATTTTCAAAATCTCGGGTAACTCGCTATCTGACCTGTGCTCGACACAGTCATTACGTAAAGTCATATTGAAAACTCTCATAACATCGCGCCCAAGTACAACGGGTACTCGCATCGTACCTTCTGGCACTACATAAAGACGGAGGTTCTCTTTAATAACGCCGTCCATCGTAATATCGGCTCGTGATTCTCCTAATATCCATAATTCGAACTTATTAATACCGCGAAATCGGTCGGCTTCTCGCGTTCTACTTCGCGCATAAGTTGGAACGAACTTTTCTCTAATAAAGCTGATAGGGCTACCTGTGTCCATCAAAGTCTCCATACATAAGTTGTGCACTCGACCAGACGTCTTCAGCTGGTACATAAGTTTTCTAGTAAAGTTGTCCTCGCAAACCTGCACTATGTTGACTTCCTTTTTCCTCTTCGGACAGTCCTTAATCTGGTGTCCGGTCTCGCCGCATGCATAGCAGGTTCCTCGTTCTCGCCTTGGCTGTTGGCAGTCTCGTAAAGTATGTCCCGGCTTGTTACAATTGTAGCACCGCACGGTATTTCTCGGCGTTACTCGCCCATCATAAACGTTGTTTCGCGGCACGCGGGGTGCCTTCACTTTTACTAACACATCGGACTTCGCTCCTTCGTTGTCCACCACAGACATTGTTCGGAATATCTCGAGGAGAGAGGGGACATCCTTGCACCTTTGCATTTTCGCCTGCCGTCGTAATTGCAGGTCATCGATGCCTTCAATAATATAATCCACCAATTCGTCCTCTGTTTAGAGCTCCTTGATAAGAGGGTGTAAGTCCTCAAGAACTCCAGGTGATGGTTTCAGGTAGAAACAAAATATTTATTCTGCGGACAACTGGCCGTTCTGGCTAGTTATCCGGAAAATGGATACGTAAGCACAAATTTACAATTTTTAGTGTAATACACACTGAGACCGCTCGCCAAAGGGCAGAAATAAGTCTGTCCTCGGTAATATTTTAAGCGGGAGAACTCCAATATTATAAAAGTTGAAGAGAAGCGGAGATTCGATGTAGTCAAAAATAAGTGTTTGACAGAAGTAACAAAAAATCTAATATGTTGCCACTCTCGGGAAAATAAGAGTTCTGATCCGAAAACAAAGTGGCGCAGAATATATAAAATTGCGGCAAGAAAGGAAAAGTGGAAAGTCACGCTGATTGGTGGAAAAAGAGTGGTGAGGGAAAGGAGTTGGCAGGAACAGGAACCAGGAAATGAAGAAAGTGGCACGGAATTTCGGCATCGCAAAAGGGGGTGCATGGGTTTTCCCGCGCCAGGGTGGGACGGTCAGCCGCTCAACGCCTGGACATACCTGGCCGAAAATATGAGGTTCGGGGAAGCGCGCACGCTAATCCGGGTATGGAACATTAGTACACCAGATGAGAAAAACTGAAATAACTTGGGTGCAATAAAATATAACGGAGAAAGTAGGCGAAGGTGAAAAGGCACGTAAAGGTAATTACCGCTGCAGATGTGTGTACAGAAGCCTAAAGTGCTTAATAAAAATCGGAAAGAAAGATGCCGAACAATGTAGAAGGCGAAGCGCGACAATATTTCATCCATGAGCATCAAGCAGTGGCTCGTGAGTCCAAACATCCTCTGCTACCGGTATTCGGTTTGCCAGCGTTAATTTGTCGTGCACATAATCAGGAAATGTTTCCGTGCATTTCCACCGTCGCCGCTCGAGCGTTTTTCTAAGTTCGAGCGTCCCTACGCAATGGTCGTACATCCTCGCCATTTCTCGCAGTAATTCTTCCACGCTTAATCGCAGGTGCTCGGTACGGGTGTGAAACCAAGCAGCAGCTTGTCCTTTTAATTTCGTGCCCATAAGAATTTTTGTGAGACCATCATCCAGACTATAGGTCTCGCGTAACAATTTGACCTGTTCCTCCCACCGCCGGAAAGTTCCATCCGAACCGTCGAAATCCGGTAATAAATCACCAATTGCCTTAACGTTGACGCTCGCCGTCGGATGCCTTGTCGCCGCACTCGATCGCGGTGTCTCTCTCAATATCTCGAGTTCTCGCCTTTCAACTTGCAATTCTCGTTCTACCAACGCGTTCTCTCTTCGCAAGAGTTCCATCTCCTTTTCCATTTCTTGGCGCTCTCGTTCCCAGCGTCTTCTTTCCGCACTTTGAGCTTCATCTACTGACATGTGTACGTCAACGGGCACTTCCATCATAACCGGCACGTCATTCACTCCGGGGTTGTGTCGCGACGGATCGACTTCGCTTTCCTCATCGGACTCGCTTTCGAGCTGTCCGTCGGGGTAGACAAGAAGGAGACGGTTTACTAATTCGGCCTTCGTACCGGACGTTGCTAAGCCCGCCGTACGAAGCTTCTCCTTAAGTTCACTCACTAACAAGCTGTTTAGGCTCTTCATTTTTGGCACTCGTAATTGTTCTCATAAATCCACCCAGCTCATAAATGTTTAGACTTTCACATAAGAGTCAATCGTAATTGGGGCACTCGCACGCCGTCACATAACACATAAGGGCTTCTCACTTAAATATAAGCTTGCGTTCTCGCGACTTCCGCACTACGTTTTTACATAAGTTTGTCGGATTCCACTTAATCGCGAACACCGTTATTTCTCGGTCCTTAATCGGTCCTTTATCCCACTTCTGAAGTTTGTAGGAGGGAAAAAGAGGAAATCACATAAGAATTTTCAAAATTGGTTTCATGTCCTTTATTTAATCCTCGACCCGCTCCTCACGACGGCTGGCGAGCGACTCCCCGTTCGAGGGGGGTTTTCGGCCCGCGTCTCGTCGCAGGTTCCCCTCACGAGACTCGTCTTCCGAGAAAACTGTCCAGACGGTTTTTCCCGAATCGGTGTCTGGTATGAGAGCACTCGCCCTACTTTGTATCGTCACTAAAGAATAATGCGTTGGTACACTATTACATATCAGCTTAATTTTTCCCAGAATTTTCAAAAATGTACGTCGTAATTAAACAAAATTATATTTATTTGCTTATCTCATTTTTGGAATATTAGACTAAATTCAATTATAGTACATAATATTAATAATATTAATAGTTAAGGACATACACTGATTTAATTAATTTTAAAATGAAAATTCATTCTTCATCACTGTCATCTTCAATTACAACGGTCTCGTTATCTTCCTTAAATATTTTATTGAGAATTTCGGCCGGTTTAGGTATTTTTAATACATATCTTGCATGAGAAAGGTAGTAAATTATTGCAGCGATATGAGAGCAACAACCAACTGTTCTTCGACCATTTGCACACTCACAAAAATGTCTCGGTACTTTAGAATATCCTGTGCTATGCGATACATACTCAATGAAACATTTGTAGGTCTTTGAACTAATCTGACGGGATCGAACTTGAGTTTTCAGTATGTTTGTATTATCTCTAACATACTGTAGATTTATAGAGCCAGTTTCGTCCATCATTTCGGCTAAATACATGATTGCTTGTTTATATTGGTAAGAACAAGTGAACAGAACTTTTAAGTCCTTCTCTGTCATTTCAGGGAAATCATCTAAATCATTTGATGAAATTGTTTCAAAGGGTAATTTTCGTCTTAGCCATCCCTATTCCTCTACTTCCGTAAATCAGTGTATGTCCTTAACTATTAATATTATTAATATTATGTACTATAATTCTATTTAGTGTAATATTCCGATAATGAGATAAGCAAATAAATATAATTTTGTTTAATTACGACGTAAATTTTTGAAAATTCTGGGAAAAATTGAGCTGATAGGGAACTGTCCAAAGATAGAGAAAAAAAAGTTTGGTAATTGTATTCGGTGTAATATTCAAAAAATGAAATGAGCAAATAAACATTATCTTTTTTAACTATGGCGTCCATTTTTGTAATTTTAGACAAAAATTGAGATGATAGGGAATCAACCAAAGATAGAGGGGAAAAAATTGGGTAATTGTACAGAGTAGGGGTACCGGTGAAAAAAAATAATAAAACCAAAACCATTTTTTTATCACTGATTCCCAGACGGAAAAATGAGCAAACCATTTTTTCTTTAATTGTGCTTTAAATTCTCTACATTTTCACGTTTTTTCAAAGCCTATTGCATATTTTGATCGCAAGATATGATTTTTTTACGAGTTTTCGATTATCATTTTTTTACTCGAATACCCTTTGATGAAAAAGGCTAGAACTTCAGAATAAATTATTTGTTTACCGTCCAAACATCCCCCTAAATTGCCGTCAAATAAGGCCCGGGGGCAATTTTTGGCTGCTTACCTGGCTACGGCCTTTGGCGCTCAACGTGGGGCCTAAGTTGCGACTCAGAGAAAGAATATTTTATTTGTGCACTGTTATTAATTTTGGCGAAGTAAGGACTGTTCTTGCGTTGGCCTGACACGGCCATTAAAATTCCTGGACTCGGTAAACTGAGTTCTCTTTATTATTTGGTAACGCGCTTTGTGCACGGTCGCGTAGCCCAGACCCTCGAGTGGATAGGGGGAGGGAGCGAGTGCGAGCCGTAAACAAGGCCGACTTAGCATTTGTGAGTCCGCTCGTCTTAGGGAGACAGAGGAAAAATTTCGTGCGTTTCGGGCGTCCTCGCATGGATGACCCGAAATATTCGTGGATAAATTCACTAGAGTATAGCCCCTTAGTAGAGGCTTTATTGTAGCGTAGGCTTTCGGTTCGGGGCGATACAGCGACACTTCGGCATCGCTTGTTCCGACACCTACGATTTAAATTCGGAGAAGGCGACGATACTGCCTCTCCGTGGCTGGCTTTTGGTATAGCCGACATGTCGGATCATTCACGCACCCCCTCTCCCGCTCCACTCGGGGCTGGGACATCGGACCGCGAAGATAAATTCGCACCATCCCCTGACCCGTCCAGACATTTCCGGATCAGCGAAACAACGGCACCGCAGCCGTCCACCTCTCGCGCCCATCCGAACTTTAATTACACAGCTACCCGCGAGACCGGCAGCATGCCGTCCTCTGAAACATCTTCTGGCGGAGGCTCAACCTCTCACGCCTATGATCTGATGCGAAAATGGAACTTGCGTTTTTCGGGTGATGAGAACGAGGACGCTGAGGCGTACTCGCGTGAGCGAGGGGAGGCGTTTCAGCGATATATCCGACCGTGACGCGTTAGTTTGCCTCCCCTTCTTCCAGACCGGAGTTGCCCTCTTATGGTATCGGGTACATTGTAACCGTTGGGCGGGTTGGAGTGAGTTTGTGTTAGCCTGGCGGAAACGGTTCTCGGATACCGATTTCCAAATTCGTTTGGAAATAGATATCCAGAATCGTACGCAGGGCGAGCATGAGAAAGTATTGGATTACTTCACGTTCGTGCGATATATATATTCTCGGTTACGTCCTGCATGGACCGAAGAAAAACAAATTAAGTATGTCCGGTGAAATCTCCACCCGCGAATCGCTCGGTTTATACATCACTCTGACTTAGCGAGCATGGATGCTCTGGAGCATGCCGCGGCCGATACCAGAATCCATGCTCTTCCCTGACGTGGGGTATAAGCCGCCTAAAGCCGCGCAAAAGTTGCGAGCTCGTGCGGCGGCGGCAGTCGAGACCCAAGCCCCCAAAACTAACCTTCCCGCCAAGGGGAAGAAGACTCCGGCCGGCCAGGAGGGGGGCAGGAACGCTAGCACGGTCGCTCCCGCGACCACTAGGCCTTCCACTCCCACCACCGAGAAAAGCTGTAATAAAGCCCCGGTTAAAAACACCTCCACCGTTACCTGCTGGAATTGCAGAAAACCCGGTCATATTTCGCGGGATTGCCGGGAGGCTCGTGCTATCCATTGTTATCGTTGTGGTAGCAAAGTGGTGACGGTCCGAACTTGTCCAGAATGTTCGAAAAACCAATAGAGTCCTCGGAACCACTACCCAGTTCAGAGGGCCCTAAGTATGTTAGTTTAGATGTTAGTATAGAATTAGATTATTCGCCGTTGCGAAATAAGCATCTCCAATTATTAGACTTTAGTTTTGACGAGACAATCATGCCTGCGGAGGTCATCGCGCACGCAAAGCATCCCCGAAAACCGTTAATTTACGTCTGGGGGAGTCTCGTGGACCATCCCGTAAAAATCATGATGGACACGGGGTCATCATGTTGTTTTGTCAGTCGAGAAACTTTGGGAAATTTTGGTTTAGTTACTCAAATACAGAGAACTCATAAACCGCGTTATTTGGAACTGGCTAATGGCCAGGTCGACAGTACCAATGAAGAAATTTCGTTATCCTTGACTCTGGAAACCAAAACCCAGAGAATTAAGGCAGTCGTGCTGCCACATTTAGTGGTTGCTTGTATCCTGGGAGTAGACGGTATTGGGAAGTTCGGGTTTGTTCCCGATATTAGTAAAGAGATCTGGTATTTTTCGGAGGATCCCCGAAAACATTTCGTGATCAATTCAGTAGAAACCTTGCCTTGTTGTTTCGGTATTCGTGAACTCACTGTCGAGCAGGACGACAGGTTAAAACAATTTTTGGAACAATGGGTTCCTTCGGTCACTGTGGGTAAAGGTAACCTCCCAGTCCCTTTTCGGTATTTGGCGCCTCAGTATTGTACTACGACGATTAGAGAATTGTACGGAGGAATTACTCCGAGGGGCCAATAAACGATATCAGTAAAAACAAAAGTTGTTGAAGGTCTGTTTTTTTTGTATTTGTACCATCGTTCTCCTGTATTTTTGGAGTTGGTTTTTGTGACAGCCAAGTCCCGCTACTTCACGGGGAACCCACACCAATCCCCGAGCGCCCCGGCGCCCGCAATTTGAAAACCCCGGGACAAAGGCCCCGATCTACGTCACAGTGCGAACCATGACGATTCACATATACCTCCTCGTGCTCCCGCGGTGCTATAATGTGAATATGGGTACAATCTATTACACCCAAAACACCAGGGAATTGTTGCCTGGTATTAGAGAATTTTCTCTGAGTCGCGACACGATCCTGAGGAGTGGCGGGAAATAAAATCCGCTGCCTGAATAGATAATATGTGATCGCCCTGGAGGCCGACCTGATGCAGCTGCTCACGGCAGTTTGGCTCATCGCGATGAGGAAGTCCTGCCCGATGGCTCTTTGGTAAGAGCCCACCGCATACAACCGCACAACACGGAGAACCTAGCGACAGAAAATATAATACAATATAGAAAGGGAAGAAAAATTAAGCTTTTTCGCATATTCACAACTTTGCACATACACTGGCAAAACAGAGTCACAATCGGCACCGTGGAAATGGTGGTGTGTATGCAAAGAGTTTTTGAATTATTATAGGGACTTAGTTGTGCTTCTATGAAGAGCCCATGGGCTCGAGTACGCTCTTCCAAGTGCGGTCGAAGGCTTTCGATTAAATTTCGAGCCAGCACCTTCGACACGCGGAAAAGTTCTCGAAAATGGCTTTCCAAAATCCTAAAGGGGTCCTGTGGGTCCCGGAGATATCGGCGTTCCATCCGAAGTATACTTACGGCGGCTTCCTCGCACTCTTTTTCCTCTTGGATTTGGTTCTGGATTTCCCTAAAAAGAACAAAACGGGCCATATCAAATTAAAAGTGTAAAAATGGAAGTCGTGTTGCGCCAGAGGCCAAAGTTGGCTCTCGGAATGCGCACCTACCATTGTAGCAATAGCGAGCGCATACCGACTAAGTTACGTTTAGCAACGAGGCACTAAGCCACTTCACCTGATCAGCAGGGCAACGCCCGCCTCGAATAGAACCAGCAACCGATGTCGCGATCGAGGACTCGCCTTGCAAGTCTCAAGCAGAACACATCGGTGCGAACCAGCGAGTTTCTCTGTACCTCTTGTCAATTCTTTGGTTATATCTTATCAATAAACGTTAAGTTTGGGTTTCATCCCGGTGGATTCCAATCCTTAAAACGCTACGAGCCTTTTTTTTTACATGGGGGAAATCCTCATGGATTCCCCGCCCCCTGAGGAAGAGGCGGGGATATGTCGGACTCTTACCGACTAAAACCCCCATGGTGACCGGTGTTGTGCCCTAGCGCGGTTAGGCGTAGGGCGGTATTGGGATAGGCGGTTCCGGAGTTCGTAAGCGGTTAACGAATTGGAATTCACTGAACTATCGACGGTTATGTAATATATGGGGAGTTTACTGTATATTTTTGGTGTTTTTAATTAATGACCCTTTACTTTTACCGTTATTTTATTTATTCATATGTTTCATATGTTTTATTTATTCATTTATTACTTGCATTTAGTCTGTTTGTATTTATTCGATAAAGTGTTTAAGTCTGTTCGCGTGGACGCGTAGTTCGCGGCGTTTCAATTTGATGGTGTAGGTTTCATTGTTGTGGGTTTGTATTATTTTGTCGGGCCCTATCCAGATCTCAACTCGTGCGTCAGTTCATCGATACTGGTAATAACCTTATATTGTAGTTCGCTTAGAGCTCGTCCCGTTAGCTTGGTATCGAGTACGGCTTCCAGCAACTGCGCGCGATCGTCTATAGTTACGAGCGTCTGCGCGAATCGGCAGGATCTTAGGAAGGCGTGTAAGTCGGTACCTGGATTTCCGTTATAGTCCCTGATGTAGGATAACGCGCTCTTAATGGTCTCTCTACCGGTGCCAGAGGGGCCGGGGTTAGGGTTAGAGATCTTGGTGTAGGGTCGCTCCAGTAGGCTAAAATCTAGGCGCCTGATGGGGTATTCTCTCTGTGTTTCTACGTGTGTGGGTGAAGGTGCCGCTTCAGCGGAGGTCAGGCCGCTGTGATAGGAATCGGAGTCGAGGTCTACCTCGGGTGCGCGAAGTCGCCTTTTGCCACTGTCTGTGCCGAATAGGTTTTGTTGGGTGTCGCGAGTGTACGTTAGCTTGTCCCCGAATATGGAATCGAGCGACCTTGACAGTACTCTATGGCCCGGAAGCTGGAAATTCGGGGCGTCCTTGCTGCCTTCGGACATGGAGTCGCGGGATCTTCGATTGGCTACAGCGGCCTAGGTATGCTGGCGATTTTACTCACGCTAGGGCGACTGGTGCCATTTGTTCGTGGCTGGTGTGTGGTTGTATCCGGTGCGTGTTGCGCCTCGGCGCGGTTCTTCCTCCAGCGGCGGGGTGACTGACGGCACGGCTGGGTCGTCTGTCGCTCGGGCACGACGGCGGAGCAACTCGTACAGTTTGGCTATGGCGGGGCTGGATTGGTCGGAGGGGCTTCAGATTCAGGTCCGTCCCTCTCGCTGATAGTCCGTTTGCTCGGCGTGCACCTCGGTCCTTCGTTGGGGATGAGCTCCAAGGGGTCCTCAGACTACCCTCGACGCCTCCTAGGAGAAGCAGTCAACCGCGGGCTGGCGGTGGCACCTACGAACTCTGCACTATCCCACCGCTGCCACCAAATTGTTGTGCCCTAGCGCGGTTAGGCGTAGGGCGGTATTGGGATAGGCGGTTCTGGAGTTCGTGAGCGGTTAAAGAATTGGAATTCACCGAACTATCGACGGTTAGATGGTTTATTGAGAAGGAACTGAATGTGTAACAATGGTACAAGCACGCGGATAGCGTAAGTGCTCTCGCGAGATCTGTTAGAACTGAGCCGTCGGATGTCGGCGGCAATCCTTATATTAGCTCGGAATTTTCCTGGGCTTGCAGTTTTGGGACGGGCCGCGCCCTGGTGACCGGGCGGGGCCGCCTGGTTCATTTTGACTCTGTACTTATGCTACGCTAGCATAGATGCAGCTGGGCGCTGGCCTTCGAGAGGCGGCGATGAGTCGAGCGCTTAAGTGTTGGGTGTCGGTGAAGGCACAACACAACAGGCGGGACACACGCCTGATTGCCCCTCACCTGATCTTTATTGTTGTAGGGGCCCCCGGTCCTCAACGAGGACCCCTCAAGGGCCGATGGAATCTGCGTGCGCGGCGGGGAGGTGGCTTCCCGCCGCGCACAACTGCAGATAGGGACCTGCTTAATGCAGGTCCGCGAGGGCGCGAGACGGCTGCCCCAGCTAGGGCCTGTAGGCCCCTCTCCTGAGACGGCCGCCCCTCGCCCTCGCCGCCGTAAATGGCCGGGAGAAAACGCTACGAACCTGACTTCCTCCGATCCCGCTACCCACTCTGCGCCGTTACCACGCAGGGCACAAAAGTAGCAACAATAAATAATAGTGACATCTTAGACAACATTTTCTTGGCTCCTTGATAATAATCGTTGAAAATCTTGTCAGCAGGCACACACTCACGCTCAATCTCTCAAATGCAGCGAAAGACTGAGTGGCGATGCTTTAAAAATGGCCGTCACAGCTCTCTGACAGCAGTTTTCCGCCTAATTTTGCGTCCGACTTTCCCCTCCACACTGCTGAATGGGTCGCTAACTCGATAGCGCGGGCTTCGATGCCCGTGCTAACTCCAGCGGCAGATAGCACCCCAATTTAGCAACCCGGCGCTACTTAGCGCCCATCGCTAGCGATCCAGACTCGCTCGAAGCGCTGCCTTAGCGCCTACTAGCGCTAACTCGGAGATAGCGACCGGAGCTATCGATAACTCCAGAACCCGAATCGCGCCCCTGGTCTGGTATACGACAATTCCGTATAATTCCGACATCTCATAGATGTAGTCTAATCTAACTGTTGCGGTGTTGTGCCCTGCGTGGTGACGGCGCAGAGCGGGTAGCGGGATCGGAGAAAGTCAGGCTCCTAGCGTTTAAAGGATTGGAATCCACCGGGATTAAACCCAAAACTTAAGGTTTATTGATAAAGTATAATCAAAGAACTGACAAGAGGTACAGAGTAGCTCGCTGATACGCACTGATGTGTTCTGATCGAAATCTGGATAGCGAGTCCTGTCTGGGACCTCAGTTGATGGTTTTGTTCGAGGCATGCGTTGCCTTGGCACGAGGCGCTGATTAGGCGAAGCGACTCAGTGCCTCATTGCTAAACGTGACTTAGTGGCTAGACGCTCGTTATTGATATCATAATGTATCATGGACTTTGGACACTGCATTATCCTCTCAAGAAAGGATTTGACGATGTAGCTAGTTTGTGCAATCCGAGAGCCAGCTTTGGGCTCGGGCGCAACAGCGGCAAGAATCGAAATTGCAACTGTAGGATCGGGATGCGGATGCAGACGAGGGGAAAATGCAAAGTGTTAGCGAATTAAACTGGATAGGCTTGCACTGGATTTATTGTGTGATTGATGTAGAGTCTATTTGTATAATGTGGTTAACAATAAACTGTGGCTTCTTTCATTACGAACTGTGAGTGGGAATGAGGCTAGCTACCTCGATAGAGCAGGCAAACGATCCTGTCTTGGTTAACTCAGAGGAGATTGAGATCGACCCAGTCCGCCAAAGCTACAAGCGGTGGTAGATTCATCGATTCCAGCCGATGCTAGACAGGATCGACAATTCATGGGGCTCGCGAGTTACTTCTGCAAGTTCATACCAGAGTTTACTTCACATACGGCGTGTGTAACAAAGTTACCGAAGAAAGGCGTTCCATTTGAATGGTGTCGCGAACAGGCAGAAGCACGGCAATATCTGATTAATGGTTTAATTTAAAAACCATTGCTGGTAATCTTTGATCCCAGCAGGGAAACCGAATTCTACACCGATGCTAGTGCAATTGGGTACGCAGCAATATTCTTCTAGCGATTAGAAGGCGATTTACGGGTCGTTTCGTACTATAGCCACCGAACCACAGACGCAGAAGCAAAGTACCACCCATACATGTTGGAAACACTTGCAGTCTTTAATTCATTGAAATATTTCCAGGTGTGCATGCTTGATATAAAATTCAGGCTAGTTACAGATTGTAATGCCTTAAAGGCAACGAAGGAAAAGAAACATATCTTATATTTGGTTGCCCGCTGGTGGGTATATTTGTGGCGGCCTCGAGGTACCGAGGGAGACGACGGCAGAGAGCAGGTCAGCCGTCTCGAAGAGTGAGAGCGAGAGGTCGACAGCAGCGCAGCCGACTTCGACTGCAGCGTGACTTCCGCTACGGTAGCGTAGCGGCCACCGGCCGCCAGTTCAAATCCTGACCAGCGACCCGACTACATCGTCCCGTTCGACCCGACGAAATCGTACACCTGTACGCGCGACTCGATCTTTATAATAAACTAGTGTTAACTCGACCGACTGACACTTTTCTCTCCCGATCCTCGCGTTCGCCTCCGAAAGGACATTCGTTGGAGTGGCCAGAGCGAACTCTGCTCTGCCAACGTCTCTCGCACGCCGCGGCCGGAACCTCGGACGTTTCCGGAAAATTACAAGCCGTGCTCGAGACCGGAGCCACATATTTACAAGATTTCGACTTCGATGTCGAATATCGAAAAGGGAAAAGAATTGAACACGTTGACTATCTGAGCCGAAACCCACCCAAGGATCGGACTCTAAATATTGTGAGAGTGTGAAATAGGAGAAGAATGTGCATGTATGCGTGTGAAGTTTGAAAGAAAGAATCGAGTGAACGCGATGCAGAGAAGCTGATGACGGACGAACGAGAAGGAAAAGTAAACAGAACTACCGTGAGATGAACCAGAGTAGAGCGTGCGTCAAGGTGAGAGCTCCAAGCGGGCAAGCGAGGGTGCGCACGCAAACACTTCGGCGAGCGACCGGTAAGCGAACGAATGATATGGATGAGGCGCGATCTCTGATTGAACGAGTCAAAACTGATGATGCTGTGAGTAGTGACTTCCGTATCGTAGACGGACTTTTATGCCGCAAAGTATGTAGCGAGAAAGGAAATAGTTTGTCACGCTTCTATGTTCCGAAAGGATATCGAATGGCGTTACTTCGATTGTTTCATGACGTAAATTGTCATACTGACCACGATAAGGTACATGAGAGCATTTCTCGAAAATTTTGGTTCGCATTTCACTCAGATGGTCATCTCAGAGGCTCACCTGAGGACAATGCATGGCGGAACACAGCTCACTTTGAACCACATCAGGAGGACCTACTGGATTATTGGTGGTAGACAGTCAGTACGTTCTCACATCCTCCGCTGCATCTCATGTGCTCGTCAACGTGGCGTACGAGCTCAGCAATTGATGGGTCAGCTGCGAGCAGCCAGAGTCACACCATCCCGACCATTCTACACCACCGGAGGGGATTACGCTCGTCCACTACACATAAAGCCCAGATCCGGTAGAGGCGCCAAGACGGTCAAGGGACGGGTGTGCATTTTTGTGTGCTTCTCAACCTCAGCTGTCCATCTTGAGGTGGTGACTACTCACCTGACTCATTCATTGCACCATTCACAATATCTCAAACGGCAGCTCTCCATCTCCAAGTGGCATCATCCCTCACATGAGATCAAGGTCGGTTCATTAGTTTTGGTTTCAGATGAGAGGGAAAGATGGACTGATCAGAGTGGATACTCTCAAGATTGCCACCACATCTTCGACCAGACCGATCACCAAGCTGGCTATCCTCCCAGTGACAGCTCCAGATGGGACACTTAAGAAGGACTGATCATCGACACAGTTGCTGATGGGTGGGGGAATGTTCAATAATCATATTTATTAAGAAATCTCATATTTATGGAGCATCCATATAGGTACTGTTCACCATCCTGCTCGTACATAACCCCACTTGTCACCTAGCGCCCAGCTCACAGTTTTCCAACCTCACCTGATGATCTAGAGATACCAGATCGAAGTCTGATCAGCCTGGGTGTGCGCTCCATGCGCACCCTGGCGAGTATCTCATGAACTGCTCTACCTGCTCGTCATCTCTCGGGCGCTGATAACTCTCTCGCCTCGGAGACGTCGAACAGTAAGCATCTCAGATCTGATCACCTGTCCTGCTCATTGTATTTCTCATGCCAAAATGGCTCATGTGGATCATCATTATGATTCACACTTGCATAACCAGTTCATTCCACATTCTTGCTCATGAGGAATTGTAGCCAGGCCACGAAAGTGGCCTTTAGTGCATCATCAGCGCAATACTCCGCTCACGTAGGAGCTCACACCTCCTACACATTATTTTGAACTTTTCTCGTGTTCCTCTCATTATGTGTGCAGAGTTCCCTTCAGGAGCTCAACGTGCATCTTCAGGCACACATTATCCATCTCATCCATGACTTTGCTCACCAATGAAATAGTTGTAGATTTGACTCACCTATCGATCATAGATTGATGCGAATTTCTGTCCGCTGACTCCTACAACTCTGCAGTAGCGAGCAGGTGGAACGGCAACTTTGGAGCCGGAGGGATTGTTCCCCTTTTTTCATTGATTTCTACCCACAATCAATTTGAAATTTCTGAAGAAAGCATGTCTTTCATCGACTACTACGTAGAGCGACTTTTCTGCTCTTACGTGGCGATCGCGCTATGAAGAGATCGACGGGAATGGCAGTCCGCATATCGCCGCCTCGCCCAGACGTGCCGTCGCGTCGTGCTGTCTTTTGCGCGACCCTCGAAGCTCATCACCTCTTAACTACTGACATCTCGCGCTAGGAATACCGTCTTATCGACGTTGATCTGTTCTGATTTGATGTCCCCTCGATTTGGAGTGTAGGTCACCGTGACCTACTTTGCCATGCATGTCCGGCCGGTCAAAAAGTGACTGCCACTCGCCTGATCGCGTCTTTTCTACTGATTGTTTAACTTGCTATAACTAACAAACGGGACCGCAAAATTCAAAGTTGTATTAGAATTTTCTTATCCCCTCAGCATGCAGATTAACCCCCTTGAACAGCAGACACATGAAGAGTTTCACACTGTATGGTAGGTCTTAGGCTAGATACTACAGTTATAGTATCAAAATGAAAGCACATCATCAAAATCATGCAACATATGTAATAAATTACGCAAAGAACATCGATAAATATATTTTTGTTTTTACCATAAAATACAATTTAATCCCAATGTCCGTGTTTTCAGCGTTTAAACCCACTGTGCACAGGCTCGGGGTCGTCCGAAGGAATGTCCGGCACGGCGACGGCGGCTGGCGTTACGATGGCCGTCACATTCAACCAGATGCGGAACCTACTCGGCGACCTGCAGCAAGGGCTTTTCCGTCAGCTGGAGGACAGGACCAGCGCGTTGTCGGCACAAACCCAACAACTTCGGACAGACATCTCCGATGAGCTCCGAGGAATAGAAGCTCGCTACGAGGCGCGGTTTCAAGCCCTGGAACGCAATTTAAGTACCCCACTCGCCTCCCAACCACCTATTGTCTCTGTCCCCTCTGGTTCCATACCTTTCTTGGACCTCCTCCTGGCCTCGGTCCGGACGGTAATCTCAAATCCACACATTCAGTTACCCAAATTCAACAGTACGTTCTGGCCGGACCCCAGCCTGTCAGAGAGCCTTTGAAGAACTTAAGGGGTGGCTCATAAGTCCTCCGATTCTTACTTTGCCTTTGTCAAATTGCCCATTCATTTTACACACGGACGCTTCGGGTGTAGGAATTGGTGCCGTCCTATTGCTAGAACAGGAAGGATTGGAAAAAGTCATTGCTTATTTTAGCAAAACTCTTTCGGCTTCGCAAAGAAATTATGATGTAACGAGACGGGAATTTTTAGCGATCATCAAGGCAGTAAAACATTCTCGCGACTATCTCTATAGTGCCAAATTTCTAATTCGTACGGACCACTCCGCGTTAAGTTGGTTACTTTCGTTTAAGACCCCGGAAGGTCAAGTTGCTCGTTGGATTGAATTCCTTCAGCAATATAATTTTGATATCGTTTATCGCAGCGGTCGCTCTCATGCGAATGCTGATGGATTATTTAGGATTCCTTGTGTAGATTGCAAATTTTGCGATAAAATTCAGAATAGTGTCAGGCGAATTGGATTTATTAGTGATCGACACCTTTGGCGCGAATCCCAGTTAGCGTATCCAGAGATTTGTCCAATCCATAATGCTAAATTATCCGATCGTCGTCTTTCAAAAGAAGAAATTTCACCACTTGGTCCTCGTTCCAGATTCTATGGAACGATTTGGGATTCACTTGTAGTCAAGGATGGAGCTTTGTTGCAGAAATGCAAATCAACTGATAAAACCAAGAACGTGCTCCAAATTATCGTACCCGAGAAAAGAATTGAAGAAATATTGTGTTTGGCTCATAACTCATCTTCCGCTGGACACTTTGGAATCAACAAGACTTTAGCTCGTCTTCGGAAAACATTCTATTGGACAAACTGCAAACAAGACATCGAGGAATGGTGCCACTCCTGTGACACAGGACAACGACCTCCGCTCGTAACAATATCATACAGTCCACTATTATTTTTATGACCATTTCCAACTTGCTCATCCGTTGTCAGACAGCATCTATTATAACTAAAACATGCTGGTACCCCTCTTTCGTTTGATCAAAAGGCCCGACACAATCGCAGTATACGGTGTCGAATGGAACCGGCCTTTTTATGATTGAATGTAGCAATCCCTGTCTCGGCCCGACATGCCGTTTGGACACTACAGAACTTCGGTAATGCTTCACATATTTGTCCACAAAAGCACGCACACCCAGTATGCGTGCCTTTTTTTCAGCGGGCTGACAGGCGCCGTCTTTTCGGACCACGTGACCGCCGTGTACCACACGACAGCTTAGACGTACCTACCCAAATTCGCGCTTCTGCCCGCCAGCCATTTTCCGGAACATGACACATTTTTAGTCGGATACTGTACATTGAGTTATACGAGTCGTTGGCTGTGAGGCGTCTCCTGAGCCTGACGAGACATCGTTGAGCAGTGTACTTGGATTCACCCAGAGCTGTCGGAGAGGATTTGAGAGGAATCCTCACAATGGACCGTCCAGTTTCATCTCTTGAGTGAGTTGGTTTGAGAGCGCAATTGGCAGTGAACTTGAACGTTTCTTAATACCTGGTCTGATGATCTGGCCGTAGGCATCTGCCCTAATGATGATATCCACCGGTTTTGGAGTGGTGAACTCTGGATCTGCCAGTTGTAGGTTAGAAAAGTACTCCCATTCTTGAGAGTGAGCAGTCGCTAATGGCAGGACTCTCGTCAGCTTGTTCAGCACATGAGCATTGATGTTTGCGCATTGTGCTGAATGAACGGATCTGATCTGTGCTGAGACGACACCCTTTGTGAGTATCGCCTGTGAGTTACCTATCCCCACAATGGAGATCGTTGAGTGCTGACGGTGTAGGTGATGAGTCCTGACACAGTGAGTGGAGAATGTGAATGTGAGCTCTGAGCCAAGATCGATGAGCAGTCGAACTGGGTGAACTGAAACTGGTGTGATGAGCAGTGCTTTAGCTGTGGCTAACAGGGTGGCAGATCTACTAGCTGAGCGATGAGCTGGTCGGTGAGCGGTGCAAGGTGACACAGGACCTCCTCATTTCTTGGCCAAGGAGGCGGCTTTCTGTTGAGCTGGTCTTGGGTGAACTGCTCTTCTGCTGAACAGATCGTGATGAATGGAGCATTGAGTTGTCGTGGCCCAGACAGTTATAACACAGTCTGTGCTGTTCCACCACTTTAACCCGGTCCCTCACAGAGGGTTCTCGAAATCGTGAGCAGGCCACTATATAGTGAGTACCCTTGCAGAGGTCGCAAGGATACTTCGTTGAGCTCGGCTCTGCTGCCGCTGAGGCAGTATGAGCTTGTATTGATGCTGGGTGAGCAGTTCGGGGTGCAGCATGAGCGGGTCTCGTGGTTGATCTGGTCGCTGCCTTGGCAAATGAGCTGCTTTGTGAGCTGTCTGACCGTCCATCCGGCGGCGTGGCCTCCAAGGCCTTCGCCTTGGCTCGGAGGTAGCTGGTGAGGTCGGCCATCGTGGGAGCCTTCTCTTCCACGTTCCACTTAAGCTGCCATGGCTCCCGGATGGATGATTGGAGCCTGTTGACGGCGGAACAGATGAAGATATAACTCCAGTGTTCCACCGCCACACGCAAACCTCGCAAGGTGTCTCTGATCTCCACCATGGTGTAGACCAGAGAGTTGAGCTGTTCTGCAGTTTCACACAGGTCTGGTGTGCATTGGTAACGCTGGACCTTGAGCTGGCGATTTTGATCGGGTCTTCGCTGAGTCGGCTTGAGCAAGATCGAGCAGATCTTTGGATGAGCCGGTTAGTTCAGCATCTAGCTGGAGCTGTTCCAATGTGCGGTTCAGAGACATAATTGTATCCTCCTCCTTGGTGATCTGGCCTTGAGCAGTTTCTTGATGAGCAGACTTTGTCTGAGTTGCCTTAGACATGATGAACAGCTCTTTTGTCAATAAAATCGACTTCTCAACGCCAGAAGAACAGGCACAGTAGTTGAGGCGTTGAAATTATGATGAAGAGGTCCTCACAGATGTCTCGATTTCTCTAGTTCTTCTGGTCTTCTTGGAAGCTTACACGGTAACTTCGCAGCACGTGGCACGCACTCCTAACGCTTTCAAAACAATGAGGTTCAAACCGACGCTAACGGTCCCCGGAGGGCATGATGCCGGAAGTGAGCAGGAGCAGAGGGGGTAGCGCCAGAGCGCTGATTGGTTGAACGCACACGACAACAGCGGAGGTATCCCGCGCGAATGACCGGACATCCGGCTCGAAGGACCAAAAAATGTCTGACAACGGATGAGCAAGTCGGAAATGGGCATAAAAATAATAGTGGACTGTATGATATAAGTAAATAGGTGTTCTGATTTTATTCATGTGTGGATGTCCGGTGACATCCGCGTTGCCGTGTACTATTTACAGCTATGTACGTGGTATATTACAACGGCCCATCGATCTATGATCGATAGGTGAGTCAAATCTACAACTATTTCATTGGTGAGCAAGGTCATGGATGAGATGGACAATGTATGCCTGAAGATGCATGATGAGCTCCTGAAGGGAACTCTGCACACATAATGAGAGGAACATGAGAAAGGCCACTTTCGTGGCCTGGTTACAATTCCTCATGAGCAAGAATGTGGAATGAACTGGTTATGCAAGTGTGAATCATAATGATGATCCACATGAGCCATTTTGGCATGAGAAATACAATGAGCAGGACAGGTGATCAGATCTGAGATGCTTACTGTTCGACGTCTCCGAGGCGAGAGAGTTATCAGCGCCCGAGAGATCACGAGCAGGTAGAGCAGTTCATGAGATACTCGCCAGGGTGTGCATGGAGCGCACACCCAGACTGATCAGACATCTATCTGGTATCTTTAGATCACCAGGTGAGGTTGGGAAACTGTGAGCTAGGTGCCAGGCGATAGGTGGGGTTATGTAGGAGCAGGATGGTGAACAGTATCTATATGGATGCTCCATGAATATGAGAGTTCTCAATAAATATGATTATTGAACAGATGCCTTCACAATATATTTACAGCTTGTCCCTCTAAAATCATTAAGTGCTGCAGAGATGTTGCAAGTATTTAAAGAAACGCTGATTTTGTTTGGTAGACCACGGGTTGTAGTGTTAGACGGAGGCATTAATTTCACATATAAGCCTTTGCAGCAATGGCTGAAGAAACAAAACTTAAACTTACATTTAATAGCTACTGGCGCGCCGCGGACCAATGGATAGGCCGAGCGGTATGCTGAGACAAGTCACAAATCTATAATCGGCGGAGGTATCTGAATCCACAGATTGGCTAAATAAACTTTGTAAAGTTCAAGAATCTTTGAATACAACTGTGCAATCGACAACAGGTTTCCCACCGAGCTATCTGTTATTTGGAGTGGAACGAAATGCAGGAAATGCTTCACACATAGAGGCCGAATTACCTGAGGTCCAAGAGAAAATAGATTTAACGCACGATAGAGGGATTGCTTCTGAGAGGCTATTAAAGAACGCGGACAAACAGAACGAAAGCTTTACCAGAAAACGACGGACAAACATAGAATATAAGGTACATGATACCGTATTCATAAGGCCGGCTTGCACTCGTGGGGCCAAACTACAAAAAAAAATATGCAGGAAATATGAAAAATATCGAAAAATATAGTGTAAGATAATTTCTGGTAAAAATTGATTGACAATCTTTATAGAAAAGCACGTAAAGCTATAGAACCAAAGTTCATACAGTGAATTTCAATTCCAATATGCACAGCAACAAGTACTCAAAAATTAGGGCTTGTAAATTCATTGCAGAATAATATTGAACATATTCAAAAACGGAAATAATTTAAGTAATCGAAGTAAAATTGATCCTTGTACGCAAGTGCGTGCATGAGCTTTATGTGCCTTTGCGTATAAATTCCAAATTGCCTCCTGAAATGTCTTAGTGGAAATATTAGAGTAATTGAAAATAAATGTATATGACTTGTTAAAAGGTGAATTGCTACGGACTATCGTAACATGCGACACTGATTGAGAAAATGTTATACCAGTTAGGATAAAACCAAAATAGGTTTGTTAAAAAAATACGGGTAAGACCAAAGGAGGGACAAAGGTATTTTTGCATAAATGCAAATACTATTTGTTCTATTGCAGTTAAACAATAATACGAACTCTGAAATCCGGGTTGAAATTTACTGGAAGATTCGCACATCATAGTTATTGAAATTGCCTACCGACAATGAAAAGTATTTATTACTCAAAGAAAATATTTCTAGGTTATGTTCATAAAAATTAATAGTAACAAATTGTTTTTTTACCCGAGCTTAACTGAATTACTGAGATCGGTGATTTTCTACTCTATTTTACAAAAAATATCACAACTCAAAGATTAGATTGAACTAGACGTTCGCACTGGAATATATTACGTCAAAGAAGGGATGCAATCCTCACCGTATTTTCGTTACAGGAACCGCTTCCGTAGCGATTCGTGTAACGAACCGTTCTTGTACCACACTCATGGACCGAATCTTGTTGACCGATCAGCCTGCCCCGATTCTTGTCTCGAACCGTTTCTGAAACGGTACGCCTGGACCGATTTGCCTCAACCGGTACCGAATCGTGTTTGAAGCAGCCTGCTCCTATTCTTGTCCCGCATCATTTTTGCTGCCTTGTCCCGAATTCCCACTACGATATAGATTCGTTGCTGTACCGTCTCCCAAAAAATGTTGACCGTCTCGTCCGTGTATGGAATGTGTGCGCGCGAGCATGTGATGTATACAAATGTCTACTTACATGTAAACGCGTGTGCGTGCTTGTGCATGCCAGCACATGCATATGCGTGTCTGTACATATATATGCATGTGTTCACATGTATACTTGCACATGCCTGACTGTAAGTATGTGTGAGCGGATGTGTATATCGTTGTACATGCGCAAACGTGTGTATGCGTGCTTTCATATGTCTGAGCGTGTGTGAATATGCCTAAATGTATGTATGCATAGTTGCACACGTGCAAACATGTGTGTGCGCACTTCTGCATGCTCGAACGTATGCATGCATGCCTAAACATACGGAGCGTGTGTATGCAAACTTATAGTACATGCTTGGGTGTATATATGCGTGTATTTACTGTTGGGAGCTGGAAAGTTGGCCCCTGAGAGGCAGGTCGTGGTTAGAAAAATAGCCCCTGGCTCTGATTGGCGAAAAATTTGACTCCTCCTTGAAGATCTCCTACTTACAAATTTAAACAAAAGAAATTATGGTCCGTAATTATCTGTCGACCTTCGATTGGCTAGCAGGGTGTGGAGCACCACCATCTCATGGGGCTGAGTCCCTTCGGTCTGCTACCTGCCGCTACGAATATGCCAATAAGCAGGTAAACGAGCAGTACGGAGGCAGATTTTCGCAGGTATCGTAGGCGTTGTCGCCAAGCCTCGTCAGCTCAAACTCAACTACGGCCTGCCTCTCAGGGGCCAACTTTCCAGCTCCCAAAAGTACATGTGTGCACAAGTGTATGCGTGCTTTCACGTGCCTGAACGTATACATGCGTGATTGAACATGCGTACGTATATACGCCTGGTTGCACAGGCACGAGTATGTGCGTGCGCATTTGTACATATTTAAACGTATGTATGCGTGGCTGTGTATGCTTTTATATATATACCCGAACACATGCGGGGTTGTGTCTATAGATCCTTAGACATGCGTGTGCGTGCGAGTGTCAAGTATCTGTCTTGGCACGAGAGGTTCACTATTGCTATAGGAGATTATGCGCACTATAGTTTATACACGCGATTGCTGGCAGTTAAACTTCGATTGGGGGAAAGATTAAGTAGTAGGGATCAACGAGAGACAAGGAGTTTTATTAAAACATTTCCTGATTTCTGCATTTGGGTATAGTGTCAGGAAGTATCCTGGAAGGACAGCTGAAAGAAAGGTATAAGGGTAAGGGATGGGACAAAAAGAACAAATCGGTACAATGAGTCAAAGAACCTCTTGTGTGGGTAGCGAAAAGACAAGTATACATTATGGGGGAGGCAGGAGGACAGGTCAGAAATCTAAGTCTTGACAAGGATTGTGACCGTGCTAACCACTTTGCATGAATACATACTTTTTGAGAAAGTGTTAGATTTTTATACCTGGAAAGAGTACAACAACTGAAAGAGACGAGATAGTGAGAAAATTCTTACTGTTCACGAATCGGCACTTGAGAAACTTGACTTTCCACACTCCAGAGTGAAAAAATGAAATTAATTAGCATGTGATTGGCAGAGGCAGAGATTTTAAAGATGGGTGATCTAGAGAAATCTTAACGTGCTAGAAACTGGTGAGCGCAAAAAACTGAAGAATAAAGAAAGTACTGATTCTTAGAATAATTGCAATGGGTCGCAGGTATACAGGATCCGACGGTCATCAGATGACCAAGCGCAACTGCCATCGGATTAACTAGATTTATGATTTAAATTACGGTGCTAACCCGATGCCGAGTTTAATCATTTTAATGACTCTGAAGTAATATAAAATGTGCGTACAAGATGAGTACAGAATCGCAGCTGCAAGGGATTAAAGAAAGTGGGAATTTCCGTATGGCAAGCGAAAGAAAAGAAGTAACGGCCATGTCAAGCAGTAGTTACTCTCCGTTACTCCATTCAAATTGCTTTTGCAAAGTATGACGACCTTAAGTGTGAAACACAAAGACCAAATTATTGGTTACATTATGGATTTTTGAAGCTCACAATTTCATAAACACCACTCCGTCGGTATTACGCACTTGAAGACGTTCTTGCATTTATCGTTATTAATATAAGGGGCTACCAGAGCGGAGAGGCAAGGACATGCGAATTCGGGCTCTTGATCAAGCAGACTCCCACCTTTTCGAGACTGACTTTCTTGTAACTTATCAGAACGTTCATGGATGCTTTGTACTGGTGAACATGATGTAATTTTTCCATGTGGCCAGGAATAGTGGGATTAATATATCAAATAGCACAAGCACTCGCATTTGTTGTTGTAGATTTTTCGTCTTTGCAGGAACTATACATACGCCAAGAGTACATGTGTTTATATGAAATGCAAGAGGAGCCGTTTTACTGCGAAAGATTTATTACTACAAGGGGGCAAATATCGGTTAGACAGCCAAACGACAGGTAGTGATCGCAACGCATTAGGGTCTATTTAAATTTACAGACATCGAACGTAGCGTGGCAGACATGACAAATATTTTTCAATGCTTAATGTAGGTGTTTGCGTTGCACCAAATACGATTATAGCGATGTAATATGCATTGAAGAATATTTGTCGTGTCTGCTACTTTCGTGTTCAGTGTCTGTAAATTGTGACGTTGCGTTTTTCGTACGTCACAAAAGCAACCCTCTCGCTCAAATCTAGCACCGAGAAAATAGTAAACTAGCGTCTCCAATAAAGAGCATCAGAAGAGCGAGAATATCAACTAATGCCGATCAACTTCGCCTAAGCCAATTAGGGAGCAACAGCCAGGGACGACCAACTACCCACAACACCCGAAGTCACCAACTCTGCCAGCCCAGAGGAATTCGGCCCGACCAGGATGAACATTAAGGGGTCAGCAGTCTCCGAAAGTTTCCGACGACGACTGGTCAACGTGTGAGGAAACTGGGTGGTGAGGCAGGCGACCCCGAGGCACCCAGCAATGTGGGAGGCTGACCGTTTGTCGTCTCGACGGAGCGGGGTTGGCGCACTGTGGGGCCTACGGCCTTGGCGTCGTTCGTCCGAGGGCTTAGCGACCCCTGAGCGCGCGGTAGGATCCGGCGACCAACCCTAATTGGGTCGGGGATGCGTGCGGCTCCGTCGCGATTGTTTGTACCCATTGGCCCGACTCCCCCCTCTGCTCATCCCTGGAGCAGGGGCGGGGATTCGTGGCGGTGCAGTGGGGGAACCTCGCGGTGGTGGGTTGTTATATCTCGCCCAACTGCGGTCTCGACGCGTTCGAGGCGTACCTGGGTGCGGTCGGCGAGTGCATTTCTCGCACACGGCCGCGCCCGGTACTCGTCCTGGGAGACTTCAACGCCCATGCTAGGGCGTGGGGCAACCCCCGAGACGATGCAAGGGGCGGGATGCTGCTGGATTGGGTGGCGCAACACGACCTCCGGTTAGTCAACGAGGGGTCGGCTAGCACGTGCGTGCGGTGGCAGGGGGAGTCGGTGGTCGATCTGACCTTCGGCTCCCCGGCTGCCGTGCGCCGTGTGTCTGGGTGGCGGGTTGCGGAAGAGCAGGAGACGCTCTCCGACCACCTCTATCTGACGATGGAGGTGGTTGCCGCTCCCGTCGCCCCGACGCGCCGCCCACCAGCAGGCGACCCTCGTGGTGGAGGAGACAACCCACCACCGCGATGGGCGCTGAAGCGCCTAGACCGGGACGCTCTCATGGCGGCAGCGATCGCCGTGGCCTGGCAGGACGGGTCGGGGGACGAGCACGAGTCTCCCGACCCGGACGAAGGGGCCGAGTTACTTCGGGGCGCAATGATGTCGATCTGCGACGTCGCAATGCCCCGGGCCCGCCCCCTCCCCCCCCCCACCCCTGTCGGCGGGGTGTACTGGTGGACGCAGGACATTGCTGTCCTGCGCTCCGCCTGCGTCCAACGCAGGCGCCAGTACACCCGCGCCAGGAGACGGCGCGGTCAGGTCGCGGCGGAGGTGGCACAGCTGTATGCGGCGTACCGCGAGTCAGCGGTCGCCCTGCAGTGGGTTATCAAAGCCGCCAAGGCCCGATCCTGGGACGAGCTCGTCGCCACACTGGATGGAGATCCGTGGGGGCGCCCATATAAAATCGTCATGGGACGATTACGTTCAGGCAGCTGTTTAACAGCTGTCTGAGGCGCGGCAGGTTCCCCCGCTGCTGGAAGCGGGCGCGGCTGGTCCTCCTCCGGAAGGGTGGACGGCCCGCGGACTCTCCCTCCGCGTACCGGCCCATATGCTTGTTGGACGAGGCGGGCAAACTCTTCGAGAGAGTGATTGCCAACCGCCTCGTCCGGCACCTGTCGGCGACAGGTCCGGACCTCGACGACGGGCAGTTCGGCTTCCGTCAGGGACGATCGACTTTGGACGCGATTAAGCGTCTAAGGTCCCTGACGGAGTCGGCTGCAAGCCGGGGCAGGGTGTGTATTGCTATATCATTGGATATAGTTAATGCATTTAACACCCTGCCCTGGTGGGTCATCAGGGAGGCGCTCGAACACCATCGAGTGCCCCCTGAGTTGCGGGCCGTCGTCGGGGACTACCTCGCCGACAGGAGCATTACGTTCGTGGGCCGGTCGCAGGAGTACGAGAGGGAGACGTACGCCGGAGTCCCGCAGGGGTCCGTTTTGGGCCCCCTGCTATGGGACCTCGGCTACGACTACGTTCTGCGGGCTGCACTCCCCGCTGACTCCACGTTGATCTGCTATGCAGACGCCACCCTCGTGGTAGTCAGCGGGGAGGACGGGAGGAGGACCATCCGCGTGGCGGAGACAGCGGTGGCCTGTGTCGTCGCCCGAATCCACCGACTGGGCATTCGGGTGGCCCCTCAAAAGACCGAGGCGATCTGGTTTTACGATCGCCAACGGTCTGCGGGGCCACCTGCCCAGCGGTGGATCGCGGTACGAGAGACCCGCGTCCAGGTGAGCGATACGATGAAGTATCTTGGGCTCACACTGGACGGCCTCTGGCGCTTCAACCAGCACTTCGGCCGGCTTATCCCCCGTGATGAGAAGGCGGCGGGCGCCTTAGGACGCCTGCTGCCCAACATCGGGGGACCGTGGGAAGGTGTCCGACGCCTTTATGCGGGAGTCGTCCGTTCCATGGTGCTCTACGGAGCGCCAGTCTGGGCGGACGACCTGGCGGCCAGCCGGCGCAATTGTGCCCTGCTCTTCAGGGTACAGCGTCGGATGGCCGTCAGGGTCGTGCGGGGATATCGCACGATCTCCCTGGCGTCGGCTTGCCTGTTGGCAAGGTTTCCGCCCCTGGACATCCTGGCGGTGGGGGACGCGAGGACCTATTCGGGTCTTCGCGCCCTCCGAAACAGGGGCGGAGCACCCACGGAACGGTCGGTCGAGGAGCTCAAGCGCCAGACCCGGCGGCTCGTTGTCGAGATGTGGCGGGAGAGGCTGGAAGATCCAGCCAACTCCCGCCACAGAGCCGTCGGGGCGATTCTCCCGAGCCTTGAGGCTTGGGTGAGTCGCGGCAGGGGGCAGCTCTCCTACCACGCCACGCAGGTGCTCACCGGGCATGGCTGCTTCGGTGAGTACCTGCGTCGCATCGGGAAGGAGGCGACGGCACAGTGCCACCATTGCGACGGGGACCGGGACACGGCGCAACATACCCTCCAGCATTGCAGGGCCTGGGGGGAACAGCGCCGTGTCCTGGTCCGGTATATTGGGAGGGACCTCTCGCTGCCGACGGTCATCCGACAGATCCTCGGCAGCGAGAGGTCGTGGAGGGCCTTCCTCGCCTTTTGCGAGGAAGTGCTCTCCCAAAAGGAGGAGGCGGAGCGGCGGCGGGAGAGGACGGACCCCTTCCGTCTGGGGAGGGCCCGTCCGCGCCGCCGCCCCGCACGGGGGGACGCAGTTCCGCCGAATTAGGGTCGAAGGCCCGGACCCGCCGGTGGGGTTTCCCTGCCGGTGGGCCGGGCATGTGCCAAGGGGCCGCCAGGCGGCAGAGTGGTGGCTCTGTCGCCTCCGCAAAGCGGCCCCGAGGCGGGGCGGGGCGTGTAGTGGTCGCACGTCCCGCTCAGGAGAGATTGGCGGTGCGGGGGGCACGGTTCGCTCCTTCTTCGCCGGTGGCGAAGGAGTGCGGCGAGCCGTGTCTCCCTGCGAGTAGTGGGGGACGCCTCCCTATCTCGTGAAAGCGAGAGAGGCGATGGCCACTCCCCCACCACAAGACGGGCCCCCACTAGGGGGCGGGCGCGGGGCGGCACCGGTTGTGTTCGAACAGAGTTCCCGGTGTCGCCCCAATAAGCGCTAAGGATGGCCACCGTGGGGTTTTAGCCGGTAAGAGTCCGGCACTACCCCGTTGCCCCCACCAGGGCGGCGGGGTGTTTATGAGGATTTCCCCACGAAAAAAAAAAAAAAAAAGGATCCGGCGACCAATAGCGATCGATTTCGGGGGACAAAGGCGGCTAGGCGAACGTTAGAGAAGAGCGCGTAGAATTCGTCACTCTTGTGCTGACGATCGAAGCGAGCGGACTAGCGAGCGACTACCGACATTAGCGAACAATAGCTTTACAAGAAGCTTTAACGCTCCTCTAACTTCCAACTAACGCTTAGGGGAAAACTAGCGGTAAGCGAACATCTTTCCGGTCTAGCAGTCTGTAAGGGACCCACTTTTGTGGGATCTCAGCTAGACCTTCGCTGTTTCTTCGCCCTTCAGGCTTGTAGTTGCCCGACTGTAAGTTTCGTCTACGATCTATTCGCGATCTTCCTCTCTATCGAACTTTCGAGCTTTCCGTCTGATCTATTTCTAACTGATATCTTCCTGCGGGCTGACGAAGTCAGCCAAGAGTCAACGTGTAGCTTTGCGTAGAATTCAGACGACCGCGAATTCATCAACCGTCTTAACGCCGAACAACCGCGTCGAATTACCTAACATCGGACTGTGATCTCGACTTTCTTCTAACTCGCGGCCACGTGCTTCGCCCGCGGTTGCTAGTGAACACCTCGAGCGAAGGACCTTGTTATCGCTTTGCATTGTCGAAATAAAACAGTTTTCTAATTCAATCCTGGCCACTGTTCATTCGTGTCAAACCCACGTGCTCTCCCTTTGTTTGTCTGAGCTAGCCGAGAGGCACGTTACGCCGTCTCGGGAGATTCCTCGTAGCCCGCCCTTTTGCGAATTACGGATCTTGTGTGGCATCTTCGATGCCTGGCGCCCTTTCTTGTGAAACTAAGGGCTGGCCGTCTTTGAGTCTCCCGAGCCGAAGTATCGGGAAAATGAGTGTGGAAATCTAACGTAGTTGACGAAAAACCATTCAGCTGAAGTAAATTTCAGTTATCGTAAAGAAGAAGAATTCTCTTAATCTGCTATTATTATTATCTCATTATTATTCTTGAGTCTGTCCCGAGCATTAACGAGACTCGAGAATAATCTCTCATTTTCCTGATAGTACCCAAGTCTACCGACAATTCAGATTCTAAAGGATGGCAGCCTGCAGCTCTAAGATGGACGAATTGCTCGAACTCTCGGGCTTCCGTCCTGCCGATATTGTGGCTCCCTATTTTAATTATAACAAGGACTCCAACATCTCAAGATGTTTAATACCAGAATGTTCGGTTACAATGAAGGTTAGTTTTCCGTTTCTTGCATTACTAAAATATTGTAGCTTTTAATCCGCATTGCAAGATTTCATATTTAATGAGTTTATTTAATGTTATGAATATAAACCGTAGACATCGGCTGTAGCGATAAGCGGAAATTGTTACCAACAGTAAACTCTGAATGCTTGTGAATTGTTAAACATAGAAGACACGTAATGATAACTCGACCTTTGTATTTAACTTTTAGGGTCGTCACACTTCAATTTTGGAGAAACATATCCATCGGAATCACCCGTTGGAGTCCACGATTATCGCGGCAAAGCGAGAATTGCTAAACAGACGGCGTTCACAATCAGGCAGCGACTCATCTGCCGAGACAAGTCATGGTAGGCAAGTGATTTTATCAGGCCAGATTAGCAGTTTTATAGTTTTTGAATCTTAAGAATCCGTTCAATTTACCGTCCACCGAGAATGCGTGACATGTTCGATTTCATACGCGCACACTTAACTACACTTGTACAAAACTAGACTCTTAAATAGTTACACATGGGACATTCGGCGCCAAGCGGATCACTTGTAATCATGTGCCAGATTTTTAAGAACATGGATTATTATGTTCATAACGTTGAGTTAATCGTTCCGCCCCTGCTTCTTCAAAGTCCTTATTCGTACTATAAAACTTCTTACCCTTTTTCGGTTGTTTTTTGAATAATTTAATTTTTTTCTCAGTGTGTAAAGTACACGTCAGTTTCGTTTATTATTGATTTATTTCGAGAAGAAGTATACTTTTCAACATATTGTTAGGTTACAGAATAGTTTCGATTTTTTCCCAAGAAATTTAATTAATAAGTTATGGGTGTCCGATGCAGATTAATTGAAGATTAATTAAATTTATATTATATTAAAATTAATTAAAGTTTTCCAAACTCATAAATTAACGTTATGAAAATCAACAAAATATTCTGAAGAAACCTGACTTTGTCAAAGTTAATCAACATCGCACAGGATCAACATGTTCTCCGCAACCTCAGACGAAAAACCGTTTATACAAAAAACGCCTGAGAAACGAGATAAAATTGCAATTTAGAAACTAATAACTATTCCGAGAGATCATAAATTTGGATCATTCTAACTCAAGATTACGAATATAATTATCTATTTTTATCAAAGTCCGGATATAAGTCATTTACTTGAGGTGAAACGATCAATATTACAGCATCGCACAATATTCCATGATTGTTACCCATCTGCCAGTGCAGAAAAAAGATTTTTTTTAACTATAACTTCCTTCTTGCTTTTATACTTTCCCATTGAAAATATTCAAGCACATTAGCGCGTTTCATTACGCACTGCAAGAATGCAGATATTTCTGTAGGATATGCTACGTTTCTATCACGAGTTATTGGTGCAAGTGTTGCATTTACTATTCATTGGTAATGATACGATGCTTAATATGAATAATTTGCTTTCATCAGATGAGGATGATAGTGGCACGCAAAGAACCATCCCCAAAAAGAAGAGGATGGTATGCGTGATTGAGATGGACGCGGACACCATTTTGGATGCGTGCATTGACTTGGTCACAGTGGATGGGCGACCTTTCTCTATTTTTGAAGACCGCGGATTTAAAAAACTTTTCGGCCCCCTTATAAAAAATGCGCCGAATTTAACTATCAGTCGGCACATCATTCAGCGCTAAGTTGCTCAAGAAGCGGAATCGTTACGGGCGGCGATAAGGCGATAAGTAGAGGGACGTTTGGTGTCCGTCAAAATTGAGCAGCCACGAGACTTCACCATTCCGTATTGGGCGTCAACATCCAATTTTGTAAGGAAGGAAGAATTGTGGTACGGAATTTAGCAGTGCGTGAACTATTATTACGTCACTCGGCCGAATGTCTGAAGAATGAGGTTCTCGTCGTGTTAAATGCTTTCGGCAGTAGCTGCGATAACATATACAGCGTTACTACAGACAATGCAGACAATATGTTAAAAACTATTCGGTTGCTTGATGAAGAGGTTGATTACCACAGCACTGCCAGCAGTGAAGAACAGGGGATGGCGACGGCTGCAGGCGAAAGTGAATGTTTCACTCTTACTAATATAGAAGAGGATGACAGCAACATGATTTTCCTGCGTTTTTATATGGGAGACAAAAATATATTTACGCAACGATGTGCATCGCACACGCTGCAATTGGCCGTCCAAGACGCGTTGCGCCAGAGCGATGTGGAAGAGGTGATAAATAAAGTGCGCCTAATTTGCCGATAGCTAAGAACCCCGGCCATCAGCTCAATCCTCCAACGAATGGGGAAAAGCAAGCCAACGCTTGACGTTGCTACTGTTACATATTCACCCTCTCGGACTACTTTTCTTAACATTATTTCATTCGTAGATTCAATAATTATAACTCGCTAGCTTCCTACATAGAATATTCCTGCGTATTTTTCCAGCCTTAAAACTGTGACTTCGACTCCTTTCGTTTCGTCTTATCTCTAGTGTTTATAGCTTTCTGGTAGGGGAGCAATGCGGCGTGCATACGGTGCTCTGTGTAGTTCCTAGAACTCAAGCATGGTCCGACCCTTGGCGCCCTATACTCCCACCATATCCCCATTTCACTGGATTTTCAGGTATTTAAGCCCTAAATTCTAGTGGAAAGCGGGGGAATCAGTTCCGAACTCTGATCGACAGCGAAGCTCTGTCACTCGGACCAGCGAAGAACATCGTAGTAGATCGAGCATTAGTCTCCTTCGAAACCAGTAAATATTACCGTACGTACATCGTGTCATATCGCGATCGTTAGGCAAGTCACAGTTCTTAAGTTTAGTTTCTCCACCGTTCAATATCGTAACGTAATACGATTTCGTTTTAAGAATATTCCAAATTGTAACAACATTTCACTTCCGTTGAAACTCTCATTAAATATTTTTGTATTGTGTTTTCAATCAGAATATATTGAATATTGCTTTAGTATTTATAAAGAAAATCATTGTTTCTTTTATTAGAAATTCCTGTTCAGTCAACCTTGGTTTAAATAAGCATATTAAGGAAACGAATAATAAAAAATCCCACGAGGATACACTTTTACCGCTGAAGGTGTATTCGGCGAGTAATAGTAAGGTTTAACTTTAGCCTAGAGCATTCTTTCATGATCAATGAGCAGGATTGAGTCTGGATAAGGTGAAATAGCCCTTAGCACGATTCCAAGACCTGTTTTGTGCTATTGGATGTAACTAGCCATTCTTATAATTAACAAGGTCCAGTCTTGAGTCTGGTTAAGATAAAATAGCCCTTAGCACGATTCCAGGGTTGATATAGGGAACTAGAAGACTCGAATCTGGCAAAGGTGAAATAGCCCTTTGCACGATCTCAGAGCATATTTCGGACTCGCGAAGCCTGTAACATTGCCCGGTGGCATTCTACACTGGATATGATGGAGAGCTTCCTTAAAATTGAAGAAATTTGTAAGCAGCAACAAGAAATTTCTGCACGTTGCCAGGAAAGGGGCGACTTAAATATCTCCGAGCAGGAACACCGCCAACTGTTACTTATAAAAGAAGCACTGACGCCAGCTAAAGTAGCAACGAAGGGATTGCAGAAAGAGGAGCTCAATGTTAGTGAATTTGTGCAGCTGTGGATGCGCTGCAAAATTCAAACGCAGGAAGTGCCGTCTTCCCTCGCCCAAGCCCTGGTGATCGCGCTGGACACCAGAGGAAAATATATTTTGAAAACAGCAGCAGTAGCTTGCGGCCTATTTATGAATCCGCGATGCCACGTCCTTTTGAGTAAGGACGAACGTGCTACAGCCGTCCAATATTTGGAACACACGCAGCATCGCATCCAGAATATGAAGGCCTCAAGGTTCGGAACTCAAGCGCACACCAGTGAACCAATCGCGCGTAGTGGGTCATATCAGCAAATGCCACCGCCCGTGGCTCCTGATGTAGCCGGCCCCAGCACCTCCATGCAGTCGGAGCCAGAGGATCCTGTAGAGGCATTTCTGCAGCGAAGAAGACTAGAAATGATCGCGGAAATCCAATCGCCACAGTGGCCACAAATTAAACAAATTTTAGAAAGCGTTACGCGCAACATTCTCTCCCAGCAAGAGTTCCAACCATGTGAGGAGAACCCGATTTTATATTGGGAATTAAACAATTTTGCGCACCCCGAATTGTACAAGTTGGCTATGGTTGTTCTGGCGGTCCCAAGTTAGCATAGAGCGCATTTTCTCGAATCTAAAATTTAATCTCTCCTACTTAAGAGTGCGAATGCATTCCCAAACAATAGAAGATGTTTTGGTCGTGCGGTGTAATTACAACTTTATTAATAAATAGTGAATAGATATATAGATGTTGGAGTGTATGGATGTACGCATCCGACTAAAAAGGTGTCATGTTCCGGAAAATGGCTGGCGGGCAGAAGCGCGAATTTGGGTAGGTGCGTCTAAGATATCGTGTTAGTGTTCATCTATCCGCGTTTTCATTGTCCCCACGTACACCCTGTATGCGTGCCTTTTTTCGGCGGGCTGACAGGCGGCCGTCTTTTCGGACCACGTGTCCGCCATGAACCACACGATAGCTTAAATGCACCTACCCAAATTGCGTTTCTGCTTGCCAGCCATTTTCCGGAACGTGACACCTTTTTAGTCGGATGCTGTATGAATGTATATATGTAAATATGTATAAATGTTTGGATGTATGAATGTATATATGTAAATATCTATAAGTGTATGGATGTGTGGATGTATGGATGTCTGGATGTATGGATAATGATATTTTAAAGAAGCCAATGCGTTTGCGGTTATTAATGTAAGTGTGTATATGTATGCACCGTGCATGGAATTTTATACATCTTTTTAGATATATCTTGATGCGTGTGTGTGGAAATACATGTCTATTTTTAATTTGCAAAAGGCAATCAGTATCTAAAACCGTCAATATCTCCTATTCCTCCTTGAACATCTAGCGCGCTTATCTTGATTACTTTATTTATATCCGAATGATAATCCTACAAGAGAACCAAGTTTTCATTTAAAGATTCCACGAGTTAGTTTGCATCTCTTAAGCTCAATTTGACACTATAGGACGTTGCAGCTTATCTAATATTATTCGAATATTTAGTATTGAAGCTAATAATTTATTTGGAATTTATAAACATTCATGTCAATGAAAATGCTATTCTACCAGAAACAACTGAGTCATAGTACAAATTTAAAATCTTAACAGAATATGCGTTACTAAGGTCTGAAATTGTCATAAGCATAGCTAAAGAGTCACTTATACAAACGAACTGAATATTGCTTAACAAGTACTGATCACTAATAACTAACATTAAAAATGATCGGGAATCAATGGGTTTTCATTGAATTTCAGTTCTTTAACTTAAGCGATTCTTGAATTATATACTTGACAATTTTAATGTTTTAAAATTAGACGGTATACGATAATACAGCTTGCCCAACATAACTTGTATACAAAGTAGTAATGAAGTATAATCATTTTCAGAGAATCGTGATAGGTACTGATAATCAACACTCAGGTTCTAAATTTCACCTCTAATATGGTTCCTCAGCTACGTTCTTGTTGACAATTTTGAAAATTCGTAACCCATGCTCTTGAGTAATATTTAAACGATTTCTTATTACATTTTATCATTGGCATATTAGGATTTCTTTCTGCTCATCCGCAGTGAACATATGGCTCCATCTGTAAAATTTATGCTAAATCCTCAGCGTATAGGTACGTATAAGTACGCGTATACATGGACACGCATGTGCAAGGCCACCCACGCATGTATAGACACATACCGCTCCTACAGACCCGTTACACATGTATTCACAGATGCACGCAAGCACGCTGACGCATGTAAGTCACGCATGTACAAGCGCGCTCATACACATTCACACGTGTGCAACTATGCATTCATACATTTAGGCATATTCACCACGCACGTATACGTTCTGACATGTACGAGCGTAAATACACACGTTCAGGCATGTACAACCATCTACACATCCGCTCACGCATACTTACAGTCAGGCATGTGCAAGCATACATGCGAACACATGCATATATGTACAGACAGGTATATGCATGTGCTGACATGCACAAGCGCGCATACGCATTTACATGTAAGTACTGTGACGTGGCAAATTTTGCCCGTCACAATAGCCGACGTCTTACACGTCCTCGGACACGCTCGGGGCATGGGGTGGGGATAGGCAATTCGGCGGGCTCACTCGAGCGCGCCATGGATTGCCCGGCGTCGCGATTTTCGTATTTCTCGCCTTATTATGCTTTGGAGATTTACAGCGGAGCAGCAATTCCGCGTAGGGAGAAAAGAAGGACAACATTTGGATCGGCAGGCTACGCAGCGCCGCGTAGCCAGGGCCGCATCACGAACCACCTGCTAAAAATAAGAATATGACTTCTCGGCCGCTGCTGCGGCTAGTTTGTCAGGGCCCTCCGATTTTTCGGTCGGAAGGTCAGAGGGACACCCACTTGCCTGCTCCGGACAGGGCTTGGGGGTGCGGAAGAGCCGGCTCCATTATTCCTCTGTCCTCGCCGTTGAACCACCGTTGTGGCAACGTGCAGGGGTTCCTGACATTTTTCGTGACTTCCATTCGCGGAGCACACCTTAGTGCACGCTACATGAATGGACCTTAGTGTTGTTGACTGGCAGAGGAATTGCCAGCCAGAAGGATTCCTCCCTTCAATTAGGGCAGGGTAACCGAAGGGTTACCTGCGGCCCTGCCAGAGTTCTAGCGCGAGCCAGAGCTCTGTTTGGTTCGATTCGGGGAAGCGGCGGTTTTTGGCCAAGCCGCCGAACTCCCGCGAACTTACGCCGCGCGGATTAGCGGGTACCGAGAAGTGATCGGTAAGAACGGCAAGTACCCCTGAGCCAATCAGGGGGTGGTGGTACGTCATGGGGAGCCAATCCTCGAGCCCTCGGGGCGCTAGGCATTCCTATAAAATAGGACATTTTCGGCCGAAAATTCATTATTCTTCGTTCTTTGTTCGACGTCAGCAGATAACCAGATTGTGCCAGAATTCCAGCCGAAGCCTTGCTCCAGCTCCGAGAGTGCCGAGGATCTCGCCGACTTCCTTCCTGGGTGCGGAATTGGTGAGCTGAGATTTCCTGTGCTCATTATTACTTCATCGGGAATATCGTATCGCTGATACTATTGCTATCGCCCGCCTTCACCATCCTCGTACGTTGTGGTTACGTTCGAACATCGCGGCGGCCCGTGGCCGCCATTTCGTGGAACGCTTGGCGGCGAAGCTAAGCAGCGACGACTACAGCCCTATTATATTAATTGTGTGATTATCGATCGACTATATTTTTGTGAATATCGTTCTTTCTCTGAGTCGCGAACCTCCCCCTCTCTGCTGAGATTAGCCGACCTTTGAGTCTATCGTGGAGAATTTGAGGTTTGCCTGGGATTTGAATATCGTCGTGTGGCTATCGTCCTCGCGAATATCGTTCGAGTGAATATCGTCGTGTGGCTATCGTCCGTGTGAATATCGCTCGAGAGAATATCGTCGTGTGGCTATCGTCCTCGCGAATATCGTTCGAGTGAATATCGCCGTGTGGCTATCGTCCGTGTGAATATCGTCCTCGCGAATATCGTTCGAGTGAATATCGTTCGAGTGAATATCGTACGTGTGATTATCGTCCTCGCGATTATCGATCGCGTGATCATCGTTACCGGATCTTTCCATTATTGTGGTTATCGCTCGCGTTTGCCGCTCGTGAGTCTATCACTCGTCTCCGTCTATGGTTCGCGTATCACCGCCTCCGCGACTGGCATTATTTCCGCGAGAAGTCGGGAATCCTTTCGCGTCCGGGATTTTGCTTAGGCACGATCCCAGGTAACCCTAGTCCCTTTTCGGTATTGGTGCCTCAGGATTGTACGACCGCTATTAGAAAACTGTACGGAAGAATTACCCCGAGGGGCCAATAAACAATATTAGTAAAAAACAAAGTTGTCGAAGGATTGTTTTTTTTGTAAGTGTATTATCGTTCTCCTGCGTTTTTGACATTGGTTTTTTTTGGTGACGACCCAGTCCCGCTACCTCTAGGGGAACCCCCCACCTATCCCCGAGCGCCCCGGCGCCCGTGAGTTAAAACTCCGGGACACAAGCCCCCGATTCACGTCACAGTACACAGGTGTATAAATCACATGCTCGCGCACACACATTATATACACGGGCGAGACGGTCAGTATTTTTGTGGGGACGGTACGGCGAGGGATCTATATCGTCGTGGAAATTCGGGACAAGACAGCAAAAATGATACGGGACAAGAATCGGACCAGGCTGCTTCAAAAACGGTTGAGTACGGAGCCCGTACTGTCCCGAAAAATCGGGACAAGGCGGTACAGGCTTGCTCCAAGAACGGTTCGGTATACAGCCCGTACCGTCCCAAAAAAAATGTGACCGACTTCGAAAAACTGACAGAGTTGCAAAAAGCTGAAAACTAAAAACTAACAGAGTCCCAAAAAACTGAAAAGTGAAAACTAAGCAGCACCAAAAATGCGCTGAAAAGTAAAAAATAACTTGTTGTTTTTATGGATACAGAAATTTGCAGTCATAATATGCGATTTTGGCAACCTTCTTTGGCAACCCCATTAAGCCTAAATATGCTGCAACTTTTCGGAGAACAACTTGTACAGATTATGTATATAGTCCACTTAGTAGTACAGACTGTGTATAGAGACCACGAGTATTTCGAGATTGCAGTGTCAGGGCTTCGTCATTTTTGTCATATTTTACTGATATTTGCGCCGCCTCCGAAAAGTTGCAGCATATTTAGGCTTAATGGGGTTGCCAAAGAAGGTTGCCAAAATCGCATATTATGACTGCAAATTTCTGTATCCATAAAAACAACAAGTTATTTTTTAGTTTTCTGCGCATTTTTGGTGCTGCTTAGTTTTTACTTTTCAGTTTTTTGGGACTTTGTTAGTTTTCAGTTTTCAACTTTTTGGAACTCTGTCAGTTTTTAGTTTTCAGCTTTTTAGAACTCTGCCAGTTTTTCGAAGTCGGTCACATTTTCTTTTAAATATTTTTTTTTATTTCATGCTTTTTAGTATTTGAAATGAAGAGAACCATGGTTCGAGGTTGATTTCATCTCGAATTTCATCGATGTAGTGGTGTACCAGTTATAGACCAACAAATGTAGCCGATTTTTGTTGTAGAAAGTGCATTACGAAATTTATGCAAGAGCGAGTTCCTCGAGAACTTCCTCCACAAGCTAGTAAAAGTTTCATCCCGATCAATCAACCCGTCCCAAAGCTATTGCCAGACAGTCTAAAGTTCAGTTTTATGCATTAACAGTTGTTAAGGTTACAGAATTTGGTAATATTTTGAACGAAACCATTCTGGCAACATCCACTGTGTGATAGAAAAGGTTCCATTCCGATTAGTCCATCCGTCGCAGAGATATCGACAGACAAACGATATCTTAATAGTAGAAATTTCGGTTTTTATGCAATAACTATGGTCAGCGTTAAACAATTTCCAGAAAATGTATAATTGGACCAAGCTGTGAGTATCCTTTATAAGATAGGCAAGGTTGCATCAAGATCGGTCCATCGATCTCAGAGATATCGCCGGACAAGCGAAATTTGTAGTAGAAACATGAAATCTGCAAAATTTCGGTTTTTATGCAATAATTATGGTTAGCGTTAAACAATTTCGAACAAATTTATAATGGGACCAAACTGTGTACTTCCTCTATAAGATAGATAAGGTTTCATCCAGATCGGTCCACCCATCTCAGAGTTCTAGCCGGACAAACATTAAAAAAAAAAAAAATATATAGCGGTCGAATTGAGTACCTCCTCCTTTTCGAAGTCGGTAAAAATCGGGACAAGGCGGTACAGCGGCCGCGGTTACCGGTTCGGGACGGTCCAGACATCGCAACAGGCGGGACGGTACAGAATCGGTACGGGACAAAACCGGAATAGGTTGTTCGGTCCAAGAACAATTCAGTACAAGCTTTGGTCCATAAGCTCCGTTACAGGAACGGTCCGGTTCGTACCAAACCGTCCCGTTTTGCAACATTCTGTACCGGTACACATCCCTGCTCTGAGCTGCCGTTAGCGCTAATAAAGTCGCTACTTTCTCCAAAGCTGCTTTTAGCTTCAAGTTCTGCAGAGAATGTAATTTTTCCATATAGTTGAGGACTGGGGTAACATCCCAGAGTGTAGAGTATTTAGGTTTTGATGGTCTTTCTTTAAACACCCCTTTGAGAAAACGCGTAATCAGACCATCTGCATTAATATCATATGTGGATATTAAGGCGATTGCGGAACGAGTGGTATTTAGTGTACCATAACTAGCTCCTTCCTTGAACCGATCACTTAGAAAATTAATTATATCTACCATTTTGCATTAAAAATATCAATGTACATCAAGTGGGCATATTTCCACCAAGATTTCAAACCACATTCATACTGTTTCAGGGTTACTTTTGTAATAGAGTTTAACATTACATTTATGGCTTCATCTTTGTGTCCTTTTTTCGAAAACGCTGACCAGATAACCTCCCTACTACTAACGAAAGGTGGGATGCTAGTGGATGAGTTCCGCTTTTGTAAGGGGATTTTAACAACAGACTATTCGGTTTGAAATTCATGGTGGGGCCAGTAAGGAGTGAGAGAAACAGAGGATGCAATGGCTGTGTTGGTCAATATGGTACCACGATAGTGGCCGTTGCCTTGTTGTTAATAGTTTTCCTCAAGGTACGTAGAATTAGCGCAAAGGGGGGAAAGGCATAAAAGTTTTCGTCTTTCCATAAAATAGTGAAAGCGTCAACCGCTTTATCTTCCGGCTCTGGAAATCGTGAATAAAATTCCTGACATTTTGCATTCAGTCTAGAAGTAAACAAGTCAACTGTAAACGGCCCAAATTTATCCGCAATTTGATTCAATTTAATTTGGGAAATTTCCCATTCGGAGTCCACATTAACATTGCGCGATGCCCTATCAGCTTTTGTGTACTCGGTTGATGGAATATATGATGCTTTCAACCAGATTTTCCTCTTTTCGCAACATTCCCAAACTTTTCTTGAGAGTTCGCTGAGGTGCGGGATTTGTATGCCTCCAGCTCTATTCACATACGCGATGGCTGTGGTGTTATCTAGCCGAAGTAACACTTTACATTCTGATGCATCTGATGCAAAACACTTTAAGGTAAAAAAGGCAGCTAATAGTTCCAGGTAATTAATATGTAATTTCTGTTCTCGTTTGTTAAAAAACCAAAGCTCGACACACCATTACAGCAGCAACCCCAGCCTGATAATGAGGCGTCAGAAAAGATTTCGAGAGAGAACAGTTGGTTTCTAATTGGATTAGAACCAATAGCAGCGTTAGATCTCCATCAATTTAGATCCTCCATCATATACCTAGTCACTAAAATTTTTCCCTCATAATTTCCGCCATTAAATTTTAGGGTTAAAAATTGTTGTCTTTCTGAGCGTTTACAGTGGATGAATCTGTACGGTACTGCTGGGCAATCCGACGTCAAAACCCCCAGAAATTCCGCGAATTTTCTAATCGAATGATTTTCCAACCTTCAACTCGTTCACCAGCCCCACTATTTGATCTTTCTTTTTATCTGTTAAGTTTAGTGAAAATTCTAATGAATCAATTTGGAATCCTAAGTATTTACATCTTTGTCCTGGATAAAGTCAGCTTTTTTCATAATTTATAATGAAACCCATGGATTCCAAGAATTGAACTGTCATTTTTAAGTTTCTTTCACATTCCGTGTTTGATTCAGGAATGAATGGAAAGTTATCCCAGTAGTATTAAGAACATTCCTTGAAGCCTTAACTTATTGATAATGGGTTTCATTAACTTTATAAAGACGTAGGGACTGGTGTATAAGCTAAATGGCAAACACGCGAATTGGAAAATATTCTTTTCAAATCTGAATCTCAGAAATTTTTTATATTCTGCGTGAATAGGTACAAGGAAATATGCATCTTTGAGATCCAAAGTGCCTATAAAATCACCTTGTGGTAACAAGCTTACAGCCGATCGAATATCCTGCAACTTGAAGTGCGGGGGGTCAATAAATTTATTTAGTTCTTTCAGGTTAAGTATGGAACGGTTTGTACCATCCGGTTTTGGTACCAGGAAATATGTTAAAAGAAACTGATCCTCAGATCCTTCAGACTCCTCAATAGCACTCTTTTTTAATAGTAGATCTATTTCTTTTATAATCTTTTCTTTTTCTTCTGTGGGGAATATTCTTTCCTTCGGAGGCAATCTTTGGACCGGAGTCTCTTTGAATGGGATTTGATATCCCTTCAAACAGCTCAATATATATTTATCTGAAGATATATCCTTCCATTTATCCCTGAAATGGCGGAGGCGACCTGATAGTTTCAATACCTGTGTTACTTCTTTGATGATGACTGGTTCATCGTCCGAGCTGGTATCTTGTCCGAATTGAGGGAGGTCTTGTATTGTTTTCCTCTAAATTTTGTCTGCCGACGCTTTTAGTGCTGACCCACCCGACGGTAACCCGCACGTGGGTATCTGAAGTTTCCCTGATCCCGTATTTTAAACAGTTGTTTCTGTGGAGCCTTGTTTTTATTTCTGCACATGCCCTTTCTATCTTCTTGACATCCTTGACTTTCTCTTTTAAGTTATCTCCGTAGAGCCATTCGCTTGAAACCATGGTTGCCACACCGGTTTAATATTTCTATTCAGTTCAGGTGTAATGAAGGATTTTCGGGCGACTGGCACCTGGTAAAAGACGTCTGTCATGATTTGACCGGCCTGACTTATGTATTCAGTGAACGCATTCTCGTCCACACCATCCTCTGGAAACTGCACCACTTAGAGCGGCAATAGCCGTACCCGCACAATTTTGTGTGTTGATAAAATGCTAGTCTCGTTTCTTGCCGATTTCGCCTACAAGTGGGATTATTTCCAAATTGACCTTTCGAGCTTCTATATAGAAATCGCTTTTTCTATTATAAGATTCTAGGAAATCTTTTTTGTTTTTCTGTGGGAGACCCTCTCTTGCCCATTTGAGCCATGTATTTTTCAACTCAGGGTAGTAATTCACCTGTTTGAATTTTAAGATCGTTGGGATCCATGCCCAAGGTTTTTAAAACAGTGTTTGTTGGTGTTTCTTGCTCAGGAGAAACTTCTGCCAATTCTTTTATTAGTATGGGTTCGTTCTCCTTATCTTCTTTTTCATCTAAAAGAAGAGGAGGATATAGAGCTCCGCTCTTATTGAGCGATTGTGGTTGAATTGATCTTACTGATCTGAGTTACGATGTAACCTCAAATGGTCGTATGGACCTGACAAAACCTTGTTGGTTATGTCTCTCATCTTTCGAGTGGAAGGATGAGTTTTTGTTGAGCAAGAAACAATTCATGCTATACTCACCATTGACCTTATCAATGGGTTCGGTATTCAACAATTCTAGAGTCCCTTGTTCTTTTTGAACGGACACTAGCGACTGTACAACCTTTGTTAGGTTATCGATTTGCTCCTTCATTCGATCAAACTCCTTGTCTCGCTTGCGCTTGCTGTGCCGATCCTCTCTTGATTGAGATCTCGATCTCCTCTTCCTTTTGTGTTCCGTGTTATAGCTAAGCTAGCCTTCGTTAATTCTCAGGCGGTAGCTCAGTCTCAGTAGAAATTTTACTTCTTGATTTGGTGTATGCTTCGATGATATAATTGACTTGGTTGGTGAAGAACTGAACTTCTGATGTGGCCGTGGAGCTCGTAGATGAAAACTCATAGTTTAGGGAAATGTAAGGATGGTCACAGCATCGATGGTAGGGAGAAAGGTCCCGGCTAATCTGGGTTGCTTTGTGACTACCTGGGTCGGACGTAGAGTTCGACGATAATAATACTGTCCAAAAACTTTCAAATGTAAAAACAAGCGCCAAGTAGTCTTGCCCCTCACCCCCAAAAAGATCTTGCCTCACAAAAAAATGTGCCACATTCCACAAAAATAACAGTGGGGTGAAGCCAGCTCTGTCAAGTTGACGAAAAACGTAAATCGATATCATTGAAAAGCCAAGTCTTGATTCAAACACTCTAATCGCACAAAAGAATTTAATGGTAGTGCAGGGAATACAAATATTCTGCTTAATTGAATGATAATTCAAAAAAAATGATGTCATAAAGAACTAAATATTCTACAAACAAATAAGAACAGGAACAGGATTTGAATGTGAAAACGAAACCTTCAGTCAGGAATATAAAAACAAAACATATGTTAAACAATCGTGAAAATTAAATTAAAACATATATCTCTTCTATTCGTGCAATTTATCAAAGAAAACGTAATACTTGGCCCGTCCGGTTCTTCACAAATCGAGTTTCAAGTCTTTCACACGGCAAACGAATGGAATATTATACCTGTGTCCTATCATTAAGAAAATTACGTTCCCCAAAAAATACTGTCCATCTTACAATACAATCACATTAACAATACAATAGCGATTTGTGGGGTACGATTTTAGGCCTACGATGTGTGTGTGTGTGTGTGTGTGTGTGTGTGCGAAAGCGTGTGAGTGTGGCCGAGCGGTCAAAGCGTGGACGGTTGGCGACGAGAGCGCTTATCGTTTGTTTTCGAGGCGTAAGAGTGAGAGAGAGAGAGAGAGAGAGAGAGAGAGAGAGAATTGAATTGAATTGAATTGAATTGAATTTATTATTACATCCTAGGGCATAGGTAGCCCTCTCAGAACAAAACATAGTACATTGAGATAGACAACAAAAATATACATGAGAATAAGAAACAATGATAGAATCGTAAAAGCTTAAAGATAAAAATAAGAATAGAAATAAAAATAAAAATTAAAAATTAACGCAGAAAGACGAGACAATAGGTAAAGGTGTGAAAGAGTGAGACCCCACACATCGCCAGTGATGTTGAATCACGCCTCGCCGTAAATCGCCAGATAGTAGGAGGTCAAGGCGCCTTTAAAGGCAACCTCAGAATCAAGGGCACGCAGATTCGCAGGTAGGGAGTTCCAAAATTGGGGACCTCGTACGGAGTACGAGGCCCCATAGAACACCGTGCGGTGAGAAGGTGTGACAAGAAGGGTCCCTCTCTGACGAGAGGGATACCCCGCGGATCCTTCTAGCCTAGGTGTAATATAATTCCGCAGAAAGGAGGGAGGCGTGGCTTTAAGAGCCCTAAATAAACTTAACCCTAGGAAGAGGAGGCGACGCTCGCGAACTTTAAGCCAGCGGAGGCGGAGGAAATACGGCGTAATGTGCGCGTCACGAGGTACATCAAAGATGTACCTCACGCAGGCGTTAAGCGCACGCTGGACTTTGAGTTCGGCTGCCGCACTGATGCCCAGCAAAGCAAGGCAGCAGTAATCGAGGTGTGGCAGAATGAGGGAGAATACGAGCTTGATTTTAAGGCTCCGCGGCAACGCAGCACTGTGACGTCTCAGCCCCGCAAGCACACCGTAGACCTTACTGCAGATGTGCCGAGTGTGATCCCCCCAGTCAAGAGTGGGCGATATGTGCAGACCCAGCGAGACGACCCGAGAGCCGTACGGGATGGGTATACCGTCCATCTGAACCAGGGGGGCACCGGCGACATGCTGCAGGCCAAGGGCACGAGCAGAGCCAAGCATCAAGCACTGCGTCTTAGTAACGTTTAATTTCAGAGAGTTCAAAGTAGACCAGGCAGAGACGCTGGCAAGGTCAGAATTGATCCTTGTAATTGCGTCTTCCAGTTGGTTGTAAGGCGCGGAGATGTACAATTGTACATCATCCGCGTATTTGACTACCTTGGAGTAGAAGATAGAGGAATTAAGATCCTGAATGTAGAGAGAGAAAAGGAACGGCCCAAGGACGGAACCTTGCGGCACGCCCGAGTGGACCGGGGAGAAATGAGAGGTAGACCGCCCGATTCTGACCGCCTGTACCCTATTAGCAAGGTAGGACCAGATCCACCGTAAGACCGGAAAAGAAAAATTGAAAGAGTGAAGCTTAGTAAGGAGGATAGAGTGGTCTACGGTGTCAAAGGCCTTTGAAAAGTCGAGACACACCAGGATTGTGACCATCCGCTGATCAGCAGCGAGACGGACGTCCTCCAGGAGTGTCAGGAGAGCGGTTTGTGTGGATCGGTTTTTTACAAAACCATGTTGCGAGGGGTCCAACTTCCCAGAGCTATGAAGAAAACTCTGGAGGTCAATGAGGACCAACCTCTCAAGGATTTTAGAGAGCTCGGGAAGGATAGAAATAGGGCGAAAGTCAGCGGGTGCAGAGGCGTGCGGTTTTTTAGGTATAGGGGTGATGAGAGAGCGACGCCAGGCGTCAGCGAAGATAGAGAAAGTGAGAGAAGAGTTGAAGATGTGTAAGACAGTGGGGTAAATAGCAGGAAACGAAAGAGAGAGAAACCTCGCACTCAGCTCATCCGAGGGCGAGATGGACGAATTAGTAAGGCGTAAGGCGCGAGCAAGACTCTCCTCCGTGACCGGAGAGAAATAAAAAGATGATTCGTCAGAGGGACAGTTAGACAAACACAAACATGCGGGGACGGCCGGTGGAGTTGAGGCGTGAGCCGAAAGGAAGAAGGTATTAAGGGTGTCCGGAGACAAGTGAGTGGGAGCGGAAGTACGAGAGGGAGGAAGAACACCGAACGATTTTAGCTCGCGCCAAACTTCGTTCGGGTTAGTAAGGTTGGAAAGCCTGTCGAAGAGAAAAGCAGATCTAGCTCGCGCCAGAAGAGCTTGAACTCTGTTACGACAGGCTCTATATTGTACCCGCAAATCCGGATTTCCAGTTCTAATATAGGATCTCCTGAGGGAGTCACGAGAACGCATCTCGAGACGAATCTTAGGAGTGATCCAGGGAGCAGGTGGCCGTCTAACACGCAGGGGTCGAAGAGGGGCATGCTCATTGAGAACTTGGAGCAAGTCCGCATTGAGATTTTCAACCAACCGATCAACGCTACTCTCACAAGCGCTCGTAGTAAGACGAGTACAGCTAAGCTGCGAGGTATCATTGAGTAGTGCGTCACGGTCGATTGAACCATACCTCCGACGAAGATCATTAAAAGGAGCAATGCGTGAGGTTAATGCGTATTCTAGCGAGATGAAGTCATGGTTAGAGCAGCGAGGCTCTCTACTTTGAGAATAAGAAACAACCTTACTAGAATCATCAACAAGCCCGAGGTCAAGCCAAGTAGAGGAAGTAGAAGTATGAAAAGTAGGAGAGAAAGGAATAGAGTAAAGATTTAGACGAGAGAAGAGGTCTCCAAGGTAGACGGAATCGAAAGAAGATGAACACATGTCCGCATTCCAATCGCCAAGTGTGGGGGTCGATAAACGACCCCGACAAGAAGGGAGGCAACAGAGGGAACTACTACTTCTACGAATAGGAATTCAGGGCCAGAAGAAGGAGAGGAAGAGGAAGAAGCAATTACGAGGGTAGTAAAAGAATTGCGAGAATAGAGGCAAACGCCTCCGCCCATTCTGCCATCCCTGTCACACCTGAGTAGAGTGTACCCAGGTATCGCGCACTGGCTATCTAGGATGGACGGGGATAGCCAGGATTCCGAGACCGCTAGAATATCGAGGTTAGAGCGAGGCAGAAAAGACGCAAGGCGGTCAAAATGCGCCACAAGGGACTGGGCATTGATATGCCCGAGCCGCAGAGGGGGAGGCCGGACCGACGAAAGAGAGGACGACGCGCGGGAGGTACACCCTCACAAGAATTTTGACTCGAGGTCATGGAGAGAGTCAATACGGACGGGGGACGACGAGTCCGTCTTCTTGGCATAGATGGTTCCGTCTTTATGCCACACGCGCGCGTACCCACGTTCGCGGGCAAGCTGCCGGCAGCGCTTTAGTAGGGAAGCAAGGTGACGAGGAAGGAACTCGTTCACATAAATAAAGCGTGAGGAGAAAGACGGGTCGACCGCCGACGCAGGTAGGTCGCGCTTAGCTCGCTTAGCTGCAAGCAACGCATTTCGCGTAGAGGAAGAGGTGAGCCTGACGTGAATCGTACGCGGCCGGTCAGGAGTGGGGGTACCACGCAGGCGAGAAGTAGAGACAATGTGTGAGGCACTGAGCGGGGTACCGAGCGCCTGCGCAACGCGAAGGACGTGGGAGCACAAGTCCTCGTTTGGGGACTCCGGGAAGCCAGCGATAACCAGCTCAGCGGACCTGCTTGCCACCTCTAAGCGAGAGAGGCGCGCTACGGTGGTGTCAGCGGCAGCCGTGAGCGCAGATTTAGATGCGACCACTTGACTCACTTCGGCACGCAGAGACTCGATCGAGGCGTTCACAGTAGAAGAGAGAGCAGAGAGTTGAGAAGAGCAGGATTTTGCTTGAGCCTGAAGAGCGGCCTGGAGGGCAGCTTGTTGAGCGGAGGCAGAGCTGACTTGCGCCTCAAGGGATCCAGTACGAGCATCCAAGGTGTTGAGCCGATCCGTCAATAGAGCCGTGGTACTAGTTAGCTGGCTCTGACAGGCACGGATGTCGGCCGCCTGCGAACGTTGCTCGGCCATAAAACTGACCAGCGAGCCATTAATGCTGTTGATAGCTGATGCAAATGATGCTATGGATGTAGATGCTGGATCCAATAGGCTAGATGCAGGCAGCGTCGAAGATCCCGACGAAGATGCAGCCGGTGTGGCAGCGGTCGCAGAGGCAGGGCCCGGCGTGGGAGTAGGAACCACTGCAGTAGTGAGGCAAGGCGGGACGACAGTCTTGCAGCCTCGCTCTTGGTGGACCCTGAGACATCCAGGATGAAAAGTGCCCTTGCAACGAGTACATCCATCCGCACCCGTCTTGGTCCCCTTATTGCAGTGAGCACAAGTAAGAGTCGGAGTCGGGGGCATTCTGGACGAGAGGTGGACAGTTGACTTCGTTGGCAGCCGTGGCAGGAGCAGGCAGATGGCAGCCGTGAGGGTTGACAGCCGGCGAGAGGGCGCAAACGGCGAGACGTCGGAAAATTCAAAAATTCCACGTCCAACAGAAATTCGGCGACCCAAAAGATGAGGGTTAGAAATTCTGTCAATTTGCCACAGATAATAAAGGTCGTGTTCTCGTCGGCTAGAATGGAGCCGATAGTAATTAATAGGCCAAAAAGAAGGCAGGCCGAGCGAGAACACGATGGCTACCTGAAACAGGCCCCACAGGGCAAAGAACGGCAGAAATCTGGCGTAATAGGAGGAGCGTGATGAAGCGTGACATAGGTACTCACGAGAGGGAGAGAGAGAGAGGGAGAGAGAGGGGGAGAGAGAGAGAGAGAGGGAGAGAGAGGGGGGGAGAGAGGGGGAGAGAGAGGGGGAGAGAGAGAGAGGGAGAGAGAGAGAGAGGGAGGGGGAGAGAGAGAGAGAGAGAGAGAGAGAGAGAGAGAGAGAGAGAGAGAGAGAGAGAGAGAGAGAGAGAGAGAGAGAGAGAGAGAGAGAGAGAGAGAGAGAGAGAGAGAGAGAGAGAGAGAGAGAGAGAGAGAGAGAGAGAGAGAGAGAGAGAGAGAGTCGCAGTGCGGAAGGACCAGAGTCGAAAAGAGATGAGACGTGCAGTACAGTTGTACAAGAATAATACTGTCGCCAGAGTAGTTGTGTTGGTGTTGGTGCGCAGTAGTGTTGTCGTAATCGCAAACTTAATAAACATAACTTTAATCCCAATCAATTGCCTTCCCTTTTCGGTTCCAAATTACTACAGATTTCCGATTATGTAAGATATCATTTCAATAATAAGATTGCATCTATTTGTGTGTACACTTGAAACTCGATTTGTGAAGAACCGGGCGGGCCAAGTATTACGTTTTCTTTGATAAATTGAACGAATAGAAGAGATATATGTTTTAATTTAATTTTCACGATTGTTTAACATATGTTTTGTTTTATATTCTGACTGAAGATTTCGTTTTCACATTCAAATCCTGTTCCTGTTCTTATTTGTTTGTAGAATATTTGGTTCTCTATGACATCATTTTTTTTTTTAATAATTATCCAATTAAGCACAATATTTCTATTCCCTGCACTACCATTAAATTATTTTGTGGGATTAGATTGTTTGAATCAAGACTTGGCTTTTCAATGATATCGATTTACGTTTTTGGTCAACTTGACAGAGCTGGCTTCACCAGGCAAGACCAGGCTTTTTTGTGAGGCAAGATCTTTTTTGGGGTGAAGGGCAAGACTACTTGGCGCTTGTTTTTATATTTTAAAGTTTTTGGACGGTTTACATCTATGTACATTGGTATATACAAAAAACCCAACGATCTCTGATCGATAGGTGAATCAAGCGCACAACTATTTGTTGGTGAGCATGGTCAAGAGCATGAGCATAGGTGAGATGGACAATGTGTGTGTGAGGATGTACTGTGAGCTTCCGAAGGAAGCTCGGCACACATGATGAGGGGAACTTCAGTAAGGTTCTTCAGTAAGGTTCAAACAATGTGTATGAGGTGTTAGCTCCTACGTGAATCGAGTATTGCGCCGTTGATGCACTAAAGGCCACTTTCGTGGCCTGGCTACAATTCCTCGTGAGAAAAGGACTTGGAATGAACAGGTCGAGCAACTGTGAATCATACTAATGATTCACATGAGCCATTTCGGCTTGAGAAATACAATGAGTGGGACAGGTGAATAAATCTGGGCTGCTTACTGTTCGACGTCTCCGAGGTGAGAGAGATATCAGCGTCAGAGAGATGACGAGCAGGTAGACCAGTTCATGAGATACTCGCCAGGGTGTGCATGGAGCGCACACCCAGGCTGATCAGACTTCGATCTGGTATCTCTAGATCACCAGGTGAGGTTGGGACACTGTGAGCTGGGCGCTAGGTGACAGGTGGGGTTATGTAGGAGCAGGATGGTGAACAGTATCTATATGGATGCTCCATGAATATAAGATTTCTCAGTAAATATGATTATTGAACACACTCAAACATTGGCAATTTACTGAATTAATTCAGTAATCTGCTAATTGTTTGGAGTAGTGTATTAAGGCACAGCAAAAAAGCGACTCGACGCATAAGACCCTTTCAACGTACATTCCCGCTGTGCCAATCGGCGTGATTACTCATCTGCGTGCATGCTCCGCCCTCACAATGCCATTCTTCAATGTTCTCGCTTAAAATCAGATCAAGCCCTCAGCATCGGGCGTGAATATTCACCGTACAGTTGAAGCTGTTCCTGACTTTGTTCTTTGACAAACATGACGTGAAACAGGGGTGAACAAATATAAAGGAACGCATGTATTTGACACTACATAACACGTGAAGGAATAGATCTGGAGAGTGTCCAGCACGAGGCCCGTCTTTTTGGGTAGAAAGAGTGCATAACACTTACATCCGTATCAACGATAAGGAAGAATATTTTCGCGAAATTGGTACGATGTCTTCGGCAAGCATTGTACGGAAGTGCAACGCGGGAGTGGAGGTGATGTACTGTTGGGAGCTGGAGAGTTGGCCCCTGGGAGGCCGACCAAAATTCACTGGGCCTGGCAATGCTAAGCGGCAACGCCTACGAGACCTCCGAAAATCTGCCTGCGTACTGCTTATTACCTGCTTACCGGGATATTCGTATACCTGCTAGAGACAATGCTTGGCTCGCTAGGGTCACGTGCCCAAGTAGCGAACCCTATGAAGTTTTCAATTTGGTGGAGCGAATTTGTTTCCCAATCTATCACGTTTCTTACGATCTTTTTACAATATAGTCATTATGATTTGCGATATGACTTACACATTGAACATTTGCGATTCTTCATTATAGGTAGTCTGATTCTATGTGTCGCTTTCATTTGCATGAAAATGTCAGAATGGTGCGATTTGGGTAACCTTGCCCTGCATTTTCTCGATGAGGGATGAAAAGAAAATCCGGCGCAACCCACACCGTTTAAAGGACTAATCCTTTAGAGGAACGCCGTTCTAAATTGGGTTGCCGGACACTGTGTCTGACTGTTATTGTCACGAGGAACTAATCCGGCTTAAAACCGAATTAACAGAACCGTAGCGAACCCGTTTTGCCAAACTGAATGTAAGAAAGGCGCCTATACTGAACTGGCTCGGCGCCTATACAATTGATAGGGTATGCCTTCCCCCTTGCCATTTCTTGCCTGCCTGCTCCGAATGAAAAACTCCGGGTTACAGTGTGTCAAAATAGGGCACCAGCTATATCCTCCAAAATCAGAGGATAATCCGTGCTCGCGTTAATGAGTTGAGCCGCCCTGTTAGAAAAGAGCGGCTAAATGTGCGGTAGAGACCGGTGGCGCAGTCCCTAGGACCTGGACTCATTCACACGCGGCCACCACACCTGCGACAAATTGAAAATGAGCATGCCTTTCCTCGAATGGCCTAAAATGGTCACTGGGAATAACCCGAATACCGTTACAATTCGCCACTGTTTCTTAGTGCTCGACGGTGTTCGCGACTGCTCTAAATTACGGTAAAGCTGTAAAAGAGTGCCAGCGGCCACTAACATGTATCGGCATGATTGGTTTTACCCTTACAGTTCTGCTGTGGGGGTAAAAACAATCGTTGACCAATCCCGGAACACCAAGTTTAGGTATTACTGGTATTTAAGCTATTTCGCGCTTCTATCTGTTGCGAGTTTACTGGTAACAAGCTTACTGGTAACACGAGCACTAGAGACGCGTTTTGCGGATCATTTACTATTTTCATAGATATAGGAAGTGTTGTTTGTGATGGCAACACCGAGGAGGAACGGGCAGACAATTAACGGCGAATCTCGGGAAGTGGTTCGCCGTATCATCCGGATCTGCGATGAGGAAGCCAAGGCAGCAGTACCAAGCATTCCTCTAAAACAAGCCACAAAGCGTGCAGCCGCATATGCCGGGATTTCTGAGAGATCCGTGAAAAGGATCCGGAGTGAAAGTGCCGCAGCTGGTGAAGCCCCGTTGGTGTCCCCCGGAAAAACTCGGCCCAGGAGTACTGCAATCCGTAGAATGACGGAGGAAGAAAAACGAGACATAAGAGCGGTAATTAACTATTTTTACCTCGAAAGGAAGGAAGTCCCCTCTGGACCAAAACTTCTGGCCGCGCTGAAAGAAAGGGTTGCTTTTCCCTGGGAACTGCATACCTTGCGCAGGATTTTAAAAGACATGGGCTTTCGATGGAAAAAGTACCAGAATATGAGGAGAGTCTTAGTGGAGAAGCCACAGATAGTAGAATGGTGGACCCGATATATTCGGGCCATAAGACGGCATCGTGCAGAAGGCACAACCATTGTATACCTCGATGAGACGTGGCTTGATAACACTCTCACCCATGGGAAGTGTTGGCAAAGCCTCGAAACTCCGGGTATAATAAAGAACAACAGTTCTTCACATAGGCTAATTGTGGTGCACGCTGGTAGGGATGGCGGGTTTCTCCCCAATACTCAATTGGTGTTCAAGGCTGGGTCGACTAGTGGCGACTACCATGGCCAAATGAATGCCATTAATTTTGAGAAGTGGTTGTTGAAAAGTTGATGCCCAATTTACCACGCAGTAGCGTGGTGGTCATGGATAATGCACCATACCATTCGGTGCGCGTCAACAAACCGCCATCCAAATATTCTACCAAGAGCACAATGATGGACTGGCTGCAGCACAATCGAATTGAATTCGATGACACTTTAAGGAAGGCAGAGCTGGCCGAAGACATTGAACGTAACAAGAGCCCTGTCAAAGAATATAGGATTGACAACATTCTTCGGGAAGGTGGTCATACGGTGCTTCGGCTGCCGCCCTATATGTGCGACCTGAACCCCATCGAGTTGGCATGGGCCAAAGTTAAGAGGGCAGTTCGGGAGAAGAATGTGGGCACATTAACGATGGCAGAGTTGCTTAATGCAACTCAAGTAGGTATGGCCGTAGTGTCAGCTGCCGACTGGCACGGATACTGCCGCCATACGATTAAAATCGAAGATTCATATTGGGACACCGACAGGCAGATGGAAGACCTCGCCGAAGAGTTAGAGAATTTGAGACCAGCCGAAAATATCGGAGATGCCGCCGAAGATGGTGATACCAGCGATAGTAGCGAGTGTGAAGAAGACTAAATGTAGAAAGCACCGTATGACCACCCATCAAATTTTATTGGCCGAAGAAGGAAAGTATTTCTGTTTTATGTCTGGTCTTATATCATCTTGTATAAGAATTTTTTAACACGTATTTGTTTCAGATCGGTGGAGCAGCTTGAAGAAGATACGTATTTTTATATCACATGTTTCCTCGAACCTTCATTAAAAATGAGCAGTACTCATTATACATTCATTTTCAGGTGCGCGAATTGAGGAACTTGCACCAGATCGGACCAGATCAGTTTGGAAAAGATGAGTATTTTTATACCAGTTGTTTCACCGGACTTTCATTATAATTGATCAATAATCATTATGCAGTCATTCTCAGGTGCGTGCGGGGTCAGCGGCTATAGGATCGAGTGACAATATTAAGGATACCCAGCAGGTAGCAGATAGCAGGTAGCTGACCGAAGGGACTTCAAACCCGTGAGGTGCCGAAAGTCTAGTACTGCTGGCAGAAACGTTAGTATTTCTCCTTCATAGTACCGCCTGCTTGGTGCTTGACACCCTGCTAGCCAATCGAAGGTCAACCGATAATTACTGACCATAATTTCTTTTCTTTGAGTTTGTAGGTAGGGGATCTTCAAGGAGGAGTCAAATTTTTCGCCAATCAGAGCCAGGGGCCATCTTTCCAGCTCCCAACAGTACCTGACTCGGCGCTGCGCTGCGGCTGAACGGACCCTTCAAAGTTAGCGCCGCGCCCGCCGCATTTCCCTACTCCTACTGCCACGTGCGCTCAGGCCAATGCGAGACTCCGCTTGGGATCGTGGGCCCTGGGAAGGGGGCATCAGACCCGAATTTTACCGCGAAAGCAGCCTTCGAGCGATGCGGAAGACTCTCTGGACAGCAGACTTCAACTTGTGTTTCAAGGACGAGCAGTCAACTACTTCCGATTTTTGTGAGTGACCAGTGATGCTACTCTTCAAGGCTCCTTCGTAATCGTGAGTTGTTTCTGCAAGCATTTATTTTTCTTTAGCGATACTCCGTAGTGCGCGAGTAATACCGACAATTTACATATTAAGTAGTAGATCGTGAACCGCGATAAGAATGGTGCAAACTTGCAAAGAAAAACCCATTGCGAGGACCAAAATTTACTACAGTCGGAAACCGTTTATGTCGCTGTCGCGTAATCAAAAAAGTATAATTCGTAGGTCCTTTGCAAACGCGTCAAATAATGGTAGCATTCCTGATACCAGTCAAGGCCACATCGGTGTGGTAGATAATGTTCGGTCGAATTCACCACGAAACGAATATCCCGCGTTACCGCCTAATCTTTGCGGAGAAAGCAGTGCGAACGATACTTCTGCCGTGCATTATTTCCGCGATATGGACTTAACAGACAATACCGGGCCCCTCCAATACTCTAGCGACGTGGAACCATCATTCGGGATGGATAATCGCGACAACGACCGCGAATCATTTAAAACAAGACTTTCCCAACGCTTTGTATCCAGTAATATAACATTAAAACAGGGCGATAATATCCTACGCGTTTTACGGTCACATAACTCCCTTAATTACTTGCCGAAATCGTGTAAAACCTTAATAGGAACGCCACGCGCGTCGCTTAAAATAGAAAAAATGGAACCCGGAGAATACGTGCACTTTAATATCAAAGATGCCCTTTTAAAAGTACTGACCCCGCTGCCCGCTAACAACGTCCCTGACGTTCTATTAATCGACCTCAGCACGGATGGAATGAGCCCGCATAAGTCCACCCCCGTAACATTGTGGCCCATACAAATTCGCGTAACCAACGTCCCCAAAAGTAAGCCTTCCCTCGTCGGCGTTTATAAAGGATTTTCAAAACCCGGGTCGTGCAGTGAATTCTTCAAATATTTTGTCGACGATTTTAAAAAAATAACCGCCTCCGGTGGCATCAAATTCCGCAATAAACTCGTACCCGTTGAGATTCGGTGCTTCATCGCGGACGCAGTAGCTCGCGCTTTGATATTAAACCACCACGGGCATAATAGTGAAAGACCGTGTTCCAAATGTACCATCAAGGGTACGCACAACCAAGGACGAATGCTATTTCCCGGCCTACGCGGTACCGCGAGGAACGACAGTAACTATCGGAATCTTAAATATCCCACTCACACAAAAGGCGCGACTCCGTTAACCGAAATCTTAAACGACGTGATGAATCAGGTAACATTCGACAGCATGCACCTCGTGTATCTCGGCGTGGTAAAAAAAATCGTTATGGCACTTTGTACGGGATTGAATAGTAAGCACGTAAAGCTGAAGCCGCAAGTTTTGAACGTTTTATCGGCAAGAATGAAACGCGCGGAAAAATATTATCCGAGTGACTTTTCGCGTCGGACTGCATCAGTCGAGGGGCTCATTCGCGGCAAAGCCACCCAATTTAGGCAATTTATATTATACACCGCACCGGTTATGTTGTTCGAGCTGATAGGGAAAGTCGCGTATCAACACCTCCTACTACTCCATGCGTCATTACGCATTTTGAATCAATCCGCGCCATCCGAGCATTTACTTATTTACGCCGAGCAAGCATTGCGCCTTTTCGTTTTGCGGTGCCCCGACGTGTACGGGAATAGGTTCATGTCATACAACATCCACGGTTTGCTCCACATCACAGACGACGTTCGTCGGCACGGGCCGCTAGATAGTTTTTCGACATTTCCATTCGAGAACGAAATGTCCGCGTATCGTAGATTCTGCAGGAAGCCGCATCAAATTTTGCAACAAATCGGCAAGAGGCTGGAGGTGAGCGCTCAGAATTCGGTGTCACCCCGCGTAAATGGAACCCCTAAAGTATTTAAACCGTACCATAAACACTCGAACGGACCGCTGCCTATAAATATCCCCAATGCAAACAGTGAGCAGTATTGCAGTCTAAAAATCGGTAGTTCGTCATATAGCAACTTTTTGCGGGACAGTTGCTGTCAATTAACTGACAATAGTATCTGCGTAATTGTAAATATTTTAAAAATCCAAGGGAAACATTACTTCGCGGTAAAAACATTCGAGTCCGTTACCGACTTTTACGAGGTCGGCGCAACATCGTCACTTGTAGGGGTCTACCGCTGTAAATCGTTACTAAATGATATCCGCGTAATAGAGATAGACAATATTAAAAGTAAGTGTTTCAGAATGCCCTCATGGTCCTGTGCTATCGAAAGCATAGCGAATTCGCGTAAAGTACGGTATCGCAATAACATTATACGAATATATAGTTTCTACTCTGCAGCACTCTTATTAATATATAATATTCTTTCAGCCACTATTTTTTTTAATCTTTCCGTCTAGCCGCAGTCTCCCTTGAGTATCGCACCTGCCTGTCCGAACTCTGCTCGCGAGCAAATGATGATTCAATCCAAAATGTCCCATTCTTTTGCTGTGGGACTTTTCATTGACTGATGCTCGCCGCGCTTGCAGGCCTGGTCTACAGAAGTTGCTTTTCTTGAATCGCACCCGTACAAAAGTTTTTCTTCTTAATGGGCAGTTTCTTCTACCTTGTATTGACACTTTTTAGTAGTAATAACAGTGTCCGCACTATCCGTACGAGTAGACCGGAGTGTGCCACTACGCATTTCTCCACCTATTGCTTACTGCAGTTGTAGGATGTCAGCGAGGCCGAAACGGAGCGCCCAAAAGCCGCGACGGTTCCGCGACTCGGAGTCGGACGCGACCTTCTACGAGGAGGAGGAAGAGGGCCACAAGTCGGCGTTACAGGCGCAAGGAGAATTTGCAGAAGATCTCAGCCACCTTGGCCGCATCTTCTGCAAAACCCAAACGTCCTCTCGATATTTCCACAGCAGCTCCCCAACGCACCATTTCCCGCTTCCATCGCCGATCCCAGCAATCTCCCACCATTACAATAACCAACTCCCCAGCACTTCCCACCATTTCACCCCCGACTCCTACCCCTCCACCAACATGTATGACCCATTTAATAATTCCCAATTTTACCCCAATGCACCCTCCCAGTCCCTCCTACGCCACCCACCAGCACCGGCACCAGCACCGGCACCAGCACCGGCACGAGCACGAGCACCGGCACCCTCAAGAACACTTGTTTCTAGACCCGAGCTCAATTCTCGCCCGGGCCAATTGGGTGATTGCTGCAGGTACGATTTTGCTTTTTTACTAAGTCAAGGTTTTTTTTATCGCAATTACATACTTACTTTTATATGTCGCAGCTGCCACAGCATCCTACTCGAAAAGTTGGAGCTCTTCCCGAAACTCTACCAAAAAGTAGAGGAGCTCCAGAAAACGGTAGAGTCACTGAGACGGAGGAAGCGGCGCCGGACCGAGAAGCCGGAATATCTCCCTTTTCAGAGTTTGGAGGAGATGATCGCCGTGGAGATGGGCTCCGAGCAATACGAGGAAATCGTAAGTACCACAAGTTAAGTCTGCGCTGCGACTGGACCTACCCCGGAAGATAGTCGACAAAAATCTCACCAAATATACTTACTTTTCGCAGGTCGATTACCTCCAATGGGTGGGCGGCTCCACCCTCAAAGACGCCGTCAATATAGGACTGCGAGAGTGCGTTGCTGACGCGGTGGCCCTCAGGTATAACCTGCAGGGCGATCCACTCAGGGAAAGATTGAATAATTTAACCAGGTACCCGACCGAGGATAAGCCCTTTATTTAGATGGAAAGGGCGATCGGCCGTGGTCGGTAGCGGCGTCCGTGGTGCAAGCATCCGTGGCGCACGAGCGCGCGTTGGTCTTCGAGTGCCGAGCGCGTGTTCCGGTGACGCATGAAGAATTTTATCTCAAAGAGTTTTAAACTGACCATCTTGAAATTTACAGGGCTTCTAGAGGACACTTCAATGCACCTCCATGATTTTTTTCAAAACGGACAAAAGTGCGTTTTCGGAAATATAAACTATTAAAACTTTTGAACAATTTTTAAACAAATTAAGAAGATCGCTACGTTCCTCAAATATTTTTTTTAATGAAAATGCAATTTTTTTGCGTAAAACTGCGTTTTGCACTTCTCGATATCTTATACCGTTCCAGAGATATGATTTTTCAAAAAAAAAAAGTTGCACCTATTTTGCAATGCACATAACTTGCATAATAATTGACATTTTTACCAACGAAGTGCGGATAATGTGGTTGTATATTAAGGACTACATGTTCACCAAATTTCATCAAAATCGAAGACAAAGTGTCAAAAGGTGTGATCACTTTGCGTGGAATCGCCCATAGGTATATTAGAGAGCACGTATTTATTCTTATACATATTTAAGGTCGTTTTATGTCCTGTGATAATTCTTAGTTTCTAAGATTTATTATTTACATAGCGATTTTTATATATTCCAATGGGATTCGCTGATTCTGCATGGCAGCGCAAAATTACAAATATGTTATTGTTGTATTAATTTCACGTACTGAGTGCAATGCTGTATATTTTTGTAATATACTATTTGTATGCAGATATTTAATAAAAATGTATATGTTTTTAAACATTCAATTTTCACGTGCATTTTATTTAATACCAATGCGGACCACCCATTCTTCTGCCCGGGCTGACCCTAGGCCGTTCTTAGGACATCCGTGCCGTCCCTATATGTATCACCTGAGGATAATCATCTACGGTTATCCTCGGATGTCCGTCGGCTGACCTTTTCGGGATATCCTGGGGTTCAAAAATCATATATACTAATAAATCATATATACTATCAATTCATTTACTCTCAATTGAGAATATGTATCAATCTACAATATGTAAAGAGAATTGTTCGATTCTATAGTTATATTATGTTTGCCATATTTTATACAGTGGAGATCTCCAACTCTATAGAGTTTATGGCAGCGCGCAATGCCACGGGTGGTACATAGTTTATAAACTCGAGATTGTCACTAATACTATAGAGTCAATTAACTCGTGATATATTCCAGCATTCCGACAGCATTATAACGTATAAGAGTTTCGACAATTTAAAACTGCATATGTGTCACCATAATACCGACATTTAATTCCAATCATTTCTCGGACAAGCTTGGGCGGCATTACGTGCTGCCATAATACCCGAAAGATGCCACTCCTACAGGTTCGGCATGTAGTGCTGACCATTTCTACCACCCGTGGCATTGCGTGCTGCCATAATGACTTGAAAATGCCGTTCTATAGGTTCGGCATGTAATGCTTGTCAGTCTTGTCTATCTGGGTATATCTTTTTTGTTATATCTCAATGTTGTGGGGGAATCAAACTGCTACTTGACTCACTTTTTTACATTTTTTTAATGTTTTTGGACGGATTTCATGTCTTTTTGTTAGTTAGCTAATGCTTAATAATAGACACAATAAGATTTTTCATTATTTATGAATGGTTTAACTAATTATAAAAGTATAATTTTAATAAAATGTCAAGTGTTTTTTATGTTACAATGTAACTTTAACGTTACAACGTATTTATAACTTAATCATGCACATAGGAGGAGATCTATGAAATTGAGCAGAGTCTGAGAATATAGATTCCCTGCATACTATAGCTTGCACTTGACAAACTCAATATTCCAAATTCAAATAGTATGAGGTTTACAGTTTGCCTAATATAATTTAAAATTTTAATTTTCGTCTGTTGGAAGTTAGAAGCATGATAGCTATTGGTATCAATCAGTGCCTATTTACTGATTACAAATAGCCAGGATCCATTTAAATTACAGCTTAGACAAGCTATACCATCATACGCACTTTCACTTTGTTAAATCTTGACCGTCAAATGCATAGCTTAAAGAGTGCAGAATCTAAAGTAATAAAATTTGCTAAATAAGTACTGATTACCAATAGCTAGTATGTCGCTAAATGACACATGATTGATAATTATTGCCTGCTTAATTCATTTTATTCTTTAGCTGAAGTGTTCCTTGAGCGATGAACTTGATAGACAAGATACAACTAAATTAGACTGCGTATGAGCATTTTGCTTGGTTTATATATTATAATTATAAAGCGTTAAGTCAAACAATGTTTCAGAGTAGCAAAAGAGAGATTCCCAATAGCTAGAATGAATTGAAATTGTAAACGACTTGACTTAACACTTTACAAATTATTTCTGATAGTCAAGTAGCTAACTGACAGAGTGCAAACCTAAAGCGCTGAAATTAGTCTGAGCAAGTACTGATTACCAATAGCTAGCATTTCTATAAGTTCTAAATAATTGCTAATATCGCTTAAAAGATTGATATGCTACACACTTGACAATTTTAACTATTGGTAATCAGCATTCGTTTTCCAAAACAGGGACTTCTGAGTTACGCACACAACACTTTTAACATTTCATTATTCTTAATAATGACAAGATCACTGGGACCGGGGCAAGGACAGTATACTCTTTTATTGACTAAATAAAGCATGGAATCTGGAATAAAATAATAAAATCGGAGTATGTCGTATGACCATTGCATGATCGGCTTAACCAATGTCTCGGTAACGTAACGCGACATTTCGCCGTGGTGCCAACTGGTGTGAGAAAAGTGAAAGCCACATTTTTAGGAATCCCTGAAAAGACTGCTGACTCTTAATCCGCCTTGCCTTTACCACGAGAAAAATAAGCAGGAGAAATTCATATCTCTTGAATGACTGAACCGATTCACTTGATTCTTGGTTCATTGGATTCAGAAAAATCAGAGAAAAAATACAAAATTCAGAAAAAAATCCTTGGAGCTGTAACTTTCTCATAATTCGAGGTGAAAGTTTTATAGCAGACGACAACCGCTACACTTCGGGATAAGTATCCTCGGCAGTCGCCCGCCATACTATATATACTACTACTACTTGGCGCGAGACTCTACCGAGTCTCCTGATTCGCCAGCATGTGCGTCGTAATTGTTGCCGTCTAGGGCCGATTCCGAGGTTGTAAAAAAAATGGGTTCTCTTGCAAATAGTCTCATTATCCGGAACTGAACATTCCGGTATTGTTCCAAATTAGAAAATTCGGGAGCGTGTAGAATGAACGTTATGACGCTTCGGCACAACGAAACAATATGGAGACGGGGGGCGACGAGAGGCCCAAGATGGCGAGAGAGCGCCACCTTTCGGTCTGAACAGGCGTTGAACGTTCTGAGGTTAGGCATGGCAAGCATGACTACATAATGATCATTTTCGAACGAGACACGTAGTATAATAGATAATATCATACAAGAAAGCCAAGAATTCATTCAAAGATACCTCGATTTCACTTGCATTAGCAATTAACAATAAATTAACAACAATTAGAGATTAACAATAAAAAAAAACTTGGCGTCTGCGCCCTTCATTCGAGGCACTTGCTCTGGAAATATTGCAAAAAAACTTTTAAAGAAATTAAATTGTACAGCATCCGCCTAAAAAGGTGTCACGTTCCGGAAAATGGCTGGCGGGCAGAGACACGAAGTTGGGTAGGTGCGTCTAAGCTATCGGGTGGTTCATGGCGGTCACGTGGTCCGAGAAGACGGCCGCCTGTCAGCCCGCCGAAAAAAGGCACGCATAGCGAGTGTGCGTGGGGATCCGCGGATAGGTGCAACATCCGAGATTTGTTACGAGTACGGATAGCAATGTGTTGCAAATAAAGGCTATGGACCACAATATTTGAGCGAAATAAATTATTTATAAAGAGAGAGTGGCAGACAGCGAGATCTTATTATTTATTCAGGTATAAGGATTATTTATGCTACCGACAACCAGATCATACCGCTATAGCTGTCATTCTATTATTTACAAACTCCAAAAGAGATAAGGCCGATAGACACATTAAAGGAGTATTAATATTGTTTCGTAGTGTTAAGATTTGATTGAGGAAAATATGATTGTGTAAAGAGGTCGGAGTTAGAGTTACTGGTTTCAGCACACGCCGTTAAGTTTAAGTTTTATTTAGTTGTAGACACGTCACTCTTAAATAATAAGAATAATATATACACTAGTCGAAAATAAGTAGAGGTTGATTGAATTTCTCCGTTGATTTACAGCCGATGATTTTCGCAGCGAGGCGATAATTTGAGATTGATACTTTGATTGTGAGCGAGCACGAGGCGATGCTTATAAGCTTGCGGATTACAGAGTGCGTTCCGGAAGAAGCGTGGGTGGCGTTTATAGCCTACTATGTTCTCGAATCTTCCAGCACTGATCTTACTTCCGGAACGAATGTTCCCGAAAGTACTGGAAGCTTCGGAGCCATTGAGGTTACTAAAGGTGACTGACTGTAGGTGTGACACAAGACATCAGCTGACAGTACAGGTGACAATGCGATCACCCAGCGCACTCGCGAGTACTAATTGGTCAGCTGACGACGAGCGGGGCTTTTAACGCGTCCTTAGCAAATATTGTTAAACTTTTTAAGAGATTTATTGTGGGTGCGTATGGGTTTGCAATGAGTATAACAAGAGTTAAGCCCATTTTGATATTATATGATCTCACTGTCTGCCACTCTCGCTTAATAAATAATTTACTTCCCTCAAATACTGTGGTCCATGTCCTTTATTTGCAACCCATTGCTATCCGTATTCGTAACAAATCTCGGATGTTGGATATCCCCACTCACACGCGGTATGTATGCGTGCCTTTTTTCAGCGGGGTGACAGGCGGCCGTCTTTTCGGACCACGTGACCGCCATGAACCTACCTAACTTCGCGCTTCTGCCCGCCAGCCATTTTCCGGACCATGACACCTTTTTAGTCGGATGCTGTAGTTCTTTTACATTCCATAGTAGTCAATTTTTTTGCAATTGAACTTCTTATCCTTTATTTTTACAGATACGTAATCCTTTTTTCCGGGCATTACGCGACTATATTCCGGCATTTTATAAAACACTCGGACGAGTTTCACTGTTTCATTTGTTAAACGTCTTCCGGATTTAGGATTAGGGAGTGACAGTTGTGATGAAGTGTCCTCTCCTAGCAAACAACAAAACCGGAAGGTTGATCACAAGAGCCGTTAGGGAAAAAAATAACCAGAACCTACCAAAAAATAACCAAAAATAACCTCCAGGCAAGATCGCCCGTTAATCCAATTTCAAAATCTGTTCGCTCCTAATTCTCTTTCAATTTCGCGTGAGTCGTCTAAACACCGTTCGCCAGGGACGTATCATAACCACCTGCATCCTGACGACCATCTCTAGTATTGTCACCAGCAGCCACGAGACTCCGGCTCGACGTGGAGGCTCCACTGCGGATGATAGCAGCCCACGAAGGAGTTCCAGTGCAGTATTGGCCACACCGCAGGAATTCTAGGCGGTTGGGAAGGCACATCCAGGTGGAAGGATTCATCGGCAGCGGCCGCTAGGATCTTCCAACAGCGCAGGGGTACGGCCCTGTTGCGGAGGCTCCCCGAGCCTTGGAGCCCGGGTCGCGTTAGGTGGCACTATCGGCCAAAAGTCAGAGGGTGCAGGGGGTAATAATATTGTTACCGGCCTGGCTCCCCTGCACCCCAACCCATGCGTACCAAACAACCGACATCCCTGGCCGGAAGTTGTGAAGAGTGTCCCTAACGACTCGCTCTTCGTCTGACTAACAGCGGAATGTATCAGTCAGTCTAATCCCGGATTCCGTCCTTTACGCACACACCTTATATCGCTCCTCAAATATACATCCCGTTCCTATAATCTAGTCTCCGAGCTTCAATGCCACTTACGCGATCTACGACCTCCGCGCGTAACAATATAAAATCTATTAAAGTCCCGCGCGCGGAAGGAGCGAACACTCGTTGTGCAGATTCGTGACTGACTAAGTGATCTTGTGTTCCGCTGACACCACCTCAGAGTTATATTGGTAAGCGACCATCCTTGGGCCAGAATTATTCTTCGTTTCGACGTTTGGCCGGTCAGGGCCGGTCAGGAGAGGGCGACGATTGTCCCGACCGAGTCGTGTACACGTCCCGTCCCTGTGCTTCTCCCCGTAGTTGAACCACTGTTAAGTCTCCACGAGTTTTTACCGCGAATTAGCGACGACCTTCCTAGAGGGCTCCCGACCTCGCGACGAATCTTATTCCGTCCCTAGCTAAGTTTTCGCGTCTCGAGGTTCCCCTCAGGAGCTAAATCGTACCCGTTTCCGGGAGTCCCGCCGTCTCGAGACTTCGCCCCCAATTATTAACGGATTCGTGCCATAGTTAGATCCAATTAGCCTGCTCCTCACGAGCATCTTGTACCGTTCGTGAGCGAAGCCCGTCTTCCTACACTCTCAAGTAACGCTAGCTTGACCACCTTTGTATAGCTCAATAAATCTCCAGGCAATTCGAATCTCCTGTCTTGGTTGCGTCTCCTCCCGAATCCACCGCTCTCCTCTTTCACCGGCCTCTGAGCTGCCGTGGTAGATAATCCGACTGCGACTCTCCGGAAGTTTCGACCGGCGAATCGCCCGTCCTGTCCGAATACATGGTATCGCAGGACACCTGGCGCTCTTCTTTTGTTCCGGAATCGCAGTCGAGGGTCAGGACTTAGTGTCGCGTTCCGAACGGTGTACATCCGACACCCACGTTAAGTTTGATTATTCATTTTCCTGGGCAACTGGCTGCGGGCAGCTTTATTCCCGAGCAGCCCCAGGAAAATTCCTGACCCAGTACACCCTTTTATTTAATTAATTCTTTTGATTGCCTAATTAGATGACCGGATGCATTAAAGAGCGCTTTTATTTTTGAAATTGGCCATGTTTCAGGCAGAAGTGTTAAGATTTGTATTTTATCGCATTATTGTGACATTTGGTAAATTTAGACTGCATGTGTTTTAAAAATTCAATCGCGTCATCGTTGGAGTCATTATTATGAAATACTTTTGATTTTACCGTTTGCTCGAATTCGTGTATTTTTCGTTTAAGTTGCTTCGATGATCGCACGGATTTTTTATTTATTGGGGCTTCACCAAACGGAGGTAAAGTTTTATTTAATTCGGCAATAGCGTATTGCATTTCCAACTCGTGCATAGTGTCATCACTTGATGTTGATTTCTCTTTTAGACTAATATTTACATGTATTTCACACGGGGGTTCTCTTGATTGTACTGAATTGGATCCTGCTTCAATTACATCGCGAACCGGAATATTTCTCACGTCGGAAAGTATATTAGAAGATTTGATCACAAATCGGAGTGTCCACTTCTTTCGATCGGTCTAGACGCGTACTACAGCGCGAGCAAATATAAGTACCGTGTTGCAACCGGAGATATTTCGCGCGGAGAACAGGTGTCACGGATTTAAGATATTTAATGTTGTACGAGTGGCCCAGTAAGTTTAGTGGATTTGAGCAAAGTGTACGCGACATGTTTAATATTCGGGTCGATTAATGATTAGTGTATTTAAAGTTTGCAACGGTATGGGAAATCTACGAACAGTGTGCAGTGGAGCACAACACTACCTCACAGATAGACGTCCGAAAATATTATGGAAAGCTCTGCTTCGAATACAATTCATTTAGCACGATTTGGGAAAATCCTTGAAATAAGTGGGGGTTATCAGGTATACATATTTAAATATAGTAGCAATAAGAAACTGAAGAGGCATGCCTATTTCTTATTCTAATTTGTAAGCACATATTATACTCTGGCAGCAGGTATGTAATAGGAAACTGAAAAGGTAGGTCCATTTTGAATGTACAGGGTGAGCCAGTTGCCTTAGTATCGCGGAGCAAGCCGAGCCAAGCCAGCCGAGAGGCCAGCTGGCCGCTACCTGCTATGACAAAGCCGACCTGGCCTGTCGGCTGGCTTGGCTCGACTTGCTCCGCGCGGCTCGGCACGGGTCGCTTGGTCTCGTCGCCAGCTCAACCTCTCCCCTCCACAATAGGATAGACCGGTCGATAATGGTGTTACCGACCGGTCCGCGCTCAAGAGTTACCGACCGCGCCGTAATACCTGATACTAAGGCAACTGACTCACCCTGTACATGCCCCAAGTCCCGGGTCCAGCGGCCGAGAATCAGTCGAGCGGAGCGCGCTCCTCCCGCAGATTAACCGGTCGGCCCGACAATAAAAATTTACAACTCGGTGCCCAAGCCATGTTTCTAGAAATCCCTTCGTGGGCATTTGTAGGAGACTCATAGCAAATAATATTCATTTTTGTTATCGAAATCGATGTTGATCCGCGGAAATGCCAAACATTTGTTACAAACTTATAGCATTAACATTTGTTCGCAAAAAATATTTTGACATGACATATTTTTTCTATTAATCTACAATTCCTTCGCATCCTTTTGGCATTTGAATGATGTACCTATATATAATAGTTATTGAGATATACATTTTTGAAAAAAATTTGATCCAAAACTTTGCATAGTTGTAACTAAAAACAAAATAAAGTTAGTGAACAACGAAACAGTGCATTTTAAATGATGCTTCAGGAACTACATGTACTGTCATTTTCATAAAAATCGTCAACCATAGGTACAAAGCCTTGTCTAGTTGACACGGAATAACCCAATAAGAATAGTTAATGTTAAACAAAATTCAATATTATTGTATACGGGACCATTCTGGAAGCTTCCTCTACAAGAGAGAAAAGATTTCATCTGGATCGGTTCATTCGTTAATAGTTAGCGTTAAACAATTTCGACAAAATGTATAATGGGACCAAATTGTGAGCTTCCTCTATAAGATTGTTACATATTCACCTTGTTACGAGCCAGGCTTCGCGAGTCCTAAATATGCTCTGAGATCGTGCAAAGGGCTATTTCACCTTTGCCAGACTCGAGTCTTCTAGTTCCCAATCGGCCCTATATCAATCCTGGGATCGTGCTAAGGGCTATTTCACCTTAACCAGACTCAGGTCCCTATTCTCCTGTTTACCCCTTTATACTAGTTACTTCCAAATAACTCAGAACAGAACTTGGGATCGTGCTAAGGGCTATTTCACCTTAACCAGACTCAAGACTGGACCTTGTTAATTAAAAGAATGGCTAGTTACTTTCAGTAGCTCAGAACAGGTCTTGGGATCGTGCGAAGGGCTATTTCACCTTAACTAGACTCAATCCTGCTCATTGATCATGAAAGGATGCCCTAGGCTAAAGTTAAACGTTACTATTGCTCGCCGGATACACCTTGAGCGGTAAAAGTGTATCGTCGTGGGATCTTTTATTATTCTTTTCCTTATATGTGCTTATTTAAATCAAGGATGACTGAACAGGAATTTCCCAATAAAGAAGCAGTGATTTTCTTAATAAAAACTAAAACAATGTTCAATATATTCTGAATGAAAATACAATACAAAAATATAATAATGAGAGTTTCAGCGGAAGTGAAATGTTGTTACAATTTGGATTAAGCTTAAAATGAAATCGTATTACGTTACGATATTGAACGGGGGAGAAACTAAACGTAAGAACTGTGACATGCCTAACGATCGCGATATGACACGATGTACGTACGGTAATATTTACTGGTTTCGAAGGACACTAATGCTCGATCTACTACGATGTTCTTCGCTGGTCCGAGTGACAGAGCTTCGCTGTCGATGAGAGTTCGGAACTGATTCCCCCGCTTTCCACTAGAATTTAGGGCTTAAATACCCGAAAACCCAGTGAAAAAGGGGTATGGTGGGAGTATAGGGCGCCAAGGGTCTGGCCATGCTTGAGTTCTAAGGAACTACACAGATGCCCCAAGTGCACGCTGCGTTGCTCCCCTACTAGAAACCCATTAAAACTAGAGATAAGAGGGAACGAAGGAGTCGAAGTCACAGTTTTAAGGCTCGAGAAATACGCAGGAATATTCTATGTAGGAAGCTAGTGGATTAAAACTATTGAATCTACATATGAAATAATGTTAAGAAAAGTAGTCCGAGAGGATGAATATGTAACACCTCCCCCCTTAGAGTGAACATCGCGCAAATCGTGATGCTTCATAAAGAATATCGGACGAATTTTCTTTTGAAAGTAGGTGGGAATGTGTGGCGCATGTTTGAAACGTAATGTAGTGTGTAGTGAAGTGTACTTACTTGCTAAATACAAGATTCGTATACGATGTTACAATGGTTTGACAGATTATAATGATTCGGGTGGATACAATTTCGCAAACTTAAATCTACGGTTGTCTTGTCTATGGTTTATGCAGATATTCAACTAATCAGTGTGGCACAGAAAATGAAGAATGCTAATTAGTTTCTATCCAGTCTCCAATTTTCTATATATTGTTGTTACCTGTTTTAAAACGACTGATCATTTTCTTTCTACGCGTGAGCTAATTTCAACTTGTCGGCATGTTTTGTTAATATTTTATTCTCTGACGTTTGTAAAACTATATTATTTAAATCAGTGACATTAATGATTTTAAAAGGTCCAATGTAATGGGGATCAAATTTGCTAATGCGAGGTTCCTTCAGAGCATAAACAAAATCTCCACGTTTAAAATTAACAGGGTTGCACATCTATCATAATACTTTTTTGAACGACATTTGCTTTTAATTAAATTATCAGTGACTTCATTTCTCATAGTTTCCATTCGTTTAATCAGATCTATGAGGTAGGAATCATATGTTCGTAAATTCTCTGCTTTGGGAAATGCTGATGGTAATCTTGGTAGTCTACCAAAAATTAATTCATAAGGAGTGAAACCAGTTGCTTCGTGAACAGATGTATTGTATGAAAACATTGCAAATGGTAATAGACTTTCCCATTCTTCATACGAATCCATATAATGCTTTAAATATTCTGTTAAAACAATATGACTTCTTTCTAATGAACCATTAGTTTGAGATCTATAACCTGAAGTTGTAACTTTTTTAATTTTAAATATTTCTGCTAATTGAGTAAGGATCTTTCCAATAAAACTACTTCCTCTATCAGTAAGAATTGCTTTAGGAGTACCGTAAACTGCTATAAAATGACGAGCAAAAGCATCAGCTATTGTTTCAGCTTTAATATTTGGAATTGCTACGGCCAAACAATATTTCGTGAGGTTATCTTGCATTGTAAGAATATGTTTATTTCCATTTAAAGAAAGTGATAAGGGACCAACGGTATCTAAGGATATCTTTTCAAAAGGTTCGGACGGTGTGTCAGTGATAAGCATAGGTTGACGGGTTTTAATTCTGACCAACTTTTGTTCTTGACAACTAGTGCATTTACGAATAAAATGTTGTATATCAGTTTTCATTTCAGGCCAGGAATAATCAGGTCGTAAACGATTATACGTTTTGGTGACACCTTTGTGTCCTCCTATTAAACTACTATGAGCTTCTTGAATTAATTGTTGTCTAATTTCTAATATGTATGTTTGGTTTATTGATCCCCTTGGGGTAACAATGTTTTCCATCCTTAATGCTACCCTAAACGCTCCCTACTTCGCATTGCCTGTCTTCGCCTCTCTCTCTCTCTCTCCCTCAAAGCCGCCGCCTCTCTCCCCGCTGTCTTACATCTACGCTCCGTTCTTGCCATTCCTCCTCTCTCTCCCTCTCATCCGTCCATCCATCACCACTCATTCTGTTGCGACTTCCGTTTCCGCTGCACTCTCCCTCCCTTCTTTCTTCCCTTCTCTCCTTCTCCCCCTTCCTTTCTCCTCTCCATACTTCTATTTTTCTCAACCACTCTTCCCCTTGTCCTTCATCCCCTAATACCTCTCCTGCCGCCTCTTGCCATCCCCAGTCCCATCCCCATCCCGTGCATACCTTCCACACGTGCTCCCACGTCTCCCTCCCTTCTCCGCACATCCTGCACTCTCTGTCCTTCTCCTCCATCCAATACTTGCCCTCCTCCATTCCATTCCCCAGCCTGAACTTCGCCACTCTCCTCCATCTGCTTTCGCCCCACCCTTTTTTTTTAGGTATCCCGGTATTCCCTTCCCCTTCACCATCCCGTACCATTAGTTGTACCTCGCTTCTCTTATTTTTTTCCACCTCTCCCCTTCCTGTTCTATCCTCTCCCTCCTCATTATTTCCTCTCTGCTCAGATCCTTCCCCTCGTCTCTTAGTCCTTCCACTTCCTCCGTCTCCCATCCCCTTACCTTGTAGAACTCCGCTCTCCCTTCCTCCCACCGTCCTAATGCTTTTCCCAACCTTGCCCTCCTCCTGACTTATTCCCAGCATCTTCTTGCCAGTTCTCCTCCTTTCCCTTCCGCCAATTTTCTCTCATACGCCCACACTCTCATGCCTGCCTTCCCTTTTAACTTTTCCTTCTGCAGTTCTTCCCTTAACATGTATCCTGGCGTGCATCTTTTCACTCCCAAGACCCATCTCAGGTACCTATCCTGCAATTTCTTCACTCCTGCTTTTTCCTCCCATCCCCATATTTCTACGCCGTAACCCACTACCGGCCACACTAATTTCTCGAAGAGCCAGATCCTCCTCTCCCATTCCTTCCCAAACATCCTCTTTCCTATTCCCCATACCTGCCCCATGACTGCTGCCCCTTTCCTGACCCTGTCTTTCACTTGTTACTCCTGCCTTCCATTCCTTGTCACCACGTATCCCAAGTATTTGTATTTTCCAACTTCCTCTATCTTTTTTCCCTTCCATCTCCAGTCCACCCTTCTTTGTCTTCCTCCACCTTTCCTGCACCTCATTATCTTTGTTTTGTCCCTATTCACTTCAAGTCCCTTCTTGTCCATGTACCTCTCTAGCTTACTTATCATCCCTTTCATGCCCTCCTCATCTTCTGCTAGAATCACTATGTCGTGCGCGTATGCTAGAGAGAATATCTTTTCTTCTCCCAACCTTACTCCTCCCCATCCTCCCCTTCTTAGTTCCTCTTTCAAGTCCGCTATTAGTATTAAGAACAGCATCGAATTCAGCGGGCATCCCTGCCTTAACCCCCTTCCCGTCCAAAACTGCTCCCCTTCTTTGCTACCTACCCTTACTCTCCCCGTCGTTTCCCCTAAAACCTCTTCACATCTTCTAATCAATCCTTCTCTCACTCCCCTTTCTCTCATTGCCTTTACTAATATATCCCTATTTACTGAATCAAATGCTGCTTTCAGATCTACGGACATGGCTACCATTCTTCTCTCTTTCCTCGTTACCTGCCTGTTTATTAGGTAGTTCAGGACGTACACATTGTCTATGGTTCCCAGCCTTCTTCTGTATCCTGTTTGATTCGGTGGTAACATATTCTTCTCTTCTACTTCAAGCCTCAACCTCTCCGCTAATACCCCTGTGTACGCCCTGTACGCCGTCTGCGTGATTGTTACACCTCTATATTCCTGCACGCTCTTCCCGGTTCCCTTCTTTATTATTGGCACGACCATCCCCTCTTTCCAATCTTCTGGCCACCCCTCACCCTTCCATATCCTGCTACATACCCACCATAGTCCCTTCTCCACTTCATCGCCTCCATGCTTCCACGCTTCCCCTGGTATTTCATCGCTCCCCATCGCCTTGCCTTCCTTTATTTTCCTTAGCGCCCACCTTATCTCCTCTATTGTCAAGTTCTTTTCCTCGTCATTTCCTCCCCTCCTATCTACTCCCCTCTTCACCCACCATCCCCCCCCCCCCCCCAACAGTGCCTTAAAATATTCGCCCCACTCTTCTATCTTTATCCCTTCACACCTGCGCTTCGTTTCTTACACTCTCTATCTCTCTCATCCACCTTTCCACCTCCTTTCTCTTTTTCTCCTCACACATCTTCTTATACTCCTGTTTCCTTTTCTTATACTCCTCTCCCCCTCCTCCCTTTTTCCTCCATTTCCTCATCTCTTCCCTCACCCTTCTCTTCTCCTCTCTACATTCTTCATCCCACCATCCTTTCCTACTTTTTGTCTTCTCCTTCCCTCCTACCTTCAACATCGCCCCTTTTATTTTCTCCTTTAACTCTTCCCACCCCTCCTCCACTCCTCCCTCCTCACGATCCCATTCTCCAAAACTCTTCCTAAATTCTTCAGCCCCCCTTTCATCCCATCTTCCCCTTTCCTTTCTCTCTCCTCCTCTCCTTTTTCTCCTTTCCTTCTCTTCACTCCTCCCTTCTAACCTTACTATCAGCGGTTGGTGGTCCGAGTCGACCTTGTCTCCCACTTCCATACTGCATACCTTATCCCTCGTACTCTCATTTCCTAAAACATAATCTATTACCGACGCCCCCCTTCCCCGTGCGTACGTCCATTCCCCTTGATTGTCACCATTAACGCTGCCATTCAACATTGCCCATCCCTGCTCTCCCAGGTACCTGCATAGCCTTTTGCCTTCTTTGTCGATTTTTTTGTCCTTCGACCTTCTATCTCCTTCGCCATCTCTCTTTTCTTCCTCCCTTCCACTTACTTCCCCTCCCCCTTTCGTTCCTGTCCTCGCGGTAAAGTCACCCCCTATTATCACATTCACTTCTTCTTCCCTCTCCTCTATCCACTCTCCTAACTCTTCTATCTTTTTCTCCATATCCCTATTTACATACACCCCCACTATTCTCCACCATTCTCCTCCTATTGCTACTTTCTTTGTCATTAATCCTTCCTTCTCTTTCCTTTTTTCCTCCTCCACTCTCATTCCATCCCTTACCCCTATCATCATCCCCCCCATTGGTCTTCCCTTTCTGTTCCTCCTTCTTGCCCATTGCGCCTCCCATTTATAGCCTTTCGGCATGTTCCGCTCTATACTCTTCCAGTAGCCCTCGTCAATACACGTTTCGCTTAGCACTATTACATCCCACTCCTCCATCCCTTTCCAGAAATCCGCGTCCTTGTTCCTAAGCCCTGCTACGTTCCAGAATACTATCGTCTCTCTTTCTCGCTTTTCGTTTATTCCCTCCGTCCCCTTTCCAGCCGTCTCTACTCGTTTCCCTCCTCGCTTTCATACCATTCCTCCGCTTTCTCATTCCATCTCCTCATTTTTCCATTCACCGACATTTTCAGATAACCCACTTGTACCCTCTTCCCTTTCTCCCTTTCCATTTCCGCCTCCTCCTGTATTTTCCATCTTGTCTTCCTCTCCATTTCCGTCAGATCGTCATCCACCTTTATGCGTCTATCCTTCAACTTGTGCCTCGCCTCCATCACCTTCCTCTTTGCTTCCCAGCTTCCTAATTTTATGACCGCCATTCCTCGACCCTTCTCGCTAACTCTTCCCACTTTTCTTATCTCCACCACCTCCTCATCCACCTCCATTTTCTCCCATAACGCCTTTACCTCCCCTTCTATCTTCTCTTCCTTCACTTCTATGTCCCTTATCATCACATTATTCTTTCTTTCCTCCCTCTCCTTCCTGTCGATCTTCAGCTCCAACTCTCTGATCTGTCTCCATCCCTCCTCCTTGAATTTTGCCTCTCCTTCCGATTCCCTATCTTTCTCACATTTTTCTATCTTTTCCATCATTTCCTCCACCCTCTTTCTCTCCGTTTCCCATCTCTTTCTCTCTTCCCTCCATTCCTCCATTTCCTTTTCTCTGCTCTCTCTATCTCTTTTTCACTCCTCCTGCAAGCCTCTTACCTCCACCCTGTACCCTCTTATCTCCCTCATCATCGCATGAAACATCTCCCTTACCCCTCCCTCTCCTATCGCCTCTATCCCGTTTACCTCTTGCCGCGCATCGCCTTTTTCTGCATGTTCCCCCTCACCCTTGTCCTTTGGCGATTTTGGTGATTTTCGTGACTTCGCGCTCTTTTTATACCCCTTGCTGTTTTCTCCTTCTTCCCCCTTCTCTTCCTCCTCTCTCTCTTTTCTTTTCCCTCCTCCGTATTCCTCAAACATTCCCACCAGCCTTCCTAAATTTCCTTCGTTGCCTTTCTTCATCCGTTCCGCGTTTGGCGGCCTTCCTCTCTTCTTCCCACTCCCCTTGCTCTTTATCTCCTCTGCTCCTACCTCTCCCTTCCCACCCTCCATCTCTTTTCTCTAACTCTTACCTTCTCTTTTTCCCTACACTCTATTTCCGCTTTCGAAATCTCCCGCCAGTCCGTTACTTCTTTACCAACTCTTGCTGCTACCACCTGTTGCCTCTGCCCCTCACTAACTGTGTCTACCCTCTTACCGATTCCGCGTGACCTCGTGTCTCCTTTCCCCTAACCTCGACACTCCCGTCCTTCTTTTCCCGTCCCTACCCTATTTCCTTCCGCCCTTGCCTCCGCCCTTTCGCTCACCCCTTTCCCTACTCCTTGTCCTACTCCTGCGCCCTTCTCCTAATCAATTCTCCTCACTCTTTCACTCTACACTCTATTAATTTTCTCTCCACACTCAACCACACGTTCTCACCGCACGTCACCGGAAACGGAAGTCCGCCTAATTTCTAATAAAGGAACTGTAATACTTGATGTACAAATAGTGATATGAATATTTGAATTCTTGAAAACTCGTTTAACTAATTCTCCAAATTTTACATGAGTGAAATGATCATGTCCATCTCCAACTGAAGACATTCTAATCGAATAAATCTTTGATTGTTGTAATGCTATTTTCAACTCCTCTAAACCAGAGATGATATCTTCCTTGGTTAATTGTTCATAAAAGTATTTAGTGCCAAATATACTAAAAATCATTCTATTACTAGATGTAGATATAAAAACTTGACCTTTCTTTGGATGTTGATTTTTAATCCATTCTTTATCTATATATTCCATTTCTTCTAAAGATTTAGTAATTGGAGTATTTGAATTGCAGTCAGCTGAGATAAAATGAATGCAATCGGCCTTTCGAGACAAAAGAGGGCTTGTAGAAAAAGCCATGTGAAAACTATTCGTTGTATTCTTTTCGTCACTGTCAGTATCTTTATCGCTTGACATTGGATACTCTGGGAGGTCAATAAAGGTATTCGAAATTCGAGTTGGTACTGTATGAGAGTTTAGGTTATCAGGAACAGATTGGATAGGTACTAGGGGTTCGGGTAAAGGAAGGGTCTAATCTATGTCTATGTCATTTAGGGTAAAGAATTCTGTCGAATGGTATTAATGGACTGATTGTAAATCTCTGAATCATCTAGCCTCTCTGTGGGAGCTAGGGTAGAGTTACTTAAGGACTCATTAAAAGACATTAAATCGCCGGTCAAAGTATTGTTTCCAGATGGTGGTGCAGAGTTTGTAGAATGTGCGTCCAGGAGAAAGTTTTCCATGCTAGGTAGAAAACTCGGTTTAAAAGGGTATCTGCGAGGTTGCTCATTTTCTGAATTGCTGTCATCTGATTCACTTTCTGAGTGTCGAACTAAAGGTCTCTTCTGCCTATCACGTGTCAATTGTTTAATTCGATAACCAATATTTTCGGGGTCTGCTTGGGCTTTAGGTAAATAATGTTTAAAATCTGGATCATTCGATTCTTTAGGTATTAATGGTAAACAGTTGATTGGATTTCGTGAAAGAGCATCTACATTCTTATTAATTTTACCTGCCTTATAAACAATGTTATATTCAAATTCCAATAATCGTAATTTCCATTTCATTAAACGAGAAGTAGGATCTTTAACTGAGTGTAACCAAACTAAAGGTCTGTGATCAGTAACCAATGTGAATTTAGTGCCATAAACATAAGGTCGGAAATATTGTACTGCTTATACCATAGCGAGACATTCTTTTTCGGTTGCGGAGTAATTTTGTTCTGCTTTGTTTACAGTTCGAGATACATAAGCGATTGGTAAATCCTGTCCTATTTCGCCTTGACTTAAAATTGCTCCTACTGTAAAGCCAGACACATCGGTAGTAATAATAAAAGATTTTGAAAAATCAGGATATTGTAAAATCGGTTGTTGACAGAGTTCATTTCTCAATTTTTCGAAACTTTGCTGTTCTTCATGATTCCAATTAAATCTAACGCCTTTTCCTAATAAATCATTTAACGGTTTTGCTTTGATAGCAAAATTTTCAATGAAACGACGGTAATAACCAACTAAGCCTAAACATTGACGACTACATTCTGAATTTGTAGGTACTGAAAATTGTTTAACAGCTTGTAATTTCTTTGGATCTGGTCGAACGCCTTTCCCAGAAATAATGTTGTTGTGCCCTGCGTGGTGACGGCGCTGAGCGGGTAGCGGGATCGGAGGAAGTCAGGCTCGTAGCGTTTAAAGGATTCGAATCCACCGGGATTAAACCCAAAACTTAAGGTTTATTGATAAAGTATAATCAAAAGAACTGACAAGAGATATAGAGTAACTCGCTGATACGCACTGATGTGTTCTGATCGAAATCTGGATAGCGAGTCCCCGTTTGGGACTTCGGTTGATGGTTTTGTTCCAGGCAGGCGTTGCCTTGTCACGAGGCGCTGATTAGGTGAAGCGACTCAGTGCCTCGTTGCTAAACGTGACTTAGTGGCTAGACGCTCGTTATTGATATCATAATGTATCATGGACTTTGGACACTGCATTATCCTCTCGAAGAAAGGATTTGACGATGTAGCTAGTTTGTACAATCCGAGAGCCAGCTTTGGGCTCGGGCGCAACAATGTGTCCTAAGTATCCAACTTCTTTACGGAGGAATTGACATTTGCTAGTTTGTAGAGTTAAACCATTTTCGCGCAATCTATTCAATAATTTTTTAATTTTTATTTCATGTTCTCTCAAAGACGAAGAATATACAACTATATCATCGAGATATACAAATAATTCAGTTCCTTGTAATCCAGTTAAAACTTGATTCATAAGACGTTGGAAAGTTGGTGGTGCATTTTTCAAACCAAAAGGCATGCGAGCAAATTCATAATGACCAGTGGCAGTAGTAAATCCTGTTTTTGAACGATCTTTCGGATACATTTCTATTCGATGAAAATCATTAGCTCCATCGAACACTGAAAAATATTTTGCTCCTCCTAATCTATCTAAGATTTCGGTTATCTGAGGTAATGGAAATTTATCACTAACTGTTTTATTCTTAAGAGCTCGAAAATCAATAACCATACGCCAACGCTTATTACCTTGAGCATGTGGTTTCTTTGGTACTATCCATAAAGGTGAATTATAAGGAGAACTAGAGGGTTTGATTATCCCTTCTTTAAGCAAGGCCTTTACCTGATCGTCGATCTGTTTCTGATGCACTGGCGGATACCTGTACTGCCGGGTGTTTATGGGTATATTGTCAGTAGTATGAATGGAGTGTTGGAAGTTGGGTGCCTTTCCCAAATTGTCTCCAGGTAGAAAGAACCTGTCCGAGTATTCTTGAACGAGTTGTAGCACATGTTGCCGTTCTTCGTTGTTCATGTGGTCCATATCGAGGGACTTCTTGATTTTTTTGATTCGTTCTTGAGGTGATGTGAATTTATGACCAGTATTTTTCATGTGATAATCTTCTTCTGATGAACTAATGATGTCGTACGGATAGATTTCTTGAGGTGGCAAATCGAATTGAACATCTCGATTGCTCGTATTATAGTCGGCCCGCTGAGAGAAAGCAGTCGGTGAGGGAGGGTAGACAGGCGGACCAGGCCGAAATTTTACCCTCTCCAGTTACGTTTCGGGAGTTCCGCAGCCTGACTTTGCAACCGGACATGGTATCAAAACCATGTCCGATTTTAGCATATATGATTTGGTCAATAAAAATGTTATATTTTATCAGGAAAATAAGATATTATTCTCGAGTCTCGCTAATGCTGGGGACAGACTCGAGAATAATAATGAGAATTTAATGAGATTTATACTAATTCTACTTTACGCTAGCTTTAACGGGGTTACACTGTCCGTTATTTTCACAGCCCTTAGTTTCACAAGAAAGGGCATCGAAGCCAGTATGCCAGGCATCGAAGATGCCACACAAGATCCGTAATTCGCAAAAGAGCTGGCTACGAGGAATCTCCCGAGACGGCGTAACGGGCCTCTCGGCTAGCTCAGACAAACAAAGGGAGAGCACGTGGGTTCCACACGAATGAACAGTGGCCAGGATTGAATTAGAAAACTGATTTATTTCGACAAGGTAAAGCGATTATGAGGTGAATATAGATTATGAGGTGGCTGAGGAGGCTCGAGGTGTTCAGTAGCAACCTCGGGCGAAGCACGTGGCCGCGAGTTAGAACGAAGTCGAGATCACAGTCCGATATTAGCTAATTCGACGCGGTTGTTCGGCGTTAAGGCGGTTGATGAATTCGCGGGCGTCTGAATTCTACGCAAAGCTACACGTTGACTCTTGGCTGACTTCGTCAGCCCGCAGGAAGATATCAGTTAGAAATAGATCAGATGGAAAGCTCGGAAGTTCGATAGAGAGGAAGATCGTGAATAGATCGTAAACGAAACTTACAGTCGGGCAACTACAAGCCTGAAGGGCGAAGAAACAGCGAAGGTCTAGCTGAGATCCCACAAGTGGGTCCCTTACAGACTGCTAGACCGGAAAGATGTTCGCTTACCGCTAGTATTATTCAGATGTTTGTAGAAAGTCGGAGGATTACGTCCGTCCTTCCTTCCTTCCTTCCTTCGCTATTCTTTGTTCGAGAGTTCACTAGTACTTTCTTTCGCTCGCTAGTAGTCCGCTCGCAATGGTCGTCAGCACAAGAGTGCCGAATTCTACGCGCTCTTCCCTAACGTTCGCCTAGCCGCCTTTGTCCCCCGAAATCGATCGCTATTGGTTGCCGGATCCTACCGCGCGCTCAGGGCTCGCTAAGTCCTCGGACGAACGACGCCAGGGCCGTAGGCCCCACAGTGCGCCCACCCCGCTCCGTCGAGACGACAAACGGTCAGCCTCCCACGTTGCTGGGTGCCTCGGGGTCGCCTGCCTCACCACCCAGTTTCCTCCCACTTTGACCAGTCGTCGTCGGAAACTTTCGGAGACTGCTCACCCCTTAATGTTCATCCTGGTCGGGCCGAATTCCTCTGGGCTGGCAGAGTTGGTGACTTCGGGTGCTGTGGGTAGTCGGTCGTCCCTGGTTGCTGCTCGCTAATTGGCTTAGGCGAAGTTGATCGGCGTTAGTTGAGATTCTCGCTCTTCTGAGGCTCTTTATTGGAGACGCTAGTTTACAATTTTCTCGGCGCCAGATTTGAGCGAGAGGGTTGCTTTTGTGACGTACGACAAACGCAACGTCACAATTTATACTATACCCCTTGGTTTATCTTCTTTGTAATAGTTAAGGTTACCTAGCCGGTTCACAGAACCGTTACTTACGATCAGTATAAAACATGTAAGGGCTTAACCCACTCACAAATCAATATCATTTAACCACAATTTCCGAGTCCTGGAAACACTAAAATCAATACGTATACAATTTCAAACGGCTAGTTGACAAAATATTAAAGAATTATATAACTTGAATTAAACTAAGCTCAACGGCCGTATTTTTTTACCGTCAGCCGATAATCCAATAATCTGCAATAATTCTTCAGCCGCTAAATTTTTGTCCAAAGGATAAAAATACCGGGTCAACGTCGAATAATGTACCGAATTATAACAGGTGACGATCTGTATTTAATAGGGCAGCAGGAAGCAATCGGCCGTTATTATTATTTAAACAAGGAAAACACAGATAAACGTTAAACCAACCAGTTAACATTTAATGACTACTCGGACGGATGGTTCTAAGCAATGCCATGTCACGGGAATTAGCTAAAAGCCTGAACCGGATGCTCAAATTACAATTAGCTAATTAACTCAAGTAATCAAGAGTAATTTTGTCAAACACCGGCACGAGTAAATCTGCCGCACCGTTCCATTCCTAACAAGAATCGGAATCAAATGGCATAGCCAAAATTATCCACCCGAGGTTGTCAAATAAAGAATGATTTGCATAAACAAATCAATGCAACATCCGATTCGCGTGCGCGCGTGACATCAGATGATAGCACCGACGAGGAGGATAAAGAAGACCATCCAGGAAGGACGGGCCCGTGCATGGGAAACAACATAACATGCATTTAACATCGAGGGAAAACCGATGAAGTTCCGGGAAGCTGGGCCAAGTTCCAGGAAACGCCAACCGTCACCGGAACTGAGCGAGCTCGGTACACGAGATCCGGATGTTGCACCGTCATTTGCATAACTAATAGGGATACATAGTAGCAATAACAAGTTTAGGCCGTAACGTATATTAAACAACAATAAATCGCGAAACAAACAATGTTAAAATTAAGGAACTGGGACTCGGCCTATCATAATGTAATATCATATATACAGGGTGTCCCAAAAATGTCATAAAATATTAGCGCCATCGTGTTGGGATGGTTGTTAGGAAGAAAATGACAGGCTGGAAATTTGTTGTTCGGCCCTCAATTTCGAGTTATTAAACATTAAGTTATGCTCCACCCCTCACGCTCTTGACGAGTCACAGACGGCTATCGCTTCGTCCTAGAAAAAGGGAGGTGACCAAAAACATCTTGACGGTCAGCCTGTGAAAATCGCGATGGAGGACCAACCGGTGCTCAACCGTTCGGTTTTCCCGAAACGAAACAATCGCTGTCTCGGTGCGCTCGCACCGACGGCCCAGCCAGCGGCCCGCTGCATGCGTCCTTCTCGATACCTGAACACGGCACGGCATCGCCCGACGAACGCTTCCTTGCCCTTCCTTCTTGCTTACCCACTTTCTTAATATGTGCTTACGATAATCAATATCCTCGAATAGTTGTTTCGCGACATCTGATTAGATCCAATTAAAACCGACCAAATCCAGTGGCTCAAATTTATCAGGAGCCTATGATACTTTTTTTTCCAAATATCGAAGTGGTGCCGTGGCAAAGCGTTGGAACAGTGACCGCGGTGATCCGAGTTCAGTTCCTGTTGTCACGTTTGTTTTTTTTGTTTTTTCTTGCCCTCTCATCATGTTCAATACCCGGCAGTCGTGATATTTTTTCTTTTACTTTTCCCCGCCTTTCGTCTTATTTATTCAGTTTCGTTGCATCGCTCCTTGGATCGCTCGTTGGAGCTCCAATGTTTTGTCACGGCGCCACTTCGATACTTTGAAACTAAAAGTATCATAGGCCCCTGATAAATTTGCTTCACTGGATTTGGACGGATTCAATCTGATTTAGTCGGGAGTCGCGAAAGAACTAAACAGAGATATCAGTTATTGCAAGCGTGTATTAAGAAAGAGGGAAAGCAAGCGGAAAGGCAAAGTGTGTCCGCTGGCGATGCTGTATCGTGCCATGCTCGGTCTTTAAAACGGCACATGCAAGGGACTGTTGACCGCTCGGTTTTGAAGGAACCGAGCGGTTGAGCACCCGCCGGTCCTCCATCGCGATTTTCACAGGCCACCGGAAAGATGTTTTCCGTCACCTCCCTTTTTCTAGGAGCAAGGGACAACTGACCAGGATTTGCCAAGAGCTCGAGGGCGTCACCTAACTTTGTTGTTGAATAACTCGGAATTGGAAGCCTAACGCAAATTTTTACAAACGGCATCATCATCACCGCCCCCTCCCGAACAAGATGGCTATAATATCATCCAACATTTTTGGGACACCCTGTAGAGTGTGAAGCGTACGAAAGCCAGGAGCATCACGGCCGTCCACCCCGGACGGTAGTCTTTGGGAATTCGACCGGTCTTTGGGTTTTTCGGCTCCGTGGCTATCCGTCCACGACCGCGTAACATCGAGGCGAGCAGCTCCGCTGCAGAGACGACTTGTATTTGCAATTCGTTCGGACGCGCTGCGCGAGGGCAGTAGGGTTTCTGGCCGTCCCGGCCCCATAAACATCTTCGCCACCCATCCGCGTGGGTTTCTCTGCTTCTTTCTCCCCGACATCCAGACTCCGCCACTCTACCATCCACCCGAGCCAGCCAGGGAGACATCAGCGAGTGCCGCCGAGCTCGAGAAGTCAACCGATAGGACACCATCCGGGCGAGGGAACTTACCATATAGAAATTTGGCCCTGCCTAGGGCCTGGCGCCCAACCGATTCCCTTCACGCCTTTCAGGTGACCTCGGGGGAGCCTCGGCGAAGTTGGAGGGCGTCCACCGGAGCCGGCGCGGAACGCAGCCCGGGGAAAACGGTTACAACATCAAGTGATGACACTATGCGCGAGTTGGAAATGCAATACGCTATAGCCGAATTAAATAAAACTCTACCTCCGTTTGGCGAAGTCCCAATAAATAAAAAATCCGTGCGATCATCGAAGCAACTTAAACGAAAAATACACAAATTCGAGGAAACGGTAAAATCAAAACTATTTTATAATAATGACTCCAACGATGACGCGATTGAACTTTTAAAACACATGCAGTCTAAATTTACTGAATGTCACAATGATGCGTGTTCAGTACCGAACACCTCCTGTAAAATATAAGAAAATAACTTTAGGAGCAGGCCTGAAGGCCTCGGCACACCCTCAAGAGTTCCGACTACCTGCAAGGGTACGGAGCAATGAGCCAACTCGCGCTGCAAGGACAAACGGCAATTAACGTACAAAATATTGAACTATCAGTGACATGAGGTGGGGATAGCACCCGTTATAAAGGACCAAGCACTGAACCAGCAGTTCAGTTCTCCCATCTGTGTCGACCTGTTATCAAGACAAGAACATTTTGAGGTAGTGCGAACGCCAAGAAAAGGTCAAGGCGTACACTCCATAACAATGCGAAAAAAAACAGATCTTAACACATCTGCCTGAAACATGTCCAATTTCAAAAATTAAAGTGCTCTTTAATACATTTGGTACTTACGCTCTTTAACGCTTCACCAAAATGTAAAATTAATGATTGCCGGTGCCGAATTCGATAGAAAACTAAAAAATCTAATATAATAGTGCAGACATATAAAGATTTTCTACTTAAAATGATATGCAACCCAGCATTACCGCGATGTTATTTAAATAAATGTGAAGAGTGTCCGGACATATCGAAACTAACTAATCTGTTATGCGATCTTTTAAATAAACACTTTTCTTCCGTGATTCGTTACAAACAGTGGGTTTCATTAAATAATACAAGTTTACAAGGTATAACAACAGATATTAATACATTTTTGGTCGACCTTATTAATTCCCTACAAAAACTAATACCCTATGATTTCATCGCGAGGAAGCAGATCTGTTATATCGACAAAATTAAGGATACATTAAAGCCAAACAAATTTTTAGTGCTATGCGATTTCGTGGAGAATTATTAATTTATTGTGCAAGACGCGGCTCAAGAATTTCATTGGAATAATTCACAAGTCACGATCCATTCTTTCGTAGTATACTATAGATTCCAAGATATTTTACACCATAAGAGTTTTGTAATTATTTCGGAAATTTTGCAACATAACACTATTGCAGTATATTTATTTCAACAAAAATTCATCAAATTCCTTCTTCAACATTTTTCTATATCCGATATGCATAAGGTTATTTACTTCTCGGACGGGGCTGCATCCCAATACAAAAACCGAAAGAATTTTATTAATTTATGTCACCATCGGTTAGACTTTAGTTGCACTGCAGAATGGCATTTTTATGCTACATCTCATGGGGAAAGCCCTTGTGATGGTTTAGATGGGACAATAACGAGAAAAGCTATTCGCGCTGGTTTACAAAGACCTCTGAAAAATCAAATAACATCACCCCGTGAATTTTATGACTGGGTTAAATGCAATTTCAATTCAATTTCATTTAATTATTGTACTCACGAGGAATATAATAGAACCGATGAATTTCTTGCAGATCGTTTTTCTAAAACAACGTCCATTCCCGGAACTCAGAAACTTCATGCCGTTATACCAGTAGATGAATTTTGAATCTTAGTAAACCATTATTCGAACATAGAGAATAAAGATGGTTAGGTTATTAGATTGTCGCGTAAGTAGTATTTAATAATAAATCAGTTTTATTAATAAGTATGTTTATTAATCGTTCCCCTTGGGGCTACAATCTCCGTATATCCTTACATCTACTTCCTTAACCTATCTTATATTCTACTTCCTATAGTCGGGCCGCTGAGAGAATGCATCTGGAATTACCCTCTCCTAAGCGCAGTCACCGCCACTTCCCTTGACACTTGGGTGCGTCGCGGTCTTAGCACTATGCATCTATGGTCTCGCTATTGGTTGGCCGACCCAATAGGGTCAGCCTAACTTAGAAAAAGATAACCTGCGTCTGTCTCCGTTTAACACATTGAGCGATCCGCAAGCCAGGGTTGGGTGCCATTTTTCTTAAAACGCCGATTTAAACTAATCAAATCGCCGATTTAAACTAAAATGACATACTATATTCATCACACGAGATTACTGTGCCTCTATATTATGATTTCTCTGAAATAAGGATTAATCGATACGTTATAAGGGTTGTTGTTTCTCTACATTTTTCAATATTTGTAAGCAGAAATGAGTTTTCGCTACAGTTTGCAGATCATGTGTAAATTTCAGTTCCTTTTGCCGAACATTCCTTACCAGGTACGGCCTACCTGGTAAGGGTTAATCCAGGCCAAATGGATCGTTTTACTTTACTGGCACCGGTCACTCTAAAACAAGTTGCAAAATATAACATGGACTTTCCTTTACCGAATACTGTCTCGTCCAGGGTGGCAAAGCTTTGTTTACAGGTGTAACTATAAATACTATTCCACGGAGCTATAGAAAGGGGATGTAGAATAAAAATCTGCCCAATATGTCGCATGTATGTTATTAAACATATGTATAATGAGAATTAGACTCACTCTCTACGTTAAGAAAGGGAACAGGCGGGTCTCCGTCTCACTTAAAATCTCAACACAGACGCATAGCGTGGCTACAAGGCGCCATAGCATGTGTGGGTAGAAAGCGTGTGAGGAGAAGTCAGGCTACGGAACTCCCGAAACGTAACTGGAGAGGGTAAAATTTCGGCCTGGTCTGCCTGTCTACCCTCCCTCACCGGCTGCTTTCTCTCACCGGCCAGACTATAGACTCTGCTACTCCCTCCTCTGCCTCGCCCTTCCTCTCTCGCGCCTCGCTCCGCGACTGCCGCTCTTATCTCTCTCCCCCGCCCCTCTCTCTCTCTGTGAGTACATCGCCCACGCATTTTTGTTGCTCCTGTTTTGAACATCTTTTCTGCCTGCTTCTGCCCTGTGGGGCCTGTTACAGGTATCATATCGATTTCTCGATCGGCCCGCCTTTACTTTGACCTATAAATCCTTATTGGCTCTGCTGAAGCCGACGAGAATTCGACTCTTCTTTTCTGTGGCACTCTATGGCAGAATTTCTAACCCCCATTTTTGGTGGCCAAAAAGTCTGTTAATTTCGGCGAATTTTTGAAATCTCTCCAACACTTCGCCTGGTACGCCCTCTCGCCCGCTGCTATCTCCGCGGCTCCCACCTACACCACTGTCTTCACGGCTGCCACCTGCCTGTGTCTCACCTTCTCCTTCATGTCTCCTGTGCAAAAAGGAGATCAAGAAAGAGGTCACCCATTGCACCCTGTGCAATGTCTCCGGACACCCGAGCTGTATTAAGGTTCATCTCGAGCGGGGCTGTAAGGAGGCTGCCCCGTCTGCTGACACCTTGCTGGTGCTTTCTGCTGTCACGTCGCAACCTGCTGGCGCCTCTTCTCTTGCTCCGCCACCGGCAGCTCCTTTGACGACGCCTTCCTTCGCTTCCTCCCGGAACCTGTCATCTCTTACTGCAGCGGTAAATCGTCTAGCTGACACGCTCGCCAGTTTCATGGATGAGCAGCGCGTCAAGACAACTGAGATGCAAGCCTCCCTGGACAAGCTCTCTGCCACCGGTGCTCAGCACTCAGTGAGGCTGGATAGTCTTAGCGCCCTTGGCAAGCGCACCGCTGTACTCGAGGCAAAAGCCAGTGCCAGGTCTTCTGAACTTGCCAGTCACAAGCCGACGCTGACTACAACTGTAGACAGCCTGCGGGCGGAAATTCGCCAATCAGGTGACAGCCGGTCCGCCCTAACCTCTGAGGCCGATTCCACCGCGGCGCGACTAGCTCGTCTTGAAGTCGCTAGTCGATCCGCCGACCTCGCGATCTCCGGTTACCCTGAGACCCCTAGCGAGGATCTCCGGTCTCATGTCCTTCGTCTTGCGCAGGCGCTGGGTGCCCCGTTGAATGCCAGTGACATCTTGGCCGCGTCGCGTTTTCGCGGAACCCCTTCCGTAGATCTTCCTCGGACGATTCATGTGAAACTAGTTTCCCCGGCGGTGCGAAATACCCTGCTTGCAGCTAAGCGCGCCAAGCGTGATTTTCCGGCGTCCTCCATCGATCCTGCGTTCTCGTCTCGCCTCGTGTACGCCAACGAGTTCTTGCCGCGCGATGTTTCCTCGTTGCTTAAACGCTGCCGCTCTCTTGCCCAAGAACGTGATTTTGCACGCGTGTGGCACCGTGAAGGGAGCATCTTTGTTAAAAAGACGAAATCGAGCTCCCCCGTGCGGATCTCCTCCATGAATGATTTCGCTTCAAAGCTTGCATGAGAGCCCACCCCCCGTGCGTCGCCTCTTATTGTTGCTTTCCTCCCTCCTACGCTAACTCTTGGGCACAACAATGCGCAATCCCTGACCTCGCATTTTGGCCGCTTTGCCTCTTTTCTTTCTAGGGCCAATCTCGACTTTATGGCGGTCTCGGAGTCATGGCTGTCTCTCTCCATCTCAGACAACCAGTGCGCGGTACCTGGGTACCGTTTACTCAGGTGTGACAGGGCCTATGCTTTTATATTTGCGATTCTTTTACATTTTCTGTAATTGCGTCTTCCTCCACGTCTCGCTATCCTGGTCCCGAATACCTTGTCGTCGAAGTAGTAATTCCCTCTATTGGCTCCCTTCTTGTCGGGGTTGTTTATCGTCCCCCGCATGCTCCTCTTTCTCACTTTGAGCCCATGTTCGCTGACATTGTCTTGGACTACCCGAATAAGGTAGTACTTTGCGATTGAAATGCGGACATGTGTTCGTCTTCTTTCGATTCCGTCTGCCTTAGAGACCTCTTCTCTCGTCTAAATCTTTACTCTATTAATTACTCTCCAACTTTTCACTCTTCTACTTCCTCTACTTGGCTTGACCTCGGGCTTGTGGACGATTCTAGCACGGTTGTTTCTTTTTCTCAAAGTAGAGAGCATCATTGCTCTGACCATGTTATCTCTTTAGAATACGCATTAACCTTACACATTGCTCCTTTTAATGATCTTCGTCGGAGGTATGGTTCAATCGACCGTGACGCACTACTCAATGATATCTCGCAGCTTAGCTGTGCTCGTCTTACTACGAACGCTTGTGAGAGTAGCGTGGATCTGTTGGTTGAAAACCTCAATCCGGGCTTGCTACAAGTCCTCAATGAGCATGCCCCTCTTCGACCTCTGCGTGTCAGACGGCCACCTGCTCCCTGGATCACTCCTGAGATCCTTCTCGAGATGCGTTCTCGTGACTCGCTCCGGAGATCCTATATTAGAACTGGGAATCCGGACTTGCGGGTACAATACAGAGCCTGTCGAAACAGAGTTCGTGCTCTTCTGGCGCGAGCTAGATCAGCTTTTCTCTTCGACAGGCTTTCCAACCTTGCTAACCCGAACGAAGTTTGGCACGAGCTGAAATCGTTCGGTGTTCTTCCTCCCTCTCGTGCTTCCGCTCCCACTCACTTGTCTCCGGACACTCTTAATTCCTTCTTCCTTTCGGCTCACGCCTCATCTCCACCGGCCGTCCCCGCATGTTTGTCTTTGTCCAACTGTGCCTCTGACGATTCATCTTTCTATTTCTCTCCGGTCACGGAGGAGAGTCTTACTCGCGCTTTGCGTCTTACTAACTCGTCCATCTCGCCCTCGGATGAGCTGAGCGCAAGGTTTCTTTCTCTGTCTTTTCCTGCTATCTACCCCACCGTCATTCAAATTTTCAACTCTTCTCTCACTTTCTCTATCTTTCCGGATGCCTGACGTCGCTATTTCATCACCACTATTCCTAAAAAAACCGAACGCTTCTGCACCTGCTGATTTTCGCCCTATCTCTATTCTTCCTGAGCTTTCTAAAATCCTTGAGAGGTTGGTCCTCACTGACATTTAGAGTTTTCTCGATAGCTCTGGTAAGTTGGACCCCTTGCAACATGGTTTTGTTAAAAACCGCTCCACACAAACCGCTCTCTTGACAGTCCTGGAGGACGTCCGTCTTTGATCAGCAGATGGTCACAATCTTCGTGTGTCTTGACTTCTCTAAGGCCTTTGACACAGTAGATCACTCTCTTCTCCTTACTAAACTTCACTCTTTCAATCTCTCTCTTCCGGTCTTACGGTGGATCTGGTCTTACCTCACAAATAGGGTGCAGGGAGTCAGAATCGGGCGTGCCGCAAGATTCTGTCCTTGGACCATTCCTCTTCTCTCTCTATATCCATGATCTAAACTCTTCTATTTTTCACTCCAAGGTAGTCAAATACGCGGATGATGTGCCCTTGGCCTGCAGCATGTCGCCTGTGCCCCCCTGGTTCAGATGGACGGTATACCCATCCCGTACGGGTGTCGGGTCGTCTCGCTGGGTCTGCACATATCGCTCACTATCGACTGGGGGGATCACACTCGGCACATCTGTAGTAAGGTCTACGGTTTGCGTGCGGGGCTGACACATCATAGTGCTGCATTGCCGCGGGGCCTTAAAATTAAGCTCGTTTCCTCCCTCATTCTGCCACACCTCGACTACTGTTGCGTGGCTCTGCTGGGCATCAGCGCGATTTTAGATCATAAGATCCAGCGTGCGTTAAACGTCTGCGTGCGCTTCATCTTCGATGTCCCACGCGACGTGCATATCACGCCCTATTATCGGCGTCTTGGGTGGCTCAAGGTACGGGAAAGGCGGCTCCTTTTTCTATGAGTTTGTCTCTACCGTGCAGTGAGGACCAAGACGCCCAGCGTTTTGGGGGATCTCCTCACTTGTAGGGTTGAGAGTTCGATCGGGTTTCCCTCTCGTCAACGAGGAACCCTCCTAGTGGTACCCGTCCACCGCACCTCGTTTTTTGGGGCCTCGTACTCTGTACGTGGGCCCCAATTTTGGAATAGCCTCCCGCCGAACATCCGGTAGTGCGACAGCCGGGGGTGTTTGAGGAGGGCCCTTATGGCCTACCTGCTGGCGTCCTATTCTTGACTATTATTTACTATTCTTGAATATTCCTTAGCTTTAAGTTTCTTCTTTCGCTTTCTTGCGCGATGCACGGCGTTCTATTTCGTAGTTTCTAGTTCTAAGCTTCTTTGTTATAGTATTAAGTCCGTTTCATTTTTCTTCTCCATTTTTCTATTCTATTTATATTTATGTTCTATTTTATTTTATTTCTATTTTGCTTAGGTACATACTTATCTTGGTTCTGAGAGGGCAACTTATGCCCTAGGACCTAGTAATCTAATCTAATTTAATCTAATCTCTCTCTCTCTCTCTCTCTCTCTCTCTCTCTCTCGCGCGCGCGCGCGCGCTCTCACCGAAGGCTGGGATAACACCGTTCCTCCAAGGGACGCACAGGCCTGTGAACAGATACTAATGTATTATGGGCGCCGCGAAACAATTAGGTTAGCGCTTCGAGGCCAAGCGGCCTGGTGAAACGGCTTCGACGATTAGGAGAGGAGGAGATTCCGGATACTAGAACTGCGCAGCCTGGGAGGCCGCATGAGCTGGGGCCAATCCGGAAGGTACCAAAAGTGTCCCTGAGGGCGGATCGCTAGAGGAGGAGTCAGCTGGAGGATGGGGGTCCGCCACTCCTGGAGCATCGGCGGGCTAGGGGCGCAGGATCGCCGAACGCGGCCGATGGGGGAGGTCGAATTCGGTCCTAACGCGCGGGATCGCCTTCGACATCTCCTAAACGGAGTGAGCCACAGTGAGGCGGGCTAGCAAATAGGAAACTCTCTCTTGTGTAAAGTGAGTGAGTGAGAGAGCGAGTCTTTGCCTAATCTGAAAATTTTTATGAAGCCAGACGACTGGACCTTTCACGTGACCAGCCCCCCACTGGATTCAGTAGCGGCTGGCTTCACCGGACGTATTTTGACGCGGTAAGCCTCACATTCCTCAGTCCCTGCCCTGAGAGATCGACGCAAAGGTTTCAAGCCCAGTAGACGGGTCCTTCGCGTTTGTTGTATTGTACAGTAGAGTAGAGTAAAGCTTGTGTTCGATCGGGTGCACGTATCTCTGTAAACGCGGCGTACACCGACCTCCATTGCTAGGCATATTAGATTTTCTTTGCCGAATATCGGCCGATCATCCGTTGATCGCGCGACGCGTTTCCCTACCGCGGGATTAGATTGTACAGGGGCCCTCGTGGCCTAGGACTGACAGCGCGTTAGCTCGGTCCGCACTAGATTATTTAGTTTGTAGCACCGTCAGTGTCGCCCGACTTAAATAAACGGGGCGACTGTCAATAACAGAAAAGTCGTGTTTCTCAGAATTTACCTGCCTGTCTTGGTGTACCGTTCCTAGCCTCCCTTGTTCCCAGCCCCTCTCCCCTCATATCTGGCCAACCGGACCAACATCAGCGGTTCGCGTCAACCCTCTTCTCTCGCCCGAGTTTCAGATCTCCTCTAGGCTGTTCTTTAATATAAATTTCGGTCTCTGATTCGGGGCCTGGCGTCTATCGAAGAAGGAATTAAGCGAGGAGACTCGGCCGAAGTTTGTCCCTTTTCCCCGATAGCCGACACGACCGGCAATTCGGGAATATCGATGGCAAATGAGCAGTAGTTAGTTGCGCCAAACAAAGGCGCTGGAGTTCGAATCGGGCGTTGTTGATCCTAACAACAATTTTCCAACGTGTTATCCGTACTCGGATGATCCCTTGTCTTCAAAGCACGACGATTGTTCGATAGAGCCGTCCGATTGTCGGTTCCATGGGGTTCGGGCCCCGGCCCCGGCCTCAGCCCATGTCGGCTTAGGAAACTGACAATTAATTAATCAAAACAATATGCCGCGGACAAAACGCGAGACACACGAAATGGTAGACACAAGCAATAATCACACGAACCGGCAAACGCGGACTATATTCACACGATACGGAAAATGCGAACAATAATGACATGAAAATAGATAATCACAATGACGGAGAAATTTGCGGACGATATTCACACAAGCGGTAACGCGAGCGGTATCCGCAAGAATGACAGTCTCAAACACTATAATTTGATACGAGAATCACAGACCAACCTCAATTTCCTTAAGATTTAAACTCTATGGCTGGCTAATCTCAGCAGAGAGGGTAAGGTTCAGGACTCAGAGAAACGAGTGATCATTTTATAATAGTTTTACTATTCGAAAAAGAGTATAGGCGGAAGTTGCCGATGCTAGCTTTGCTACCAAGCGTTCATAAAATGGCGGCCACCGCGATATCCGAACGATAGTCTCGATACGCTTAGGATGATGAAGGCGTATGATTACGATATTCACAATGGTAACCTTATCGATATTCCACCCGACAATCACGATGACATTTGCAACGATAGTGAAATAAAGCGATAATCTTAGCGATATTCATAAGGACAAAGTAATAATCTCAGCGATATTCACAAGAATAGAGCAATAATCTCCACGATATTCACAACGTTAAAGTGATAATCTCCACAAGGACCGCAACGATAATCTCAGAAGCAGGTGTCCGGTGACACTTAAGAATATCCCAGTTAATCTGCACAGGCAGTTGTTAGCATACCGGTTCCCCGTCGGGAGACAGCAGGCTACCCACAATAAATGTCCTAAAAAGTTCAACAATATTAATACTCCTTTAATTTGTCTATCGGCCTTATCTCCTTCGGAGTCTGTAATTAATAGAATGATAGCTATGACGATATGATCTGGTTGTCGGTAGCATAAATAATCCTCATAGCTCAATAAATAAGAAGATTCGCTGTCTGCCATTCTCTCTTAATAAATAATTTATTTCGCTCAAATATTCTGGCCCATATTCTTTATTTGCAATCCATTGCTATCAGTACTCGTAACACATCACATGAAACAGACGATAGCTTAGACGCACCAACCCAACTTCGCGTTTCTGCCCGCCAGCCATTTTCCGGAACATCATATCTTTTTAGTCGAATTCTGTCCATACATACTTCTTCTATAATTTTTTAAATATTGTCTTACGCTTGTAAATGTTAAAATCAATATGGTTTATCTAGCATTTTTTTCAGTGAGTTACACAAATTTAAGAATAATGACGTGATTTTTTCAATAGATCATTATATGATCCGCTAGAGATGAAAAGATGTAGAAAATGGATTACCTCCTTTTAATAAGTATTCAAAGATAGAAAATATCATCAGAATAAAAAATTACGAAGTCAGACCGTGACCGATTTGGCATTGAATGATCTGTATTTACGCATCGTTATATGTAAAATTTCCGCTTTTTTAGTTATGTCACAAACTGCTGACTATCGCGAAGGTTTTATTGCTGCACGTTCGAGTCGTATTAATTTTTAGAGATCTCTCACGGAATGAAGCCTTAATTTTGGGGATCATATAATATTATCCAAAGCAGTCTCTATTGCAGTCAACATTCGGTTAGAGTTCAATATACTCGTCTGTGGTGTGATAAATTCGATTAACCAACAATTGTTTCGTGTTTGTAGCACAGATAGATCCTCAGTGCGAATAATGTTTCGTGTAAGGACTTTCATCAGGTAGACATTTGGTCTCATGACTCATTCCTCTTTCATATTACTAACCTTGGTTAAAAAGTATTGGTTTTTAGATTGTCTCTGATACTTTTAATCGCCAAATTAGTATCGTGCGGATGGAAATCAAACAATCGTGAAAAGGAGGTGCTGTGTCAAACAAAGGAATGTGAGGAGAGAGGTAATTAGTAGGTAGTGTACACGTTCCTCCCCTTGTAGACATAATTAAAAATTCGTCATACATGGCAGGAAAAGAATATAAAAACAATATGGATACCCGTACCGATCCCTGCCAGGACTTTTACACATTTACATGTGGTAATTGGCGAAAATGTCATCCGGGTCCTAAATACGCTTCAGAGTGGAATATTCTCGACACAATAAATTTCCACTTTGCGAATATAATTCGGAGTAAGCGACTCAGATATTTAGTTTGGTATAAATAAATACTACGTCTGACCCACTGTTCCTTGCAGGAACACTCGAGTCATACAACTTCAAACGGGGTGACTACATTTTGTTCCGTCAGGCCAAGAAACTTTACGAGACCTGTGTTAAGATTCGTAATGCAACAGTTTTAGTCTCAGAAAAGTCGTAGCCGGGTAAGCAGCCAAAACGAGCGTCCAAACCGAATACACCGTTTATCGCTGCAGCGAATCGTATACATTATTACAAGGATTAGGAATAGTATATAGAAAACAATTGTCGAAAATACATTCCATATGATATTCAAAAAATGGAATAAACTAGTAATTATTAATTTTCTACCTATGACGTACATTTTTGAAAATTCTGAAAAAATTGAGGTTATAGGGGACTGTCCAAAGATAGAGGAAAAAAGTTTGGTAACTGTATTTAGTGTAATATTCATGAAATGAGATGAGCAAATAAACATTATTTTTTTAACTGTGGCGTCCAGTTTTGTAATTTTTGACAAAAATTGAGGTGATAGGGAACTATCCAAAGATAGAGGGGGAAAAATTTGGTAATTATATAAAGCAGCGGTAACAGTGAAAAAAAATCAGATGTGTTTTTCTTTAATTGCGCTTTAAATTCTATAAATTTCGCGTTTTTTCGAAGCCGATTGCATATTTTGATCGCAAGATATGATTTTTTTACGAGTGTTCAATTATCATTTTTTTCTCGACTACCCTTCGATGAAAAAGGCTGTAACTTGAGAATAAATTATTTCGTTATCGCCCAAACATCCCCTTAAACTGCCGTCAAGTATAGCCCGGGAGCAATTTTTGGCTGCTTACCCGGCTACGACCTTTCTTGGTAACAAAGTGAAATTTTTTCTGAAACAACGCTTTTTACAGCTGATTATCCGCGGAAGGAGGCGTCCGATATTGCACAAGAAATTATGAAGATAGACCGCGTACCAAATACTCATGTTTGGGATATCCATTCTAAATATTTGAAACTGTCAGGCGAGTCAGCTTTCTTTCGCACTAAAATTATGGCGCATGCAACGTCAGAAGAAAGCACGCCGGTGTTAATAGTAATAATATACTAACAATAAATAAGTTAAAATTAGCCCTAAACTTCTGCCTCTTGCTCTTCTAAGCTGGTTGTAAACCATCAGGTGATGGAGCCCTCAAGTGCATATGGATCAATTTTGCATGAGGAGACCTGGAAACCCCAGGAGAAGCAGGCTTACAGCGACTTCCTATTTGTCATTATGAAGAGTCTGAAATTGAAGGATACGGATGCAATAATCAAAGAAAGGATCGAGAAAGTGTTCGACTTTCGACAAAAACTCGACAAGGTATAGATTGTATCGATCGTGAACACGAACAAATCGAGTTTGAATGCAGATGTCTTTAATATTTGTACCTTCTGCTTCAGATAATCAAAGGAAATTCGAAAAAGAAACCTGACATCTTCACTCCATTAAGTGTGGTGCAGTTACAAAAGTGGTTTTCAGATAGCCTTCACACTCAGACAAAGACTCAGGACGTATGACAGAAAATAAACTAAATCGAGCATGCATTATAGATTATTTCATTAAGTGTTTTTTGTAGATATATTGGGCAGAAGTCATAGAGTCGCTGCTACAAAATTTGTCTCCTGAGGTAAGAGAGACAGAAAAGGTAATCTTAATACGTCAAAAAGACTACATCCTGGATTTGATGGGTTTGTTAAAAAATGTGCCCGAAGAAGTTTTAGGTACACAGAGATTTCAAGCATAAGATTTTCCCTAGACACTTTACATACCGTATAATGAATGCCGTAGGAAATCATATGGAGATTTATTTCGTCGAACGTCATCTGAACTTCAAAGAGAACATGTTTAAGTTGCTGGAAGCAACGTCGGTCGAGCCTCGCGGTATTTTTCGCTACATAAGGGAAAAATATTACCCAAGGTACACAATGAATCTAATAGGGAATAATGAAACTTGGAAATTACAAGTAGCTTGATGCCAAAACATCTTCTTAGGTGGCAATTGTGTATTGAAAATCATATCATGGTGGAGACCTTGGAGAAATTACTCTTCGAAAAATGGTTCCCGAAGGAGAATGCAAATATTGTAAGAAGCTAGATTTCATACCACGAAATAATAGTAATTATACTTATAATTTGATTCGCTAGCTTCATGAATTAAACGGCAAGATAAAGATAGCAATTGAGAACCAAATAAACAAGTGTAAATGGCTAGACCAAGAAACCCGCAAAAATACGACGAAACAACTAAATGGACTCGAGGAATGGATCGGTTTCCCCCCATGGCTTGATAGAATCGGTACTTACATAGAGTGAGTCATGGTCTTATTTGATACCTCCTTAAATTTCCAACATGCGAGATATATTTGATACATATTATAATTTATAATAACTGTAAATTTCTGCAGGAGAAACCAGAAGGATATTTTGACGCCGGATGCACTACTGGATATCAATGCCAACTTGCTCTGTGAGTGGTTTGTCTTTCCGGAGCAGTAAGCATTCCTATTTGATTTCCTATCATTAAAATTGAATTTGCTGCATTCTTCAGATGTACACGCGCCCCTTTTGTTGCCTCCACTGTTCAGTCCGACTATACCGACGTAAGTAAGATTTCACAGTAACAATATCTTCTTTAGCAATAAGTTCATATAAGTTTAAACTGCACTTTTTCATTTGTAGCATGTATAATTACGCTGGTATTGGGGCTACTCTGGGGCACGAGCTGTACCATGTCATAGCTGATTGTGGTATACCTTTACATGAGTAGGAAATGTTCGTCGTAGATTTGTGGTACTACTTCAAGATCGAATTCTAATTGTAGGCAGTCATCAGGACGACAATGGAAGACGTACTTGGTGGCCGAAGAAGATACGGACCAAGTGCATAAGCAACAAATTACGCTTCATCAATGTGTATAATCAAATAACGGATAAGGATTTAAATAATCGTTACTCCTTGGATATGAAAGTAATCTCATGAAATTCGACGCCAAACTTTTGTATGAGATGATGCTTCATAATGATAACCATTAATAGATATTGTTTTTCTAGTCCAATACTTCGTCAACTGTCCTGGAGGACATCCCGGATGTAATGGGTCTTAAAGCAACGTACAATGCTTACAAGGAATTAGCTAGTAAAAAGAAAGCTGCTTGTCAAACATTACCGCATTTCGAGGAGTATGGTTGCGACCAAATGTTCTTCATTGCCTTTGCCAATGTAAGTTCGTGGTCTGATACACGATTTTTCTACGTTGATTAACATAACGGTCGTCCTCAGACCTACTGCGGAAGCGACAGCAAAGAATCGGTGGTGGAAAAATTACAGTCACGGGAGCATAGTATTGATAGCATTAGGGTAAATGGGGCTGTCGCACAGATGGAAAATTTCGGCACAGCATTCCGGTGTCCCAGTGGATCTCCGATGAATCCACGGAGGAAGCTGGATCTGTGGCAATAATTTTCATGTAAACCCTGCAAATGCAGGTATTTCGAGTATGAAATAAAACGTTCCGTCCAAAACCATTAAAATGTGAAAAAAAGCGCCAAGTAGTCTTGTCCCTCACCCCAAAAAAGATCTTGTCTCACAAAAAAATGTGCCACATTTCACAAAAATAACACTGTGGTGAAACCAGCTCTATCAAGTTGACCAAAAACGTAAATCGATATCATTGGAAAGCCAAGTCTTGATTCAAACACTCTATTGACACAAAAGAATTTAATGGTAGTGCAGGGATATTTCTTCTAAGTTTTTGTTATTTTTGTGCTCAAATTTGCATATTTTTGGTGGGAAAAATGAACAGTATTTTTTGTGTGTTTAGTAGCAAGTTTAAGAGTAATGAAAGCATAAAATTGAAACTTCATTACATTATAAACTTTCAATCGCGTAAACAAATTTAAATTCAATTGTTTCGTTCTGTATTTGGATTGGTACGTTTTTGTAAGGAACATTCGAACCAAAAAAATAATTTATTTGTTTATTTGGAAGACAGTTTAGGAGTCGAGCAATAATCAAATTAAAATTCGATTAAATTAGAAGCTACCAATCCATTAAATAAATCTATATTGGTTTGTTTCGGTTTGTCTTTGAATTTGCAAACTTTTCACAAGAAAAAACAATAAGAAATGAATTCTTTAGTTGGGGTATAGAATCAATTACATTCAGTGTAACCATATTTTTCGCGAGGAAGCGTACTGATTAACAAATAGGTTGGAGCTTGAATTCAGTCAGGACTTAAAATTCAAAGCACGCGAGTTTCCACGGGTGATGGCAGTGCCTCCGAGGATGAGGGATGTTATTATAGAATTTGCGAGCGAGCCTACTGATTAAGAAATGGGTTTCACACACGCGAGTACTCAAGGGTGGTGGATATGCCTTCAAATATAATCGCTTACGAAAGTAATATGTTTGGTGATTAGTTTGTCATCTTCGGGGTGATAATAGTTTTTTCATAAACAAGCATAGCGAGTTTCTATTCACATTATTTACTTTTGCCATAGGTTTACGGATGATTTATCGTAAGACAATTTATCATAGGACAATTTATCATAAAATAATTTATCGTACAATAATTTATCGTATTAACAATTTATCGTATCAACAAATTATCATATTACAAGTTATCGTAAAAACCATTTATCGTGGAACAATTCATCGTAAAACAATTTATCGTAATTGGAATTTATCGTAAAAACATATTATCGTAAGTCCAATTTGTCGTATCAACAATTTACTGTATTAGCAGTTTATTGTATGTTACGAGCCAGGCTTCGCGAGTCCTAAATATGCTCTGAGATCGTGCAAAGGGCTATTTCACCTTTACCAGACTCGAGTCTTCTAGTTCCCAATCGGCCCTATATCAATCCTGGGATCGTGCTAAGGGCTATTTCACCTTAACCAGACTCAGGTCCCTATTCTCCTGTTTACCCCTTTATACTAGTTACTTCCAAATAACTCAGAACAGAACTTGGGATCGTGCTAAGGGCTATTTCACCTTAACCAGACTCAAGACTGGACCTTGTTAATTAAAAGAATGGCTAGTTACTTTCAGTAGCTCAGAACAGGTCTTGGGATCGTGCTAAGGGCTATTTCACCTTAACCAGACTCAATCCTGCTCATTGATCATGAAAGAATGCCCTAGGCTAAAGTTAAACCTTACTATTGCTCGCCGGATACACCTTGAGCGGTAAAAGTGTATCCTCGTGGGGTGTTTTATTATTCCTTTCCTTATATGTGCTTATTAAAATCAAGGATGACTGAACAGGAATTTCCAATAAAGAAGCAATGATTTTTGTAAATAAAACTAAAACAATGATCAATATATTCTGAATGAAAATACAATACAAAAAATAATAATGAGAGTTTCAGCGGAAGTGAAATGTTGTTACAATATACTTAAACTGAGTTCGTATTACGTTACGATATTGAACGGGGGAGAAACTGACGAAAGAACTGTGACTTGCCTAACGATCGCGATATGACACGATGTACGTACGGTAATATTGACTGGTTTCGAAGGAGACTAATGCTCGATCTACTACGATGTTCTTCGCTGGTCCGTGTGACAGAGCTTCGCTGTCGATGAGAGTTCGGAACTGATTCCCCCCGCTTTCCACTAGAATTTAGGGCTTAAATACCCGAAAACCCAGTGAAAAGGGGGTATGGTGGGAGTATAGGGCGCCAAGAGTCTGACCATGCTTGAGTTCTAAGGAACTACACAGATGCACCAAGGGCACGCTGCGTTGCTCCCCTACTAGAAACCCATTAAAACTAGAGATAAGACGGAACGAAAGGAGTCGAAGTCACAGTTTTAAGGCTCGAAAAATACGCAGGAATATTCTATGTAGGAAGCTAGCGAGTTATAATTATTGAATCTACGTGTGAAATAATGTTAAGAAAAGTTGTCCGAGAGGATGAATATGTAACATATAACAGCTTACCGTAGAAGTAAATAATGTTCACAGAAACTCGCTATGCTTGTTTGTGAAAAAACTATCAACGCCCCGAAGATGGTTGAAGACGAATACTTCAAACTTTGCAAATGGGACTTTCAAACGGTTCCATGAACTTTTACCCACAGAATACTCAAACGTAGAATATTAATGTAACAAACATTTCATCCAGACAATATTCACCGGTAGGAACTTTCATTCAAAGACTACTTATCCACAGTTATATTCATCCAAAAAATATTTACTCAAACGAATTTTCAACCTCAAAAATATTGAACCAAAAGAAATTTCAATCGATAAATTCTTTGCCGCACAAATTTCACTCATATACCTGGTAGAGACCTAATACAGATGTAACACAGACTTAAAACCCAGACCTAACCAATCCAGACTCAGTATGGCTTAATCTTCATGCTGTCACCAACTCAATATACTTAGCAAATTATATGCTCTAACTCACCAAGAGTTGCAGTGAGTCATAATACCCATTGCGTGAAAATTATTATGTATAAAATTCCTTTGTGCAAATGGCCCTACGTCAATATTTCCTGGATGAAAATGTTTGAGTAAAAATTACAGAAAGTGGTTATTTCTTGGATGAATTATTGTATATACAAATATACTTTGGGTGACAGTTCCACTGGGCAAATTTTGCCTGGATCAATTACCTGATGTAGGAATATTTTCTGGGTAAAGTGGCTGTGAACCCTTTCAAACCTATCACCTTCGTAATCGATGAGTTCGCTCGCGACTTTAATAATTACATCCCTTATCCTTGAAGGCATATACATCACCCTTGGGAACTCGCGTGCGTAAAACCCCTTTGTAGCTCGCTCTCTACGCTCGCTCACGAATTCTATAATCACATCTCTCGTCCTTGGAGGCATGGCCATCACACATGTAACTCGCGTGCTTTGAATTTTAGGTAGGCTTAGGAATTGTAGGCTTGCTCGCGAAAAAATATCGTTACACTGAAGGGATTTGATTCTATACCCCAACGTATGAATTACTAATACGATAAATAGGTTTTACGACAAATTGATTTTACGATAAATTGTTATATCATTTGTGTTTATTGCCTCCCCTTTGGGGTTACAATTCCGTATCGCCTACCCAAACTATCTTTTTTTTTTACATGGGGGAAATCTTCATGGATTCCCCGCCCCCTGAGGAAGGGGCGGGGATATGTCGGACTCTTACCAACTAAAACCCCCATGGTGGCCGGCCTCTGGGGCCATCCAGAGCAGGTTCTGGGAACTCTGGACGAACAACATCCAGAGCCCGCGCTGCTCGGCCCCTCGGCGCAACGCGCTACCTCCCGGGGGGGCCCTGAATTGGGCCCCCCGGTACCTTGCACTTTGGCGACTAGGCGGGCCACACTCCTGGTAACCCCGCACCTGACCCTTGTTCTTGTAGGGGCCCCCGCTCCTCAACGGGAACCCGTCAAGGGCCGGTGGTATCTGCATGCGCGACGGGGATGTGGCTCCCCGCCGCGTACAAGGGCAGAAACGGACCCACCTTGCCTGAGTCCGCGAGGGCTTGGGACGGTCACCCCAGCTAGGGCCTGTACGCCCCCCTCCCGAGTCAGCCGCCCCTCACCTAACCCTCCGCAGTCGACCGGGAGCGCCACGACGCTCCCGGTCACGCTCGGCGGCCTACTTCTGCGAGGGAACAGTCTCGCAGAAGGAGGCCACCGCCTTCCAATTCTCCTCGCCGCCGACCATCGCTTTGACAACGGCCGACGGCGAGAGATCCGGCCCTATTTGGCCGACCAGGACGGTACGCTCAGCCGCCTACGAGGGACACTCCTCGAGGGTGTGCTGAGCGCCGTCCCGGTCGGCTCCACACTGATGGCAGCGAGTGCCCGCCTCCTTGCCTATACGTGCCAGATACTCACCGAAACACCCATGTCCGGTGAGCATCTGGCACGTCCTATAGGTGACGCCGTATCTCCTACCGCTATCCGCCCACTCAGCCAAGGAGGGGAGGATAGCCCCAACAGCCCTGCTGGCGGTGTGGCGCGGCTCGGATAGTCACGCGCTCCACCTGTCCAGCGGAGTCTGTCGGGCCTGGCGCTTCAGGCCCGCGGCCACTTCGGCCGTGACGGGTCCCCTTCGCCGGAGGTCCGCCTGGCCGAGATACACCTCGACCAGGAACTGAGCCTCCATTACCCAGGGGAGAATACCCGCCGCGGCACCGGAGATGGTGCGGTAGCCCCGGGCGACACGGATGGCCATGCGGCGGTGCAGCCGCTCGACAAGGCGACGGCACTGTGCGCTGGCCACCATACCGGGGCTCCATACATTAGTATGGACCGCACCACTCTGACATACAGCCGGCGAGCCCTTCCTCCTGGCCCCCCTATATTGGGGAGCAACCGGCAAAGAGCGCCGGCTGCCGCCTCAACGCGGGGAGCTACTTGGTCGAAGTGGACCTCGAAGCTCTAGTGGCTGTCGAGGATAAGGCCGAGATATTTCATCTCGGACCTCACCTCGACCACGGCGTCATCCACAGAAAGCCCGACCCGAGGAGGTGGAGCTGCCTCCCCACGAGCACAGAACCAAATGGCCTGCGTTTTGTGGGGGGCCACCCTCAAGCCGAGCTCCTCAATAGATGCGGACACTCGCGTCACCGCCAACTCGGCGATTCGCTTGTTCCTCCTCCAGTCGCTCCCGCCGGTGATGATGAGCGTATCGTCTGCGTAGCAGACGACCTCCACACCGACGGGAAGCGACACCCGCAGGACCGCATCGTAGGCAATGTCCCACAGGAGCGGCCCAAGTACCGACCCCTGTGGGACTCCGCGGTCGACTTTCTTCTCCCTCGACCTTCCGTCCTGCCCGACAAACTCGATGTACCTGTCGGACAGGTAGGCCCCGATTACGCTCCTGAGGTACGGAGGCACTCGATGGTGCTCGAGCGCCCCCACAATCCTCTCCCAGGGCAGGGAGTTAAAGGCGTTGACGATGTCAAGCGACACCGCCAACGCCACACCTCCCCTGGAGACCGCCGCCTCCGCGCAGGAACGCACGCGATTCACCGCGTCCACGGTTGATCTTCCCGCGCGGAAGCCGTACTGGCGGTCGTCCAGGTCGGGACCCTCAACGGACAGGTGCTGGACGAGGCGGCAAGCGATGACACGCTCGAACACCTTGCCCGCCTCGTCCAGCAGACATATCGGCCGAAAGGCCGAGGGAGAATCCGCTGGTTTGCCGTCCTTTTGGAGGAGGACCAAGCGGGCCCTCTTCCACGAGGAGGGGAAGATCCCCTCCTCCAGACACTGGTCAAAGAGGCTGAGGAGCCTCGAACCTAACGCCCCCATCGCCAAGGCCCAAGCCCTGCCCGGGATGCCGTCCGGCCCCCGTAGCCAGTCCGCGGCCCCCTCCACATCCAGGCGACCGGCCGGCCCATCCGCCCAATCAATGGCCAGGGCGGCTGCGGTCAGGGCGTCCTTATCGAGGCTCCTCAGCCTCCACTTACGTGGCGGTGGTGAGGTTTCGCGACCCCGACGGCGGGGCCGTCTGCCAACACGTGCTCCCGTACCGGAGAGCTGCATGGAGACGTATTGGTGATCCGACAGCGTCTCCACTTCGCCCTCCACACACCAGGAGCGTAATCTGCGCACGACGGAGGGCGAACCCCACGTGAGATCCCCAACGGAGCCACCCCCACGCCGGGCGCAGATGTGGACTGACCCTCGGTTTCCCAGCCAAAGGTCGAGGCCCGCCGCCCAAGGCTCCCTCCCCATACAATCTCGCTTCTTCTTAACCTTTTTTTTTTTTGCGTGGGGAAATCCTCATGGACACCCCGCCGCCCTGGTGGGGGCGACGGGGTAGTGCCGGACTCGTACCGGCTAAAACCCCACGGTGGCCATCCTTCGCGCATAATGGAGCGACACCGGGAACTCTGCGCGAACACTACCGGTGCCGCCCCGAGCCCACCCCCTTCTGGGGGCACTTCACGTGGTGGGGGGTTGGCCATCGCCCCTCTCGCTCACGCGAGAGAGGGAGGCGCCCCCCACTGAGCCAGGGAGGGCGCGGCTCGACCCGCTCCTTCACTGATCGTGAAGGAGGAGCGAACCGCGCCTCCTGGATTACCAACCAAAACGTGGGCGGGACGTGCGACCACTACACGCCCCGCCCCGCCACGGGGCCGTTATAGGCGGGCGACAGAGCCACCACTCTGCCGCCACACGACCCCTTGGCACGCACCCGGGCTGTCAGCGGGTCGGGATCCCGCGACAGGGCCGGGCGTCGCTATCTTACTGCGGGGGAACTAGATCCCCCCGCGCGGCGCGGCGGCGAGGACGGGCCCTCCCCAGACGGAAGGGGTCCGTCCTCTCTCGCCGCCGCTCCGCCTCCTCCTTGTGGAGGAGCACTTCCTCACAATACGTGAGGAAGGCCCTCCACGCCCTCTCGCTGCCGAGGATCTCCCTGACAATCCTCCCTGACAATCCTCGGCAGCGAGAGAGCTTCTTCTTAACCTACTCTTAACCTAACCCTTAACCTAGACGCTTCGCCTCTCTCTCCGCTCCCTCCTCTCACGCCGCTTTCGCCGCTCATGTCTCTCCCTACTCTCGCCTGTCGCACCCCCCCCCCCCCCGTACGCACCGCCGCATCTCTTCCCGCCCGCATCGCTCGCCTTGCGCCGCCCTCCCTCCCTCCCTCCTTCTCTCGTCCCACTTCACCCCTCCACCTTTCCACTTCCCTCATCAAATCCTCCCCCAAAATCTCGCCCATCATCTCCTGCCAGCCGTGTCCCATCCCCATCCCGTACATTCTTCCCATACATGCTTCCAAGTCTCGTCCTCCCTCTCGCACACCCTGCACAACCTCTCCCCCCATTCCCTCCAGTACATCCCCCCGTTCATCCCATTCCCTAACCTAAATCCCGCTACCCTCTTCCACCTCTCCTCACTCCACCCCTTCATCAGGTACCTTGATACCCCAGGCACCCTGACCCACTTATACCACGGGTTGAACCTGGACCCCTCTATCCTCTCCCTTCTTTCCATCTCCTGTCCCCCCTCTCCCTCTCCACTATCTCCTTCCCTCTCACCCCACCTTCTTCTTCCCTCCTCTATCGCCTATCCCTTTCCCTCAAAGAACCCCCTTCTTTCCCTTCCCCATCCACCTACTGCCTCTCCCCTTCTCGCTCTCCCTCTCATATCTTCCCAGCACCTCCTAGTCAGCTCTCCCCGTTTCCCTTCCTCCAACCTCCTCTCATACCCCCATGCCCTCATTCCTGCTCTCGCTCTCACTTTCTCCCTCTTCAGCTCCTCCCTCAGCATGTAACCTGGTGTTCACCTTTGCACCCCCATCTCATAAACCTTTCCTCCAACGCCTCCATCGCCTTTCTTTCCATCCACCCCCATACCTCCACCCCGTACCCTAACACCGGCCACACCAGTCTGTCGCATAGCCACAATCTCCTCTCCCAGTCTCTTCCGAATACCCTCTTCCCTATACCCCACACCTGCCCCATTACTGCCGCTCCTTTTCTCACCCTCTCCCTTACTTGTTCCTCCTGTCTTCCGTCTCTCGTTAACACATACCCTAGATATCTATACGCCGCCACCTCCTCTATCCTCTTCCCTCTCCACCTCCAATCCACTCTCCTCTCTTTGCCCTCCCCCCCTCTCCTGCACCTCATCACCTTCGTTTTGCTCGTGTTTACCTCCAACCCCGTTCTCTCCATGTATCTTTCCAGCGTCCTCATCGCCCCTCCCATCTCCTCCTCATCTTCCGCTAGTATTGCCAAATCGTCCGCATATGCCAACGCGTACACCTCCCCCCCCCCAACTTTCCCCTTTCCAGCTCTTCCTCCAGATCGGACAGCAACAACGTGAACAAAAGTGGGCTCAGCGGACACCCCTGCCTTACCCCTCTCCCCGTCCAAAACCTGCTACCCTACCTTTCCCCGACACGCACCCTCCCAATCGTCTCCCCCAGAGCCTCCTCACATCTCCTCACCAGCCCTTCTCTTATTCCCCTTTCTCTCATTGTTCTTATTAACACCCCTCTGTCAACCGAATCAAACGCGGCCTTTAGGTCGACAAAGAGTACGACCAACCTCCTTACTTTCCTAACTACCTGTCTGTTGATCCGGTAGTTAAGAACGTAGATGTTGTCGATCGTTCCCATCCCTTTCCTAAATCCGGTCTGATTCGGTGGCAGTATCCCTTTCCCCTCCACCTCCTCCCTCAATCTTTTCGCCAGCACTCCCGCGTGCAACTTATATCCCGTCTGTGTCAAAGTCACGCCCCTGTAGTCACTCACCCTCCCCCCATCTTCTTTCTTCTTGATTGGCACTATCACCCCCTCTTTCCGCCCCTCCCCCCTCCACACCTTGTTGCATACCTCCAGCAAACACCCCTCCACTTCCTCTCCCCCATACCTCCACACTTCACTCTGTATCCCATCCCCTCCCATTGCTTTCCCATCCTTCATCCTTTTCACCACCTCCCTCATTTCTTCCCTCATAATCTCCTCCTCCTTATCTTCCCCCTCCCTCCTCCCTGTACCCCTTCTCACCCTCCACTCCACCCCTCCTAACAACCCTCTAAAATACCCATCCCATTCGTCCATCCCCAACCCTTCGTTCACTCTCTCCTTCCTCTTCCTCCCCCTATTCACTACCTTCCATACCTGCCCTTCCGTCCTTATCCCCGACAAATTGTTATACGAAAAATTGTTGACACGATAAATTGTTAATACGATAAATTGTTTCACGATAAATTGTTCGACGATAAATTATTTTACGATAAATTGCTATACGATGAATTGCTGATACGTTAAACTGTTAGTACGATAAATTGTTTCACGATAAACTGTTTGCGATAAATTGTCCTACGATAAACTGTTTACGATAAATTGTCCTACGATAAACTGTTTACGATAAAAAGGTCGTATACCAACCGAGACAGGACAATCCCCCGGTCGGTTCTTACGTATCATGGCCATCAGTACCATGAACGACTAGAAGAATTTCAAGCAGCTGTCGCCCATGTCCAAGAATTAATGAAGCAGAATATTTTGGAAAATGAACGGAAGAATGAGAAACCTGATTCCTTCGATGAGTTGGAATGTCAACCTCTTGAGGTGGAAGGTGCAATAACGGAGTTGAAAGAAATGGAGAAAAATTCAAAAATTGCTGATTGTAACATTACGCAGATGATACAACAATTAAATCCTGATCAGAAATGGATTTTTGAAAAGGTCACAGAAACAATTGCTATCAATTTAGAGGATACGAATAATCCACTGCTGCGCTTGTGTGTCAACGGAGAAGGCGTAACAGGAAAAAGTTTTTTGATTAAGGCACTGCGATCTTGGACGAAACAAGTAGTAGAGAAAACCGCTGTATTAGCCCCTACTGGAGTAGCAGCATTCAATATCGATGGTTTAACCGCACATAGATTACTTCAACTTTCCGTTGAACACGATCAAACTCCTAGCTATAAGCCTTTATCCGATATGGTCTTGAAAACATTACGTACCAACTTAAAGAATACCGTTCTATTCATTATAGACGAAGTTTCGATGATATCGAATATTACCTTAATGTTTATACATCTGAGACTGACAGAAATATTCGATACAGTTGACACGAACGATGGATGGTTTGGCAGAAGGCAAATTCTTCTGTTTGGTGATTTATTACAGTTACGACCTGTTCACGATGAGCCGGCATTTATCGAAATTTCGAGAGAGAAAAATTCTAAATGTTTGAGTTCATTGGCCAGTTACAATTTGTGGAATGAGCTATTCACCTACGATGAATTGAGTATAAACATGCGACAAAAAGGGTGATGATACTATCAGGAAAATGAAATATTATTCTCGAGCCTGCTAACAAGACTCGAGAATAATTTCGAAATGCTTTGGTTTGGTTGTTAGTTCTCGAACTTTAACTCGGTGACGTTAGTTTCTCGAATACTTGGATTTCTGCTACTCGTAATTCTCCCAATTATACCCTTTCCCGACACTTCGGCTCGAGAGATCCGAAGCCAACGATTCCTCAAGCACACACAAAATTGGGCGCCAGGCATCGAAGATGACACACAAGAACACAAAATCGTAAGAGGAACGGCAACAGGAGATCTCCCGAGGCGGCGTACTTTACTTCAGCTAGACGATAATAGACAAGGAGAGCACGTGGGTCGACCCGAGTGAACAAGCCATTGGGTTCTGGACTAATTAGAATGATTTTATTCCGACAGTGCAGTTGAGATAAGATTGTTCACCCGAAGCGTTCGTCAGCAACCTCGGGCGAAGCGTATAACTGAGATAGTGAATGTCGTTTTACATTAAGTTGGACGCTAGCTCGACGCAGTTGATCGGCGTTCGTAATACAGAGAATCTGAAGATTACAATTTGACTCTTGGCTGACTTAGTCAGCCTGCAGTAAGATCACAGTTTCTGGTATCGCAAGTGAAAGATCCGAAACGCTACAAAATAAAAGACTCGGCGACTCGAGGATAAGAGCTTGCAGTCTCATACAATTCGAAGTTAAAACGATAGAGAGGCAACGGACTATTAGCGGAGATCCGGCGAGGAACCGGCCTGTTACAAAGGCTAGGCCGAAGGGCTGATTCGCTTACCGCTAATTAATCTGTCGCTTACCGCTAATTAATCCATTAATATGTCGTACCCGCCCGTTAGTCAGCTCAAGGGTGCCGAAAAGCGCGTTCGCGTCTACGCTCTCGCCTGGCTTCCTTTGTCCGGAAAATCGGTTCCTAATTGGTCGCCTGGTTCTACCGCACTCGCAGTGAGTCGGAAATTCCTCTTCTCCCCCGTGGCTGGGTGTCTCGAGGTCGCTTGCCTCACCGCCCAGTGATTTCCCGCGATGACCAGTCGCTGGCGATCCCTTCGGAAGCTGCTGGCCTCTTAGTGTTCGTCTCGGTCGAGCCGAGTCCTGGTTGCTGGTAGATTTGGGTTAACTCCGGATGCCGTCGATAGATGGTTGTCCCTGGGCTTGCTGTTCCCTGGTTGGCTCAGGCGAAAGTTTCCGAGCGTTAATATTTGTTCCGATCTTTCTTGATCCTTATTGGAGACGTAATTTCGCTCGCATTGTGGCGCTAATTTTGTGTAGGGGAATCGTTTTGTGGTGTACGCCAGGCGTAACATCACAATACGTATCGTAAAATTCGTTCAAGAATTGGCCTAGGTATTGTTATGGAAGCAGATGTTTTGAAATTGCAATCGAGGAAAATTGTCGGTCCTATCCAACGACACTGACACAAGGTTAAGTGAGCTTTGTAAGTATGTACATTTAAAGTTTATCGTCAGATGGAATTTGTTTACTTTTTACGTGTCATTTGTGTGACGTACTTAATGCAGCTATGCTCGAAAGAATTAACAGCAAAGAGGTGAAGTTGACTGCACACGACGTTCTCGATTGTGCGGAGTATTTAAAGAAACGTGTGAATAAAGTCTTAGATCAATATGAGGAAGACAACTCTCAGACAGCTGGCTTAAGCAGAAATATAATTGTGAAAGTTGGTGCCAAAATAATGCTCAGGCGTAACACATTGATGTCACGCTAGGCCTAGTGAATGGTGCTATTGGAGAGATTGTTGGACCTACCGAAAAAGTGTCACTCAACGGCAAATTTGCAAAGAAGAGGGTTGCGTCTGCATCGAGCGACACCTTTGCAAAGAACAAGATCCCGCCTGCATATAGCGACTCCTTTGCAAAGAACAGGGTCCCGTCTGCATTTAACGACTCCTTTGCAAACAACAAGATCCCGCCTCCGAAAACATTAAAATGTAAAAAAAGCGTCAAGTAGTTTTGTTCCACAACTCAAAAATACTGATTAGCATCTTCCCAATTTCTACATACTGTAAACAATATTCTTAAAACTGAATGACCAAAAAGACATGAAATCCGGTCAAAAACATCAAAATGTAAATAAAAGCGCCAAGTAGTATTGTCCCCCACCCCAACAAAGATCTTGCCTCACAAAAAAATTGACCAAGAACGTAAATCGATATCATTGGAAAGCCAAGTCTTGATTCAAACACTTTAATCCCATAAAAGAATTTAATGGTACTGCAGGGAATACAAAACAAATATTGTGCTTAATTAAATGAATATTAAAAAAATGAATGTCATACAGAACTAAACATTCTACGAACAAACAAGAACAGGTGCAGCATATAAATGTGAATATCAAACCATCGGTTACAAATATAAAACAAAACATATGTTAAACAATCGTGAAAATTAAATTAAAAAATATATCTCTTCTTTTCGTTCAATTTATCAAAGAAAACGTAATACTTGGCCCGCCCGGTTCTTCACAAATCGAGTTTCGATTTTACCGCTAACGGTCCAGAAAATAAGAGGAGAATTCATATCCCCCTATCGAATTATCAATTAACTTGTTATTTAGCCAATTGGATTCATAAAAAATGAGACTGGTTGATTCATACGTTATTCGCCTCGGAGCTGTAATTCCTTCACAAATCAAGGTGAAAGTTTCATATTGATCGAAAAACACTATGGATCGGGATAAATATCCTCGGCTATCTCGCTGGCACGAGTTACTACTACTTGGCGCGAGACTTTAGTAAGTCTGTTGATTTCATTTCTATTATAAATTAAATGTTATAAGAGGTTTGGTAAGATTTGTAGGAATAATCATACAAGAACGCAGGTTGCTAGGGATGAACAAGAATAGGATTTATTGAATGGAGAATTCAAGAGAGGATTTCGTTCCATAAACAGGATTGTACCAGGATGTTGTATGCTTATAGGATTTTACATCAGTAACGTAGTAACGATTAGTCAACGCGTGGGCGTCCGGCCTCCTTATCCGAGCTCTTTTATCCCCTACGATCAGGCGTCCGGCTTTCAGATAGACCCCTGTTCACACCTCCGGAAGGCGACCGACTTTAATAGCCGGTCTCTCCATAGCAATACCAAGAGGCGTCCAGGAGCTAACTCCTGTACTCTCCTGCGCTGTCAGGCGACCGATAGCAAAGCTTCGTCTACTCCTCATTGTTTTAGACGGTCGTCGCCTTACCTGGTCCTCTCCCAAGAAGATTCAGCGAAAAAGGAGCGAGCGAGTCTGCGATAGCGATTCTTATATTATCAGGAAAATAAGTATTATTCTCGAATTTAATTAATTAGAAATAATAAGGAATTTACACTAACTCTAACTTTAGCTTGATAGTGGGACTCGAAATTCTCTAAATCTTTAAATTCTTTCGAATGCTAATTTTCCCGATACTTCGGCTCGAGAAATTCGAAGCCAACAAGTCCTATTAAACACGAAATTGGGCGCCAGGCATCAGAGATGCCACACAAAAGCACAATACCGATACGAAAAGGAACGGCCACATGGAATCCTCGGGACGGCGTAACGTGTGCCTCGCCTAGACAATGCCAAACAAAGGAGAACACGCGGGTTCGATACGTTGGTTTTGCGGCTTACGCCATACGTAACGTCACACTACGTAAGCCGAACCGCCGTCTCTGCAATCAACAACGCAGTATCCAAGCATGCGGCTGCTCGGATCGGTGCGGAATCGTCGCTCTCCGCCGCCTCCCGAACCTTCCAGACGCAATTTCAGGGGCGGGCCACCTGATCGGCCCAAGGATATCCAGGACGCCGTGAGCCCCTAGCGGCGAAAAACGGGAAACCATATTTCGAGGTGTTCTTCCTCACGGTTATGAAGAAACTGAAAATTTTTAACAGGAGAAAAAGTTCAAACATTTATATCTCCTAAATTAAAGAACTGATTCAATTGCGCCTTAGGTCATAGTGTGACGAAAAGTCGTGGCTCGCCACAAAACCTTACTCTGCGCCGATCTCACCGCGTACCCGCCGCCCAATTTAACAGCCGTCGTTCCAAGGGTTACCGTAATATTTAAAGAAATCGAACTAATGCACTTATCTCGTATATCGAGTGGTTCTTTAGCGACGCATTTCAACCAGTCGATCGAGGAGCGGGAGACAATCTTGAAGGGTGCGGGTACAGAAGCCCGCAACGGTGAGACATGACGAAGGTGCCGATCGGCCGAGAGGATGAGCAGATCAAGCCCTCAGAGTCTGCGAGAGTCCGTCGGCGACGGACGATCTGACCCTGACGCCAGGAACTTCCAGCTTTCGCAGGCTGAACACAGCGACGGAAAGCGCAGCATAGCGAGGCGATCAATTCCAGCGCACGGGATTGATACGACCGCCCTCGATGGATACAGATCGACACGGCAGCAGCAAGAGATCGAGAGCGTGAAACGGGAAGATAACGCAGGGCAAATTTAGGGTGATATCCGGAGCTCCTCACTTTGGGCGTGACCACAGCAGCGAGCGAATCTTTGAATTTCCAAGCGTGAGTGTGTGAGCGAGCAAGGCACGAATTCAGAAGAAGACAAGCGAATCAGCAGTGACTGAAGATTACCGAGTGGTCAGCAGCGGTTGAAAAGCGAAGAGTTAGGAGTTCAATAGCGGTAAGCCCTGCGAATTTTCCTGCCTGCCTGCCTGGTGTTCAGGGGGTCTCGGTACCGGACGTCCACGTCTGATCGAGACGTAAAAAGTGCAAGTAACGGGCACTAAACGGTTGACTCCTTGGAGCGCCTCTTGTAGTCGCCACAAAGTCCCCTGTCTTTTCTAATAGATTATATGGCATTCGAAAGCCAGGAGCGACACGGCCGCCATCAACGCACTTTTGTAGACGTGGGCTACCGAGTCTACTGATCCTCGAGGGATCTTTTATTACTCTATTCATTTGTGCTGGAATACTTGAAAATGATTGTACTAAACAGGAGTCAAGAAATGATTTAACACTTGCTTTCCTTTTGCAAACTAAAATAAGATTTGGGTATATTTTTAATAATTATATAACAATACAATGAGAGTTTCAGTGCATTTGTAATGTCATTACAAAATCTTTTTGAGAGTTTGTTTAACTTATCAGTTGAATGGGAGAAAACAGACGAAAGAAGTGAGACTTGCCTAACGATCGTGGTTATTTACGATGTACAGGGTGAGTCAGTTGTCTTAGTATCAGGTATTACGGCGCGGTCGGTAACTCTTGAGCGCGGACCGATCGGTAACACCATTATCGACCGGTCTACCCTATTGTGTAGGGGAGAGGTTGAGCTGGCGACGAGGCCAAGCGACCCGTGCCGAGCCAAGCCAGCCGAGAGGCCAGCTGGCCGCTACCTGCTATGACAAAGCCGACCTGGCCTATCGGCTGGCTTGGCTCGGCTTACTCCGCGCGGCTCGGCACGGGTCGGTTGGCCTCGTCGCCAGCTCAGCCTCTCCCCTCCACAATAGGATAAACCGGTCGATAATGGTGTTACCGACCGGTCCGCGCTCAAGAGTTACCGACCGCGCCGTAATACCTGATACTAAGGCAACTGACTCACCCTGTACGTACAATAAATTGTAACTGGTTCGAAGGAGACTAGTGCTCGATCTACTTCGCTGTCTTCGTGGATCAGAGAGACAGAGCTTCGGGACTGTGTCCCCATTCCATTAGAATGTTAGGTCTTACATACTTGAAAAATCCAGTGAAAAGGAGTCAAGTTGGGATATAGGCACCGGGGGTCTAACTATGCTTGAGAGCTAAGAATATATGGGGTACACTAAATGCACACAGCTGCATAGTACTCTCTTACTAGAAATTTGGTTTATCCCTTAAGATAATATGGATCAAAAGAGTTTTCTCAGTTTTACGGCTCGAAAAATACGCAGTAGAATTCTGTATTGGAAAACTAGCGAACTAAAAGTATTGAATCTACACGTGACCAAAGGAGAAAAGTAGTCCGGTGAGGATGAATATGTAACAGCGAGATTCACTTATTTGTTAATTAATATGTCCGCTAGTTGTCTCCATATTTCTTATCTCCGCTAATGAACATGCCTCCAGGTATCTTGCTACAACGCGTGGCGACTCCAAAATAGACTTACGATCTTCTTAGACCGAGCACCGGATCCCAGACTTGTTTACCCAACGAATACGCCACTGCAAATTTACTGTCTTGCCGATACTGGGCAGGTATAACCTGCAGAGACCTTTCGACCAATTGTGACTTGTGCTTATCGACCTCGAATGCCCGATCAAAATGGTCGGAATTACTCTACTCATACTATAATTTTTCGAACAGCGTAACTAACAAACAAAGCCGAATTTTACAAAGTCACCTTAACATTCTCATTTCAGTTTTGCATGGAGAATCTACGATTAAAGTTGAAATCGTTTCATGTGAATCATCCTGTATTAAAGTTAATATTAGGTTGAAAGTACTTTCCCACTGGCTTTTCACCGCAATGAAGCGCGCACACGCCACGTTTGTTTATCATTAGAATTGCAAGATAAATCGAGGCACCATTGATTAAAAACTTGCTTTTCTTGTACGATATCTATATTTTTTTGAAAAATCTAATCCAAGAAAAACTTATTGCGTGGTACTAAACTACTTCTTGGTGTATTTTTGGCATTTCAAGGTTTTTTGGGGGATATCTATATATATAAATCTGTAAACGTTTTCTGTATGTTTGTTCCGACTTGCTGCGAAAATTACTGAACCGATTTCTATGGAATTTGCACTGTTCGAAAACAAAGGGTCCTGATTTTTATGTATTATAAAACTTCAGAAAGTGGGGAATTGGAGACAAATAAAATGATGAAGTTTTTGTTATTACATTTATCGGGGGTCATCGGGTAGCATTCTCCCCGAGCCCGCGAAGCGGGATAGTGAAATTCATGCTAGTATGAATATAAATCTGTAGAAGTTTCCTGTATGTTTGTTTGTTCCGATTTGGCGCAAAAACTACTGAACTGATTTCGACGAGATTTACACTGCTCTAAAGTAGAAGGTCTCGGGAGTGAGCTAGTGTGTTTATTATAACGCTGTGACGTCAGGAAGTCGGAAATGATCTACATGTAAAACGATGAAATTTGTCCTGTATGAAACTACGTGGGTACACTCATCGGCTGGCATCGGGTAGCGTCGGTCGCGTTCGGAAGCGTACGAGAGCGAGAGACGCACGCAAGTAGACAAAGACGGCTAAAAACAAAAGCCGAACTGTGATGCGACTAGCGTGAACCCAAATACATTTTCAGTAACGCTTCAGTCGACAAGAAGAGCGCTTATTCTTTTAAACACCACTGAGGTCTCTACACATATAAATCTGTAGGCGTTTCTGTATGTTTCTGTGTGTCAACTTGGCGCGACAATTACTCAGTCGATCTCAATGGAACTTGCACTGTTCGAAAACAAAAGGTCCTGAGAGTAATCTAATGCATGCATTATAATGCTATCACATCAGAAAGCAGGGAATTGGGGTCAAATAAAATGATACCATTTTTGTTGTCGTCACATTTGTCGGCGGTCGTCGGGTAACATTCCCCCCAAGCCCGCGAAGCGGGCGAGTAAAACTCGCGCTAGTTATACATAAATGTGCAACCATGTTATATTAGAAACAATAGTAATTCTTTCCGAAACATTACTCCATGCAAAGTAATAAAACTCTTGCTCAAGAGGCAGAACTTTGAAAACTCAATCTGCGAAGTAGCTATAAAATGCTTCTGTAATTACGATAGAATTTTTAAAGTTAGTCCTAAACTTTTGCAGTAATTTAATAATTTCTACAATATTTCTAAAGCATTGTACAAAATCTGAAAGTGTTTTTTCACGAGTACCTGTGGGACTATGGTAGCATTTGAGCACCTGGTTCTAAGTGTAATACGCATGCACAGGTGCGCCCTCTTTTATTAGTATGGCAACCTAACGCATCGCAATTTTCAGATATGATGAAACTTGAAAATTTCTACCTTCGAACAGATATAATGCAATCCATTGTATGAAGGAAATGCTAGCGTAAAAGAGATTATACAAAAATTATTTCCACAAATCTAGCTTTTCCTGTGGATTCATTGGAGATCCGACGGAGCATCCGAATACTGTGCCGAAATTTTCCATCTGAGCGATCGCCCCGTTTATCCTCACACTATCAATGCTATGGTCTGATGTCTCTAGTTTGTCCATCGCAGATTCTTTGGTGTAGTATCCACAGTATGTCTGAGGAAGACAGTCAGACTAATCCATGCAGGAGTTTTGTACAGGAGAGTGCGAACTTACATTGGCGAAAGCGATGTAGAACATTTGGTCGCAACTATATTTCTCGAAATGTGGTAATGTTTGACAGACAGATTTCTCTTTGCTAGGTAATTCCTTGTAGGCATTGTACGCTGCCTTCAGACCCATTACATCCGGGAAATTCTCCGAGAGACTGCTCGTAGTATCAGACTAAAAAAAATGTCCATTAACCTTTATCTCTATTGCGTTACTTGTATGAAAATTCAAAATCAATTTTCAGGTAGTTACTTTCACTTTCACGTAATACCGGTCCTTAAACTCCCTGTCTGTGATCTTATTAAACGTTTTCACGAAGGACTTCATTCTTCTTAAGCATAAGGCCCGCATGCTGGGTGGCCACCAATCAATATTCTCATCCCCCTTCAGATAACTACCTAAAGTTAGAAAGTGCTCTTGAAGTAGTAACACTAATTTAAGCCGCAGAATAGTCACTAATTACCGCAATCATCCATTACATGGTAAAACTCGTGTCCTAGGCTAGTTCCGATACCAGCGTAATTATATACGCTACAAACGAGAAAGTGTTATTTCAACCATTAGGATCTTGCTGATAAAGAACTATACCAACTTTGAAATCTTACTTACTCTGGCATAGTTGAATCGAATACTGGAGGAACCATCAGGGGTGCGTGAACATCTGAAAAATACAGCAAGTTCAATGGCATTCAAAGTCACAGAATGATACTTGCTACTCCTCATGAACGGAGAACTTACAGAGCAAATTGTGTTCAATATTGAGCAATGCGTTGGGCGTCATAATTTCTATTTTGTTAGATCTCATGTGCCTATTAATAATTAAAATAAAATCTGCATAAACAAGATACATTTCGAATGTTGGTATTTGAAGAAAATTTTAATGAATTCCATAACTTACTCTCGGGAGGTCCCGACTCCAATAATCCACGGAGGAAAACCAATCCATTGCTCTAGTTGACTGAGTTTCCTCATAGTTTTTTCTCGTGTCGGTTGGTCCAACCATTTGGAATTCATCATTTGTTTCTCAATGGCTATCTTTAACTTACCGATAAAACCAAGAATCTGCGAAACGAAACCAGATGTAAAGTAACGGATATTTTTTCATATGACGTCATGGTTCTTACAATGTTTACGTTATCCTTCGGGAACCATTTGTAATACAGTAATTTCTCCAGAGACGCACTCATGTTGTGATCCTCAATACACATTTGCCATCTAAGAAGATTTCCCGTATTGAACTGTTTCTAATTGCCTAATTTTATTGTTGCATATTTGGTTAATTGAAAGTGTACCTTTCTTTGTATTTTTGTCTTATGTAGCGGACACGTGCGTGAGGCTTAACTGATGTTTCTTCCAGTAACTTGAACATGTTCTCCTGCAATTTTAGATGGCGTTCGACGAAGTAAATCTCCATATGTTGAGCTAAGACATTCGGCAGAAGGTACATGAAGTATTTGGTCAAAATTATGTGCTAGAAATTCGTAGTGTACCTAAAACTTCTTCGGACACATTTTTGAACAAGTCCATCAAGTCGAGAAAGTATTGTTTTTGACGCATAGCGACTACTTGTTGAGTTTGCCTCATCACCGGAGTCAGATGTTGCAACAATATCTCTATTATTTTCGTCCAAGATATCTAAAAAAAGGAGTTAATGAAAGTGCCTGTAATGCCATATCGATTTGGCCGATTCTCTGTCATACGTAAGTCTTGTTTTTCTGATCGTGAAGCGCATTTAAGAACCACAGGTCCAACTGCGAAACGTTTAATGGATTAAATTTGTCCGGATTCTTTTTCGAATTTCGTTCGATTATCTGCAGCAAAAGTTAAAACTTTTGTAGACATCAATAGGCAAGCACAGTTTTCTCAAGTTTACAAACGATAGGACGAGTACCTGATCGAGCATCTTGCGAAACTCAAACACTTTCTCAATCCTCTCCTTGATTAGTGCATCCGAACCTGTCAATCTCAAACGTTTCATAATGAGAAATAGGTAGTCGATATAAGCCTGTTTCTCTTGCGGTTTCCAGGACTTTGTGTGATAGATTGATCCATACGCACTGCGGGGCTCCATGAGCTACACGTTTAAGACCATGTTCGCAAAGCGGGAATCAAAAGTGTGGCGATAATGTTATCATATTTCGCATATTATTACCAAGATCATCGGAATGCTATCCGACGGTATGTTTGCCAGAACTTTAGTACGGAAGAAAGCAGATTCGCCTGACAGTTTCAAATATTCTAAGTGAATATTCCAGAGGGGAGTGTTTGGCACTCGACCGATCCTAATAATTTCTCGTGCAATATCGTTCGCATCTTTTCTTGGATATTCAGCTGTAAAAAATGTTCTTTCAGAAATAAATACATTTCATTAACATGAAATGTCTAACTAGAATTGTTGAATTACGAATCTTAGCGCAGGTCTCATAAACCTCCTTCGCTTTATACAACAAAATGTTATCGCCCTGTTGGAAGTTGTATGATTCCAGAGTTTCTGCAAGAAGCAATCGGTCAGGTATAATATTTATACCGAATTGAATGCCTGAATTGCTTACTTCGAATTATGCGAGAAAAATCTAAATTCATGACGTCAATCGCATTCCATTCTTCAGCGTACTTGGGACCCGGATGATTGTTGCGCCAATTACCGCAAGTGAAAGTGTAAAAGTCCTGACAGGGATCGGTACTAGTGTTCATATTGTTTTTATACTCTTCTCCTACAGAGTACGAGGAGTGTTTTATTTGTGTCTGAATTCAGGGCGAATTACGATTTACTGATTACCTCTCGCTTGACATTCCGTTGTCTTACACAACGATTCCTTGTCACGTAGGGGATTCCATATACACGACGATGATTCGATTAATAAAAGTGTGAGAGATAATCTACAACAAAATAATATTTCGGAAACTTTTGCAACGTAAAAGAAAAAAACAGGAAATTCTATGCCCACCTAATGAGTGTTTTTACGCGAGACATTATTCGAACTGTGGACCAATTTCCACTTCCTGAGTAAGATAGTTATCCGATACTCGAATTCGTCATAACACTGCCAGGCGCACTGAACTCTTGTCAAATGTCAACTGCAATTGACTATCGTAGGACCAGGAGCTACGTGTGAAAGAATTCTACTATCGGACTAGGAAGCGATACAAAAATATTACACGGCCCTAAAACTTCGTGGCATCGATTTCGTGACAAAGCTGTAGAAAGCAATATGACTCGCACATAGAGGAAGAAGCTTCCGCAATTCGTGAGAATTGTAGCTGTAACTGAAAAAGCAAGAATTTCAATTTTGCATATATTTGCAAAATATAGTTGAATGCAGGAGGAAGGATTTTGAAGTCCTGAGGAATTCCTCTTGTGTCCTCTTATTCTATGCTTCCATGATATATTTCATCTGTGTCTTTGCGATACCTCTATTCAGCATCCTTTTACACTGAACGCGTTATAATTCTACTTCACGGCTTCAGAAAGTCGTAAACATGTTTAAAGATCGTGATAAGACAATACGGAAAACTGAAGTTCCACGTATACTTCTTAAAATAATGCGGGTGATGTAGGTACATGATGGAGGGAAACCAATAGCTTTTCAAGTATATTTTTCATTCACCCGATGGGTCATTCCGCGTCACCTCTACAAGGTTCTGTACCAATGGTTGACGATTTTTACGAAAATATCAGTATATGTAGTTCCCAAAGCATCATTTAAAATGCAATATTCCGTTGTTCGCTAACTTAATTTGTTTTCTAGTTACAAGCAAGCAAAGTTTTGGGTCAATTTTTTTTCAAAAATGTACATCTCAGTAACTGTCATATATATAGGTACATTATTCAAACGCCAAAACGATGCAAATGAAATGAAGATCATAACAAAATATGTGATGTCAAACAAATTTTTTGCAAACAGAAGTTAACGCAATAAGTTTGCAGTGGCCGGGGGAGGAGCAGGAGGGTCGACCTCCAGGCACCATGACGATGCTTCCTTCTCCCTTGCCCCTCCGTCACGGATATCTTTGCGGGGGACGGCCGCGGGAGGGAACCACAGCACTCCCACGGTACATCAACGTCCGCGCGGTCGGTGAGGGGTTCAGTTGGGTCCCTCCTAGTTCTACCGGCCGCGTTTCCGCGAGGCCCGTTCCACGGTTGACGCCATCAGCCGTGTTAAGGCCTTCGCGAACGCGGCGACCTCCCGGGGTGAGGTGGCATTGGCGGTGTCGCTGGACATCGTCAATGCATTCAACTCCCTCCCCTGGGGCAGGATCCTGGAGGCGTTCGAGTACCACCGAGTGCCTCCGTGCCTGCAGCGGGTCGTCCGCGCCTACCTGTTGGACAGGACCGTCGGCTTTCCGGCCGGCAAGGCCGTTGGGGAGTCCGGGACGTTGCCCGAGGTGTTCCGCAAGGGTCGGTTTTGGGACCCCTCCTGTGGAAGCTTGGGTACGACAAGGTGCTGCGGGCTCACCTCCCCGCAGGCACAGCGCTGGTGTGTTATGCAGACGACACCCTAGTGCTGGCCAGCGAGGAGGACTGTAGAAGGGCGAGCCGTCTTGCGGGTCGTGGCCGAGGTGGAGAGCCTGGGTCTCCGCGTAGTTCCGCAGAAAACCGAGGCGGCCTGGGTCAGCCGTCCTCGGGGTCAGCACATCGGGCTGCCGGAGGCCCGGCTCATGGTGCGTGACACCCTGGTCGAGGTGAAGGGGTACTTTAAGAACCTCGGAGTTCACCTCGACCACCGCTGGCGCTTCAAGGAGCACTTCGAGAGGATCCTCTCCAGGGCGGAGAATACGGCTGGCGCGCTATGCCGGCTTCTTCCAAACCTCGGGGGCCCTCTCGAAAAAGTCGGTCGTCTGTACGGTGGAGTCGTCAGGGCACAAGTCCTGTACGGCTTCCCAGTATGGTACGAGGCCTTATGCGGCGCTGGCAACGTCGCTACCCGAGTTCGGGTGGGCCGGCTACACCGTCGTGTAGCCATAAGGACCTGCCGGGGGTACAGAACTGTATCCCACCGTGCAGCCAGTGTGGTGGCCAGATCTCCTCCATGGGAGATCGTAGCCCGCTCGCAAGGTCTCTATTACAGAGCATCGTGGATAGGATGCTCGGCAGCGCGGATAATTGGGATGCGGTCGTCTCCTTCTGCGACCACATAATGCTCGCGAAGGAGACGGCCGAGAGGGCTCGGGAGCAGCAGCGCCATCCCGAGCGGCGTGGGTCCCCTGGGCGGAGAGGGGCAGGGGGAGGAGAAGGAGGCCAGAACTCCAAGCGCCACCGTGATGGTGCCGCCTACTCCTCTCCCCTCTCCTCCTGCCCGGATCATCTACGGGGGACGGCCGCGGGAGAGAGCCACGGCTCTCCCGCTGCACAGAAAACGTCCGTGCGGTCGGCGGAGGGGCTCAGCTGGGGGGCTGGATCCCTCCATTGCACTCCGACCGCGTGAAGGGGTGACGGGCGTGTGGCCCGCCCGTCACTCAACCTCCAGATGGAGCATAACAGGGGGAGGGGACTCGTCCCCCGGAGTATGTGGCATTTTTTGCCAGGACAGGGGCGGGTCCTGGTAGCATCCTCTGGTCTTCCCAGGGCCCGCCCTGTCATGTCTTCGAAGCCACCGCAGTGTTTTTAGTGGGTGCAAGCCCCACATAACCCCGCCTCTCCCCCCAGAGAGACGGGGTGTCCGTTCAGGGATTTTCACTGCGTCAAAAAAAAAAGTCCTACCGGCCGCGTGAAGGGGTGGTTGCCGTGTGGCCCGCCCACCGTCCGACATCTTGGGTAGTACCTAGATGGGTACTATATTGAGCGCCATACTGGCGTGACGACCGAACAACTGGTGATTTTTTTTCATTAAACCTAAATGAAACGGAATTGAAATTGCATTTAGCCCAGTCATAAAATTCGCGGGGTGATGTGATTTGATTTTCCAGAGGTCTTTGCAAGCTGGCGCGAGCAGGTGTTTTCTATATTGTTCAACCTACACCATCACAAGGTTTTCCCGTGAGATGTCGCATAAAAATGTCATTCTGCAGTACAACTAAAGTCCAACCGATGGTGACATAAATTAATGAAATTCTTTCGGTCTTTGTACTGGGATGCAGTTCCGTCCGAGAGGTAAATAATCTTATCTATATCGAATATAGAAAAATGTTGAAGGAGAAATTTAATAAATTTTTGTTGAAATAAATATGCTGCAATAGTGTTATGGTCAAAAATTTCCGAAATGTTTACAAAAGTTTTATGGTGTAAAATATCATTGAATCTATGGTATACTACGAAAGGATGAATCGAGGCTTGCGAATTGTTCCAGTGAAATCCTTGAATCGCCTCTTGCACAATAAATTAATAATTCTCCGCAAAATCGCATAGCATTAAAAGTTCGTTTGGCTGTAACGTATTCTTAATTTTGTCGAGGAAACAGAGCTGCTGCTTCGCGATGAAATCATGAGGAATTAGTTTTTGTAGGGAAGTAATAAGCTCACCCAAAAATGTATTAATATCTGCTCCTATAGCTTGTAAACTTGTATTATTAAATGAAATCCACACCTTGAAACGAATCTTGGAAGAAAAGTGTTTTTTTAAATGATGACATAATAGATTACTTAGTTTCGATATGTCCGGACACTTTTCACATTTATTTAAATAACAACGCGGTAATGCTGGGTTGAATATCATTTCGGGTAAAAAAAGGAAGAATGATCAATTCTCGGCTGTATCACTCCACGGCTTCCAAAAAATCATGAAAATTGTATATGAATATGACAATAAAGCTATAACATTTTTTAACAATTAGCTGTTCCTTAATTATTAGCAAAAATTACAAAATATCTCAATCGAAACAGGTGAGGACAGCGGATTACCCCCTTAAATATAGTAGCAGTAAAAAACTGCTACTATGTAGGAGGTGCATGCCTATTTCTTGTGGCCATTTGCTGGTCCCGAGCCCCGAAAACACAGAGAGGAAACAGTGATTATTGCTTTATGACGACTGTTAATTGCATGGTCCGCCTGTGGAAACGTACCACCGTAAGCCCATATTGTGCTCTGGGAGCAGGTATGTAGTAAAAAAACTGAAACGATAGGTCCATTTTGAATGGAAAATTAGTCGGGCGGAGCCCGCCCCGCCATCAGATTAACCGGGTGCCCGGCAATATATATTTATAACTTGGTCCCCAAGTCGTGTTTCTAAAAATCTCTTGGAGGGCATTTGTAGGATACTGATAGCAAGTAATATTAAGTTTTGTTATCAAAATCGATGCTTATCCGCGGAAATGGCAAGCATTTGTTGCAAACTTATAGCGTTAACTTTTGTTTGCAAAAAGTCTTTTGACATCACATTTTCTTTACGAATCTTCAATTCATTTGCATCATTTTGGCGTTTGAATAATATACCTATATATAATAGTTACTGAGATGTACATTTTTGAACAAAACTTGACCCAAAACTTTGCTTGCTTGTAAGTAAACAAATATTAAGTTAGCGAACAACGGAATATTCCATTTTAAATGATGCTTTGGGAACTACACATACTGACATTTTCATAAAAATCGTCAACCATTCATACAAAACCTTGCCAAGTTGACGCCGAATGCCCCATCCCTTCTCCCTAGATATCGATAGCGATGGACCGACGCATCATGGCCACCAGAAAGGCCGTGCGGGGGCAGCGGAGGATCGGCCCGCTAGAGGAACCCGCCACCTCAAGGGAGGAGCTGGCAGAGCAGCCACCTAGGACCGCAGAGGAAAACGCCCTGCCAGCATGGGTCGGCCCCGCCAGGGGAAGAAATATATCAGTGATTTTACGTGCGGTACCTGGCGCGAGCCTTAACCTACACGTCCCCCATGGGCACGGAGTTGAGAGAACGCCCAACCAACGCACCAGATCTGCAAGAATGACGCCTGCATCAGTTGGCTTCCAGTGCGAACGATGAGTGTAGGACCAAACCTCCAGCCAATGGTAAGACCGAGCGACTATCCGACGCCCTACCAGTTGTGGAAGACTGGCACCCGAGTTGATGGTACGCAACTCACACACCGGGACCCAGCAAACCAGGTCCCTACTCCAGCACATGGAGTTAATCACTGCCACCACGATGGTCCTACCTGTGTCGAGCACGGTCCCAGGGCGGGAGGCTTTCGAGCCCGTAGTACCAGTATTCGCGATCGACTGGTATGACGTTCGCGGACGCAAGCGCGAGAGCTTGTACGTTACCCCTCCCAGTTAAGGTCCTACAGCCGGGCTGGCTGCTATGCCTACAGCGGTTCGTGGTACGTAGTGATGCTACACACCGAAGCATCGTAGGAATCGGCCTCACACCTGGCCTTTTAACCTACGATACCTCCTGCGGGGCGCCAGTGGAAGCGGACGAATGGGCCCACTTATTGCATGCATTGGTCGACTTCCTCCGGATGGAGGCCCAGGCAACGAAGGAGCAACAGGTCGCGTGAGTCGCCGAACAGGCGATCGAGGAAGAGGCCGCCAAATGGCGCGCGGAACGGAAGAGAATCGCCTTCGTTACAGAGGTCCTATGACGCCGTAATCTAACCCGCCAACAGTTGCACCAGGGTCGGACCCCCAACACCCGCGAATACAGTCTCCGCGTAATAGCGGCCAAAACCACCCGGCCGAAGTCACGGCGAAGACCGTACGACCTTGAGGGCTGGATAGCCGGCCGATCAGGAGCGCGGCCACCGACCAACCGTGGTCGCTCAGGAAAGAAAGACGGAAGGGAAAAGGGCCCTCACAACGGCCATAATGCCAAGCCCTTGGCAAAAGGACGGGACAGGAAGTCAGCACTGCACGGAACGCAATTCAGACGTGCCCCTCGCACGAGTACCAGTGCTAGCGCCCGAACATCGGCGAAGGGGCATGAAAAGGCACCAGCGCTTCACCGCTGAGTGAGCTGTTCTGCCCTGGGGTCATTTCATGCCAAATCGATCACTCATTTTTCGCACCATTTTGTATTTTAATGAAAATTTGTAACCTTGTTTTCTATGCTAGACCAAGGAGGATTTAAGTCATTATTTGCCCAAATTTGAATTTGCGCGGAAAGTGCAGGCTTTAAAAAAAATCAGATTCAGCCGTTTTGGGTAAAAACAGAGTTTTCATAATGATTTTTATCTCGAAAACTAGAACAGCTAGGATAATATTTTTTTTTCATTTTCTTCACAAAAGATGACGCTTTCCGAAGTAATTTTGACCTTCGCCGAAATACTATTATTTCTCTATCAGAGTTTTAAAACTATTTTTCTTTTGCGAATTACGAAGAAACACATTTTTTTAAAATTCTGGAAAAAAGATATGTTGTTCCTTGGACTTTTCCCGATCGAAAGAGCTATTTTCAAAGTATATATAACATACAAAAAGTAACATACAAAACAAATGGCACGTGAGAAGGGGGCTGACCGAGCCACGCATATATGCGGCACAGCGCTGTACTTCACCCGCGCCGCACCTCCAGCCTTCCAAAGCACAAAACAACCTGTAAAACTAAAGAGACACACTTTGAAAATAGCTCTTTCGATCGGGAAAAGTCCAAGGAACAACATATCTTATTTCCAAAATTTTTAAAAAATGTGTTTTTTCGTAATTCGCAAAAGAAAAATATTTTTAAAATTCTAATAGAGAAATAATAGTTTTCGGCACGGATCAAAATTTCTTCGGAAAGCGCCGTCTTTTGCGAAGAGAATGAAAAAAAATATTATCCTAGCTCTTCTAGTTTTCAAGATAAAAATCAATATGTAGACCCAGTTTTTACCCAAAACGGCTGAATCTGAAATATTTGAAAGCTTGTACTTTCCGCCCAAATTCGAATTTGGGCAAATAATGACTTAAACTCTCCTTGGTCTGGCATAAAAAACAAGGTCACAAATTTTCATTAAGATAGAAATTGGTGCGGGAAATGAGTAATCGATTTGGCATGAAATGGACCCCCTGACGCGGTTTTGCGTAGGACAGTAGCGTGACAGACGATCAGGAGTTCGTGAGCGGTTAAAGAATTGGAATTCACCGGACAGTCCAATGATTAGGTTTATTGATAATAACTGAATCGCTACGTGTTATCGTGATATTTTCTGAATCTTATCTGAGAAACACTCGGATGTCGGCGGTAGTTTTTATACTAGATCGGCGCGCTCGGAATTTCCCTGAGCTTACAGTTTTGGGATGAGCCGCTTCCTGGTGACCAGGCGAGGCCGCCTGATTCATTTGGATTTTGTTCTTATGCTATGTTAGTATAAAGCTAGTTGGACGCTGTCCTTCGAGAGGTGGTTATGTGTCAGGCGCTTGTATGTTGGGTGTCTGTGAGGGCACAAAACAGCGTAGGTAGCGAGCCGAGTAGTCCGCTGAGCCGAGCGCCTGACGAGCACCGTGTGTCACCAGCGGCACATAATCTGCACCTGTCACGGGATGCAATGTCCCTGCCTGCTCCTAAGGTTCGACATGCGGGAACCGAACATCGAACGTACCAATCCCAGTCACCCATGGCTGATTATTGGACGATCACTTGCCCATTAAATGCTAGTTCTAAAGGGAAGCTAAAATGACGTAAAGTTCGAGCTTCCAACGAAGTCCAAGACTAGGATAGGTCTATCTGATTATCATTCCGGGAACTTTTGGAGCCGCGGGTTCCGTAGGTTATGCCGAGACCTTACAGTTAGGAGGCGAGGTACTTCGCCCGGTGGGCTCACGCTAAGGAGGGGAGAGTTGTAATGGGGCAGAATAGCCCGTCACAAAACTCCCGCTCCACCCAATCTCGCCGCGCATTTTAACAACCGTCGCACCAAGGGTTACTGTAAGCCTGAGTAGACGACGGGCGAACCAACGTGACCCAGGAGCTCCCAGCTTTCGCAGGCTGAAGACAGCGGTGGATAGCGTAGCGCAGCGAGGTTATCGATCCCAACGCGCGGGATCGATACGTCAACCCTCGATACCGATCGATATCGATCGGCATAGCGCATAGTGGTCGGAAACGCGATTCTAGCCGGTCAAAAATAATTCCTCGACATTACCGTCAATTACTTCGCTTTGATCACCAAAATCTAGGTTTCCGCGTCTGCAGATAGTTTCTGTAATTAAAAACATAATTTAAAAAGAACACTATATACATATTTTCAGAATACTCTTCGTGAAAATAATAGCGAAAAATATAGAGTAATATAATTTGCGGTAAAAATTAATTGACAATCTTTATAGAAAAAGCACGTAAAGCCATAAAACCAAAGTTCACATAGTGCATTTCAATTCCAATATGCACAGCAAGTAGTCCAAAATTAGGACTTGTAAATTCATTGCAGAATAATATTGAACATATTCAAAAACACAAACAATTGAAGTAATCGAGATCAAATTTATCCTTGTGCCCAAGTGCGTGCATGCGTTCGTGTATGTGCGTGCGAGTATAACATTCCAAAAATTGATTTCTGAAATGTTTTAGCGGATATATTAAAGTAATTGAAAATAAATGTATATAACTTGTTAAAAATAAATTTCTACGGACTATCGCAACATACCATAGCCCAAGTAACATTTCTCCTGCAGAGTTGCCTGCAAATACCCTGCTCATCCTCTTTTTCTGCAGGACTCTTGCATATGTATACCCTGCAAGTATGCTTCTTATGCAGAGCTGCCTGCATATGGCTAGCCAGTAACCTTCGTCTGCAGGGAACCCCTGTATATAACATTCACGCACAGAACATATGCAGGACATCCTGCAGATAGCCTGCAAGTAGCCTTTCTGTGCAGGACCCTTTGCATATAGCCTGCACTTGCAGAATACTTGCAGGACAGCTTGAAGATAGCCTACATATTATCGGTGGTAGCCTACATATAGATTGTATACCGCCTTCCCGAACATAAATTGTAAGCTTCGTGCAGAATCCTACATAAAATTGACCAAAATCTTTCTGTATATAATATGCTTACGATCATCTGCAACAACCCATGCAGGACCTGCTGCATGTAGCCTGCAAATATATATATATATATATATATATGGCGCCTCAATCTCGTCAGTCTGTACCACCAACCATTGACCAGGCTAATGAACCTATACCGCTCACCCAGGTACTGTTGGGAGCTGGGAAGTTGGCCCCTGAGAGGCAGGCCGTGGTTAGAAAAATAGCCCCTGGCTCTGATTGGCGAAAAATTTGACTCCTCCTTGAAAATCTCCTACTTACAAACTTAAACAAAAGAAACTATGGTCAGTAATTATCTGTCGACCTTCGATTGGCTAGCAGGGTGTGAAGCACCACTATCTTATGGGGCTGAGTCCCTTCGGTCTGCTACCTACCGCTACGAATATGCCAATAAGCAAGTAAACGAGCAGTACGGAGGCAGATTTTCGCAGGTATCGTAGGCGTTGTCGCCAAGCCTCGTCAGCCCAAACTCAACCACGGCCTGCCTCTCAGGGGCTAACTTTTCAGCTCCCAACAGTACCTTCACCTTCGGGTACACCGAGCGCGAGTATACCCGAAGAACCGCCGCGTCACTTCCGGAAAGGAACGCTGACAGCGCGCAAGGACTAGGCACTTCCGCCCCGATCGGTACAAAAAGCGAGGGGTTTAAGCGAGGGGGGACTCGTGCCACGCGCAATTACTTACGTACAGTTCGCCTCTGGAAAGAAGGCGTCTGGCTCTGATTTGGCGAAAAATTTATCTCCTTCAAAATCCGGTACCTAGGAACGGAAACAAAAGGTTTTATTATTAGCGATCCAAAGTCTTGTTTCTATTGGCTAGTAGGAAACTGTGAGAGTGGGCTGCAGATACGTATCTTTTTCTTACCTGCGGCACAGTCAAGATTTTGCGGAACCTGTCGGCGGCGACCTTTTCGTGCAACTCATATAGCGATTCCTTATTCCCGCTGATTTCCTGCGCACCTAAAAATCTGCATAATAATTATTTATTCTTATAATGAAGCAAGTTAAACAGCACTGTTCGAAAATACTTATCTTTTTCAAAAATGCACGTTGGCCCATTGAACTGAACACATCGTCAAGTATAGTTTCCCTTTCGAAACAGGCCACTTGCGAAAACGATACTGTCAGGGATTTTTCTGGGGCTGCTCGGGGATAGAACTACCCGCAGCCAGTTACCCAGGAAAATTAGTTTGTAATAAATAAGAATGGATACGGGACGAATGATCGCCTCAATACAAATTTGGACCGGGAGAGTAATTTCTAACCCTCGAATGCGATTTCGGGCGGCTAAAAGAAGGGCGCCAGATACCCCGCGGTACCACGCAATCCAAAACTGGGCACACTACTTGCCGAACGAAACCCCCGAAGATTCGCAGTCGGATTATGTAACTTGGTAGCTCAGAGGCCGATGAAATTGGAGAGCGGTGGATCCAGCAGGAGACACAACCAAGACAGAAGCTGTGATTTCACTCGAGGTTTATTAGCTCTACAGAAGATGGTAATGCAGAGACAAATAAGTGAGATGCAAACGGGCTTCGCTCACGAGCGCTACAAGATGCCTGTGAGGAGCTGACTAATCGGAATTATCTATTACACAAGATGGCTAAAATCGGGGGCGAAGTCTCGAGACGTCGAGACTAACAGAAACGGGTACGAGGTACAGTCAGTGGAAAAAGTATTCGTGCAGTGATAATTTGGTCACATATATTTAATTAAGTGCGTGTATTTGCAGATTTTAGCTAAATTAATACATATATCATGTTCATTGAAATCTTGTGAATAAATTGTATATTAGCAAAATTAATGTACATGCAATCTTCGCACAAAACAACAAAAGTATCGCAAAATGTGCGAAAAATGATTCGTATAAAGTATTCGTACACTACATATTTACTGTGAAAAAACATAAAAAAGGTAACAAAAATATTAGTTATTCGCTCTTCAATATTTTGTCGGATATCCCTTCGATTGTATAATTGCTGCAACTCTTCTTGGCATTGAATTTACCAAGTTGGAAGTCACACTCAGTGGTATTTTAGTCCATTCATCAAGGAGAGCAGTTTTTAAACTTTCCTTTGATGAAATATGATAATTTCGAATTTTCTGTTCGAGGTAATCCCATAAGTGTTCTATCGGATTGATGTCTGGAGATTGTGGGGGCGTTTCCATATATTTCGGAGTGTTGTACAACATCCATTGCCTAGTATTATATGCTTTGTGTTTGGGATCCTTGTCTTGCATAAAGACAAAATTGGCCTTAATTCCCATTTTAGTGGCACTAGAGTGGAGGTGATTCTTCAAAACATTAATATACACCTTGTGGTCCATTATGCCATCGATGAAATGTAAAGATCCTACTCCAGCTGCACTCATGCAACCCCATACTAATACTTTCTTTTTGGTACTGTGTATTTTTTTTTCTCGATACTTTGAGTGTCCATTCGTACCAAATATATCAAATTTACTCTCATCAGTAAAAATAACCCTATTCCAGTACTCTATTGGTGCATTAACGTGCTTCTTCGCAAATTCCAATCGTTTTTTCCGGTTAGCTTTACTTACGAAGTATTTCTTCCGTGCTACTCTGCCGTGATACGGTTTGCTTCGCAAAAAATTACGCACTGTAGTAGCACAAACATTTATCCCCAGTTCTGTCCGAAGATCAGCAGCAACTTTTTCGGCACTTAATCGCGGATTTTTGTTAATTTTTCGAATAATTATACGCCCATCGTATTCATTAAGTTTTCGCGGACGTCCACGCCTTCGCTCATTTACCACTGTTTTCCGCACTCCGACTCTGTCAAGAATACTTTGTATAGTAGATCTTGGTCTATTTACAATACTAGAAATTTGTGCAAGCGATTTGCACTGATTATGTAAACGAATGATTATTTCTCGTTCATCTTCTGTCGTTTCTGAACCTTTCCGACCAATTTTTACTGTAAAACCATTGTTGTACTCCTTCTCCAAACGCTATCTTAGAACTGACCACCCTGGAAGTCCATTACAAGCTTATTCCTGCTGATCCGCACGCTCAGCCGTGTTTGTAAACACACAAACCAGGAAAAACAGGAAGTGTACGAATACTTATTGCGTGTATATTTTCCAACATTTTAGACCATTTATTGATATTTTCGTTAGGTTCAAGAGTAATTAAATTTTGTACATACAGAATCTGTTCCCAGAGCGTCCAAGAATATTTAGACACACTTTGTTTAAATGAAACTTTGATATCGGAGTAGTTATATTAAACATTCTAGTGATTTGATTGCTGTACGAATACTTTTTCCACTGACTGTAAGTTCTGTAATATGACTCGTCGTGAGAACGGGGCCCTCCAGGAAGGTCGTTTGCTAATTCGTTGGATAATTCTCGGAGACTTCGCAATGCAATTTTACTACGAGGAGAAGCACAACGACGGGACGTGAACAAGACTCGGTCAGGACAATCCCCTGACCGGCCAAACGTCGAGACGAAGAAACTTATGGTCCAAAAGATGGTCGCTTACCAAAAGGTGCTGAGAAGTTCCAACGCAACACACTGATCACAATACTCTCACTGGAATCTACACAACGAGTGTTCATTCCTTCCGTGCCCGGGACTTTCATAGATTCGATACAATTACCCCCCTGCACCCCTGACTTTTGGCCGATAGTGCCATCTAACGCGACCCGGGCTCCAAGGCTCGGGGAACCTCCGCAACAGGGCCGTACCCCTGCGCTGTTGGAAGTTCCTAGCGGCCGCTGCCGATGAATCCTTCCACCTGGATGTGTCTTCCCAACGAAACGAAACGTAAGGAAACTCAAGATGGTTGTCAGAATGCAGGTGGTCATGAGACGCCCTGGCTAACGGTGTCTAGACGCCTCACGTAAAATTGAAAGAGAATTAGGAGCGGAACAACAAATTTCGAAATTGGATTAACGGGCGATGTTGCCTGGAGGCTATGTTATTCTTTTCCGTGACAGCGCTTGTAATCAACCTTCCGGTCTTATTGTACGTTAGGAAAGGACCCTTCGTCACAATATATATAACTTCATTGGCTCCCCAAGGGGTTACAGTTTTTACACACTAACTGCTCCCACCGAGCTTAAATCTAAACTTAATTCTAATTTTGCTCCCTACCACCCTCACCTCCTCGCGCTCCTGCCTTTTGGACATCTGTCTGCTGCTCTTTGCCCTGTGGGGCCTGTTTCAGGTTTTCATCGTATTTCCGATCGGCCCGCCTTCAGTTTGGCCTATAAATTATTATCGGCACGTCACCAGGCGACGAGAATACGACCCATCTTTCTGTGGCTCACTTTGACAGAAATTCTAACCCTCATTTTGGTGTGGGCAAGAATTTCTGTTCATTTTCGGCAATTTTTGAATTGCGGTCTGACGTCACGCTTTCTGCGCCCTCTCGCCGACTGACGTCTCCACGGCTACCACCTTCGCCTTCTTCTCCACGGCAGCCACCTGCTTCTACCACCTAGCTCCTAATGATGCCGGCCGCGACTTGCATCCTCTGTAAGAAGGGGATCAAGAAGGAGTTTGCTCAGTACACGCTGTGGTATGCAGCGATGCACCCGGAATGTTTCAAAGTTCATCTCGCCCAAGGCTGCAAGGATGTCACCTCGCCTAGGACAGCCTCTCTTGCTTCACCTGCAGTTGTACCCATTCTCAGGCCGTTACCCGGCACCGCAGCTTCTTCTAATTCACCGCGCCCAGGTTCTTCGTTCTCGTTAGCTGGGGTCTCTCACGGTGTCCTGACGTCCTCGTCCGGCAGCGCGACTCTTCTGGCGGCAGTCAACTCCATCTCGTCCTTAATGTCCAGTTTCATGGCTCAGCAGCGCGAGCCAGCGGAGAAGCTTGACAGGTGCCTCGAACTGCTTACTACCACCACGGCGCAGCATGCTAATAGGCTCAACAAGCTTGATAAGCGTGTAGCCGTTGTCGATTCTCTTGCCTCTACCCTTGAGGCCAATGTGGGCAGCTCTGCATCTCAGTTCTCTAGCTTCTCGGCCGCTGCGAATAAGGTACGCGTGGACTTGGATGACGTAAGTGCTAGGCGCACCGCCATAACCTCCACTGACAACGCCTTTTCGGCTCGGCTCACACGCCTGGAGGGTTACCTCCTGTGCCACTGAAATTGCGATTTCTGGGTTCCCGGAGTCGTCAGGGGAGGACCTCCGGACACGTGTATTACGTGTCGCGCACGTGCTGGCTCCCCGTTAGTGGCGACTGAAATCGAGTCTGTCTCGCGCCTGCGCGGGACCACCTCCTATGATCGTCCGCGGATGATCCACGTGAGGCTGGTCTCGAACGCCCTGCGGAACTCTCTCCTCGCTGCTAAACGCGACTTGCCGGCGTCGGCAATTGATCCTGGCTTCCCCTCGGATAAGCGTATATACGTGAATGAATTTTTGTCGCGCGACATCGCTATTTTGTTGAGACGCTGTCGTACCCTCGCTCGTGAGCGTGGTTACTCCCGCATTTGGCATCGCGACGGGAGCATCGTTGTCAAGATGACTGATGCCTCGACGTCCATACGTATCTGCTCTGCGCGCGACATCGATACCAAGCTCGCATGAGAGCTTGGCCCTCATGCGTGATCTTCTCTCGCCGTCACCCCCCCCCCCCCCTCCAATTCTCTTCGTCTCGGGCACCTCAATGTACAGTCATTCACTGCGCATTGTGACGCTTTCTCCCTCTTCCTGTCTCGTGAGAACTATTACATCATCGCGGTCTCCAAATCGTGGCTGTCTCACTCCATCTCTGACAGCCAGTGCGCTGTGCCTGGGTACTCGCTACTCGGGTGCGACAGGGATGGCAGAATGGGTGGAGGCGTTTGTTTCTATATTCGCGATTCTTTCTCATCTACTGTAATTGCCTCTTCCTCTTCTTCTCTTCTTTCTGGTCCTGAATACCTGTTTGTAGAGGTGGTCATTGCCTGTATGGGCTCCCTTCTCGTCGGGGTCGTTTATCGTCCCCCGCACGCTCCTCTCTCTCACGTCGAGCCCATGTTTGCTGACATTGTCTCGGATTATCCGATCTGGTTTTCTTTTCGACAGATTCTCCAACCTTTCAAACCCGAACGAAGTTTGGCGCAAGCTGAAATCGTTCGGTGTTCGTCCTGCCTCTCGCTCTTCTACTCCCACTTACTTGTCTCCGGACACTCTTAACACCTTTTTCCTTTCGGCACTCGCCTCTTCTCCACCGTCCGTCCCCGCGTGTTTGTCTCTGTGTTGCTGTCCCTCTGACGATACATCTTTCTATTTCACTCCCGTTACAGAGGAGAGTCTTGCTCGCGTTTTGCGCCTTACTAATTCGTCCATCTCGCCCTCGGATGAGCTGAGTGCGAGGTTTCTTTCTCTCTCTTTCCCCGCTGTGTATCCCGCTGTTCTTCAGATTTTCAACTCTTCTCTTGCTTTCTCTATCTTTCCGGACGCTTGGCGTCGCTCCTTTATTACTTCCATACCCAAGAAACCAAACGCTTCTGCACTTGCTGACTTTCACCCTATCTCTATCCTTCCTGAGCCCTCTAAGATCCTTGAGAGGTTGGTCCTCACTGATACTCAGAGTTTTCTCGATAGCTCTGGTAAGTTGGACCCCACGCAACATGGTTTTGTCAAAAACCGCTCCACACAAACCGCTCTCTTGACACTCCTGGAGGACGTCCGTCTCGCTGCTGATCAGCGGATGGTCACAATCCTGGTGTGTCTTCTCTAAGCCCTTTGACACCGTATACCACTCTCTTCTACTCACTAAACTTCACTCTTTCAACCTCTCTCTTCCGGTCTTACGGTGGATCTGCTCTTACGTCACAAATAGGGTGCGCAGGCACTCAGAATCAGACGGTCTACTTCCCGTTGGTCCCCGGTCCATTCGGGCGTACCACAAGGTTCTATCCTTGGACCGTTCCTCTTCTCTCTCTATATCCATGATCTTAACTCTTCTATTTTTCACTCCGAGTTAGTAAAATACGCGGATGATGTACAGCTGTACTTACATCTCCGCGCCTTACAAAGATCTGGAAGATACAATTACTAAGATCAACTCTGACCTTGCCAGCGTCTCTGCCGGGTCCTCCACGAACTCTCTGAAGTTAAACGTTACTAAAACGCAGTGCTTGATGCTTGGTTCTGCTCATGCCGTTGACTGCAGCATATCGCCGGTGCCCCCCTGGTTCAGATGGACGGTATACCCATCGCGTACGGTTCTCGGGTCGTCCCGCTGGGTTTGCACATATCGCCCACTCTTGACTAGGGGGATCACACTCGGCACATCTGCAGTAAGGTCTATGGTGTGCTTGCGGGGCTGAGACCTCACAGTTCTGCGTTGCCGCGGTGCCTTAAAATCAAGCTTGTTTCCTCCCTCATCCTGCCACACCTCGACTACTGTTGCCTGGCTCTGCTGGGCATCAGTGCGGTAGCCGAAGTCAAAGTCCAGCGTGCGCTTAACGCCTGCGTGCGGTTCATTTTTAATATGCCTCGCGACGCGCACATTACGCCATACTATCGGCGTCTCTGCTGGCTGAAGATTCGGGAAAGGCGGCTCCTCTTCCTGGGGGTTAGCCTCTACCGGGTGGTTAGAACTAAGTCTTCCGGCGTGCCGCGAAACCTCCTTACACTTAGAACTGAGAGATCGGCAGGTTTCCCCTCTCGTCAGCGAGGAACCCTCCTGGTGGTGCCCGTTCACCGCACCTCGTTTTTTGGGGCCTCGTACTCTGTACGTGGGCTCCAATTTTGGAATAGCCTCCCGACGAACATCCGGGAATGCGACACCGAGGGGGGTTTCAAGAGGGCCCTTATGGCCCACCTGCTGGCGTCTTACTCTTTGTATATTTAGTCTTAATTTTATATTTTCTCTTTTCAACAACTCCTATGCGACGCTCGGGTACTATCTTATATCTATCGCCTATCTCTTATTTTTATTTTTATTTATTTTTAGTTTTAATTTCTAGATTAAGTTTCATTTTACATCTTTCTGTACTTCGCTTGTAGTTCCGAGAGGGCAACGTATGCCCTAGAACCTAATAAATGATTTTCTCTCTCTCTCTCTCTCTCTCTCTCTCTCTCTCTCTCTCGCTCCCTCTCCCTCTCCCTCTCCCTCTCCCTCTCCCTCTCTCGAGTTAGACGTGTCAATATATATCTCTTCTGTTCAATCTTATTATTCAAATGATATCTTACATAATCGGAAATCACTATTGTATTGTTAATGTGAGGATGTAAGATGGATAGTATTTTTGGGGAACGTAATTTTATTAATGATAGCACACAGGTATAATATTCCATTCGTTCGCCGTGTGAAAGCCTTGAAACTCGATTTGTGAACAACCGGGCGGGCCAAGTATTACGTTTTCTTTGATAAATTGAACGAACAGAAGAGATATATATTTTAATTCAATTTTCACGATTGTTTAATATATGTTTTGTTTTATATTCCTAACTGAAGGTTTGGTTTTCACATTCAAATCCTGTTCCTGTTCTTGTTTGTTCGTAAAATATTTAGTTCTGTATGACATTATTTTTTGTGAAAATTCATTGAATTAAGCAGAATATTTGTATTCCCTGCACTATCATTAAATTCTTTTGTGGAAATAGAGTGTTTGAATCAAGACTTGGCTTTCGAATGATATCGATTTACGTTTTTGATCAACTTGATAGAGCTGGTTTCACCACACTGTTACTTTTGTGGAATATGGCACATTTTTGTGTGAGGCAAGATCTTTTTTGGGGTGACGGAGAAGACTACTTGGCGCTTTTTTTCCATTTTAATGTTTTTGGACGGATAAAAGTATTCAAGGCGAAAATTAGCTGAATAGAAATATTTAGTGCATTTTTCGGTTAAATACAAATATTCGGCATACTTTCAAGCTGAATATAAGTATTCACAGCGTAAAAGTATTCTCTATTACCCATCTCTGCCTTGCAGCTGCAGCGTTTTGAAGAACCAAGGTGATAGTTTCATATGGGCCGAAAATCGCAATCATTTGGGATAGAAAGTCTTGTCTATTTCGTGCTACTTCTTGGCGCGAGACTCTATCGAGTCTCCTGAAAATACATAATACTACTAATTCTTTTATAGGGGCCCCACTTTTTTTGTTTTTATTAGGCACATATTGTTTTATGTTTTTAGTGCATTGTACTAAAACCTTGTAACTTAAAAAGTCATTTATGTACGTTTTTATTCTTATACTTTTTGAACCTTTGTGACCTTCGTGCAATAACTCAATTTGCTAGGGTTGTTTGTCAATATAACAATCCGAGGGGATCGATTCAAATTTGGTGAAATATTATGTTGATATTGCTAATATATATGTGTGCAAAATTTCGGGAAAATTGGCTCAACAGAAGTGGGTACTAGACAAAGAAACAGAGAAACCAACCTAAATAACCTAAACCCAAAAACTCTTGTAACCTAAAAAACCGTGCAATACTTGTTGATTTATTTACATCCGAAACTCTCTAGAATTGTGTAAAGTTTTTTGCTGCGTGTGCGATTTGTATTACTTTTTACAGCTTTGTCACGAAATCGGAGCCTTGCATCTTTAGTGTCTCATAACATTTTCTGGAGCAGTTTCAAATCCGACCGTAGGATTTCTCCAACAGTAGTTCCCTGTCGCACGACAATGTACTGCAATCAATTTTCGGCAAGAATTCAGTGCGCTCATCGGTGCTATGACGAATTCGGCCACCGAATAATACGATCGTTATCGAATTAGAGATTGGACTTCAGTGAACATAATGCATCACGCACGGATATTTATCAGGTGGACATTGAATTTCCTGATCCATATTTCCCCTTTTAAATTGTAAAACTCTGTTTGAAAGTATTTTCCTCTAGATCATCTTTGATACTTCTCATGATTGAATTATCCTCATGTATATGGAGTGCCTACAATCCTGAAAAGGAAGAGGTATGCAATACATTGGAATGTCAAGCGAGAGGTAATGAATCGAACAAACATTCTTCGCATTACAGGCATAATAAACAATTCGTTCTACATTATAGGAGAAGAATATAAAAGCAATATGGACACTGACGCCAATCCCTGCCAGGATTTCTATACTTTCAGTTGTGGTAATTGGCACAACAATCATGCGGGACCCAAATATGCTTCAGACTGGAATGTGCTGGACGTGATGAATTTCGATATTGCCCAATTAATTAAAAGTAAGCAATTAAAACATTTTGGTCAATATAAATATTACATATGGCCGACTGCTTCTTGTAGGAACTCTCGAATCATACAACTTCCAACCAGGCGGAAACATTTTGTTCCACAGGGCGAAGCAGGTTTATGAGACCTGCGTGAAAATACGTAATGCAACAATTCTAGTGAGACATTTCAGGTTAAAAAGTGTATGTCTTGCTGAAAGAACATTTTTTTACAGCTGAATATCCAAAGAAAGACGCGAACAATATTGCACGGTTAATCATGAGGATGCGCCTAGTGCCAAAGACACCCCTTTGGGAAATCCATTCTAAGTATTTGAAACTCTCAGGCGAATCAGCTTTCTTCCGAACTACAGTTGTGGCAAGTGAAGCGTCGGAAGAAGGCGTACCGGTGTTAATAGTAATATTACACTAATAATAAGTATTGTAAAAGTACCATAAAACTTTTGATTCCGGTTTTTCAAACTCGTTTAAAATAAACTTTCAGGTTATGGAACCGTCTAGTGCATATGGATCAATTTTACACGATCAAACTTGGACACAGCAAGAAAAACGAAATTATATAATCTTCTTATTTCTCATTATGAAGAGTCTAAGATTGACTGATTCGGATACACTAATCAAAGAGAGGATTGAAAAGGTGTTCGAGTTTCGCAAAATGCTCGATCGGGTATAGATTTTAATGTTCGTAAAGTCAAGAACATCGTATTTGCCTACTGCTGTTTGTAAAGTTTTGACTTCTACTTTAGATTATTGAGCGAAATTCGAAAAAGAATCCGGACAGCTTCAATCCATTGACCGGTTCACAGTTGGACATGTGGTTCCCAACCGCCCGTCACGATCAAAGAAACAAGCATGTATGACAGAAATTTGGGTAAATCAAATTGGCGCTATAGCTAGTTTTATGAAGTGCTCTTTGTAGATAAGATGGGCGGAAGTAGTGGAGGCGATGTTGCAAAATTTGTCTTCGGAGATGAGACGAACTCGAAAGGTAATCGCCATGCGCCAAAAACAGTACTTCCTGGATTTGATGGACTTGTTTAAAAATGTATCCGAAGAAATTTTAGGTAAAGTACATTTTCCTTGTATAAACTTTGGATCAAATACTTCATGTACATTTTTCCGAATGTCGTAGCTTACCATGTGGAGATTTATTTCGTCGAACGTCACCTGAAATTCCAGGAGGACATGTACAAGTTACTGGAAGCAACGTCAGTTGAACCTCACAGCCGTTTTCGCTACATAAGGGAGAAATATTATCCAAGGTACACTTTCAATTAATTGAATACAAAATAATGAAATTACGTAGTCAGAAACAGATTGATATAGAAAATATTCTTAGATGGCAAAAGTGTATTGAGAGTCATAACATGCAGGAGACCCTCGAGAAATTACTGTTCTATAAATGGTTCCCAAAGGAGTATCCAGACACTGTAAGAACCACGACATCGTACGAAAAGATAGTGGTATTTTTATTTTATATCTGTCGTTCTGCAGATTCATCAGTTAATTGGCAAGATAAAGATCGCCATTGAGAATCAAATGAAGAGGTCCACGTGGTTGGATCAACCCACACGCAACAAGACGTTGGTGAAACTTAATAAAGTGGAAGAATGGATCGGTTTTCCTCCATGGATTAATGGGACTGGGCCTCCCAAAGAGTGAGTGATTTAATGGATTGAGATTTCCGTCTGCTAACAATATTCATAATGTATCTTATTTAATTACAATTTATTACAATTATCAATGTGCACAGACGAGATAAGAAAGAAATTCTAACTCCAAACGCAGATTTGAATATTAACGACAATGTGCTTTGTGAGTACTCTGTCTATGTGAATTAACAAGTGTGTTTTTTTATTGAGTTATAGAAAAATGTAGCTTGTTATATTTTTCAGATGTTCACATGCCTCTCCTATTGCCCCCAATGTTTAGTCCAAATATACCGGCGTAAGTAAGATTTCATAGTAAGTGCAAAATATATATTATTAACTTTATACTCGTTCAAACAGCACGTTCCTATTCGTAGCGTTTATAATTATGCTGGCATCGGAACTAGCCTAGGGCACGAGTTATACCATGTCATAGATGATTGCGGTATGTTTTTAAATGAATAGTAATTACTTGCTGGAACTACTTCCAGACCAATTTCTAATTCTAGGCAGTTATCTAGAGGGGGAAAACGAAATTGTTTGGTGGCCGGTGGATATTCGGACTAAGTGCATGAACAAGAAACTTCTCTTCATCAAGGAATTCAATAACATTACAAACAGGGAGTTTAAGAATCGTTATAACATAGAAGTGAAAGTAATTCCCTCAAAACTTAGTTTCAACTTTGACAGACGAAGCACAATAGGGATAATGATTAACTTTGCATTTCTAGTCCGATACTTCGGGCACTTTCCTGGAGGATTACCCGGATGTAATGGGTCTTGAGGCAGCGTACAATGCCTATAAGGAACTAGCTAGCAAAGAGAAACCTGTTTGCGGAGCACTTCCCCATTTCGAGAAGTATAGCTGCGACCAAATGTTCTACATCGCTTTTGCCAATGTAAGCTCACACTCTCGCACACGAATATTATTTGGACATTAATTTGACGGTCTTCCTCAGACCTATTGTGGACGCTACAGTAAAAAATCGGAAGTGAATAAACTACAGACATGGGAGCACAGCGTTGATAGCGTTAGAATAAATGGAGCGGTGGCTCAGATGGAAAGTTTCGGAACAGCATTCGGATGCCCCGTCGGATCTACGATGAATCCGCAAGAGAAGCTGAATATGTGGCAATAATTTGCATGCAACTTTCATACGTAGGCATTTCGAGAATAAAAGACAAGATGTATCATCGTGTGAAATTATTCTGAAATTTATTATCGTTCTATCTCAAAGTAAAAATTTTGGTATTAAAGGTAAAAAGTGTGATGTATTATTTTTCGTAAAAACTAATGGGCGTTAGGCCACGTGTAGCGTTTGCGGTTCGTACCATGGGGGGTTGTCCAAACCCCAAACAGCTAGCGGTAACATCAGGAGACTCGGTAGATCTACACGCCAAGTAGTTTGAGGCGTAGCCAAACGGGCCAGCGAAACGACTCAGGATCTATTATCCCGAACCAAAACGATTTAGCACGTGCACAAAATTGTCTCTCGATTAGTCTCTGAAATTTCTCAAAGATTTGCTGCATCAAGTCATTTTTTTTGTGTTTATGTTTTTTATCAACTTCGAAAAAGTGACTGTTTTTTTAGTCCCTTTTTTGAACGCAGTGGAAATCCCTAAACGGATACCCCGTCTCTCTGGGGGGAGAGGCGGGGTTATGTGGGGCTTGCACCCACTAGAAACACTGCGGTGACCTTGAAGACATGACGGGGCAGGTCCTGGGAAGACCAGAGGATGCTACCAGGATCTGCCCCTGTCTTGGCACTCGTAGTGACACGTACCCAGGGGAAGGAGAGAACCCCCCCCTGTTGAGTACCACCCCGATTGGGTGTGGCCCGCCCATCACCCAAAGTGATGCCAAAGTGCAAAGGAGGGTCCCAGTTCCACAGCTGAGCCCCCCCCCCCCCGCGCGGAAGGCTTCGCGAGTCGTAAATATGCTCTCAGATCGTGCTAAGGGCTATTTCACCTTAACCAGACTCAATCCTGCTCATTGATCATGAAAGAATGTCCTAGGTTAAAGTTAAACCTTACTATTGCTCGCCGGATACACCTTGAGCGGTAAAAGTGTATCCCCGTGGGATTTTTTATTATTCTTTTCCTTAATGTGCTTATTTGAATCAAGGTTGACTGAACAGGAATTTGTAATGAAGAGACAGTAATTTTCTTAATGAAGACTAAAACAATGTTCAACATATTCAGAGCGAAAACACAATACAAAATATAAATAAGAGCTTCAGTGGTAATAAAATGTTGTTACAGTAAAGTTGAAGTATGTTCGTATTACGTTACGAATTAAACGGGGAAAAGCTAACGAAAGAACTGTGACTTCCCTAACGATCGCGATATGACACGATGTACGCAATATTAACTGTTTCGAAGGAGGCTAATGCTCGATCTACTACGGTGTTCCTCGCTGGTCCGAGTGACAGAGCTTCGGTGTCACTGAGAGTTCGGAACTGATTTCCCCGCTTTCCACTAGAATTTAGGGCTTAAATAACCGAAAAACCAAGTGAAACGAGGGTATGGTGGGAGTATAGGACGCATAGGGTCTGACTATTATCAGGAAAATGTGAGATTATTCTCGAGTCTCGTTAATGCTCGGGACAGACTCGAGAATAATAACGATAATAAGAATTAATATCTGATTGAGAGAATTTCTTTTACTTTACTTTACGATACTTGAAATTTACTTCAGCTGAATGGTTTTTCGTCAACTACGTTAGATTTCCATACTCATTTTCCCGATACTTCGGCTCGGGAGACTCAAAGACGGCCAGCCCTTAGTTTCACAAGAAAGAGCGCCAGGCATCGAAGATGCCACACAAGATCCGTAACTCGCAAAAGGGCGGGCTACGAGGAATCTCCCGAGACGGCGTAACGTGCCTCTCGGCTAGCTCAGACAACAAAGGGAGAGCACGTGGGTTCGACACGAATGAACAGTGGCCAGGATTGAATTAGAAAACTGTTTTATTTCGACAATGCAAAGCGATATCAAGGTCCTTCGCTCGAGGTGTTCTCTAGCAACCTCGGGCGAAGCACGTGGCCGCGAGTTAGAAGAAAGTCGAGATCACAGTCCGATGTTAGCTAATTCGACGCGGTTGTTCGGCGTTAAGACGGTTGATGAATTCGCGGTCGTCTGAATTCTACGCAAAGCTACACGTTGACTCTGGGCTGACTTCGTCAGCCCGCAGGAAGATATCAGTTAGAAATAGATCAGATGGAAAGCTCGGAAGTTCGATAGAGAGGAAGATCGCGAATAGATCGTAGACGAAACTTACAGTCGGGCAACTACAAGCCTGAAGGGCGAAGAAACAGCGAAGGTCTAGCTGAGATCCCACAAAAGTGGGTCCCTTACAGACTGCTAGACCGGAAAGATGTTCGCTTACCGCTAGTTTTTCCCTAAGCGTTAGTTGGAAGTTAGAGGAGGTCAAAGCTTCGTCCTTCCTTCCTTCCTTCCTTCGTTTGCTATTGTTCGCTAATGTCGGTAGTCGCTCGCTAATCCGCTCGCTTCGGTCGTCAGCACAAGAGTGACGAATTCTACGCGCTCTTCTCTAACGTTCGCCTAGCCGCCTTTGTCCCCCGAAATCGATCGCTATTGGTCGCCGGATCCTACCGCGCGCGCAGGGCTCGCTAAGCCCTCGGACGAACGACGCCAGGGCCGTAGGCCCCACAGGGCGCCAACCCCGCTCCGTCGAGACGACAAACGGTCAGTCTCCCACGTTGCTGGGTGCCTCGGGGTCGCCTGCCTCAGCACCCAGTTTCCTCCCACGTTGACCGGTCGTCGTCGGAAACTTTCGGAGACTACTGACCCCTTAATGTTCATCCTGGTCGGGCCGAATTCCTCTGGGCTGGCAGAGTTGGTGACTTCGGGTGCTGTGGGTAGTTGGTCGTCCCTGGTTGCTGCTCCCTAATTGGCTTAGGCGAAGTTGATCGGCGTTAGTTGAGATTCTCGCTCTTCTGAGGCTCTTTATTGGAGACGCTAGTTTACTATTTTCTCGGCGCTCGATTTGAGCGAGAGGGTTGCTTTTGTGACGTACGACAAACGCAACGTCACACTATGCTTGAGTTCTAGGAACTAAAGAGATGCACCGAGTGGACGCCGCGTTGCTCCCCTACTAGGAACCCATTAAATCTAGAGATAAGATGGAACGAAAGCGTAGAAGTCACAGTTTTAAGGCTCGAAAAAGACGCAGTAATATTCTGTAATCTCTGATAAGTTAAATTGTATAGCGGCTACGGGAAAGCCGAGGGTCCGACCGCCGACCGTTCGGTCGCGAGCGTGCGGACGATAGGATTTCTGGCCGTCCCGGCCCAATAAACATCTTCGCCACCCATCCGTGTGGGTTTTCTTTGCTTCTTTCCTCCTGACATACAGACTCCGCCACTCTACCGTATACGAGCCAGCCAGGGTATTGAACATGGTGAGGGGGCAAGAAAAAATAAAAAAAACAAACGTGACAACGGGAACTGAACTTGGATCACCGCGGTCACTGTTCCAACGCCTTGCCACGACGCCACTTCGATATTTGAAAAAAAAAGTATCATAGGCTCCTGATAAATTTGAGTCACTGGATTTGGTCGGATTTAATTGGATCTAATCAGATGTCGCGAAACAACTATTCGAAGATATTGGTTATCGTAAGCACATATTCAGAAAGTGGGAAAGCAAGAAGGAAGGGCAAGGAAGCGTTCATTGGGCGATGCCGTGCCGTGTTCAGGTATCGAGAAGGACGCATGCAGCGGGACGCTGCCTGGGCCATCGGTGCGAGCGCACCGAGACAGGCGATTGTTTCGTTTCGGGAAAACCGAATGGTTGAGCACCGGTTGGTCCTCCATCGCGATTTTCACAGGCTGACCGTCAAGACGTTTTTGGTCACCTCCCTTTTTCTAGGACCAAGCGATAGCCGTCTGTGACTCGTCAAGAGCGTGAGGGGTGGAGCATAACTTAATATTTAATAACTCGAAATTGAGGGCCGAACAACAAATTTCAAACCTGCCATTTTCTTCCTAACAACCATCCCAACACGATGGCGCTAATATTTTATGACATTTTTGGGACACCATGTATATGTAAATATAGTAGCAATAAGAAACTGGAGAGGCATGCCTATTTCTTATGGTAATTTGCTGGTCCTCAGACGGGAAAACACACAGAGGCAACGGTGGTTATTGCTTTATGACGACTGTTGATTGCATGGTCCTCCTGTGGAAACGTACCACCGTAAGCACATATTGTACTCTGGCAGCAGGTATGTAGTAAGAAACTGAAAAGGTAGGTCCATTTTGAATGTACATGCCCCAAGGCCCGGGTCTAATGTCGGGCGGCCCGACAATAAAAATTTATAACTCGGTCCCCAAGCCGTTTTTCTAAAAATCCCTTCGTGAGCATTTGTAGGAGACTTATAGCAAGTAATATTAATTTTTGTTATCGAAATCGATGCTCATCCGCGGAAATGCCAAACATTTGTCGCAAACTTATAGCATTAACATTTGTTTGCAACAAATATTTTGACATGACATATTTCTTGTATTAATCTACAATTCATTCACATCATTTTGGCGTTTGAATGATGTACCTATGTATAATAGTTAGTGAGGTATAAATTTTTCAACAAAATTTGATCTAAAACTTTGCATGGTTGTAAGTAAAAAAACAAAATTAAGTTAGCGAACAACGAGAAAGTGCATTTTAATTCATGGTTCGGGAACTACATATACTGTCAGTTTCATAAAAATCGTCAACCGTAGGTGCAAAGCCTTGTCGAGTTGACACGGAATGACCCAATCCAGATGACGGTATTACACTTGACGCAAGCTTGCCAAAGAAGTACAGATTCACGGTGTTACTTTATTAAGATACCCGCGGACTGAGTGCTCTCCCGAAGGAGAGGAAAAGATGGATAATGTTTATTGCTCTCGAAGAGCCGAGACCAATAAAGTCACACGAATATCATATACGCAGTTGGACGAAATCGGACAATAGAAGGCAAACGTTCCATTTGGCTACCGTGTGGTAGACAACAAGTGGCGAGCCCGTAATGGTGGCCCAGGCGCGTGCTTGGCGTCCGCCAGGCGCCGGACTTAGAGGCGACTAGCTGCGTCGCTACATGGAAGGCAGAGCTGATAACTGGCTGAGAGTCCTACTAAACAACGAGGCTAAGCGTGGAATCATGAGAAATCTACGCTGGGTTTACAAGTATAATGGCGGGCGGCAAAACGCCCTGGTAAAATTCGGCCTGGCGGAATATGGGAATATGGGCTTTCTCTTTCTCTGCTTTCCTCGAATGGTTAATTCCTCGTAGTCGGGTCGCTCGTCAATCGCTCTATTTGCTCCTACGGTCGCACTCTAAGAGACAAGAGCATGCTCCCTAATTTGCCTAGCCGTCTCACGCAGCGCTGCATGGCCTTGGCTAGATCCCTATTGGCGCTCCTGGCCAGCGCTGGCGGCGGGCTCGATCTCGGACGCTACGATCGAACTCGGCCGGGTTTCTTCGTCAACGGTCGGTGCTCTTACCTTCGCACGGCCCAGGGATAGCGGGTTTGCGAACGCCGTAGTTGCCGCGCACCCGCCTTCGGAGAAATCCCGGTTCCCCGTCGGTTGTCTTCAGGGCTCCTCCGTTCGTCCGGCCACCCTCGTGGCCACTCGGGCTGCCAGATATTTCCCCCTGTCCAGCCTGTTTCACGGGTGCCTGCAGTCCTGGTTTGTTATCAGCGGCCGCATTCGTTGATACCTAAGGGCCTCTCAGCGTTCGCACAAGAAATTACTAAATAGCTAATTTTGGAGGGCCTTGCTTGGAGCGACGGTGGAGCGATCGCACGGCAAGAAGTTGAGAAAGAAAGCAAAACCCTCGTTACTGTCCGGCCTGCCTCGGAGGGATAGGAAGGTTTTGTGCGGGGCTACGCTGGCCTGCCACAACTCCCCCCGAAGGAGGCCGGATTTATCCGCCGTCTCACGCATCATCCCGCTGCTTTGAGTCGGCGTCGATCTCCACGCCATCTCGTTGCTCCAGCGGGCCCTTCCTTAGGACAATTACAAAATTGGTTGCCGACTGGCCTCTAAGTCTACTTGGACGGACATAAGGTGCTACGGTGACATGTTCGGATTAGCATAGAATACAGATACAATTTAGTAGGTGTTAACGGTACAGTTAACCAGGTACTCGTAGCTTAGCCCCTAGGTGACTAAAACGGTAGCAGGAAGTGGGGGGAGGTCTCCTGCGGCAGCAGCAGCCTCTTCGCTTCCTCATTCTTTTTTTCTCGTTGGGGGATTTGTATGGTGTTGGGGGGTGTAAGCGTTTCCTCGGACAGCCATCCGCGCCTGCTCCCATGGACGAGCTCCAACCTCGCCGGGGCTCCTCCGAGGTCGCCTGAAAGGGTGAGGGGAATAGAGTTGGGCGCCAAGCCCGGCAAGCAAAGCAAACCCACGCGGATGGGTGGCGTAGTTGTTGACTGGGACGGGACGGCCAGAAATCCTGTAGCCCTCACGCTCGCGACCGAGCGGTCGGACCCTCCGCTTTCCCGTAGCCGCTATACAATCTAAGTTTCCCAGTTGAAATTCCAGTTGAAATTCCGCAACAGAATCGTACTTGCAGTGGTGCTGCTCGCCTCGATACTCTAGAGTGGCCGATAGAAGAGCCACGAAGCCAAAAAAAACCCAAGACCGGTCGAATTTCCCAAAACTATCGTCCGAGGCGGACGGCCGTGCCGCTCCTTGCTTTTGTATGCCTCACAATCTAAGCTACGAGTCTCCGAAGGGAACCGGGGACTTTGCGGCGACTTGAGGAGTCGATATAGGAGTGTGAACGGCCGGCACCGAGACCTACAGGTGGATTTAGGCAGGCAGGCAATTACACTTTTTTTTATCGTGGGAAATCCTCATGGACACCCCGCCGCCCTGGTGGGGGCGACGGGGTAGTGCCGGACTGTTACTGACTAAAACCCCAGGGTGGCCATCCTCCGCGATTACTGGGGCGGCACCGGGAACTCTTGTCGAACACGACCGGTTCCGCCCCGCGGCAACCCCCCTTTGGGGGCTCGTCTCGTGGTGGGGGAGAAGACCATCCCCCCTCTCGCGTAGGCGTGAGAGGGGCGGCGTCCCCTACCGCATGCGGGGAGACACGGCTTGCCACACTTCTTTGCCACCTGCGAAGGAGCGAGCCGTGCCACTCGCTCTACCAATCTCACTTCGCCGGGTCGTCCGGCCACGATACGTCCCACCCCACCTCGTGCCGTTTTGTGCGGGCGGCAGAGCCACCACTCTGGCGCCTCACAGACCCCCCTTGGTGCGTACCCGACCCGCCAGCGGGTAGAAATCCGCCGGCGGGATCAAGTACTCTTGCTTACTGCGGGGGGGCGGCATCCCCCCCCCGCGCGGGGCGGCGCACAGTGGGCTTAAACGCTGAAAAGGCGGACATTCGGATTAAATTGTATTTTATCGTAACAAAAATATATTTATCGATGTTCTTTGCGTAATTTATCACATATGTTATATGATTTTGATGTTGTGCTTTCATTTTGATACTATAACTGTAGTCTCTAGCCTAAGACCTACCATATAACGGTAGTATTACCTGATACATAAAATAGACAATTTTTTTCCTCAATAACTTCACCAGATTTCACTTATGAGACATAGGTCAAAATATTCGTCAAACCTTCTACTTTAACGCCCTGAAACCAAATGGTGCGTTTTTTTGCGATTTTGGAAATGCCAGCACATTTTGTAGCAAAGAACATCGATAAATACCTTTTTGTTAGGATAAAATACAATTTAATCCCAATGTCCGCGTTTTCAGCGTTTGAGCCTACTGTGCGCCGGTCTGTCTGTCGTCGTCATGTCAACCGTCGTGCTCCCAGGCTTAGAGCGGCCCGATCGGCTCGTTGTTTTGGCGGATCGGCACCATCACTATGGCTCGTAGTTGGGGGCATCCGGGCCCCTCCTCCCCGAGCTTATCTCCTGCTCCTCGATCGACTGGTTGCCCTTGTCGCTAGATTAAGCTCGCAAATAGAGACAGTGCGTTATTAAAGATTCGATGGTTTAAGGCGGTACCCCTTGGAGCTATGGCGTTCGAACGAGGTCGCGAGTGCGCGGCGAGAGCGGCGTGGGGTAGGAGTCTTGCAACGGGCGCTTCTGCCCCGTCACACATGGTTTTCGTGACCATATTAACCCTTTCGACCGGGTTCGCCTGCGGATGATAAGGCGGTGTGGTACTTTGTCGGATACCGTGGTCTAATGCTAGCGGTTTAAGGGTATTATTAACGAATTCCGTACCGTTGTCCGTTAGCAATATTTTTTAGACTCTCCATCGGGAAAAAAATAGGTGTTCTAATGCCTGCGCTATCTTTTTACCCGTGGCAGTCCTTAAAGGGCATTTTGTTAGCTGATCTTGAATGACCAAAATGTAGTAATAACCGTCTTTGTTACATGAGAGCGGTCCCATAATGTCGGCTGCTATTACTGACCACGGTTGGTCGAATATCCTATTGCCCATCAGGGTGGCTGGTGCTGCTTGCTTGACTTTGGTTAGCTGGCAGTCTTGATATTGCCGTACGTATTTCGCGACGTCTCTATACTTTCGTGGCTAAAAATATCGGAGGGAGAGTCTTTCGTACGTTTTTCCGCGTCCCAGGTGACCTGCTTAAGGGTTATCGTGAATTTCAGATAACATTTCACGTTTCTCGTTGTTTTTCGGCACATATTTCCAGTCATTAAAGTCCTCAGCCAGGTGTTCCTCTTTATACTTTGTTGTCCTCTCTACTTTCGAGTCTGAGTTTGCCGATGATTGTTGTATTACGCATTGTTTTTTGGATTTATACCATTTATCTGGGAGAGCGGCTATTTTGCCTAGCTGGTTAGTGACTTGTATTTGAAACATGTTCGCGGGAGTTTTTGTGATTTGGTCGGGACTCTTCTTCTTTATTGGTTTCGTTTTCGCTTTCGTGTAGGCGTGATAGGACGTTTGAGCCTTTATGAAGGGTGCTTTTCCTATGTACTATGTCAAAGTCATACATTTACATTTGTTATGCATACCGTGCAAGTCGGCCAGAAGGGTCTTGTAATTTTTTTAGCCAACGTAGGCTACTATGATCTGTTATGACGGGAAAATGATTACCTTCGAGGTATGGTCGAAATTTACGTATTGACCAAATTACTGCTAAGCATTCTAATTCGGTGGTCGCATATTTCCTTTTGGTTCTACCCCGTCTATCTCTTGGGCTAATACAGCGCCTAATCCGAAGGTTCTCGCGTCAGTTTACAGTACGAATGGCAACTCGAAATGAGGGTACGTTAGGACAGGAGCCGTTGCGATTAAGTGTCGCAATCGTTGGAAAGCTTTTTGTTGTGTTTATGTCCAATGCCATTTTTCGCTCGATTTGTGAGGAACGGGGCGGGCCAAGTATTACGTTTTCTTTGATAAATTGAACAAACAGAAGAGATATATTTTTTAATTTAATTTTCACGATTGTTTAACATATGTTTTGTTTGAGACTTCCGTTTCCGGTGACGAGCGGTTAGGACGTGTGACTGAGTGCGGAGAAGTTTGCGAAGAGTGTTGAGTGAAAGAGTGAGGAGAATTGTACGGGAGAAGGGCGCAGGAATAGAGCAAGGAGAGCAGAAAGGGCTTAGTGAGAGGGCCGTGGCAGAGAAGGAAGGAGGTAGGGTAGGGAAGGGAAAACAAGGACCGGTTTGTCGAGGTTAGGAGAAGGGGGACGCGTGGAGTCGGTAGGACGGTAAAGGGGAAAAGTAGATTAGTAGGGGGTGAAGCCGACATGTGGCAGAGCAGTGGAAGTCGGTAAAGAAGAAACGGGTTGGCGGGAGTTTTTGGATAGGAAAGTAGAATTAAAAGGGAGGAGAAAAGGGTAGGGTGCAGGGAGAGGAAAAAAATGGAAGGGGGAACGGGAGAGGCGAATGCAGAAGGAAGCAGGAACAAGGGGAGTGGGAAAAAGAAGGGAAGGCCGACAAACGCGGCAAGGTTGAAGAAGGATACCGCGGGAAATTTAGGAAGATTGGTAGGAATGTTTGAAGAGTACGGAGGAGGGAAAAGAAAGGAGAGAGAGAGGTGGAGGGGAAGGGGGAAGAAGAAGAAGGAGAAAACAGGAAAACGCGCAAAAAGAGCGCAAAAGCGCTATCATCTCCAAAGGAGTGTAGAGAGGAATATGTTAGAAGGGAAGCAGGGCAGCGAGAGGAAGACGAGGTGGAGGTGATAGGAGAGGGAGGGATAAAAGAGATGTTCGGAGCAATGATGCGGGAGATAAGAGGGTACAGAAAGGAGATTAAAGAGTTGCAGGAGGAGGTAAGAAGAGATAGGGAGAGTAGAGAAAGGGAAATGGAGGAGTGGAGGGAAGAGAGAAGGAGTTGGCAAAGGGAGAAGAAGAGAATGGAGGAGATGTTGGAAAAGATAGAAAAATGGGAAAAGGAAAAGGAGGCGGAAGGAAAGGCAGAATTCAAGGAGGAGGGATGGAGAAAGATTAGAGAACTGGAGCTAAAACTCGACAGGAAAGAAAGGGAGGAAAGAAGAAATAACGTGGTAATAAGGGGCATAGAAGTAAAGGAGGAGAGAATAGGAGAAGAAATAAAAGCATTATGGGAAAAGATGGAGGTGGAAGAGGAAATAATAGAGATAAGGAAAGTAGGAAGGGTTAGCGAAAAAGGACGAGGAATGGCGGTAGTGAATCTGGGAAGCTGGGAATCAAAGAGGAGAGTGATGGACAAGAGATTCAAAATGAAGGATAGACGGGTTAGAGTAGATGATGATCTCACAGAGTTAGAGAGGAGGGCAAGGTGGAAAATAGAAGAAGAGGCAGAAGCGGAAAGACAGAAAGGGAAGAGGGTGCAAGTGGGCTATATGAGAATGTGGGTGAACGGAGAAATGAGGAGATGGAATGAGATGGTGGAGGGATGGTTTGAAAGCGAGAAGGAAAACGAATAAGGAAGGTCGGAAAGGGGGCGAAAGGAGCAGGCAAAAATCAGGAAAGGGAAACAGTAGTATTTTGGAACGTGGCAGGTCTTAAGAACAAGGACGCAGAATTCTGGAAAGACATGCAGGAATGGGATATAATATTGTTAAGCGAGACGTGGATTGACGAGAACAATTGGAAGTGGATAGAGAGAAACTTGCCAAAAGGATATAGCTGGCAGGTTCAATGGGCAAGAAAAAAGAACAGGAAGGGTAGGCCAATGGGAGGAATGATGGTTGGGGTGAGAGAAGGAATAAGAGTGGAGCAAGAGAAAAGAGAAGAGAAAGAAGGTTTGATGACGAAGAAGCTAGTTTTAGGTGGAGAGTGGTGGAGAATAGTGGGGGTATACATAAATGGGGATATGGAGAGAAAGCTGGGAGAGCTAGGAGAATGGATAGAAGAGAGAGAAGAAGAAGTAAGTGTGTTGATAGGTGGCGATCTTAACGCGAGGACAGGAGCGTTTGGGGGAGGAGAGGCAATTGCGAGGGAGGAAGAGGAGAAATATGGTGAAAGGATTAGAAGGTCGAGGGACAAGAAGGTGGATAAGGAAGGAAGGACGCTCTGCAATTATCTAGGGGAGCAAGGATGGATGATAATGAACGGCAATAATATTGGTGACAGTTGTGGGGAATCGACGTACACAGGAGGAAGAGGAGAATCAGTGATAGATTATGTTATAGGGAACGAAAGGACGAGGGATAAGGTGCACAGTATGGAAGTGGGAGAAAAGGTAGACTCAGACCACCAACCACTTATAGTAAGGATAGAAGGCGGGAAGGCTCCGAAAGGAGAAGAAGGAGAAGGGGAGCAATAAATCAAAGGGGAACGTGGGATGAAAGAGGAATTATGGAGTTTAGGGTGAGCTTTGGAGAATGGGAGCGGATGACGGGGGGTGTAGAAGAGGGGTGGGAAGAATTGAAGGAGAAAGTAAACACAGCGTTAGTAAAAGTAGGAAGGAAAGAGAAGCCAAAAGGCGGAAAGGGATGGTGGGATGCCGAGTGTAGAGAAGAAAAGAGAAGGGTAAGGGAAGAGATGAGGAGTTGGAGGAAGAAGGGTGGCGAGGGGCAGGAGTACAGGAAAAGGAGACAAGAGTATAGAAAGATGTGCGAAGAGAAAAAGAGGGAGAGAGTGGAAAGATGAATGAGGGAGATAGAAAGGGTAAAAACGGAGTCGCAGGCATGGAAGGTGATAAATAGAGATAGAAAAAAGAGAAAGATAGTATGCGAGGAGATAAAGATGGAGGAATGGGATGAATATTTCAAGGCACTGCTGGGGGGAGTGGGCTAGAGGGTGAGGAAGGGAGCAGTTAGGAAGGAAGGGAATGACAAAGAAGAGGGCGTAACTATATAGGAGATAAGGTGGGCAGTGAGGAAAATAAAAGAAGGGAAGGCGATGGGGAGTGATGGGGTGCCAGGGGAAGCGTGGAAGCACGGAGGCGAGGAGGTGGAGAAGGGTTTCTGGTGGGTATGCGATGGGATATGGAAAGGAGAAGGGTGGCCTGAGGAGTGGAAAGAAGGGTTGGTAGTGCCGATAATTAAGTTGGGAGAAGGGAAAAAAGTGCATGAGTATAGGGGGGTCACTATCACGCAGACGGCGTACATGGTGTACACGGGGGTGCTGGCGGAGAGGCTGAGGGTAGAGGTAGAAGGAAAAGGTCTGTTATCAACAAACCAGACAGGTTTCAGAAAAGGACTAGGAACGCTGGACAATATATACGTCCTGAACTATCTGGTAAACAGACAAATAATGAGGAAAGAAAGAAAAATGGTAGCCCTGTTCGTGGACTTAAAGGCAGCATTCGACTCGGTCAGCAGGGAAATGTTAATGAAGGCGATGAGGGAAAGGGGGGTGAGAGAGGGATTAGTTAGGAGATGCGGGGAGGTGCTAAAGGAGACGACGGGGAGAGTAAAAGTAGGCGACAAAGAAGGGGATAGGTTTTGGATGGGAAGGGGTGTAAGGCGGGGATGTCCGCTGAGCTCATTGTTATTTATATTGCTAATAGCGGATTTAGAGGAAGAGCTGAGAAGGGGTGGTTGGGGAGGAGTGAAGCTGGGAGATGAAAAGTTATACTCGCTAGCATATGCGGACGATATCGTGTTGCTAGCGGAAGACGAAGAGGGAATGAGAGGAATGATGGGTAAGCTAGAGAGATATATGGACAGGAAGGGACTCGAAGTAAATAGGGACAAGACGAAGGTGATGAGGTGCAGGAGGGGTGGAGGAAGGCTGAGAAAGGTCGATTGGAGATGGAAAGGGAAAAAGATAGAGGAGGTAGGAAAATACAAGTACTTCGGGTATGTAATGTCAAGGGATGGGAGACAGGAAGAGCAAATCAAAGACAGGGTCAAAAAAGGAGCAGCGGTGATGGGGCAAGTATGGGGCATAGGCAAGAGGATGTTTGGGAAGGAATGGGAGAGGAGGACGTGGCTTTTTGACAAGCTAGTGTGGCCGATAATAAGTTACGGAGTGGAGATTTGGGGTTGGAGTGAGAGGACAGAGGTGGAGAAACTGCATGATAGGTACCTGAGGTGGGTTCGGGGAGTAAAGAGGTGCACGCCAGGGTACACTTTAAGAGAAGAGTTGCAGAGAGACAAATTAAGTGGGAAGGCAGGGGTAAGAGCTTGGGCATTTGAAAGTAAACTGGCGGAAGGGAAAGGAGGTGAACTGGCGAGGAGATGTTGGGAAGAGGTTAGGAGGAGGGCAAGGAGAGGAAATGCGTTGGGACGGTGGGAGGAGGAGAGAGCAGAGTTCTATATGGCGAGAGGGTGGGAGGCAGAGGAGGTGGAAAGGTTAAGGGACGTAGGGGAGGACCTGAGAAGAGAGGAAATAGTAAGGAGGGATAACAAAAAGCAGGAGGAGGAGAGGTGGGAAAAAATAAGGAGAGCAAGGTACAACAAGTGGTACGGGATGGTAAAGAAAAAGGGAATTCCGGGGTACTTGAAGAAAGGATGGGGTGAAAGCAGGTGGAAGAGAGTTCGTGGGCCGGTCGCAGAAGTACGAGAGGGAGACGTACCCCGGAGTCCCGCAGGGGTCCGTTTTGGGCCCCCTGCTATGGGACGCCGGCTACGACTACGTTCTGCGGGCTGCACTCCCCGCTGACTCCACGTTGATCTCCTATGCAGACGACACCCTCGTGGTAGTCAGCGGGGAGGACGGGAGGAGGACCATCCGCGTGGCGGAGACAGCGGTGGCCTGTGTCGTCGCCCGAATCCACCGACTGGGCCTTCGGGTGGCCCCGCAAAAGACCGAGGCGATCTGGTTTTACGATCGCCAACGGTCTGCGGGGCCGCCTGCCCAGCGGTGGATCGCGGTAGGAGAGACCCGCGTCCAGGTGAGCGATACCATGAGGTATCTCGGGCTCACCTTGGACGGCCTCTGGCGCTTCAACGAGCACTTCGGCCGGCTAATCCCCCGTGTTGAGAAGGCGACGGGCGCCTTAGGACGCCTGCTGCCCAACATCGGGGGACCGTGGGACGGTGTCCGACGCCTTTATGCGGGAGTCGTCCGTTCCATGATGCTCTACGGAGCACCAGTCTGGGCGGACGACCTGGCGGCCAGCCGGCGCAATTGTGCCCTGCTCTTCAGGGTGCACCGTCGGATGGCCGTCAGGGTCGTGCGAGGATATCGCACGATCTCCCTGGCGTCGGCATGCCTGTTGGCGAGGTTTCCGCCCCTGGACATCCTAGCGGTGGGGGACGCGAGGACCTATACGGGTCTTCGCACCCTCCGCGACAGGGGCGGAACACCCACGGAACGGTCGGTCGTGGAGCTCAAGCGCCAGACCCGGCGGCTCGTTGCCGAGATGTGGCGGGAGAGGCTGGAAGATCCAGCCAACACCCGCCACAGAGCCGTCGGGGCGATTCTCCCGAGCCTTGAGGCTTGGGTGAGTCGCGGCAGGGGGCAGCTCTCCTACCGCGCCACGCAGGTGCTCACCGGGCATGGCTGCTTCGATGAGTACCTGCGTCGCATTGGGAAGGAGGCGACGGCACAGTGCCACCATTGCGACGGGGACCGGGACACGGCGCAACATACCCTCCAGCATTGCAGGGCCAGGGGGGAACAGCGCCGTGTCCTGGTCCGGTATGTTGGGAGGGACCTCTCGCTGCCGACGGTCATCCGACAGATCCTCGGCAGCGAGAAGTCGTGGAGGGCCTTCCTCGCCTTTTGCGAGGAAGTGCTCTCCCAAAAGGAGGAGGCGGAGCGGCGGCGGGAGAGGACGGACCCCTTGCGTCTGGGGAGGGCCCGTCCCCGCCGCCGCCCCGTACGGGGGGACGCAGTTCCCCCCAATTAGGGTCGAAGGCCCGAACCCGCCGGTGGGGGTTCCCTGCCGGTGGGCATGTGCCAAGGGGCCGCCAGGCGGCAGAGTGGTGGCTCCGTCGCCTCCGCAAAGCGGCCTCGAGGCGGGGCGGGGCGTGTAGTGGTCGCACGTCCCGCTCATTTGAGACTGGCAGTGCGGGGGGCACGGTTCGCTCCTCCTTCGCCGGTGGCGAAGGAGTGCGGCGAGCCGTGTCTCCCTGCGAGTAGTGGGGCACGCCTCCCTCTCTCGTGAAAGCGAGAGAGGCGATGGCCACTCCCCCACAACGAGACGGGCCCCCACTAGGGGGCGGCACCGGTCGTGTTCGAACAGAGTTCCCGGTGTCGCCCCAATAAGCGCTGAGGATGGCCACGCTGGGGTTTTAGCCGGTAACAGTCCGGCACTACCCCGTCGTCGCCCCCAGGGCGGCGGGGTATCCATGAGGATTTCCCCACGGAAAAAAAAAGAAAAAAAAAGGTGGAAGAGAGTTGTGAAATTCAGGCTAGGGAACGAAATGAAGGGAGGCAAGTACTGGATGGAGGAGAAGGATAGGGAGTGCAGGATGTGTGGAGAGGAGAGGGAGACTTGGGAGCACGTATGGGAAGTTTGTACCGGATGGGGTTGGGATTGGGGTTGGCAAGAAGCGGTGAGTGAGGTATTAGGGGATGAACGGCAAGGGGAAGAATGGTTAAGGAAAATAGAAATGTGGCGGGGAGAAGGGAAGGAAGAGGGGGAGAGAAGGAGAGAAAGAAGGGGGAGAGAGTGCAGCGGAAGCGGAAGTCCAAACAGGATGCGTGGAGACGGATGAGAGAGAGAGAGATGATGATGATGATGTCGTCTATTTTTAGCCTTCTCGGCTATTTCGATATGTACATTATTTTGTATTACATTCAGTTACATTTATGTAAGTCATTCTGGATCATAACCCATTCGACACTACATGCCTTCATTCCGCAACTCTTATTTATTTATATACAATATATTGGCCTCACTCACACATTCCTATCATTATTATTTTACATTCATCTTTCATACCTACTTCAAATTTTTCGCGCCATTTCATTTACACATCTACCTCATATGTACTTCATGGCACTGCATCGCATCAGTCAACATTCCCATCTATACATTTTAAATGCGCTGTCAATCGTCTCTTAAATATATTTACATTCTCTGAGTTTCTTATTTCTCGCGGAAGTTTATTGAAAGCTTCAAAGCCTGCATAAAACAAGCTCCTTCTCTCCTTCGTCGTGTTTCTATCAATCAGCATTAAATTTTCGCTTTGTCGTGTGGACCGATTTGTTCGGTTGCCTACATATTCAACTTTACTTGCCATCTCAGAAGCTATTTGTTGCTTTACCATTTTATATATAAGTATAAGCATCTTCCTTTGAATTCTCAAATTAATTGGTAGGAAGTTTAGTGCATATCTCATTTCACGCGTTGATGTATATATGTCACATTGTAGTATAACACGCATGCCCCTATTTTGTAGAACCTGCAGTTTACCTACGTCTGTTTGATTCGCATAAGAAAGGAGAGATGAGCAGTACTCCATGATAGGAGCAATCATTACCTTATAAATATAACACCTGGTAAGAGGACAGATGAATCTTCCTACTCTATTTAGTAAACTAATCTTCGATCCTATTTTGTGTTCCAAATATGACAGGTGCGCTTTTAAGTTTAGATTTTCATCTACGTAAATGCCCAGATATTTAATTTTCTTTACTTTTCCAATTTTCGACTGTCTATAGAATATATTGAGATCCCTATTCATCTTCATTCTGGTGCTTCTGATTATCATATGGTAAGTTTTATCAGTATTTATAATCATGTTATTTTGTACCATCCACTCATCCATTTTTACCATAATTTGATTTAATTTTAGTTCCAGGTTATTAATGTCTCGGCCCACAACATACAGTATTGTATCATCAGCAAACATCCTTATGTTGCAGTCATTTCCAAGTTATTTTTTTAAGTCGTTAACATACAATATGAATAGTAGTGGACCAAGAACAGATCCCTGAGGTACACCCCATTTTACTGAACACTTCTCTGACATTGTCCCATCTATACTAGTTTGCTGTTTCCTATCTTTAATGTATGTCGTAAACCATTTTAATGCATTGCCTCTTATACCATATAAGAAAAGTTTCCTTAGCAGCAATTCTTGATTTACAGTCTCAAAAGTCCTACGGTAGTCAATAAATATTACTCCAATATACTTCCGGTCACCCATCAGATATGTCAGAGTTTATTCTTGACTCCGTAGAGGCAAGTATGTCTACATTATTATTGCACATTAAATATTGCTCTAATTCGTCCAGTTTACCAAGTAAGCTCTGTACATTCAGACATGTTAATATTTTCTCATCAAGCATTTTTGTCTGCTTTCGTTGCTACTTATTATTTCTAATCCTGTTTAATACTTCCAGGTAACACGGGCAATTTCGATCGGTGGATCATCTTGGAGTGTCATTAGGTTAAATTTAATTTTTTTATTCACACAATTTATACATTTGATAACAATTTTTTTGTTTGGCCAATCATTGCTATTATGCTTTTCTGCACAGTTTTTACAAGTTATTTCTTTCTTGCACCATTTATTTGTGTGACCGTATCCCCAGCATTTATAACATCTTTTAATATTCGCGAGTTCATATACATCATATCCTATCCAGTTCAGGTATAAATTGCCTTCGTCAACAAGGTGTTTGCAATTTGTCCCACTCAATTCTAATATTAATGTTCCCTTTATTACCTCATCCTTAATGTTTTTATAATTTATTTTCTTCACTATTTTTAGGTTTATGTCATTTTTTAGGTAGGGATTTTGAACTCTTATATCTTTCAGGAGCTCTTCCTCACTTTTTTGAATGTGTTCAGGACTAATCTTTACTATTTTTACCCTTGTTTTTTTCATTTCAGGCTCAACCATCACTACTTCCTCTCCCAGTTTATTCTTTATTTCATTTCTTAGCCTACTACTATTGTCATTCTTATTTGAGCATTTAATAAAGACTGTTCCTTCTTTATTCGATGAGATCTTTTTTACCCCTATGTTGAGTTTTGTTAAATCTATTTTGTCTTTAATTTCCTCCTCAAAGTTTTTGATGTTGTCTTTGCTTTTAGGTTTAACAATGACAGATGCTTCACTAACTCCACTACGAGCCACTTCTGCATACTTTGTCTTTACGTCTGTACAACCATCTTTCTCTTTATATTTAGCAAGTTCTTTTTTGAGCTTCTTTACTTCATTTTGCAGCTCATTTTTTATTTCTTGCACTTTCTGCTCAAGCAAATCACCTATATATTTTTTTAATTCCGCGAAGTATTCACAAAAATCTGGTACATTATATTCACTATCAACAACATCTACAGCATCATGTTTCCTCTTTTTTACTTTCCTATCATCGGAACTCCTACTAGTTTTCACAAATATATTACATCCTATAATCTGTGCAGTCCCATCACTATTTTCGTATACAATTCTATTTGGTTTACATGCAAGATGATATGGCCGTTCGCAGAAATCACATTTGCTATCATCATAGACGACTTTTTTACAATCACAACATTTATTTGAATTAAAAGTTTTCTTCTTAATACTCATCGTCAAATTTCTCTCGACGCAGTCGGCGTCTTCGTTTATTGTCTCCGTCTCAGTCATTCTAACATCCGTCATCACAGTCAGTCAGCTGTCAGATGAAGCTTCAGAGTCCACAACGTAATCAGTGTCCTCTTTGCAGGGTGTGTACCATATGTAATAATTGCATACGTACAACTCATGCAATTTACACGCTAACCCCAGCAAGAGGTTACACTCTAAAATCAGAGTTTGGCTCGCCCAAGCAAGTTTTAGTATTGCCGAATTATTTGACAGGTAGGGTTAGGAGTGTGCATGCATGGTCATATGTGAGTCCTTTTCCCTCTCCCTTTAATTCCCTGGTGAGATTTATATGCCAAATGGATGGGATTTAAATCCCAGATCTACTACACTACAATTTACACTTGCAGGTGCTTTCAGTTCTAGGTTTGACACATCTTTCAGTTGGATCAATTTTTAACGCATCATTAGAGAGAGAGAGAGAGAGAGAGAGAGAGAGAGAGAGAGAGAGAGAGAGAGAGAGAGAGAGAGAGAGAGGGGGGAGAGAGGGAGAGAGAGAGAGAGAGAGAGAGGGGGAGAGAGAGGGAGAGAGGGAGGGAGAGGGAGAGAGAGGGAGAGGGAGAGGGAGAGAGAGAGAGAGAATGAATTTTATTGTATCCTAGGGCAAGGACGCCCTCTCAGGACAAAACAAAGTAACAAAGTAAGTAATGAACAAATGTAGATAACTAAAATAAAAGACATAAATAAAAATATTAAAAGTAAAGGAAAAACAAGAAGCTTAAAGACACACAGACTAAACGCTTAGAAATTAAACATAAGCAGGAGCAAGATCCCCACACGTCGCAGTAAGGTAAGTCAAGCCTCGCCATAGGTCGAGAGAAGGAAGGAAGTCAAGGCAACCTTGAAAGCAACCTCTGAGTCGCAGGTTCGAATAGTCGCAGGAAGGGAGTTCCAGAAATGGGGACCCCGTACGGAGTACGAGGCCCCATAGAAAACCGTGCGGTGGCTAGGTGTAACCAACAGGGTCCCTCTCCGACGAGAAGGATACCCCATGGTGCCATCTAGTCTAGGGGTAACATAAGTCCGCAAGAAGGAAGGAGGCGTGGCTTTAAGAGCCCTAAATAAACTTACCCCTAAGAAGAGGAGGCGACGTTCACGAACTTTAAGCCAGCGGAGGCGGAGGTAATACGGCGTGATGTGCGCGTCACGAGGTACATCAAATATGTACCGCACGCAGGCATTAAGCGCACGCTGGACTTTTAGTTCGGCTGCCATACTGATGCCCAGCAGAGCCAGGCAACAGTAGTCCAGGTGTGGCAGAATGAGGGAGGATACGAGCTTGATCCTAAGGCTCCGCGGCAACGCAGCACTGTGACGTCTCAGCCCCGCAAGCACACCGTAGACCTTACTGCAGATGTGCCGAGTGTGATCCCCCCAGTCAAGAGTGGGCGATATGTGCAGACCCAGCGAGACGACCCGAGAGCCGTACGGGATGGGTATACCGTCCATCTGAACCAGGGGGGCACCGGCGACATGCTGCAGGCCAAGGGCACGAGCAGAGCCAAGCATCAAGCACTGCGTTTTAGACACGTTTAATTTCAGAGAGTTCAAAGTAGACCAGGCAGAGACGCTGGCAAGGTCAGAATTGATCCTTGTAATTGCGTCTTCCAGTTGGTTGTAAGGCGCGGAGATGTACAATTGTACATCATCCGCGTATTTGACTACCTTGGAGTAGAAGATAGAGGAGTTAAGATCTTGAATGTAGAGAGAGAAAAGGAACGGCCCAAGGACGGAACCTTGCGGCACGCCCGAGTGGACCGGGGAGAAATGAGAGGTAGACCGCCCGATTCTGACCGCCTGTACCCTATTAGTAAGGTAGGACCAGATCCACCGTAGGACCGGAAAAGAAAAATTGAAAGAGTGAAGTTTAGTGAGGAGGATAGAGTGGTCTACGGTGTCAAAGGCCTTTGAAAAGTCGAGACACACCAGGATTGTGACCATCCGCTGATCAGCAGCGAGACGGACGTCCTCCAGGAGTGTCAGGAGAGCGGTTTGTGTGGATCGGTTTTTTACAAAACCATGTTGCGAGGGGTCCAACTTCCCAGAGCTATGAAGAAAACTCTGGAGGTCAATGAGGACCAACCTCTCAAGGATTTTAGAGAGCTCGGGAAGGATAGAAATAGGGCGAAAGTCAGCGGGTGCAGAGGCGTGCGGCTTTTTAGGTATAGGGGTGATGAGAGAGCGACGCCAGGCGTCAGGAAAGATAGAGAAAGTGAGAGAAGAGTTGAAGATGTCTAAGATAGTGGGGTAAATAGCAGGAAGCTGAAAGAGAGAGAAACCTCACACTCAGCTCATCCGAGGGCGAGATGGACGAATTAGTAAGGCGTAAGGCGCAAGCAAGACTCTCCTCCGTGACCGGAGAGAAATAGAAAGATGAAACGTCAGAGGGACAGTAAGACAAACACAAACATGCGGGAACGGCCGGTGGAGTTGAGGCGTGAGCCGAAAGGAAGAAGGTATTAAGGGTGTCCGGAGACAAGTGAGTGGGAGCGGAAGTACGAGAGGGAGGAAGAACACCGAACGATTTTAGCTCACGCCAAACTTCGTTCGGGTTAGTAAGGTTGGAAAGCCTGTCGAAGAGAAAAGCAGATCTAGCTCGCGCCAGAAGAGCTTGAACTCTGTTACGACAGGCTCTAAATTGTACCCGCAAGTCCGGATTTCCAGTTCTAATATAGGATCTCCTGAGGGAGTCACGAGAACGCATCTCGAGACGAATCTCAGGAGTGATTCAGGGAGCAGGTGTCCGTCTAACACGCAGGGGTCGAAGAGGGGCATGCTCATTGAGAACTTGGAGCAAGTCCGCATTGAGATTTTCAACCAACCGATCAACGCTACTCTCACAAGCGTTCGTAGTAAGACGAATACAGCTAAGCTGCGAGATATCATTGAGTAGTGCGTCACGGTCGATTGAACCATACCTCCGACGAAGATCGTTAAAAGGAGCAAGACGTGAAGTTAAGACGTATTCTAAAGAAATGAAATCATGACCAGAGCAGCGAGGCTCTCTACTTTGAGAATAAGAAACAACCTTGCTAGAGTCGTCCACAAGCCCGAGGTCAAGCCAAGTAGAGGAAGTAGAACTGTGAAAAGTAGGAGAAAAAGGAATAGAGTAAAGATTTAGACGAGAGAAGAGGTCTCCAAGGTAGACGGAGTCGAAAGAAGAAGAACCCATGTCCGCATTCCAATCACCAAGAATTACCTTATTCGGGTAGTCCGAGACAATGTCAGCAAACATGGGCTCAAAGTGAGAAAGAGGTGCATGCGGGGGACGATAAACGACCCCGACAAGAATGGAGCCTGCAGAGGGGATGGCCACCTCTACGAAGAGATGCTCAGGACCAGGAGAGAGAGAGGAAGAGGAGGACGCGATTACAGAGGCACGGAAAGAATCACGAAGGTAGAGACAGACGCCCCCACCCATTCTGCCATCCCTATTGCATCTAAATAGTGTGTAGTTAGAAAGCTCACACTGGTTGTCTAAGATGGAAGTAGACAACCAGGTTTCGGAGACGGCAATAACGTCGTAGTCAGTACGCGAGACGAAAATTGCGAACGAGTCGAAGTGAGCAAGGAGCTATTGGGCATTCACGTGGCCTAAACGTAGAGAGGTGGGAGAGACGGCGTCAACAGAAAGGGGCGAAGCGCGGGGATCATACCCTCATGCGAGCTTAGTAGTTAGGTCACTCGCCGAGTCGATACGGATCGGAGAGGAGGTAGCCGTCTTCTTGACATAGACACTCCCTTCACGGTGCCAAACCTTAGAGAAGCCGCGCTCACGAGCAAGCGTACGGCAACGCTTGAGCAACGAGGCGACCTCCCGTGGCAGGAACTCATTAACATAAATGAGTCCCGATGGAAACGCCGGATCGATCGCACTCGCAGGTAAATCCCGCCTGCTGCGCTTAGCGGCAAGTAGCGCGTTACGTAGGGTAGCCGAGGAGAGCTTAGCATGGATCGTGCGCGGACGATCCACGGTGGGGGAACCGCGCAAGCGAGAGACCGAGACGATGTCAGTCTCATTCAGCGGAGTGCCTAGCGCCTGCGCAACACGCACCACATGTGAGCGCAGATTTTCGCCGGGGGACTCAGGGTAACCGGCAACCGTGAGCTCAGACGCTCTGCTGGCAACCTCCAAACGATTAATGCGCGCCACGGAGAAGTCAGCGCCCGAGGCCGGGGCGGATTTGCGTTCGCTCACCTTCTTGAGCTCAGATCGTAGGGAGTCAGAAACTTTTACAAGGTGGTCCGTTTTCGCGGTCAGAGTGGTGACCGTAGCAGTGAGGCTGGAGAGCTGCGACGCATTAGAGTTGGTAGAGGTCTCAAGAGTCGAGGTACGTTTGTCCACACTGTTGAGCTTATCAGCGAGGTGAGACGTGGTTGCAGTCAGTTGCACCATACAGGTCTCGAACGTAGCAGTCTGGGCACGCTGCTCAATCATAAAACTGGACAGCGTACTAGTAAGTAGGTTGATAGCAGCAACCAGTGAGGCGTTGTCCGAGGAAGAGTCGTGCGTAGGTAGCACCATAGGCGCAGTTTGAGGCGACGTAGGCAACGCAGGAGGAGCGTCAGTACCAGGTAGCGGCGCGAGACGAGAGACATTGGACATCGAAGGGGCATCCTTGCATCCTCTGTCGCGGTGCACTGGGACTCCGCACAGCGAGCACCACGTAACTTCCTTCTTAACTCCCTTCTTGCAGATGAAGCAAGAAGGTGGAGGTGACCTTTCCATAGCAGGTTAGGATTCGGTACCGTGAAGATAGCAGCGCAGGTGGCAGCCGTGAAGATAGCGACGTAGGTGGCAGCCGTGTAGATGTCACACAGTGAAAAGGGCACGCAGACAAAACGTCACGGCGAAAATTCAAATCCGGCCACAAATTAACAGAAATTTTCGCCCACACCAAAATGGGGGTTAGAAAATCTGTCAGGTAAGCCACAGATAGAAAGATCGAGTTCTCGTCGGCTATGGAAGTGCCGATGGATATTATTAGGCCAAAGTGAGGGCAGGCCGAGCGAGAACCCGATACACACCTGAAACAGGCCCCACAGGGCAGAAACAGGCAGAAAAATTGTCCGAAGGTGAGAGCGTTAAAGATGCGTGGGTGAGGTACTCACAGAGAGAGATTTTCCCCATTGCCTTCTTACCTCTTGGCATCGTTTGATCATCGAACTTTGTAATAAGGCAACGGGGTGGAAATACTCGTTTTTGTGAATATACACACTAAAAATACACTATATACAGGGTGTCCCAAAAATGTCATAAAATATTAGCGCCATCGTGTTGGGATGGTTGTTAGGAAGAAAATGGCAGGTTTGAAATTTGTTGTTCGGCCCTCAATTTCGAGTTATTAAACATTAAGTTATGCTCCACCCCTCACGCTCTTGACGAGTCACAGACGGCTATCGCTTGGTCCTAGAAAAAGGGAGGTGACCAAAAACGTCTTGACGGTCAGCCTGTGAAAATCGCGATGGAGGGCCAACCGGTGCTCAACCGTTCGGTTTTCCCGAAACGAACAATCGCTGTCTCGGTGCGCTCGCACCGACGGCCCAGCCAGCGGCCCGCTGCATGCGTCCTTCTCGATACCTGAACACGGCACGGCATCGCCCGACGAACGCTTCCTTGCCCTTTCTTCTTGCTTTCCCACTTTCTTAATATGTGCTTACGATAACCAATATCCTCGAATAGTTGTTTCGCGACATCTGATTAGATGCAATTAAATCCGACCAAATCCAGTGGCTCAAATTTATCAGGAGCCTATGATACTTTTTTTTTCCAAATATCGAAGTGGCGCCGTGGCAAAGCGTTGGAACAGTGACCGCGGTGTTCCGAGTTCAGTTCCCGTTGTCACGTTTGTTTTTTTTGTTTTTTCTTGCTTTCTCATCATGTTCAATACCCGGCAGTCGTGATATTTTTTCTTTTACGTTTCCCCGCCTTTCGTATTATTTATTCATTTTCGTTGCATGCGCTTGCGATAAGTATGGTTAACGTTAGAACTCAGGACAGCACGGTCGCTGGATTAATTGGAAATCGCAAAATAACTACTGATGGATGGAAGCAGGAAAGTTGGCCCCTGAGAGCCGTGTTTGAGTTTTGCCTGGCGAGGCTTGGCGGCAATGCCTATGATACCTGTGAAAATCTGCCACCGTACTGCTTGTTTACCTGCATACCGGGATATTCGTAGCGACAGGTAGCAGACCGAATGGACTCAGACCCGTGAGGTGGTGGTGCTTGACACCAATCGAAGTTTTTTAGTTTTTTCTTTAAGTTTGTAAGTAGGATATCTTCAAGGAGGAGTCAAATTTCTTTCCAGCTTCCAACAGTAGTCAGGGACCATACTTATCGCGAGCGCGTGCAACGAAAATGAATAAATAAGTCAAAAGGCGGGGAAACGTAAAAGAAAAAATATCACGACTGCCGGGTATTGAACATGGTGAGAGGGCAGGAAAAAACAAAAAAAACAAACGTGACAACGGGAACTGAACTCGGAACACCGCGGTCACTGTTCCAACGCTTTGCCACGGCGCCACTTCGATATTTGGAAAAAAAAGTATCATAGGCTCCTGATAAATTTGAGCCACTGGATTTGGTCGGATTTAATTGGATCTAATAAGATGTCGCGAAACAACTATTCGAGGATATTGGTTATCGTAAGCACATATTAAGAAAGTGGGAAAGCAAGAAGGAAGGGCAAGGAAGCGTTCGTCGGGCGATGCCGTGCCGTGTTCAGGTATCGAGAAGGACGCATGCAGCGGGCCGCTGGCTGGGCCGTCGGTGCGAGCGCACCGAGACAGCGATTGTTCGTTTCGGGAAAACCGAACGGTTGAGCACCGGTTGGCCCTCCATCGCGATTTTCACAGGCTGACCGTCAAGACGTTTTTGGTCACCTCCCTTTTTCTAGGACCAAGCGATAGCCGTCTGTGACTCGTCAAGAGCGTGAGGGGTGGAGCATAACTTAATGTTTAATAACTCGAAATTGAGGGCCGAACAACAAATTTCAAACCTGCCATTTTCTTCCTAACAACCATCCCAACACGATGGCGCTAATATTTTATGACATTTTTGGGACACCCTGTACAGACAAATAAACATAAACTCTGGACGCACATGATGCTAAACATCATGCTAAACATGAACTAAACACACACATACATATCACACACGAGGTACAAGTCTGACCATGCAACCTCCACGCGGTGTGCCTTGGGTTACTCTAATGCTGGCAGCACACTTTTGATTCAAGTAGCGACAAAATGATTTAAAAAAATCGAAAATCAACTTTTCATAGCTCTTTGTAAAGAGGAAACTTCGCTCTACAAGGGCCGGCAAATGGAAATCGGAGAAAAAAATCTAGAAACTCCATAGAGTGTCTTGAGGTTATGAAATTTCGAAGGAGAGAAGGGGGCATCAAACTTTTGCGATTATGTAGAAGAAAAATGATTGTTGGAAAAATTAGGATCTGAGATTTTTAAAGTAGAAGCTTGGCGCTTTAAAATGAGCGTATGCACATTATTGTACGATTTTTTTTTCACGAAGTTACAGTTGGTCAAACATTGGCAATTTTTGGACGAAATAAAGCGACCCGCTAATTTTGTGGAGTAGTGTATATATAAGTCCGTAATCTGTTCTGTTTCGCCACGACGAAATGTATCGATAAGTGCAATAAAACGTCGTTTAAGCAACCAAGGGACTTTCCACTAAACTGTATTCAAAGCCAACCACGCTCTGCTAACAAAGATCCTCATCTCCTTCCCACATAGGAGCAACAAGGAATGGTACGGAAAGGAAGCGGAGAAGATAAAGGGCAAAATGGGGAGGTGGAGAAGAGAATCGCAGACGTAGAATGGAGTATAGAATGGATGACAGAAATGAAGGAGAGAGAGGAGAGGCGAAGGAACTTGATAATAAGAGGAGTAAGGGATAACATGGACACCCCAAGGGAAATACGAAATGAACTTTTAAAGAGTGTAGGAATAGAGGAAGCGGTCCTATCGGCAAGGAATGTAGGGGGTAAGCATGAAATGACAGTAGTTAAGTTAAGCGATTTAGAAACCAAGAGAAAAGTAATGGAGGCAAAGAAGAAGCTAAAGGGAAGAAAAGAGCGAATCGAAAGTGCCCTAACATGGAAGGACTGGGACATGAAGAGAAGGCTAGAAGAAATAGCTGAGCAAGAAAGAAAAAACGGAAAGTAGTCAGAATAAGGTACGCATAATCCAAGAGCAATGGTAGAAGTGGGGTGAGAGGATGCTGATGCTAAGGGATGGGGAAGGGAGGGAGAGGAAGGAGGAAAATGAGAGCAAAGGAACTAATGAAGTAGTGGGGGACGAGAATGCGGGGTTAACAACGACGGGGGAAGACGGGGCCAGCAGAAGATAGTGCGGAAAGACAAGCCAAAAAGGCCAAAGCAAAGGCCTTTGCTCATGAGCAAAGACGAAGATTTCTGAAAAGGTTTAGAGAGATGGGATGTGATATTTCTCATGGAAACATGAGTAGAAGAAAAGCGGTGGGAAGGCGTAAGATATAAACTACCCAGAGGTTATGTTTGGAAGATGCAGGCAGCTAAGAGGGAACACCAAAAAGGAAGGGTAAAAGGAGGCATGGTGTCGGGAGTAAGAATGAACCTGGTGGATGACGGAAATGGAAAGTGACACAATGAAAGTTAAAGTAAAAGTAGGGAAGGCAAAATGGAGTTTTGTAGGGCTGTACGTGAGTGTGGACTTAGAGTGAAAGTTAACAGAACTAGAAATAAAATTAGACTCACAGGAAAAGGATAGGAAGATTCTAGTCGCTGGCGATATTAACGCGAGAACGGGGGAAAATCGAGGATGGAAGATGGGGGAAGAAGAAGAAAGCAGGAGAGAATCGAGAGACAAAGTTGAGAATGCGGAAGGGAGAATTCTGGTAATATGGCTGGAAGAGCAAGGATGGGGAATACTGAATGGGATAACGGAGGGAGACGAAAAGAAGGAATTCAGATACCTCGCCCAAGAGGAAAATCAGTTATAGACTATGTTATAGGGGAAATATATTGTGAGTGCATACTCTGGTGGCGATACGCGTCCCAACTGCCGGGTGGCACCATCATGCGTAATCTTTTACGGAAGGTACGCCTCGCGTGCCGATGTTCGCGAGACGTTACGTACTAGACTCACTTCGCTCTACGCATTGTATTCGGCGCGACCCATAACCGCGTGGTTAATCTAATAAAGTTTTCTTATTCATTAATGGTAGTAAAGCGTGTCTCCACTTATTTCGCTGTGCACCCTTTACCGGTCCACAAGTTCCGCCCTACAAAATAGGCGTAACGGATGTCGTGGAAAGACTAGATATATGTGAAACGATAGAGTCAGACCACTACCCAATAATAATAACTCTAGGAAATGAAAGAAGGAAAGCGGGCAAAACGAACAGAAAGCTGGAGAGAGGAACATGGAATGAAACGGACATTGAGAAATTTAGGGAATCTGTAACAGGGCTGGTGGATACAACTCAAAGGGCAAGCTTGAGTATAGAGGAAGAGCTATATGAGGGGCTTGTCAGGCTAAAAGAAGGAATAAGAAAGAGTAAACAGGGGGAAGCGAAACGAAAGCTGGGATGGTGGGATAAAGAATGGAGGAAGTGGAGAAAAAACAGGGACAGTTCAGAGGACCTTAAGGCAACAAAAAGACGATATCAGGAAGTATGTGTAAAAAAAGAAAGACAAGGCGGAGCGATTTGTTAAAAAGGTTGGAGAGGCAAAAACGGAGAAGGAAGTATGGGACCTCGTGAACACCGGAAGGAAGAGGAGAAAAAGAGTAAACCAAGGGATAAGAATGAATGAATGGAAAGATCACTTTATGAGAATACTAGGAGGAGTCGAAGGGAAGGTGATTGAGGGACAGCAGAGGCGGAGAAGCGAGGATGGATGCAACGATATAGAATCGGAAGAAGTGGGAAGGGCACTAAAGAAATTAAAAGATGAAAAAGCAATGCATAGCGACGAGATTCCAAATGAAGTATGGAAATATGGGGGAGTGGAAACAGAAACATGGATATGGAGGATAGTGCAGAGAATATGGAAAGGAGAAGGATGGCCGGAAGAATGGAAGGAAGGCTCGATCGTACCAATAGTAAAGAAAGGAGAAGGACCGAGAGCAGAAGATTAGAGAGGGGTTATAGTAATGTCGACGCTGTACAAGATCTTTGCTGCGATATTAACAGAAAGACTGAGTGCGGAAATGGAAAACGAAAAGATGGTACCGGACAATCAAGTCGGCTTCTGGAAGGGAAAACGAACGATGGACAACATATTTGTCTTAAACTATATTATAAGCAAAAGTCTCCAAAAACCGAAAGGAAAAGTAATAGCGCTATTTGTAGACCTAAAGGCCGCATTCAACTTCGTAGAAATAAGTGTTCTGTGGGATGCAATGAAAAAAGGGAAGTAAGCGCAGGATTGAGGGAAAGGGTTGACAATATTTATAGAGAGGCCAGCAGCAGAGTTAAGGTGGATGGGCAAGCGGGAGAGCGTTTCAGGAGTGGCAGAGGTGTTAGACAAGGATGTCCCATTAGTTCGCACCTCTTCAACTTGCTAATGGCTGATTTAGAAGAGGAATTAAGAAAAGGGGAAGGGGGGGGGTAAGACTGGGGAAGGAAAAGATCAGATCGTTAGCATACGCGGACGACATGGTGTTGCTCGCAGAGGAGGAAGGTGAGATGCTGGCCATGTTGGGGCCACTAGAAAAGTACCTCGATACGAAAAAACTTATAATGAATGTGGAAAAAACAAAAATTATGAGGATAGCAAAGGGGAGGGGAAAGAAGAAAAAGACCAAATGGAGATGGAAAGGAAAAGTGATAGAGGTCAAGAAATTCTCATATCTTGGGTTTGAGATAGACAGGAGGGGCAGAATGGAGCAGCATGTAGGAATGAGGGCAAAGAAAGCATTGGCTGCAATGAGGCAGTTGTGGGGGATTAGAAAAAGAACTTTTAAAAGGGACGTCCAGAAAAAAATATGGCTGTTCGATACGTTAGTATGGACAGTAGCAAGGTATGGAGTTGCGATATGGGGATGGGGAGAAAGGAAAGGAATAGAAGCGATGCAAAAAAGATACATGAGATGGTTACTAGGTCTCGACCCGAGTACACCAGGGTGCATGGTGAGACGGGAAACAAGGAGAGAGCAGTTGAACCTGAGAGCGGCACGAAAAGCATGGAATTTTGAGATAAGGCTAGAAGGAGGTGGTGGTAGCAGCTGGGCAAGACAATGCTGGAAAGACATAAAGCGGAGAGAAGATAGACAAAAGTATCAGAGTGGGAGGCAGAGAGGAAAAGCTTCTTCAGTGGTATAGGCCTAGAAATAGAAGAAATAAAGAGATTAAGGATAAGCGGAAAAGACGGTTTCAAGGAAATAGAAAAAGATCCAAGATGAAACAGAAAAGGGAAATGGGGGAAACAGTCATGAGCTCAAAATATAATAAATGGTATAAGTGGGTGATGAGCGAGGAGATGCCGAAATACCTCAATAAGGGATAGGGAGAAAGTAGGGTAAAGAGGCTCGCGAGATACAGGTTGGGCAACGAAATGAAAGAAGCAAGGTACTGGGAAGAAGAAGACATGAAACTGTGTAGGATGTGTATGGGAGAACTAGAATCATGGAAACATGTCTGGGAAAGGTGTAGAGGGGGAAGTGGGCGGGGCGGGTGGCAGGAGAATGTTATCTGGGTGTCAGGAGAGGAAGGAGAAGGTGAGACATGGATTAGGAAGCTAGAAAGGGCCAGGAAAGAAACAAGTGAGAGAAACAACGACGTACAAAATGTAAATAGTAGTAGTTTAGGTATAAATGTATATAAAAAAGTGAATGAATGGAAGAATGCAAAGGGAGAATGATTCGAGTTAAGTGTACAAACGGAAGTCCTTGTAACCCTAAGGGGAAGCAATAAACATCTATCTATAACTGAATTAATAGAGGAAACGAAAACCCATAAACACCATGAAAGAACGGGTGCGGATAATCCTATACCACCTCGTGAACCGAGTTTCCACGAGCGGAATGCGTGTTGTGACTTTATGAAGCAGCCAGAAGTCTTAGAAGAGGAGGAACAAGATGCCCAAATTGATAAAGCGATGAATCAAGAGATCACGCTATACCTATATTTGCAACGAATTGATCCTTCGTAGAATCCATTATTGTGGTGGAAAGAAGAAGGAATGAAATTTCCATCGGTTTCCATGATGGCAAGGAGATACCTGCCAATTTTTTGCACGTCGGTGGAGAGCGAGAAACTGTTCTCATCAGCAGGAAACATAATTACTGAACAAAGAACGTCTTTATCCCCAGTAACAGCATCATATTTAATATTTTGCACAAAAATTTATCCAAATAAAAACTCTGTATTTAATACAACTTGTTACTTAAATTTCGTAGGCAGAGATTTCGTTCACACGTAAATTAATTCGATATTTAGCTTATTAGATAAGGAAATTATTCGAAAGAAGTCGAATAATACTGTTACATATTCATCCTCTCGGACTACTTTTCTTAACATTATTTCATACGTAGATTCAATAATTATAACTCGCTAGCTTCCTACATAGAATATTCCTGCGTATTTTTCGAGCCTTAAAACTGTGACTTCGACTCCTTTCGTTCCGTCTTATCTCTAGTGTTTATAGCTTTCTAGTAGGGGAGCAACGCAGCGTGCCCTTGGTGCATCTGTGTAGTTCCTTAGAACTCAAGCATGGTCAGACTCTTGGCGCCCTATACTCCCACCATACCCCCTTTTCACTGGGTTTTCGGGTATTTAAGCCCTAAATTCTAGTGGAAAGCGGGGGAATCAGTTCCGAACTCTCATCGACAGCGAAGCTCTGTCACTCGGACCAGCGAAGAACATCGTAGTAGATCGAGCATTAGTCTCCTTCGAAACCAGTCAATATTACCGTACGTACATCGTGTGATATCGCGATCGTTAGGCAAGTCACAGTTCTTTCGTCAGTTTCTCCCCCGTTCAATATCGTAACGTAATACGAACTCAGTTTAAGTATATTGTAACAACATTTCACTTCCGCTGAAATTCTCATTATTATAAATTTTGTATTGTATTTTCATTCAGAATATATTGATCACTGTTTTAGTTTTTATTAAGGAAATCATTGCTTCTTTATTGGAATTCCTGTTCAGTCATCCTTGATTTAAATAAGCACATATAAGGAAAAGAATAATAAAAGATCCCACGAGGATACACTTTTACCGCTCAAGGTGTATCCGGCGAGCAATAGTAAGGTTTAACTTTAGCCTAGGGCATTCTTTCATGATCAATGTGCAGGATTGAGTCTGGTTAAGGTGAAATAGCCCTTAGCACGGTCCCAAGACCTGTTCTGAGCTACTGAAAGTAACTAGCCATTCTTTTAATTAACAAGGTCCAGTCTTGAGTCTGGTTAAGGTGAAAAAGGGCCCTTAGCACGATCCCATGTTCTGTTCTGAGTTATTTGGAAGTAACTAGTATAAAGGGGTAAACAGGAGAATAGGGACCTGAGTCTGGTTAAGGTGAAATAGCCCTTAGCACGATCCCAGGATTGATATAGGGCCGATTGGGAACTAGAAGACTCGAGTCTGGCAAAGGTGAAATAGCCCTTTGCACGATCTCAGAGCATATTTAGGACTCGCGAAGCCTGGCTCGTAACAATACGAAGAATACGAAAAATGTGGAGTAATACAAATAATTTGAAGGATGTCGAATAATACGAATTATTCGATATTATTCGATATTCGATTCGATTCGAAGGCTATTCGCACAGCCCTAGAATTTTCCCTTCCTTCACAGTATCCAGGCTTTCATGAGTATTGTCCAGTTTCACGTAATTGACAAGGACACCACTGCTTTCAGCAATATTATCATAGGTAAATGTCTTACTTGGCGTTTTATTTACATTTTAATGTTTTTGGAGGTTTATTCATCGTGAATGGATGATGATAAACAAATTGTATTAGTGACATTTTCTTCATCTTATGAAGGACAGATTTTACACAAAGAATAAATAATTTCAGATAGTGACGATTCATGCAATTTCAACAAATGTGTTTTAATGCATTTTAGATTTTCTTTGGTGACTAGGAAAGCGAAAGATTTAACAATCGGAGCTTGTGGTGTTCAACTACTTCCCCCAAAAATTACTTTTTGTGCAAATGCTCAAAAAAATCAGTGAGGGAAGGGGATGGAGCAAAACCTGAACGTAACCCATGACTTGTTCAAAACTCGCTTCCTTGTTTTTCAGTTGTTTCTCAAACTCGCATTGCGGAAGTTTTGTTGTTATGTGTGCTAGCCGATTTACTTTTTACGGCTTTGTCACGAAGTCGAAGTCAATATTTTAAGAGGCGCTTAAATTTTGTCGAACACTTCCCAATCTGATAGTTGAAATCTTCTAGCAGTTCTTCCTGGTCGCATTAGAATATACTGCAGTCGATATTTAGCAAGAATTCGGTGTGCTCGTCAGTGTTATGAAAAATTCAACCACTAAGTAACTTTTTTCTTCTTGAGGTGGAAATTGGTGGTCTGTAGAATAATGTTTCAAGCAAGAACACTCATCAAGTAGACACTGAATTCCCTAATATATGCAGTCCTCTTTTCCCTTGAAAAAGTTTATTAACAATTATTCGCTTCTAGATTGTCTCTGATAGTTGTAGTTGTTCAATCATGTATGTTTCCATCATCGTGCCAATGGAAACCAAACAATCGTAGAAAGGAAGCATTATGCAAAACATCGGAGTGTAAAGCGAGAGGTAACGAATGGATCATACACTGTTCTTACTACAGGTATACTCAAAAATTTGTTTTATGTGTTAGGAAAAGAGTATAAAAAGAATATGGACACTGGCGCCGATCCCTGCGAGGACTTTTTCACTTTTACCTGTGGTAATTTTCAGAACAATCATCCAGGTCCCAAATATGCTCGAGAATGGAATTTGGTCGACGTGATGAATTTCAACTTCGGCCACGTAATTCGGAGTAAGCAATTCAAACACCTAGTTCGATATAAATACTACACCTAGACGGATTGCTTTTGCAGAATGTCTTGAGTCATACAATTATCGACCGGGTGGGGACATTTTCTTCCGTAGGGCGAAGGAGGCCTATGATACGTGTTTAAGGATTCGTAATACAACAATTCTAGTGACAGATATTCCCAGTTAACAATATGTATCCCTTCTTGAAAAAACTATTTTTACAGCGGAATATCCAAACAAGAATGCGAACAGTATTGCCCAAGAAATTAAGAAGATCGGTCGTCTATCAGCCACCACTCTTCTTTGGGATATCCATTCTAAGTATTTGAAACTGTCAGGTGAATCAGCTTTTTTCCGATTTAAAATCCTGGCGGGTAGACTGTCGGAAGGAATACCGATTTTAATGGTAATAATATGCTCACAATAAATATGAAAAAGCCTTTTGATTCCCACTCTTCAAATGTGGTTTTAAATTTTCAGGTCCTGGAATCCCCAAGTGCGTACGGTTTAATTTTCCATGAAGAGGAGTGGAAGCAACAGGAGAAACAGGCATACTACGACTTTTTATTTGCCACCATGAAAAGTTTGAAACTGGGAGATTCCGATGAACTAATCAAACAAAGAATCGAGAATGTGTTTGAGTTTCGGAAAGAGTTCCATCGGGTATACACCCTAGTGTTCATAAATTCGAAGAAGTTGAGTTTGCGTATTTAAATATTTAAACGTTGCATCTTCTCCTTCAGATAATCAAGCGAAACAAGAAAGAAAAACCTGACCCTTACGATCAATTGACCGGGCTAGATTTGGAAAAGTGGTTCTCAGATAATCTTCCCGCTCAAACAAAGACTAAGAGAGTACGACAGGGAATCAGCTAAATGGAACAGGCATTTTACCTGATTTTATAAAGTGCTTTTTCTAGATACCTTGGACAAAAGTAATAGAGGCGTTATTACAAAATTTTCTACCGGAAACGAGACAGACTAAAAAAATCATTTCCGTCCGTCGCAGACAGTACTTTCTGGACTTGATCGGTCTACTTAAAAATGTGCCCGAAGAAGTTTTAGGTATACTACGCCTTTTCAGCACATAATTCTGACTAAATACTTCAGATACTGCTTACCGAATGTCGTAGCAAATCATATGGAGATTTATTTCGTTGAACGTCACCTGAAGTTGAAGGAGAACATGTTCAAGTTGTTGGAAGCAACATCAGTCGAGCCACACGGCCTTTTTCGTTACATAAGGGAAAAATATTATCCAAGGTACACAATGAATCTAAAATTAGGAACAGTAAAATTAGACAATTAGAAACAGATTGATACTGAAGATCTTCTTAGATGGTATACTTGTATCATGAATCACAATATGGAGGAGACCTTGGAGAAATTAGTCTTCGAAAAATGGTTCCAAAAGGATAATGCAGAGATTGTAAGAATCTAGATGTCAAACCAACAGATAGTGGTAATTTTATTTATAATTTCGTGTGCTAGGTTCGTCAATTAACCAGCAGGATAAAGATAGCTTTTGAGAACCAAATGAGGAATTCTACTTGGTTGGACGAAATAACGCGCAATCAGACCGTAAAGCGACTGTACAAACTCCAGGAATGGATCGGTTTTCCCCCGTGGCTCGATGGAGTCGGAACTCGTATAGAGTGAGTTCACTAAACTTCCATCATGTATTTATATTTAATATACACTTCTCCAGGGAATGAATGCATCACTTTATTTGACTGAAAAATTGCCAATATTTGAAGCGGTATAACTTGGTTTAAAAAAAATCGTACAGCAAGCTCTTAGTGCTCATTTTACAGGCTCGAGCTTTCCTTTCAGATCCTTTGAATCATTTTTCGTGTTATAAAACAGGCAAAAATTGGAACTACTTTTTTTCTGTTCAAATTACACAAGTTTAAGAGAGTCTACGGAGTTGAACTTTTTGTTCGAGAACTCGTATTAATGTCATCTTGTACAGGAAGGCTTCCTCTTTAAAATGAGATACTATAAAATTGGTTACGATTTTTTTAAAGCCATTTTATCGCACTGTTAGTGAAAAGTGAGCCGCCGGCATTAGAATCACCCAAGGTAGACTAGGGGGAGGTTGCTCGGTCGGACTAGTACCTCGTGTGTGTATGTGTGTGTGCATGGGCGTGCTTGCGTGCGTGTTTGTCCACAGGTTTAATAACGTGTATTACCTCCACGTTGTCTAATCACTTGTTGGCACCTTTCCCGCATATTGCTGCATCGACGCATAACATCCTGAGGGATATCGTCCCAGAGTCTTAAAAGAGCCTCCAATTCCTGCAGTGTCGTTGGATGTCATGAAAGATTTCGTAGTGGGCGCCCCAATACATCGCATACATATGGGTTGCCCTTTTAAAAAAATAATTCTAGGCAAAAACGATTCAAAGGATCTGAAAGGGGAAGCTCCAGGCTGTAAAATGAGTACAAGGAGATTGCTGTACGATTTTTTAAAACCAAGTTATACCACTTTAAATATTGGCAATTTTTCAGGCAAATAAAGTGATGCATTAATTTCCTGGAGAAGTGAATTTCCAATTTATTGCTATTATCGATATTGCAGGAGAATTAGGAAGGAGATTCTGACGTCGGATGCATCACTGAGTAACAATGCCAACGTGCTCTGTGAGTAGTGTTTATGCGGAGCTGCATGCTTATTTTTGTGACTTTGTCATAAAAGAAAATAGTTTTAAAAAAATGGGGACCGATTTCGAAAATATACAACCCAAAACTGCGTTGAAAAGTTCTAAATAATTTCCGTATTATTTATATTTACTAAGTATCTCCTTCCTAGGAGGTGCATGAATATTGGCAACAGCTTGTGTTGCCTATTTTTAAAGTCGAAAAAATACTTCGTCCTACGTTTTTACATGTACGACAAAATTCTCAAAAAATTCATCATGGATCCGTCCTCCACAAACATATAAAACATTTCAATTCGTTTGAAACATTTGCCCAAGAGTTATATCCGGAGAAATACCAATCGGGTGTCATGCTGTGACAATAGTTGCTCTTAAACAAATTCAAAATTTTGTGGCAATGCGACCTTTCTGAAAGTTTTCATTCCAATTGATCCATCCATCGCAGAGGTACCGCAAAACAGATATAACAATAAATTAAAAAAGAAGAATCAACTCGTCTGCATTTTTCAGATGTACACGCACCTCTCTTGATGTCTCCAATGTTCAGTCCGACTATTCCAACGTAAGTACACCTCCTTTACCATAATCAGTTCATATTCATTCAAATAGGAGTTTCTTATTCGTAGCTTATACAATTACGCTGGTATGGGGACTACCTTGGGACATGAATTATACCATCTCATATATGACTGTGGTATGCTCTGAAAATAGTAGCAACTACTTGCCAGAAATTAATAGTGCTAGAGAAATTAATAATAGTGCTTCAAGATTTATTTCGAACTCTAGGCAGTCATCCGAAAAGGAATGAGACAATTGTTTGGTGGCCACCAGAGATGCGTGCCAAATGTCTAAGTAAAAAGTTGCTCTTTATCGAGGCGTACAATAAGATCGCAGACAGGGATTTTAAGAGTCGTTATGACGTGGATGTACAAGTAACCTTTTGAAAATTGAGTTTTAATTGTCGTGTAAGATATATTATAGGGAGAAAGATTAATGGACTTCGTGTTTCTAGTCTGATACTTCGCGTACTTTTCTGGAGGATTATGCGGATATAATGGGTCTTCAAGCAGCGTACAATGGGTACAAGGAATTAGCCAGCGAGGGGAAATCAGTGTGTCAAACACTGCCCGATTTTGAGAAGTACAGTTGCGACCAAATGTTCTACATCGCTTTTGCCAATGTAAGCTCAGACTCTCGTACATAAATTTGTCACTTAGATTGATCTGACGATTTTCCACAGACCTATTGTGCAGACTACACCAAGAAATCAGCAGTAGACAGATTAAACACATCAACCCATAGCACTGAGAGCGTTAGGATAAACGGAGCAGTTGCCCAGATGGAAAGTTTTGGCACAGCATTCGGATGCACTATCGGATCACCGATGCATCCAGCAGAAAAGCTTAATCTGTGGCAATAGTATTCATGTAACACTTGCTAGGGCAAGCATTTCAAAAATATAGTAAAATATATATCATTAAATAACATTATCCTCAATGTTTGCATTTCATTTGTTTGGAAATACAAAGGACGTAGCCGGGTAAGCAGCCCAAAATTGCTCCCGGGCTTTACGTGACGGCAATTTAGGGGGATGTTTGGACGATAACGAAACAATTTATTCTCAAGTTATAGCCTTCTTCATCAAAGGGTATTCGAGAAAAAAATTATAATTGAAAACTCGTAAAAAAATTATATCTCCCGATCAAAATATGCAATCGGCTTCGAAAAAACGCGAAAATGCAGAGAATTTAAAGCACAATTGAAGAAAAAATCATCTGATTTTTTTCCGTCCCGGAATCAATGATAAAAAAATTATATTGGTTTTATTTTTTTTGACCGATACCGCTACGTTGTACACTTATTACAATTTTTTTCCTCTATCTTTGGACAGTGATTTAACACCTCAATTGTTTCCGGAATTTCCAAAAATGTACCCCACAGTTAGAAACTTAATAATTACTAGTTTATTCCATTTTTTGAATATCACACGAAATGTATTTCCGACAATTGTTTTCTATATACTATTCCTAATCCTTGTAATAATGTATACAATTCGCTGCAACGATAAATGGTGCCTTTGGTTTGGACGCTCTAAGCGTACCGAAGCGCTCACAACGCTTCCGCGCATGTTTTCCACCATGTGCTTCAGATGCACACGAGTGCCTATACTTGAATTTTTTGAAATTTAATAACGTTTCAATGATTGCATCTGTTACATATTCACCCTCTCGGACTACTTTTCTTAACATTATTTCATACGTAGATTCAATAATTATAACTCGCTAGCTTCCTACATAGTATATTCCTGCGTATTTTTCGAGCCTTAAAACTGTGACATCGACTCCTTCGTTCCGTCTTATCTCTAGTTTTAATGGGTTTCTAGTAGGGGAGCAACGCAGCATGTAAGTACTTGGTGCATCTGTGTAGTTCCTTAGAACTCAAGCATGGTCAGACTCTTGGCGCCCTATACTCCCACCATACTCCCTTTTCACTGGGTTTTTGGGTATTTAAGCCCTAAATTCTAGTGCAAAGCGGGTAAATCAGTTCCGAACTCTCATCGACAGCGAAGCTCTGTCACTCGGACCAGCGAAGAACATCGTAGTAGATCGAGCATTAGTCTCCTTCGAAACCAGCCAATATTACCGTACGTATATCGTGTGATATTGCGAACGTTAGGCAAGTCACAGCTCTTACATTTAGTTTCTCCCCCGTTCAATATCGTAACGTAATACGATTTCATTTTAAGTATAATCCAAATTGTAACAACATTTCACTTCCGCTGAAACTCTCATTATATATTTTTGTATTGTATTTTCATTCAGAATATATTGAACATTGTTTTAGTTTTTATTAAGAAAATCACTGCTGCTTTATTGGAAATTCCTGTTCAGTCATCCTTGATTTAAATAAGCACATATAAGGAAAAGAATAATAAAAGATCCCACGAGGATACACTTTTACCGCTCAAGGTGTATCCGGCGAGCAATAGTAATGTTTAACTTTAGCCTAGGGCATTGTTTCATGATCAATGAGCGGGATTGAGTCTGGTTAAGGTGAAATAGCCCTTAGCACGATCGCAAGTTCTATTCTGAGTTATTTGGAAGTAACTAGTGTTACGTCCCGACTCGTAATGACACTTTCCTTTTCCGAGCGTTTAGTGGAATTTTGCCTCGGATTTAGCGCGAGGGTCAAAGATGTCCGTCTGGTCGGGGCTAGAGGGTGAGAGATTCGGTGGTGCTACTCCGAGTCCTCTACAAGGCAAGGCGAATCAAATCTTATCGTTTCCCCTTGCACGAACCTTACTGGGCTTAAGTGCGGGGGCATACGCCTATAAAGATCGGACGGGACTCGGTCCGATGACGGAGTCTGTTGACGAGGCGCGATCGCGGTGACGGGGGCGGGCGTTGCCGCGTCAGTGGGTGTCGGGCCCGCGACGTTGCTCCCGGGCAACGCTTTTGCCAGATTTTTCAGGTCGACGCGACCGTCGCTGTACAGCGTTCTGACGTGGAAGTTGGTACTCTGCACGAGCACGTCGCTCCTGACCCGGGGTGCTGGCCGTCCGTTGAACGTTTTCCGTCCGTTGGCGGCACTTCGATCTATCCGTGGGGTGGAAGAAGCTGCCCCTTTTCTGGCGGCGCTTCGATTCGGAACGGAGAATTATTAGGCGCACACAACGGCTGGACTCGCAACCTGAGGGAAGGAAAGAAATCGTGAATAGCGTGGGTACTCTGGCTGGGGGATTTAATAATTTCCCCAGTTCGGAATAGCGGAGCAGCCCCTTTATTGGTGGCACTTCAGCTAGAGGTGTGGGAAGAGGTGAAGCGACCCCTTTTCTGGCGGCACTTCGAACCCAAGGGGGTCAGGATAACAGTGGATTCCGCCCGCAGAGTTTTACTCACTCTTTGATGTCTTTGGTCGGCCTGGTAGGTGTCTCATAGGAGACTCAGAGAAAAATTGAAGCCTGATGGTCTTATGACTTATTTTATTTATTGAAGAACAAAGATGACTTTCGAATTATTCCTAAGTTCAAACTGGATACTTGAGCTGTCGCATAGATTATTAGATAAGGTCTGAGGTCTGCTCATTAAGGGAGCGAAGGAGTCGAATGTGAAGATTCGGGCGAGCATGCTACCCACCCGAATTATGGCGCCAGTGTCTCGTGTCGGAATTCCCTATCTTAAACTAGGTCACGTGTAGCTGGTGGTAAGGGATATTATAGTGGGGATGCAATCTAATTACTCTGGATGATGTTTGCGGTAACTCAACCGAAATCCGGTTTGGTGCGGATCGAGCGAATGTTATGGCTTTTTTTGATAGCTGGTGGTCTAGGGAGTGAAGGGGAATTCCGACAACGAGGAGCATGGCAATAGATGAGTGAGGATTTAACATTCCGTTGGGGATTAGCCCTATCAATAAGAAACGCGGAACTTATTTCCTAATTATCTTACATAATATATATTTACATCCTATGCGTGATAGGAGAAAAACGTGACGCTCCGAAGTCGCAACTGGTCATCGCGGTAAGAAAAAGCAAAAATCTTTGGCCAGTGGCAACTGCGGAACGTAACACTAGTATAAAGGGGTTAACAGGAGAATAGGGACCTGAGCCTGGTTAAAGTGAAATAGCCCTTAGCACGATCCCAGGATTGATATAGGGCCGATTGGGAACTAGAAGACTCGAGTCTGGCAAAGGTGAAATAGCCCTTTGCACGATCTCAGAGCATATTTAGGACTCGCGAAGCCTGGCTCGTAACACATCTGCCGTGTATGTAGTGAAAAGAATGTCTAGTTTTGCTGAAGATTGTACTGGGTTAGCGAGAAGAATCGGTATATTCTCAGTGCCAAGCAGTTTACAAGTTTTATGTGAATATTACAGAATATGATAGCTTTTCAATTCTTACAAAAATAAGAAATGAACACAATAAATATTTATTGCATTATTAATAATATGTATACTTAAGCAAAATGGAGGCCTTCCGTTTCCAGTGACAAGTGTGTTAGACGTGTGAGCGGTGTGTGAGTTTGAGAAAGGAGTAAATGGCGGTAGGGAAGGGAGAGAGAGAGCGGTTGAGTACGAAGAGCGGTAGGGCAGGAGGGAACGGGGAATGTAGGGAATAGAAGCCCACGGGAGAGGTTAGGGATTGGGAGAGGGCGACGATAGACAAGGTGATAAAGAGGGGAAAGACATAGTACAAGGTGAGAAGATAGGTGGCAGACAAGGGGCGGAGTCGGTAAAGAAGGCAGCGACGGCGGGAGAATTGAAAGGGAAAGTATTAGGCGCTTAAAATACTGCTCATTTGATTTCTTTACTCTAAAAGAAAAAACACATTTTCCTTTTTGTTATAATAATTACGATTTCTGTAGCAAAAGATAATTATTTTTGCTGGTTACGAGTATACTCGTCAAACACCGTTGAAGGTATTTACTTCAAAATACTGAGTACGCGACTACTAGTAACACCCACTGAAAACAGCAAGATGGGTGAAGTAGAAAGCGGGGGGGCGACGGAGAGATAGAAAGGGTGAAAAAGAGGAAGACCTTGAAATGCAAAAGATTGAGGAGGAGAAGCGAGACCACGATAGGACTATGGGAGGAGGAAGATGAAGAGGATGGGGAGGGGCAAGTGTTTAAAGCAGTGGGAAGACAAAAAGATCGCCGGAGGGAAAAGAGAAGGGAGGGGAACGAGATAGAGAGAGTGAAAAAGAAAACATGGCAGAAGGGGAGGTGAAGGCCATGTTCTGGAAGATGATGGAGGAAATAAGGGGGCACAGGGAAGAGGTGAAGAAACAAGCAGAGAGGAGGAAGAGGGAGATAGAGGTGCTAAAAGGATTGGAGGAGGAACTGAGAAAGAAAAAAGGAGCAGAGGAGAGAAGAAATGGAAGAATGGAGGGAGGAGAGGAGGAGGTGGGAGGAAAAAGGTAGGGGGATGGAAGAAATGATGAAGAGGATGAAAATATGGGAGGAGGGAGGGGAAAGCAATGGTTTAGGAGAAGAGGGGCGAAGGAGGATAAGGGAGATAGAGCTGAGAATGGACAAGAAAGAGAGAGAAGAAAGGAGAAATAGGATAGTAATAAGAGGAATAGAGATAGAGGAAAAGGATGTAAAGAAGGAAATAGAAGAATTATTGAAGAAAATGGAGGTGGAAGAGGAGGTCAGGGAAGTCAGGAAGGTAGGGAGAATAGATAGGGAAGGCAGAGGCATCGTAGTGGTGGAGATGGGAAATAGGGAAGCGAAAGGGAAGTTGAAGGGCAGGAAAGAAAGGTTGTGGACGACTTGATAGAGGGGGAGAGAAAGGCGAGATGGCTGATAGAAGAAGAAGCGACGAGGGAGAGGGCAAAGGGAATGAGGGTCAAGGTGGGGTACATGAAAATCTGTGTGAATGGAAAGATGAGAAGATGGGACGAAGTTAGGGAGGAGTGGTTTCAAAAGAGGGAAACTGATGAGATAAGGAAAGGGAGTAAAAAGGGAAGAGGAGGATACAGAAGGGAAAGATGGGTATAGTGTGACGTTCTGGAATGTGGCAAGGCTAACTAATAAGGATTGGAAATTCTGGAAAGGGCTGGAGGAATGGGACGTGGTGATAATGAGTGAGACATGGGTGGATGAGAAAGTATGGGAACCAATAAGACAGAAACTACCAAAGGTAAACTACCGTAGTTAGTCTGGGAGACGCAATGGGTGAGTAGAAGGAAGGAAAGGAAGAAGGATGGGAGGAATGGTGATGGGAGTGAGAGTGGGAATAAGAATAGAAAGGGTGGAGAAGGAGAAGGAGAGACTGATAATGAGGAAGTTATGGATGGGAGGAGAAAGTTGGAAAGTAATAGAAGTATACGTCAACGGAGACTTAGAGAGAAAGTTGGAATGGTTGGGAGAAGTGATGGAGGAAAGGGAGGAAGGAGTAAGGGTAATAGTAGGGAGACTTTAACGGGAGGACGGGGCGAGAGGGAGCGGAGATAACAGAGGCAGAAGAAAAAGAGGGTATGGGTAGAGGGTGGAGACATTCAGAGGACGACAAAATGAACGGAGAAGGAATTAGGTTATGTGACTTCTTGGGAGAACAGGGATGGTCAATCTTGAATGGCAATACGACGGGAGATTGGAACGGGGAATGGACGTACATAGGAGGAAAGGGAGAGTCAGTTATAGACTACGTACTAGGGAATGAAGAGTCAAGGCAGAGGGTCGAAACATTAACACTGGGGGAGCAAGTAGTGTTGGACCATCAACCGCTAACGGTAAGGATAAAGGGGGAAACGGGAAGAGGAAAGGAGAGAGTAAGGTGAAGAGAAGTGTGTGGGATCAGGATGGAAGAGAAGAATTTAGGAAGAGCTTAGGGAAGTGGGAAGCGAAAGCATGAGGAGTAGAGAAGGAATGGAATAAGCTAAAGGGGAGAATAAAGGGAGCAATGGAGGAAGTAGATAAGAGAAAAGGAAGAGGAAATAAAAATAGAAGAGGATGGTGTGACAAGCAGTGTAAGGAGAAGAAGGGAATAGTAAGTAAGGAGATGAGGAGATGGAGAAAGGAAGGTGGTAGGGGAGATGAGTACAGAAAGAGGATAAAAGAATATAGGGAGTTATGTGAACGGAAGAAGAAAGAAAAGATAGAGGAATGGATGGAGGAAGTAGGGAAGGCGAAGACGGAAAGTCAGGTATGGAAAATTATAAACACAGAAAGGAAAAGACGGAAAGTAGTAAATGAAGGGATAGAGATAGGCGAGTGGGATAACTACTTTAAGGGGTTGCTGGGAGGAGTAGGATGGAGGGTGAAGAGAAGATATAGGAAGGAGGAGGGAGAGGATGGAGAGCAAGAGGTAACAAGAAGGGAGATTAGGAGTATAGTGAGAAGATTAAAGGACAGGAAGGCAATGGGAGGAGATGGGATTCCAAACGAAGCATGGAAGTCCGGAGAGGAGGCGGAAGCGGGATTATGGAGTGTGTATAGTAAGGTATGGAGAGGAGAAGGTTGGCCGGAGGATTGGAAGGAAGGGATTGTAGTCTCAATAATGAAGAGAGGAGCGGGTCAGAAGGTAGAGGACTATAGGGGGATAACGCTGACACAGGCGGGGTATAGGGTCCGATTTGTTTGACCCGGCGGCTCGTTGTCGAGATGTGGCGGGAGAGGCTGGAAGATCCAGCCAACTCCCGCCACAGAGCCGTCGGGGCGATTCTCCCGAGCCTTGAGGCTTGGCTGAGTCGCGGCAGAGGGCAACTCTCCTATCGCGCGACACAGGTGCTCACCGGGCACGGCTGCTTCGGGGAGTACCTGTGTCGCATCGGGAAGGAGGCGACGGCACAGTGCCACCACTGCGACGGGGGCCGGGACACGGCGCAACACACCCTCCAGCATTGTCCGGCCTGGAGGGACCAGCGCCGTGTCCTGGTCCGATTTATAGGAGATGATCTGTCGCTGCCGAGGATTGTCAGGGAGATCCTCGGCAGCTAGAGGGCGTGGAGGGCCTTCCTCACGTTTTGTGAGGAAGTGCTCCTCCACAAGGAGGAGGCGGAGCGGCGGCGAGAGAGGACGGACCCCTTCCGTCTGGGGAGGGCCCGTCCTCGCCGACGCGCCGCGCGGGGGGATTTAGTCCCCCCGCAGTAAGAGAGTGACGCCCCGGTCCCGTCGGCAGATCTCTACCCGCTGACGGGCCGGGTGCGTGCCAAGGGGTCGTGTGGCGGCAGAGTGGTGGCTCTGCCGCCCGCCTATAACGGCCCCGAGGCGGGGCGGGGCGTGTAGTGGTCGCACGTCCCGCCCATGTTTTGGTTGGTGATCCGGGAGGCGCGGTTCGCTCCTCCTTCACGGCCAGTGAAGGAGCGGGTCGAGCCGTGCCCTCCCGGGCTCGGTGGGGGCACCTCCCTCTCTCGCGCGAGCGAGAGGGGCGATGGCCAACCCCCCATCAGGGGAAGTGCCCCCACTAGGGGGCGGGCGCTGGGTGGCACCGGTAGTGTTCGCGTAGAGTTCCCGATGTCGCCCCATTATGCGCGAAGGATGGCCACCGTGGGATTTAGCCGGTACGAGTCCGGCACTACCCCGCCGCCACCATCAGGGCGGGGGGTGTCCACGAGGATTTCCCCACGAAAAAAAAAAAGATTGTATGGGTAGGTGATACGGAATTGTAACCCCAAAGGGGAGGCAATAAAGACAAATGATATAACAATTTATCGTAAAATCAATTTGTCGTAAAACCTATTTATCGTATTAGTAATTCATACGTTGGGGTATAGAATCAATTCCATTCAGTGTAACGATATTTTTTCGCGGGCAAGCCTACCGATTAACAAATGGGTTAGAGCTTCGGTTCAGTTAGGACTTAAAATTCAAAGCACGGGAGTTACATGTGTGATGGCCATGCCTCCAAGGACGAGAGATGTGATTATAGAATTCGGCCGGAATTCGATGGGGAATTTGTGATTATAGAAAAAAAAGGGTCGGATTTGTTTGCTGGACGAGTCGGAAAAGTGGTTTGAGCGAGTAATCGCCAACCGACTCGTCCAGCACCTGTCCGGGGTGGGGCCCGATCTGAGCGAGAGTCAATTCGGGTTCCGCGAGGCCCGTCTCACGGTTGACGCCATCAGCCGTGTTAGGGCCTTCGCGGAGGCGGCGACCTCCCAGGGTGAGGTGGCATTGGCGGTGTCGCTGGACATCGTCAATGCCTTCAACTCCCTCCCCTGGGGCAGGATAATGGAGGCGCTCGAGTACCACCGAGTGCCTCCGTACCTGCAGTGGGTCGTCCGCGCCTACCTGTCGGACAGGACCGTCGGCTTTCCGGCCGGCGGCGGCCGATGGGGAGTCAGGAATGTCGCCCGAGGTGTTCCGCAGGGTTTTGGGACCCCTCCTGTGGAACCTCGGGTACGACAAGGTCCTGCGGGCTCACCTACTTGCTGGCACAGCGTTGGTGTGTTATGCAGACGACACCCTAGTGCTGGCCAGCGAGGAGGACTGGAGAAGGACGAGTCGTCTCGCGAGTCTGGCAACCGTGCGAGTCGTGGCCGTGGTGGAGAGCCTGAGTCTCCGCGTAGCCCCGCAGAAAACCGAGGCGGCCTGGATCAGCCGTCCTCGGGGTTTGCACATCGGGCTGCCGGAAGCCCGGCTCATGGTGCATGACACCCTGGTCGAGGTTAAGGGGTACTTTAAGTACCTCGGAGTTCACCTGGACCACCGCTGGCGCTTCAAGGAGCACTTCGAGAGGATCCTCCCCAGGGCGCAGAAGACGTCCGGCGCGCTATGCCGGCTTCTTCTAAACCTCGGGGGCCCTCTCGAAAAAGTCGGTCGGCTGTACGGTGGAGTCGTCAAGGCGCAAGTCCTGTGGCTCCCCGGTATGGTCCGAGGCCTTATGCGGCGCTGGCACCGCCGCTACCCGAATTCGGGTGGGCTGGCTACATCGGCGTGTAGCCGTAAGGACCTGCCGGGGGTACAGAACTGTATCCCACCGTGCAGCCAGTGTGGTGGCCAGATCTCCCCCATGGGAGATCGTAGCCCGCTCGCAGGCTCTCTGTTACAGAGGCGTGTCCGATGCGCGGCAGAGAGGTTTGGCCACCACACAGTTGAAGGCCGATTTGAAGCGCCAGTCCCGGCAGGACTGTACGGGCTATCCGCCCGCACCTCCAGCGCTGGGCGGATAGGGGTTTCGGCGGTGTCACGTACCGCCTGTGCCAGGTGCTCACCGGGCATTGTTGCTTCGGTGAGTACCTGGCAAGGATCGGCAGGGAGGCCACGACCCGCTGCCACCACTGCGTGGCCGCCCGGGACGACGCGCAGCACACGCTGGAACACTGTCCAGCGTGGGCTGAGCAACGCGTCGTCCTGGTGGGCGTTATTGGGGAGGATCTCGCGCTATCGAGCATCGTTGATAAGATGCTCGACGGCGCGGATCAGTGGGACTCGGTCGTCTCCTTCTGCGACCAAGTCATGCTCGCGAAGGAGACGACCGAGCGGGCTCGGGAGCGGCGAGGGCCCCCCGGGCGGAGGGGCCGGGGGAGGAGGAGGAGGCCCGACCTCCAGACACCATGACGGTGCTTCCTCCTCCCTTGCCCCTCCGTCTCGGATATCTATACGGGGGACGGCCGCGGGAGAGAGCCACGGTTCTCCCGCGGCGCAGCAACGTCCGCGCGGTCGGTGAGGGGTTCAGCTGGGGGGCTGGACCCTCCCAGTTACAACCGGCCGCGTGAAGGGGTGGTTGGCGTGTGGCCCGCCTACCACCCAACATCTTGGGTAGTTCCCAAAACCCAGTGCCGAGGCAGGAACGGGTCCTGGTAGCATCCTCCGGTTTTCCCAGGGCCCGCTCCAGCATGCCTGTGAGGTCACCGCGGAGTTTTCAGTCGGTGCGAACCCCACATAACCCCGTCTCTCCCCCCCAGAGAGGCGGGGTATACGCAGGAGTACTGGCGGACCCGGTCGTGTTCGACAAGAGTTCCCGGAGCAACCCCAGTAAGCGCGGAGGATAGCCACCGTGGGGTTTTAGCCGGTAAGAGTCCGGCACTATCCCATCGCTCCCACCAGGGCGGTCGGGTGTCCGTGAGGAGTTCCCCACGAAGAAAAAGAGTACTGGAGGAAAGGTTGAGAGAAGAATTGGAGGGGAAGGGGATTCTGCCATCAAATCAAACAGGGTTCAGAAGAGGGATGGGAACAGTGGACAACATCTATGTACTTAATTATTTAATAAATAGACATGTAGTGGGGAAGGAAAGAAAAATAGTGGTGCTGTTCGTCGATTTCAGAGCAGTGTTTGACTCGATGAACAGAGAGATATATTGGCAAGGACGATGAGGGAACGGGGAATAAGGGAAGGGTTGGTTAAGAAGTGTGAAGAGGTGCTGGAGAAGACAATAGGGGAAGTAAGAGTAGGGAATGTGGAACGGGAGCAGTTTTGGACGAGGAGGGGGGGTAAGACAGGGGTGTCCGATAAGCCCATGCCTATTTACGATACTCCTGGCGGACATAGAGATGGAGATGTGAAAAGGAGGGGTGGGAGGAGTGATGCTGGATGGGAAAAAAATATATACGCTGGCGTATGCGGACGACTTGACTGTCGGAGGAAGACGAGGAGAATATGAAAGCAATGATGGGTAGGCTGGAGAAATATGTAAGGGAAAAAGGATTGGAAGTCAACATGCATAAGACCAAGACAATGAGGTGCAGCAGGGGAGGCGGAGTTTGGAAGAAAGTAGACTGGAAGTGGGGAGGTGAGCAAGTATAAGTACCTCGGATATACGATAAGGAGGGATGAAAGGCAAGAAGAGCAGGTGAAGGAAAGAATTAAGAAGGGGACAGCAATATTGCGGCAAGTTTGGGGAATGGGGAAGAGGAAGTTTGCGGGGATTGGAGAATAAGAATCTGGTTGTTCGAAAGCTTGGTATGGCCAGTGATGAGCTACGGAGTAGAGATATGGGGATGGAAGGAGAGGGCAGAGATAGAAAGGCTGCAAAATAGGTACTCAAGGTGGCTCATGGGAGTAGAAACAAGCGCACCGGGGTATATGGTGAGGGAGGAAATGCAATGGGATAAGCTGACAGGAAGGGCAGGTATGAGAGCATGGGGCTATGAAAAGAAGCTAAGCGAAGGAAAAGGAGAATTGGCACGAAGGTGTTGGGAGGAAATTAAAAAACGGGAAAGAGAGGAGAGACTCTGGGAGCATGGGAAGAGGGGAGAAAAGAGTTCTATGTGACGAAAGGATGGGATATAGAGGAAATAGAAATGAGAAGAGAGAAGGGAAGCGAGTTGAAAGGAGAAGAACTGATATAGAGAGATAGAAGGGACAAGAACGAGTGGTATAACGAAATAAAAGAAAGAGGGGTCCCGGGATATTTGAAAAAGGGGCAGGGAGAGAAGCGATGGCAAAGGATAGCGAAATATAGACTAGGGAATGGAATGAAAGGAAGTGGATAGTGGATGGAGGAAAAAGATAAGGAATGTAGAATATGTGGAGAAGGAAGAGAGACATGGGAGCACATATGGGAAACATGCACAGGATGGGGGTGGGAAAAGAGTTGTAGGGTGGCGGTCGGTGAGGTACTAGGGGCAGAGGGAGAGGGTGAAATATGGATAAGGAAAATAGAATTATTAAGGGAGGAGTATGGGGAGGGAACGGAATGGAAGAATGAAAGGAGTGGAAGACTGAGCAACGGAAACGGAAGTCCAACAGTATGAGTGAGAAATGAGTGGATGGATGAGAGGGAGCGAGAGATAAGGTGTAGAGCGAATAGGGAGAAGGATAACAGACAGAGAAGGGAGTAGGAACAGAGGCGATGAGAATGGCAGAGAATCGAGCGCGGGAATAGGAATGAAACGGCATAGTGCGGCGAGGGCGGGCGTAGGTTAAGAAAATAGGGATAAGGCTGCAATTGCGAACTGTAACCCTAAGGGGAACAATAAAACCATATGTATACTTTTAAAAAATGTCGACAATTTCATGCACATGCATGGAAACTGCCACCGTATTCCCTCCTGCAGTCGATCGTTTGTCGCTGGGGCGGTCGCCCTGTAGGGCAAAAGTACGACGAGCTCGCTTTTCCCGGAATTCTCCTACCGGAGACCGATCTTGGTCTCTCCTCAATTATCTCTCTGTCGCGAATTCGGGAAGAAGCGAGGCTCGACGGCGGAGTGAAGTAACTGAGGCCCGGCTGGCTGCTCAGGTTCGAGGAGGGCGGGGATCTAAGGAAATCAGGATTTAGCCGCGAGGCAGGAAACTCACGCGACACGAGTTAGAATCTAACAGCCTTTTATTCACCCCGATGCGGCCGGCGATACAGCCTTAAATCTAATTACACCTAACCAGTTCGAGCTAGCGCGCGTTCGAACGTAGAGTATGAGAGCCGCTGTACAATCTATCCACGACGTGAGGAACGGTGTTCGTTGTAGAATATTCGCGAGTTGAGCGCTCTCTCGAAGGGGAGGAGAAGGTGTAGAATAAGAGTGGCTCTCGAAGAGCTACGAAGATTGAGCTACACGAATATCTAATACGTGCGGCGATGAAATCGGACAATAGAAGGCAAACGCTCGCTTTATCTACCGGCGTGGTAGACAACAGGTGGTGAGTCCGTAATGGTGGCCGAGCCGCGTGTTTGGCAAACGATCGCCCGCAAAACGCCGGATTTAGAGGTGACTAGACGAGTCGCCCCAAGGAAGGCAGAGCTACTAACAACGGGCTGAGGGCCCTAACATACAATACGACTAAGTGTGGAATCGCGAGAAATCGACACGGGGATAACAATTATAATGGCGGACGGCAGAACTGCGTGAGCCGTACCTTATTTCTCCTAACTGGCTCCTCGGCCTGGCCTCCTAAGGCTTGGCGTATGATACGGCCTTCTGGCGTTCGTCAAGTTACCTCTGTGCTTTCCGTTACTGCATCCACTATCAGGGTCACGCTTTAAGTGACGAGAGCGAGCCCTCCTCGCCTGAGTTCCTCGTGCGAAGCCCGGCGCCCCGGCCTTCGCGCGGTCCGGAGGTAGCAGGTTTACGAACGCCTTAACGTGCGCGCACCTGCCTTCAGAGAAGTTTCGGCCCCCGTCGGTTATCTTCAGGGCTCCTCCGTTCGTCCAGCCGCCCTCATGGCCACTCGGGCTGCCAGATATTTCCCCTCTCCCAGCCCGGCGCCAGGACACTTCTGGTCTTGGTTTGTTACCGGTGGCCGCATCCGCCGATACCTAAGTACCTCTCGGCGTTCGCACAGAAATTAATATAGAGCTCTTTCTCGCGGGCCTTCCTTGGAGCGACGGTGTGCTAAGCGGGTTACCCAGATTCGAGAGAGGGAGAGAGAGCGAGATCCTCGTTAGCGTCCGGCCTGCCTCGCGGGGGTACCGGGTTTTTGTGTGGGTCTATACTGTCCCGTCACAAAACAGTACGATTTCGTTCGTTTCAAGTATCAAATAAGAGATTAGGTAAATTAACGCTGATTCGAAAATTCAGTAGTACCACAAAAATATTTTGTCCCACGAAAGTATATTGAATTCAACAAAAATTATAGTTTTCTTTGACATTGTAAGATAATTCTATAAACAATTATATATTTCACTGCCTTTGCCACAGTCACCAAAAAATTAATGAAAATCATTCGCAACGAAAACCAAGCCACTACTCAGTTATAATATATTTTTAAACATACCTATTAAAAATATATTATACATATATATAATGTATTTTTATCAAACCATCAAACCATTTCTTCGTAATGTCGAAGTACTTACGGTTACACGATCACAATTCAAACATGAAATACTTGACACTGCTAGGTAAGGGTTGGTTGCAGCTTTGGGGTACAGAAACGGTATAGTAGAATTAATCATCAATAAAACATCTGATACTTCGCGGGCCCGGTTATTCACAGATGGAGTTTCAAGCCTACACACAAATTGCTGGGAGGTTTGTCCAAATGATTCGTCGTACCATCACAGATCCTTGGCGTTGTTACGAGCCAGGCTTCGCGAGTCCTAAATATGCTCTAAGATCGTGCTAAGGGCTATTTCACCTTAACCAGACTCAATACTGCTCATTGATCATGAAAGAATGCCCTAGGCTAAAGTTAAACCTTATTATTGCTCGCCGGATACACCTTGAGCGGTAAAAGTATATCATCGTGGGATCTTTTATTATTCTTTTCCTTATATGTGCTTAATTAAATCAAGGTTGACTGAACAGCAATTTTCCAATAAAGAAGCAGTGATTTTCTTAATAAAAACTAAAACAATATTCAATATATTCTGAATGAAAACACAATACAAAAATATATAATGAGAGTTTCAGCGGTAGTGAAATGTTGTTACAGTTTGCAATATACTTAAAGTGAAATCGTATTACGTTACGATATTGAACGGGGGAGAAACTAACGAAAGAACCATGACTTCCCTAACGTTCGCAATATGACACGATATACGTACGGTAATATTGGCTGGTTCGAAGGAGACTAATGCTCGATCTACTACGATGTTCTTCGCTGGTCCAAGTGACAGAGCTTCGGTGTCGATGAGAGTTCGGAACTGATTCCTCCGGCTTTCCACTAGAATTTAGAGCTTAAATACCCGAAAACCCAGTGAAAAGGGGGTATGGTGGGAGCATAGGGCGCCAAGGGTCTGACCATGCTTGAGTTCTAGGAACTACACAGATGCACCAAGTGCACGCCGCGTTGCTCCCCTACTAGAAACTCATTAAAACTAGAGATAAGACGGAACGAAGGAGTCGAAGTCACAGTTTTAAGGCTCGAAAAATACGCAGGAATATGCTATGTAGGAAGCTAGCGAGTTATAATTACTGAATTTACGTATGAAATAATGTTAAGGAAAGTAGTCCCAGAGGGTGAATATATAACAGCGTATTGTTCAACGTACGAATGTCATGTCTTTGCAATTTATACCGGATGCTGCGTTCGGTCTATTCGAAAGCTATTCGATACTTCGGCAATGATCGAAATTCGGCTAACTCAGTGTTTCGGATAGTGTTTAAAATCATTCATATTGCGCATCTAATTGGTCAGCTCCGTCGATCAATCACCCGATCTATCCGCTCCACTCCGAATACTACCAGCATTTTCGGGGAAGTTCCTTCCGGAACTGATGTAAGTGCTGGAAGATTCGAAAGGGGTGCAAGGTATAAATACCATTCCCGCAGAACCGGTTCCGGGTACTCGGAACACGGAAGTGATTAATAGCTTTCGGTCTTGGTGCTAGCTCACCTCAAAAGTTATGAGGGATTATCGCCTAGCTGTGTTCACATCTAAGTGTAATTCGGAAGGAAATAGAACAACAACTCCGGTATTGTTAAAAATTATAAGTATTTTGTTAAAAGTGAGACAAGCGACAAACTAATAAACAGGACATTCGCCGGACATTCGCCGGACAAAGGCCAAGCTTCCTCTCCAAACCTCGAACCCTCTGGACGCTTTTTACTGGGCGCCAGGCCCCAAAATCTTGAACACTATTTATAAGAATTTGCAATCCAGAGGAGATGGACTACTCGAGGAGGAGAGAAGGCTCGATTGGATCATTGAACATCTGGAATTAACAATGCCGGTTAAAGGCGGGCGATGAAAGCCGCGATTACAAAGGAATCCACTAGCTCGATATAACGGGCGATCTGCTTGCGGATCTCGACAACAAGTAGCAAGATGGGGTCTACGTTGTCCGACTAACGCAGTCTATTATGCATACCACGCGACTCAGATGCGACTTGCGAAGTCGTTCCAAGAAAGGCAGGGCTTTTCGAACTGCTAAGGCAAACTCTAAAAATGCGAGGAACCTGACTACTGGGCTCGAAACTTTTACGGAAATCTCCTAGGGATAGGGCGGACGAATGTGAAGCTTACCGCAAAACTACGGCCGATAGTTGCAGGCCGTCCTAATCTCCAGGTACGCTGGCAGGGTGTTTTTGCCAGTCGTTTGGCGTATATCTACTTCCGTTAATATATATAGTGTGACGTGGCAAATTTTTGCCCGTCACGATAGCCAGTGTCTTGCACGTCTTCGGACACGCTCGGGGCATGGGGTGGGGATAGGCAACTCGGCGGGCTCACTCGAGCGCGCCATGGGATGCCCGGCGTCGCGATTTTCGTATTTCTCGCGTTATTATGCTTTTGGGATTATAGCGGAGCAGCAATTCCTCGTAAGAAGAAAAGAAAAACAACCTTTGGATCGGCGGGCTACTCATCGCCGCGTAGCCAGGGCCGCATCACGAATCACCTGCTGAAAATAAGAAGATGACTTCTCGGCCGCTACTGCACTTGCCTGCTACGGACAGGGCTTGGGGGTGCGGAAGAGCCGGCTCCATTGTTCCTCTGTCCTCGCCGTTGATCCACCGTTGTGGCAACGTGCAGGGGTTCCTGACATTTTCGTGACTTCCATTCGCGGAGCACACCTTAGTGCACGCTACATGAATGGACATTGGTGTTGTTGGCTGGCAGAGGAATTGCCAGCCAGAAAGATTCCTGCCTTCAATTAGGGCAGGGAAACCAAAGGGTTACTTGCGGCCCTGCCAGAGTTCTGGCGCGAGCCAGAGCTCTGTTTGGTTCAATTCGGGGAAGCGGCGGTTTTTGGCCGAGCTGCCGAACTCCCGCGAACTTACGCCGCGCAGATTAGCGGGTACCGAGAAGTCATTGGTAAGAACGGCAAGTACCCCTGAGCCAATCAGGGGGTGGTGGTACGTCATGAGGAACCAATCCTCGAGCCCTCGGGGCGCTAGGCATTCCTATAAAATAGGACATTTTCGGCCGAAAATTTATTCTTCTTCGTTCTTCCTTCGACGCCAGCAGTTATCAAGATTGTGTCAAAATCCAGCCGAAGCCTTGCTCCAGCTCCGAAAGTGCCGAGGATTTCGCCGACTTCCTCCCTGGGTGCGGAATTGGTGAGCTGAGATTTCCTGTGCTGCTTATTACTTCATCGGGAATATTGTATCGCTGATATTATTGCTATCGCCCGCCTTCACCATCCTCATACGTTGTGGTTACGTTCGAACATCGCGGCGGCCTGCGGACGCCATTTCGTGAAACGCTTGGTGGCGAAGCTAAGCAGCGACGACTACAGCCTTATTATATTAATTGTGAGATTATCGATCGACTATGTTGTGAATATCGCTCTTTCTCTGAGTCGCGAACCTCCCCCTCTCTGCTGAGATTAGCCGACCTTTGAGTCTATCGTGGAGAACTTGAGGTTTGCCTGGGATTTAAGTATCGTCCGTGTGAATATCGTTCGAGTGAATATCGTCGTGTGGCTATCGTCCGTGTGAATATCGTCCTCGCGAATATCGTTCGAGTGAATATCGTACGTGTGATTATCGTCCTCGCGAGTATCGATCGCGCGATCATCGTTCCATTATTGCGGATCTTTCCATTATTGTGATTATCGCTTTCCGCGGGATTATCGTTCGCGTTTGCCGCTCGTGAGTCTATCGTTCGTCTCCGTCTATCGTTTGCGTATCACCGCCTGCGCGACCCCAGGCGGTGATACGCATCCCAGGTAACCCTAGTCCCTTTTCGGTATTTGGTGCCTCAGGATTGTACGACAGCTATTAGAAAACTGTACGGAAGAATTACTCCGAGGGGCCAATAAACAATATCAGTAAAAAAACAAAGTTGTCGAAGGATTGTTTTTTTTGCACTTGTATCATCGTTCTCCTGCGTTTTTAAAATTGGTTTCTTTGTGACGACCAAGTCCCGCTACCTCTAGGGGAACCCCTACCTATCCCCGAGCGCCCCGGCGCCCGTGAGTTATAACTCCGGGACACAAGCCCCCGAATTACGTCACAATACTTAATAATATAATACTTCAGTTCGATAATCCGCTAATCAGCTCTCTTTCTCTCAGTCTCTCTCACTGTCGCACTAATACAGAAAAATTGATCGGATACAGTGGTCGCAATGACGATCGCAATTTGAGTGACAAGAGAGAGCTCCTAATTTGCGTAAATCTCCTTGTGACTCCCCCGGTTAGGAGGTGTCGAAACCGATCGTGCGCGTTAGGACGGATTCGAACCCTCGTATTCGCATTCGGCGGTCTTGCGCCACTAGTCAACTAATTCTTCAGGTGGGACGGGCCTCCAACTCCTCGTCTGGGCGTTCTTCCGTCAGCGACCAGTCCTCAAGGGCATCTCCGGTTTCCTCCGGGTGGGCCCCAGCTCATCCGGCCTCGCAGGTTGCGCTTTCCTGGTAGCCGGAGTCTCCTCCTCTCGTAACATTCGAGCCGTTCCACTAGGCGAACGTGCCTTCTGCGCCAACCTAATTGCCTCCCGGCGCACACTGGGGTTCAGAAGCCTTAAAGCTGTATACACGTTACTTGGTACTATTTTTGCAATCAGCAATAATCTATGCATGTTTAGGATTAAGTCATACTATTTAGCTAATGGCAACATAAATAATAAGAACCCTATCGGGCCGGCCCGTTTGAACTCCGCACTCTAAGGACTCTCCTCCTTCCGCTCGCTTTCGCTTCTACTTATCGAACGTTCTGGAGACCTTGGCGTGCGCGAGTCGGATTGGCTTGCTCGATCAGATTCGTATTAGACGGCCGATCATCATAGCCACTTCTATTGACGCCTCTAAGATAAAAGTCGGTTCCTCGCAACGACGGATCTCTTTTCTTGCTTCGAGTCACAGCGCGCGCTTCATTTCTGCAAGTATCTCTCGAAAAGGTGACTAAAAGCTTCGAAGCAGTGATTGAGCCACTCTTCTCACGTTTCTCAATTAAGCATATCCATTTTATTTATAATAATCAATAGTGAACTGAACAGAGACAAACTACCTTCAACAACTTTTATTTAAAACCTTATAACTATACAAATAGTAACAATGCATAATAAACAAAAGAATAACAACATCATGTGCTGCATGTTTTACGACTTACTTGCAGAGAACACGATGTTGTTATTGTGAAGTTATTTCTCGCAATAATATAAAAATACTTTATCAACGGAACTTTCATGCTCAAATATGTAGTCAGATAATTGTAACTCTAATTTCCCAACGAGTATGACGTAATTTAACATAAATCGTTGCATAAACATGCGGCTATAATATATTTATTTTTTAAAATTAACTACAAAAATATATATAAAATTTATTGTGTCTAAGTTGGTCCCAGTTTTATTCTTTATATTTTTTAAGGGAATAATTCTTGCAGTTTGTTCCTGTGTTTTTCTTTTTTGTTGTTTCTTTTTGCATTAGAACTTTCTCGATAAACGTCAATGTTAAAAAAATCAGTCACGGAGCCAACGAGACACTTTAACAGCGTTCTGTTGCAGCCAGTTTAAGATGGGGTTTTACTGAGCTATCTTAACCGCAGATTATACACTTGCATCAGATTCTTTTGATATTTTATGTACTCATTTCAGTAATACACAACAATATCTGTAAATATCATTACTTTTGTTACTTGCGCCAAAAGGCGCTAGGTATACTCGTTCTGCCACACCAACGTCGGGTGCCGAAGTACTGTCGGTAGAAATCGGCTGGGTTCGGGGGAGGTCGGAAGAACTCGGGGAAGTTCGTGGAGATTCGATTTCTGCGAATACGAATGGTCTAAAGCAGCAGTACAGTTTTCATTTCAAAACGCTCTGCGACGAAATACTATTACAAAAATTACTTTCTCGACTCTATTCGTAAATAGGCGAGTACTCTCCAATATTATGAGAAGGTCTGGAAATAGAGATATCGATGAACAATTAACTTGTTTGAACGAAGAAGTTTGGAAAAGAGCAAGCAATGAAGAACATTTTCAAGTTTTAAACAAGAAGCTATCCTACTTCAAATCCGAATTTAAATCTCATTGGGCCAAGTCATGCAGAATAGGAGAGAGATTTCTAAAAAATAATGCAAATTGGCTGGATACGGACATATCATGCCCTGGTTCATCGGCGAAGAAACGCGGTCGTCCTACAATCCCTTTTGAAAAAAGTGCGGAGCATACCAAGCGTCAGAAGACAAAGGAATTAAGAGAATCCACTCCCCTAGCTGTATTAAGTTACGTTACCCAAATGAGTTTAAGGGCAACAGGATAAGCACAGGCATTCAAATTATTGACAACAAATTATTGATAACAACGCGCGCACTCAGATATAGGGAGACTTATGAACAGTTTCAGGCATCGCAGTGCCAACGCATGACAGGTGAAGACGCCCTAGCAGTTTTGGTGGATGCCAAGCTATCTCGTCATCAGTACAATGGACTAAGAATGAATGCACCACAAATATTTTGGTTATACAACGTTGTTCAAGCAACAAAAAGGTAATGGCATCGCAAACGGGAGCATATATTAATCACCTCAACTTTCATAGAGGTTACTCTACAAGCTCTACCCGACCATACCGTAGAGCGGTTACTTTCACCCAGAAAATTGTGATCGATACATTACTGGACAATGAAGTTGACAAGTTGTGTTTGTACACGAAATTGGTCTTTGACGGTAGCTCTGGCCATAGTCCATACAATCAAGCTTTTGATGGATCTGAAGCCAATGGTTCGGCTGTTTTTATTACATGCTGTAACGAAGCTTCCCGAACAAACATAAGCTCTAAGACATAAGACATTCACGATGAACCTGCAGTGAGGACTGTTGTGTAGAACATAACAGATGGGTAGGAAGTGATAAGCCCTGCCGCCGAGGATGAAGAAGCAAGTGTAGAGAACCTCCAAAACGCTCAACAGATGCTGCTGATCAGGAGGCCAGGAGAGTGCAGAGGTATTTTTGTACGTGAGCACGCGATCCAGGGCGGAGCACGGAGAACATATCCTTGGCGTTGGCGTGGAGACCCATGAGAGCCGAGGGTGGCCGAAGGTAGAATAGCGCAGGTAGAGAGAGAAACAGGGTCAGTTATTTTTTCATAAAGTGCGGCTGCGCTACTTACTAAGATTTAGTAATATACAGGCGTCAATAAAAGACGGAGCTCTGGAAGCTTTTGTGCGATTTAGGAAGCCGTATAACTTTCAATTGCCAAGAGAAACTTTTCGCGACTTCTCGGAGAAGCATTATTAAATGTTCCGCTATGTCGGACTGACTCGTGCATTACAAAAGACTACAATGAAGGAATACGAGAATGGAGCAGGATGCTAACATTGCGAAGTTGCTCCGAAACACCTTTTCGTTTAAAAATAAGTAGAAAATAGTAGATTGTGATACAAGTGCGGAAAGTTGCCAAATTCCAGATGCGTGAAGTTGCTGCATGAGCCAAAGGCGTAGCGGCATTGACAGGAGGATGACTGTGGAAGTTCATAAACACACGAGTCCCCCTGTCAATGCTGCGTACGCTAAGGCGAATGATGTAAACTCACGGGTTTGGAGGTTGATTGCCTTACGCACTAGTAGGAAACTATTCTTTATGCAATGAATACTGCAAAAGTTCACTTTGATTGAATCGGCAAGAAATGACTTCACGCATCTGGTGATTGGTCACTTTCCGCGCTTGTATCACAATATACTATTGCTGTCCCTGTGGAGCATGAGAGCTAAAAATTAGTATGAATAAATGTGAAGCAATAGAATTCCGCCCATCAGCTGACAGATCCGAAAGCAATATTCGTCAGAAATAGGAGGCTCGTTTTGACCAAGAAGATCCAAAGCTAGCTTTTACATGCATTCTTCATAAAAAGAAGATAACGTAGTTGAGACTGTGCATTACAGAGAAATCTTCATTTACAGTCATATTGAACTGTTTCTCCAGAGCAAACGTTGCATGAATAGGTCTTCGCTCCTTGTTTTATTCTAAATACTTAGATAGTAGAGTCAAAGTCTTTGCGTATGATTTTTACTTAGGGAAAAAGAAGAGACACCTGTACAACGATGAGAGTAGAAGGCGGGCATTGATGTGAAATAAATTAGTAAGTTAAAACTTGAATTGTACACTGCGCCAGAAAGTGCATGGTTTGCGCAACTTTTTCAGGCGTTTAACCTGGCACGCTCCAGAGAGCTTGGCAGGTGCACCTCCCGCCCTTGAGGGTAGTTCCAGGAAACTGGCTACTGTTAGTCTCGATACCAATCCGGCAAGGGCATCCCTCTTTTCCATGGTGTCTGGGTAGAACAAAGCTAACACGAAATATATAAAAGCGAATGCCGAACCAAGCTCAACTCACCTTTCTCGAGATTTTCGAGCAGCACGCACTCAGCAAGAACAGCATCAAGAATTCACCCGGTTTTGGACGAAATGACAACCTGGATTCTTATGTGAATCGGAAGCATTACCATTCCATGCAGGTAGATATAGATATTGTTACGCGCAGAAGTCGTAGTCCGCGTAAGTGGCATAGAAACTCGGAGACTAGATTATAGAAATGGGATGTATATTTGGGGAACGATATAAGATGCGTGCACAAAGGACGGGATCCGGGATTAGACTGACAGATATATTCCGCTGTTAGTCAGACGAAGAGCGAGTCGTCAGGGACACTCTTCGCAACTTCCGGCCAGGCATGTTGGTTGTTTGGTACGAATGGGGTAGCAGGGGAGCTACGCCCGCACTCATCTGGGAGGGACCTCTCGCTGCCGACGGTCATCCGACAGATCCTCGGCAGCGAGAGGTCGTGGAGGGCCTTCCTCGCTTTTTGCGAGGAAGTGTTCTCCCAAAAGGAGGAGGCGAAGCGGCGGCGGGAGAGGACGGACCCCTTCCGTCTGGGGAGGGCCCGTCCCCGCCGCCGCCCCGCACGGGGGGACGCAGTTTCCCCCAACTAAGTTTGGCGACCCGGATCCGCCGGTGGGGTTTCCCTGCCGGTTGGCCGGGCATGTGCCAAGGGGCCGCGAGGCGGCAGAGTGGTGGCTCTGTCGCCTCCGCAAAGCGGCCCCGTGGCGGAGCGTGGCGTGTAGTGGTCGCACGTCCCGCCCAGGAGGTATTAGTAGTGCGGGAGGCACGGTTCCCTCCTCCTTCACCGTTGACGAAGGAGTGCGGCGAGCCGTGTCTCCCCGCGAGTGGTGGGGTACGCCTCCCTCCCTCGTGAAAGCGAGAGAGGCGATGGCCATTCCCCCACCACGAGACGGGCCCCCACTAGGGGGCGGGCGCGTGGCGGCACCGGTCGTGTTCTATCAGAGTTCCCGGTGTCGCCCCAGTAAGCGCTGAGGATGGCCACCGTCGGGTTTTAACCGGTAAGAGTCCGGCACTACCCCGTCGCCCCCACCAGGGTGGCGTTGTGTCCATGAGGATTTCCCCACGTAAAAAAAAGGCCCGCACCCGTCACGGCCGAAGCGGTCGGGTGTATGACGCGCCAGGCCCGGCAAGTCCTGCTGGACCAGTGAAGAGCGTGGCTGTCCGAGCCGCGCAACATCGCCAGAAGGGCTGTCGGGACTATCCTCCCTTCCTTGACGGAGTGGGTGGAGACATGGCGTCACCTACAGGACGTGCCAGATGCTCTTAATTGATTAAATCTGGGTTACTGGGAAAAGTAATTTTCCCATACAAACACGTATATTCACAATACTGTTTTTGGCGACCTCAGCTTTTCATTTGTAAATACCAAACGGGTAAAAATAGCCGGTTGCTTTATAGCCCTCTATTACTTATTACCATTATTATCTACATCACACACGTGCATTCAGTTTGAGTCTTCGACGATTTCTGTTTTTGATTTTTAAACAATGAACGGTTGAAAATAAATTATATGTCATTTTGTTCTTCTTTTTACACACTATTTTTTGTGTAAAATTTAAGAAATTTAGATAACCACAGTACGTGGAATTTCAGAAATGTATTTTTATTTATTATTATTTTCGATTTTTATGGGAGAAATGGTTCGGAATTAAGGGTTGGGACTTTATTATGATAAATTGTTCTGTGATAAATTCCTCGAACGATAAAATGTTCATGCGTTAATTTGTTTGCTGATGAATTTTGTATGCGATAAATTGTTGTACAATAAACTGTTTATACGATGAATTGTTCATACGATAAACTGTTTATGATAAATTGTCCGTAAACCCTAAAGTAAGTCTGTTCAATATAATTTTAGGCTCTTCGCAATCTGCGAAGCAACTATAAAATGCTCCAGCAGTTAGTACACGAATTGTAAGTTACAGAATTTCTAGACTAACTCTAGCGAACTATAGGGAATTCTAGAATTTTCCTACGTGCGCACAGAACTCTTGCAGAATAGTGGCAGCGTGCTCTTGTCGGATCGGGAAGTAGTATTGAAAGAATTTTACTATCAGATAATACAGTGCCCAAAAATGTATTCCGTGATCATAATTTAACAGTTTGATTTCGTGACGAAACAGTAAAAAGTATCACGACTTGCACGTGAAGTAAAAAGACTTTTGCAAGTTTCGGTTTGTATGATGTAATTGAAGAATCTTGAAGGAAAAGGATTGTAATATATTTTTACATACATATATTGGGGTGGTCCTTAAAAAAAAATTCCGTTGGATACCGTCAAATAGGATTCAAATGATAACAAAAAAATTCACAAATTTTTTCAGATTTTTATTTCATTCCCTTCGTCTCCCTATATTTATTGAGAGTGTTACGAGCCAGGCTTCGCGAGTCCTAAATATGCTCTGAGATCGTGCAAAGGACTATTTCACCTTTGCCAGACTCGAGTCTTCTAGTTCCCAATCGGCCCTATATCAATCCTGGGATCGTGCTAAGGGCTATTTCACCTTAACCAGACTCAGGTCCCTATTCTCCTGTTTACCCCTTTATACTAGTTACTTCCAAATAACTCAGAACAGAACTTGGGATCGTGCTAAGGGCTATTTCACCTTAACCAGACTCAAGACTGGACCTTGTTAATTAAAAGAATGGCTAGTTACTTTCAGTAGCTCAGAACAGGTCTTGGGATCGTGCTAAGGGCTATTTCACCTTAACCAGACTCAATCCTGCTCATTGATCATGAAAGAATGCCCTAGGCTAAAGTTAAACCTTACTATTGCTCGCCGGATACACCTTGAGCGGTAAAAGTGTATCCTCGTGGGATCTTTTATTATTCTTTTCCTTATATGTGCTTATTTAAATCAAGGATGACTGAACAGGAATTCCAATAAAGAAGCAATGATTTCCTTAATAAAAACTAAAACAGTGATCAATATATTCTGAATGAAAATACAATACAAAATTTATAATAATGAGAATTTCAGCGGAAGTGAAATGTTGTTACAATATACTTAAACTGAGTTCGTATTACGTTACGATATTGAACGGGGGAGAAACTGACGAAAGAACTGTGACTTGCCTAACGATCGCGATATGACACGATGTACGTACGGTAATATTGACTGGTTTCGAAGGAGACTAATGCTCGATCTACTACGATGTTCTTCGCTGGTCCGAGTGACAGAGCTTCGCTGTCGATGAGAGTTCGGAACTGATTCCCCCGCTTTCCACTAGAATTTAGGGCTTAAATACCCGAAAACCCAGTGAAAAGGGGGTATGGTGGGAGTATAGGGCGCCAAGAGTCTGACCATGCTTGAGTTCTAAGGAACTACACAGATGCACCAAGGGCACGCTGCGTTGCTCCCCTACTAGAAAGCTATAAACACTAGAGATAAGACGGAACGAAAGGAGTCGAAGTCACAGTTTTAAGGCTCGAAAAATACGCAGGAATATTCTATGTAGGAAGCTAGCGAGTTATAATTATTGAATCTACGTATGAAATAATGTTAAGAAAAGTAGTCCGAGAGGATGAATATGTAACAAGAGTACAAAATAAAATCCACGATTTATAAAGTAAAATTTTTAGCAGAAGTTGCTTCTTTCTTGCATCAAGAAATATTTTACAATATTCACTGACGATTTGCAGCACGAACATTTTTTGATCTTACTTTCCTAGTTAAAATATAGTTATATTCGGTGAACAATTGGACTTGTGGAGCAGATGATCCTCATGGAGTACCCCATACATGATTTTTTAATTTTGCACTGAAAAGAGAAGATGGAAATCACTGAATATTCGAAATCATAGATTTTATACCACGGATTAACCGTGAAATCAAATTTAATGTAGAATATTGTGAGTAAGTATATTTTCGAATAATTTCAAAATTACCGGTCAAATAGGGAGACGAGGGGAATAAAACATAAAAACTAAAAAAATTAGAGCATTTTTTGTTTACCATTTGGAGCTGATTTGTCAGGCTCCAACATGAAAATTTGTTAAGAGCTCAAATAAGGACTACCCTAATATATATATATATATATATATATGAAGCAAACAATAGTTTAATCCAACAGCAAGACCTTCGAAATTATTTCCAAATATTACACTTGATAGGAGGATTCATCGCTTTATCCTTAGGACACCGGAAAGCTGTTTGGAAGAAATGGCTGTTCTGGACTGCTCCGTTCACTCTGACGGAGTGAAGACTATGTTTGAATGTTTCAATGTGATGCTTGGCAGCAGCTTTAGATGCAATTTTCCCACACATTGTCTACAAATAAAAATGACATGAATGCTTAAAGAGCTCACGATAGTATTGAATCCAAACTTTCGCATTCGAAGTTGTACTTACATTGGCGAATGAAATGAAGAACATTTGCTCGCAACTATACTTTTCGAAATAAGGTAGTGTTCGGCAAATGCTAATGTCTTTCTTCTCCATAGTATGATATGACTGGAATGCAGCATTTAACCCCATAACATCAGGAATGTCTTCCAGATGGGATTTCTTATTGGCCATCTATAGGCATAGTGAGATTTTGGATAATGTCATAAATAGAAATGTTAGTTCAGGCTATTTGTGTGAATGATACCTTCGTGGTTTCATGGTACTTTAATTGGAATTCTCTTTGCGTTTCCTTCTTGAATGCATCGATAAAGCATTTTACGCGTGCTTTACACACATCGCGTATTTTGCTAGGCCACCACCGAATTATGTTATTACCACTTGTGTACTTTCCACATTCATGGATAATGTGATACAATTCGTGTCCAACGACAAATCCTATAGCTCCATAATTATATACGCTGGAAAAATGGAAATTTCATCAGTATGATGGATTCTAGAATAAAAAGTTGCAACCTACTTTGGTAAACTTGAATCAAAGAACGGTGGCCGAAGCAACGACGACTTGATGACTGAAAAAACCAAGCAAGCTACACTTATAATTAAACGGATTCCGTGAAAGCATACTTACATACGACAAGTTTCTCTATATTGAGAAATGCCTCCGCTTGGACAGGATTATTTAATGGGCTTTCGGAGCTGGAAAGAAGATTAACCATGTATAAAACGAAAAAATTATTAATTTTAAGTTTTAAATGGGGTTTCGAAGAACATACTGTATGTCGTTAGAAGGATCATCATACCACGGAGGATACCCTATCCAAGTTTTAATGTTATGAAGCTTTTCCGTTGTGACCGCTTTGGTTCGGTGGTCCAGCCAGGTTGAATTATTTATTTGCAATTCTATGGTATGCTTTAAGTTACTTACCAGTTCTGTCATCTTAAACGAGATATGTTTGTCATGAGATATCGTTTCGAAATTGCAAAAATTCGTTAAATTAAACCTATCCGTACAGGATGAGAGATATTTTTATTAAACCACTTTTCCTGGAGGATTTTTCCAATTGGGCCCCACATGTTGTGATGTTTAAGACACGTCTCCCATCTAAAAATATTTCATTTTTGATAACTATCGAATAAATTGTTCGAGGAAAAAGCGGTACCTCGCAATATCTTGTCTAATGTAATCCACAAGATCAGTTGGTTCAATTGATGTTCTTTCCAACAGATCTTCCATAACTGTCGTGAACATCGTATGCCTTTCAGCAAAATATATCTCCATATGGTCGACTGAGAAGGTTTATATTGTTATAGCAAGAGGGGCATTATACCAATAAAAGTGGATGCAGAATTGTAATACCAAGGACTTCCTCGGGTGTGGAGCTTAATAATTTGTCGAGGTCCTTGAAATATCCTTCCTGGTGCACTGTAGTTATCCGCATATCCTGCTTCGGACCCTTCGGCACCACAGACAATATAGTCCTAATAATTTTCTCCCACGGCATCTACGAAAATATGTTCCGAAGCATGAGATTCTCAGACTTCTCGTTCAAACATATTAATTTAATTTCTCTCTACCCCTGATTGCTTGGCCCTGCCAGCTGCAAACCCTTTGAACCACTTTTCGAATTCGTGAGGGGACATGTGCTTGAATATTAATTCACGTCTGTTTTGACTTAATAAGATCATCTGTCATAAAAATAAGCGGCAGAAAAATTATCGTGCGCAACAAAAAAATGGTACACAATTACCTCGTTGAACTGACGTCTGAACTTGATGAGTGCTTTAATTTTTGCGTTCAGAGTGGAATCTGTACCCGATAGCTTCAAGCTCTTCATTAACAGATAGAGAAACTGCTTGTAATTTTCTTCTTCCTCGGATTTCCACACGTTATGAAAAATAGCACCATAAGGACTAATCAACTCCCGCACCTGGAAGGATAACCGAGCTTGTTTTAGGAAGAATGAGAATCTTAATGATGGTAGATCTCCTGATGCTGGTGAAATCTTACGATGAGTAGGGGTATCAGTTCTTTCGGACGTAAGGCATAAGTATAGTAATGGAAAAATGGCGACTCTCCGGTTAGTTTCAAATATGCTTCGTGAATATCCCACATAGATTTCTTTCCGAATCGGCCTACTTTGTTAATTTGGGTCCCAATCTCTTTCGGACTTTTTCTACCGTAAGAGGCTGCAATACAATTAATCAAAAAATTATTAAAACTCGAGCGTGAATATTGCTAAATGTTAAGATAATAGAATTTACGTTGTTTCATGCAGATATTATAGAAATATTTTACTCGCATCAATTCTTGGTCCGGTATATTACCGGCTGGCTTTTCGAGGATTTCTGAAATCGTTCTGAATATATAAGACATCAGGTGTGAGTGTACCATACTGTTTGCTAACCTCGAAGATCTGTCAATATCCGCTTCTCCATTACATTATGTATTGTCCATTCCGCTAAATGTCCTGGCGGTTTGTTCTTCACATGCCAAGCACCACAAACAAACGAGTAAAAGTCATCGCATGGGTTCACCGCAGGGTTCAAATTCTCGAAGTACAACTTACCTACTCGTCAAATTTTTAAAAAAAAAGGTTAAAATACTTTAGTGCAAAGTAACATAGAACATGGAGCACTGTTCTTACTCATTTTCAAACACGCGTCGCTTTTGCATATTTTTTCTACTTTGTTATTTTCTGGTTCCCATATTCCGCATATCACGAACGATGATTGGGAGAGAAATAAGAGAATACTGTCGAATTTGAAATCGATTCATATTAATTCTTCATTATAAAACGTGAGACGATACTGAAACTAGATTATTCACTACAAACCTACAGGCGAGAATCTTTCGAATCATGATACCACGATTTACAAAGGACTTATTAACAGACGAACGTAACTACGTGTGACACCACTACTCAGCACCGCCTTCCACTGGTCACAACAGACTTTAGGGCGACAAAAAATCTGCTTTACGCTATGAGGAAGTCTTAAACTCGATGACACGCTTGAAAACCGCGATAAGACAATATGGAAAATTGAATTGTCACGTTTACTCTACAAAATTACGCATACGATGTACGCATGCAATCGAAAGATTCGTACAGGAACTATTAAAGCTATGAATGATAAAATAATTTAGTTTGCCAACAAGCAGTAACTATTAGTTTACAAGTAGGCAAATTTCAGGAATAAGAAAAACTGAAGAGCTTACGTTAGGGGTACGATACTTTATTGTTGTGTCAGGCACGAGCGTTTCCTTCCGACTGCTAGAGATGCTCTCGTTCGCTATAGGTATGTTACAAGCCAGGATTCGCGAGTCCTAAAATATGCTCTAAGATCGTGCTAAGGGCTATTTCCGTCAGACTCGAGTCTTCTAGTTCTCAATCGGCGCTATGTCAATCCTGGGATCGTGGTAAGGGCTATTTCCCCTCCTCCTTAACCAGATTCAGGTCGTTATTCTCCTATTACATCCTTTTATACTAGTTACTTTCCATAACTCAGAACAGAACTTGGAATCCTGCTAAGGGCTATTTCACCTTAACCAGACTCAATCCTGCTCATTGATCATGAAAGAATGCCCTAACCTAGAGTTAAACCTTACTATTGCTCGCAGGATACACCTTGAGCGGTAAAAGTGTATCGTCGAGGGATCTTTTATTATTCTTTTCCTTAATGTGGTTATTTAAATCGTGATTGACTAAATAGGAATTTGTTATGAAGGGACAGTGATTTTCTTAATGAAAACTAAAACAATGTTCAATATATTCAGAATGAAAACACAATACAAAATATGAATAAGAGTTTCAGTGGTAATGAAATGTTATTACAGTAAATTTAAAGTAAGTTCGTATTACGCTACGAATTGAAAGGGGGAGAAACTAACGAAAGAACTATAACTTCCCTAACGATCGCAATGCGACACGATGTACGTACGGTAATTCTAACTGCTTCGAAAGAGACTGGTGCTCGATCTACTACGGTGTCCTTCACGGGTCCGAATGATGGAGCTTCGGTGCCGAAGAGAGTTCGGAACTGATTCCCCCGCTTTCCACTAGAATTTAGAGCTCACATACCCGAAAAACCCAGTGAAAAGGGGGTATTGTGGAAGTATAGGCGTCAAGGGAGTGTTTAAGCTTGAGGTCTAAGAATTCAAGGGGGCCAAGAGTGCACAGCTGCATAGTGCACTCCTATTAGGAATTCGGAGGAATACTAAAGAAATAAGGTGGACCGAAAGAGTCGAAGTCACAGTTTTAAGGCTCGAAAAATACGCAGGGAAATTCTATGTAGGAGACTAGCGAGTTATAATTATTGAATCTACCCATGAAATAAAGCTAATAAAAGTAGTCCGATAAGGATGAACATGTAACAATGTTTCACGTGGTTGCCCGTGAGTTATTTTACATAGGTAATTGTTTTTGAAGTTCTGCCTGATTTTTTTTGGATGCTGGTTGTAAATCGTTTGCACAGTTCGCTTATGTTTGGTGTGGGTGGTCGTTTGCATAAGTATATTATATCGTGCAAGATATTATTGATAGAGTGTTCTTGTTTAAGTATTTGTTCCATATCCCCGTGTATTGCTACTTTCCAGGTGTCGCGATATAGTTGGAGGTGTCCCAGCTCTTCAAAATATATTCCTGGTTGGTGTTTGAGTTTGCCGCTAGTAGAAGAAGTTGGCTGGAAGCGATGCATTCGTCAGTTCTGTTGCATGGTGGGGAATCAAAGCTTACATTGCTAGAATTTCCGGGATCTCTGGGTCGGGTTCTTTCTTCTTTTGCTTGGCTTCTGACTACCATTGTGCCAAAGGCTTTTAAGTAGATCGGTCTTTTTTGGTTTGCATATTTAGGTTCTTAAGTTCGAGGAGTACGAGATGAAAGGTGTTTATGGCAGATTCGTAAGTCCAGCATGTGTGAAAGGTGTTTATAGCACATTGGTAAGTCCAACATGTTTCTTTTTGTATGTGTTATTAGTCTATTCTTTTTCAAGTGTGTGTGTGTTTCTGATTACAGAGTGTCACGTGGAGCGACCGACGGAGGGTGGATGGCCGACCCGTCGGTTTTGGGCGGCGTACCGATGCGTGGAAGGTGCCATCGGTTATGGAGGCCGGCTTCATGGAGGTGGCCCAAGAGGACGTGGCGTATCAATCAGATATTGTTCGTGGTGGAGGGCAGCGGGATGGTTGTCCTCACTGCCAAGACGACGTATGCATATGTGCGGCACCTCCTTCGCTGCGTGGGGGCCACGGTTATAATAGAGACTGTCGTAACAACATCATTGGTCTATATTATCACAAGTGTGTATTATTATTATTATATTATTGTGCATTATTGTTCGGTCGCCGCGCCAGTAGGGCGCTCAACCGGAAAGCATTGCGGCCAATCCGCATGCACCCCTACGCGCAACCAAGATCTAGCGCTACCTTTTTTTTTACGTGGGGAAATCCTCATGGACACCCCGCCGCCCTGGTGGGAGCGACGGGGTAGTGCCGGACTCTTACCTGCTAAAACCGCACGGTGGCCATCCTTTGCGCTTACTGGGGCGGCACCGAGAACTCTTATCGAATACGACCGGTGCCGCCCCGCTCCGAGCTTTTGGGCTCCTCTCGTGGTGGGGGAGAGGGCCATCGCCCTCTCGCTTGCGCGAGAGAGGGAGGCGTCTCCCACCGTATGCGGGGAAACACGGCTCGCCACACTCCTTCGCCACCGGCAAAGAAGGAGTGAACCGCGCCACCCGCTCTACCAGTCTCACTTCGGTGGGACGTGCGGCCACGACACGTCCCGCCCCACCTCGGGGCCGTTTTGTGCGGGCGGCAGAGCCACCACTCTGCCGTCCCACGGCCCCTTGGTGCGTAGTCGGCCCGCCAGCGGGTAGAAATCCGCCGGCGGGACCGGGTACTCTTGCTTACTGCGGGGGGGCTGCATCACCCCGCGCGGGGTGGGAGTGAGAACGGGCCCTCCCCAGACGGAAAGGGTCCGTCGTTTCTCACCGCCGCTCTGCCTCCTCCTTTTGGAGGTGCACCTCCTCGCAGAATGCCGAGGACCTTGACGATGATCGTCGGCAACGAGAGGTCCCTCCCGATATATCGGACCAGGACACGGCGCTCCTCCCTCCACGCTCCGCAATATTGGAGCGTGTGTTGCGCCGTGTCCCGGTCCCCGTCACAATGGTGGCACTGTGCCGTCGCCTCCTTCCCGATGCGACACAGGTACTCACCGAAGTACCCGTGCCCGGTGAGCAAACCTTCGGACAGACAGCTACTTTACCTACATCTCTGCAACAACCTCCGCGCCTAACATATACATACCACAAGTACGCCGAAGAATTACGCGAACGAATCCAATCAACCCAGAAAGTAGCGCGAAAAACACTACGACAAAAGAAAGAAAAGTGTTGTGCCCTAGCGCGGTGTCGGGATAGGTTTGTACTTGGGCAGATGGATATATAGGGATAGAGAAAGATCGAGAGAGAGAGAGAGAGAGGGGGGGGGAGAGGGAGAGGAAGAGAGTGAAAAAGAACGGGTAAGAAAGAGAATATGGATAAGCGCGAGTAAGACGCATAATTGCCAGCAATATTTTACTGATATTTGCGCCGCCGCCGAAAAGTTGCAGCACATTTAGACTTAATGGGGTTGCCAAAGAAGGTTGCCAAAATCGCATATTATGACTGCAAATTTCTGTATCCATAAAAACAAGTTATTTTTTACTTTTCAGCGCATTTTTGGTGCTGCTTAGTTTGTACTTTTCAGTTTTGTGGGACTCTGTTAGTTTTTAGTTTTCAGCTTTTTGAAACTCTGTCAGTTTTTAGTTTTCAGGTTTTTGGAACTATGTCAGTTTTTCGAAGTCGGTCACATTTTTTTAAAATATATTTTCTTATTTCATGCTTTTTAGTATTGGAAATGAATAGAACCATGGTTCGAGGTTGATTTCATCTCGAATTTCATCGATGTAGTGGTGTGCCAGTTATAGACCAACAAATGTAGCCGATTTTTGTTGTAGAAAGTGCATTACGAAATTTATGCCAGAGCGAGTTCCTCGAGAACTTCCTCCATAAGCTAGTAAAAGTTTCATCCCGATCAATCAACCCGTCCCAAAGCTATTGCCAGACAGTCTAAAGTTCGGTTTTATGCAATAACAGTTGTTAATGTTACAGAATTTGGAAATATTTTGAACGAAACCATTCTGGCAACATTCACTGTGAGATAGAAAAGGTTTCATTCCGATTAGTCCATCCGTCGCAGAGATATCGACGGACAAACGAAATCTTAATAGTAGAAATTTCGGTTTTTATGCAATAACTATAGTCAGCGTTAAACTATTTCCAGAAAATGTATAATTGGACCAAGCTGTGAGTATCCTCTATAAGATAGGCAAGGTTTCATCAATATCGGTCCATCCATCTCGAAGATATCGCCGGACAAACGAAAGGCCGTAGCCGGGTAAGTAGCCAAAAATTGCACCCGGGCCTTATTTGACGGCAATTTAGGGGGATGTTTGGACGGTAAAGAAATAATTTATTCTCGAGTTCCAGCCGTTTTCATCAAAGGGTATTCGAGAAAAAAAATGATAATCCAAAACTCGTAAAAAAATCATATCTCGCGATCAAAATATGCAATCGGCTTTGAAAAACGCGAAAATTTAGTGAATTTAAAGCGCAATTAAAGAAAAAATAGTTTGCTTATTTTTCAGTCTGGGAATCAGTGATAAAAAAATGGTTTTGTTTTATTATTTTTTTTCACCGGTACCACTGCTTCGTACAATTACCAAATTTGTTCCCCTCTATCTTCCAATGGTTCCCTATCACCTCAATTTTTGTCAAAAATTATAAAAATGGACGCCATAGTTAAAAAAAATAATGTTTATTTGCTCATCTCATTTTTTGAATATTACACCACATACAATTACCAAACTTTTTTTTCTCTATCTTCGGACAGTCCTCTAACACCTCAATTTTTTCCAGAATTTTCAAAAATGTACGTCGTAATAAAACGAAATTATATTTATCTGCTTATCTCATTTTTGGAATATTACACTAAATACAATTATAGTACATAATATTAATAATATTAATAGTTAAGGACATACACTGACTTAATTAATTTTAAAATGAAAATTCAGTCTTCATCACTTTCATCTTCAATTACAACGGTCTCGTTATCTTTCTTAAATATTTTACTGAGAATTTCGGCCGGTCTAGGTATTTTTGATAAATATCTTGCATGAGAAAGGTAGTAAATTATTACAGCGATATGAGAGCAACAATCAACTGTTCTTCGACCGTTTGCACACTCACAAAAATGTCTCGGTTCTTTAGAATATCCTGTGCTATGCGATACATACTCAATGAAACATTTACAGGTCTTTGAACTAATGTGGCGGGACCAAACTTGAGTTTTCAGTATGTTTGTATTATCTCTAACATACTGTAGATTCATAGAGCCAGTTTCATCCATCATTTCGGCTAAATACGAGATTGCTTGTTTATATTATGCCACCGCTTTCCCGAGCTCGCCGATCTTGTTGGCCGGCTAGGAAAGCGGAGAAACTTCGACCGAGCCTCCCCTCTGAATCTCAAGCCCTCTGGGTGCTTCGATGGGCGCCAGGCCCCGTTGCCAAGACCAAATTTGATTTTAATGGGCAATCCAGAGGAGATGAAAAGCTCGAGCGAGAGAGAAAGCTCGGTGGGAAACGCGAATGGTGGCCCGGCTGGCCAGATGTAAAGGTAGAGGGGCGGGGAACAAGGGAGGCCAGGGACGACACACTGGACTTATGAAAAACTGAAAGAATAGTTAACTACGGCTTTCTTTACACAATGACGCCCTATTTATTTATGTCGCGCGGACCGACGGTTCTACAACTAAATAACCTACGGCAAATCGAGCTAACGCGCTCTCGATCCTAGGCCACGAGGGCCCCTTTACAATTTAACCCCACGGTAGGGAAACGCGTCGTGCGATCGACAGATCGTCGGTCGATAACCAGACTGCAATACTTAAACTGGCCGAACGTCGGCGGACAATGTACGTCGCGAATAAATAGAAACCCGTCGCCCGTTCGAGCGGACGATCGATCGCGGATCCCGGCAACAAATGGCAAGATGGCGGCAACTTTGTTCGGCGAACGCAGTCTTATTGTGCTACCGCGCGACTCAGAAGCGACTTGCGAAGTCGCCCCAAGGAAGGCAGGGCAAATGCAGGCTAATTGAACTCTACAGGCAAACAATCAATGCGAGGAACCCGATTACCGGGCGCGGAATCTCTACGTAGGACTCTAAGGATAGGGCACTGAGGTGTGCGGCTTACCACAAATCTAAGTCGGCCGTTGATCTGCCGATCTACACTCCAGGCTCACTGGTCCTCTACGGAAACTCCAGTCGTCTGGCTCGTCGCTCTCTCGTTCTTTCGCTCGCTCTCCCTCTCGTCACTCTCACTTCTAATCACAATCTCGGTAAACGCTCTGACGGCTGGTAGTCGCTAGGACGGTCGCAATCTGAGTGATGAGAGAGAGTCCCTAATTCGCTAAGTGGCCCCACACCCTCAGCGCCACTACCCCCGAATCCTCCCGTGGCTCCATCCGTTAGACGGTGTCGAAATCGAGCCCGCGCGTTAGGCCCGACTTCGACCGCATGTATCGACCGCCTGTGACGATCCGTCTCCAGCGCAGGTCGACCATCAAGAGTGACGGGCGCCCAGCTTCCATCGCTGACGTCTTTTGGCTGGCCGTCCATCCTCAGGGGCTACTTCGTCCTCGACACAGCAATCCCCAGCTCATCCGGCCTCCCAGGTTGCGCAGTCCTGGTATCCGGACTCTCCTCCTCGCCTATATGGGTAGCCATTCCACTAGGTGGCCCAGTCCGTCGTGCCGACCTAGGTGCCTCTCGGCGTTCAAGCCCGATTTTAATTCCCGCTTACTCTGCCTGTGCCTGCCTTGGAGCAACGCTATAAAGCTAGCCCGCGCGCGTGAGTGTGGGAGAGACAGAGCTATGGCGGGCGTTCGCCCGGCCTCCCTTGTCGGAGTGAGGAGTATCTTGGGACGAGGCAAGTTGCCCCGTCACAATTGGTAAGAATCAGTGAACAGAACTTTCAAGTCCTTCTCTGTCATTTCAGGGAAATCATCCAAATCATTTGATGAAATTGTTTCAAAGGGTAATTTCCGTCTTAGCCATCCCTGTTCCTCTACTTCCGTTGCTAACGTGGTTTCCATGTGTTGTTGACTACGTATCCTGCTTATGATCTCTTCGGGGTAGTCCAGATCAGATTGAAGTCTTTTTCCAAATTGGTTTTGCAGAAAAGATGCAATTTTAAAATAACTCCCAATCCTTGGGAGCATCTTGTTGTCCAATTTCTTATCAAGAAGTTGATATTTTTGCTTCAGGATCCCATGAACGGCTTCAACAGGCCAACGAATTTTCGTGACGAATCGGGACTGGTTTGACTCCATAGTCGTCAGTTGCTTTCGCTTGCCTTTTAAAGCTAGCATTAATACCTGAAAGTCCTTATTTTCTAATTGAGTTTTCACATTACGAAAACCACGATCAACAATGAATATGTCCTCTGGTATCATCAATTGGGATAAACCACTAAGACTATTTATCACATCCTTCATTTTGGTTTGCAAGATATGGCCCCAGTATATCAATTATATAGCCATCTGTTGTGCAAACTGTGAAAGGCTTACACAGCTGCACTTTCTTCTATCCAGAATATAATTTCCTTTGGTAATCATTATTGGAACTTTTCTGGTGTCGTGCATATGTTCCATCACAAATCACCAACAGCTTTGCACTTGCATCATGGAGCTCTTGTGCAATTTGAGAAGTGTGATTTTTAATCAGTTCACATCTATTACCAACAGCACAACCAAATCGAGTAGGTAGTATGTCCGTGTTGAATGCCTCAATTATAGATGTCGAATATTCTGATACAACTTGCTCTCGTTCCAGTTGCAAAAATGAGGATATGAGCTTGTTGGAATTCCCTGTTCGCAGCTTAAATAAAAAGACAATCAGTGCCTGTGTACCAGAGCGACTGAAATTATTCCTCATAGACTTCAACATATCACGTAATTCAATGATATTCTCCCAAGTTAGGCCGATAAATACACGAATTTGCTCTTCTGATGGGCGGAAGTCATCAAGCTGATCAAAATATGTAGAACTACATTCTACAGCAAAGTATTCCATTATTGTCCGCAGTTCCTTAGCTTCAATCCGTGTGGAGTTAGAAAAAACTTTTATTTGATCCAGATCATCTTGATAGAAACGCTTGTTAATAACATGATGTGGACAGCACCGGTTTCCTTCCGGTATGTAAATACGTTTTTTGGTATAGGACTGCATGCGTGCTTCCTCAGGAATAATACATATATTTCTGGTAGCATTACAAATGCAACAATATTTGTGTGTCGCCACAGTCCTCTCAATTTGAACTTCTATATATTCGGAGTCCGGTGCATCGCATGTAGGTGCTAGCTTCATCTTAACTGTTGGATCTTCCGTGCTTGATTGAGATATACTGCTACTGGATTGGGTCAAACTCAACTGTGATAATCCTGACTGAGATTGTTCGAGGTGCCCAGACTGATCAGCACCCAATAATGGATTGTTCTGTACCACAGATGTATTTCCTTGCAACGTACGCATATCATCTTGTAGTATAGATGCATTGACCTCTTGCTCATCAGTCTCTATCCTTCTTCTCTTGTGTTTATAGAACGTAACACGACAATATCCGCATATAACATCATTTGCAGACACCTCTTTGCCGACGATTTGTTGAAACACCTCAACATCATCCACTGAGTCTATTTTCTTCTTAATTCCCGGTACTCTATTCACACTTCTTTCATAAATTACGCACGTTTGGTTGCCCGTCTTGGTAGAAGCCATGTTTTAAAGTTAAGGCAAAACTTATGCAAAAACTATTGAAACGCTACAAACAGCAGATAGAACAGAACGTAAGCCAGCAATGGTGTACGTACAGATGGGACGCTATCCAGACGCTACCAAGCGGTGTAGATGTCGCCACTAAGACGCACGGCAGGCGCTCTAAGCGCTTACGACGCTTCCGCGCATATTTTCCACCATTTGCTTCAGATGCGCACGAGCGTTGTACGCGCTGCGTTTCGCTTAGAGCGTCCAAACCGAATGCACCGTTTATCGTTGCAACGAATCGTATACATCATTACAAGGATTAGGAATAGTATATAGAAAACAATTTTCGCAAATACATTTCGTGTGATATTAAAAAATGGAATAAACTAGTAATTATTAATTTTCTTACTATGACGTACACTTTTGAAAATTGTGGGAAAAATTGAGCTGATGGGGAACTGTCCAAAGATAGAGAAAAAAAAGTTTGGTAATTGTACTTGGTGTAATATTCAAAAATTGACATGAGCAAATAAACATTATTTTTTTTAACTATGACGTCCATTTTTGTATTTTTGACAAAAATTGAGGTGATAGGGAATCATCCAAAGACAGAGGGGAAAAAATTTGGTAATTGTACAAAGCAGTGGTACCGGTGAAAAAAAATAATAAAACCAAAACCATTTTTTTATCACTGATTCCCAGACCGAAAAATAAGCAAACTATTTTTTCTTTAATTGTGCTTTAAATTCTCTACATTTTCGCGTTTTTTCAAAGCCGATTGCATATTTTGATTGCGAGATATGATTTTTTTTACGAGTTTTCGATTATCATTTTTTTTCTCTAATACACTTTGATGAAAAAGGCTGGAACTTGAGAGCAAATTATTTCTTTACCGTCCAAACATCCTCCTAAATTGGCGTCAAATAAGGCCCGGGGGCAATTTTTGGCTGCTTTTGGCTACGGCCTTTTTAGTTGAAATGAGAAATCTGCGAAAAATTCGGTTTCAATGCAATAACAATGGTTTGCATTAAACAATTTCGAAGAAATTTATGATGGGACCAAACTGTGAACTTCCTCTATAAGATAGGTACGGTTTCATCCCGATCGGTCCACCCATCTCAGATTTCTAGCCGGACAAACATTAAAAAAAAAATGTAGCGGTCGAATTGAGTACCTCTTCCTTTTCGAAGTCGGTAAAAATAATTATTATACACGATAACGAGATCTACAGTATAAAAAAGGGTCGCCGAACCCACTGAGTACATGCGAACCGTCTCAAACATTTTATCGACTAACCCGAAAACATTGAAAACATTGTAGATAAAATATAAAACATACTTACCGTCCTTCCGTACATATAAACTTATATCAATACTAATATTAACGCAGTAACTACACTCTAAATGAAGGAAAAGGAGGAAGGAGAGAGAGCGGTCAAGAAAAACGAAAAACGCCATATAAAGAAAGAAAGATTTTTCATTTTATTAAATTTCACCTCTCCGACAGAGCCTTGAGGGTGGCCCAACGGGTCCGCCTCCTCTCGTGTCGCTCTGCAACCAAAATAAAACAGATACATGAATAAATCTATCTAACCCCCATCTTTAAACAAAAATATATTTTATACTGTCATGATGACTTAGCCAACATCGCCGGCAACCCATACTGGTCGGCCTCCAGGCCGCCCCAGGGGTCATCGAAAGCCTCCTGTACCGCCTGTGCCAGGTGCTCATCGGGCATGGTTGCTTCAGTGAGTACCTGGCAAGGATTGGCAAGGAGGCCACGATCCGCCGCCACCACTGCGCGGCCGCCCGGGACGACGCACAGCACACGCTGGAACACTGTCCAGCGTGGGCTGAGCAACGCGCCGTCCTGGTCGGCATTATTGGGGAGGATCTCGCGCTGTCGAGCATCGTCGATAAGATGCTCGACAGCGCGGATCAGTGGGACTCGGTCGTCTCCTTCTGCGATCAAGTCATGCTCGCGGGCTCGGGAGCGACAACGCCACCCCGAGCGGAGAGGGCCCCCCGGGCGGAGGGGCCGGGGGAGGAGGAGGAGGCCCGACCTCCGGGCACCATGACGGTGCTTCCTCCTCCCTTGCCTCTCCGTTCCGGATATCTATACGGGGGACGGCCGCGGGAGAGAGCCACGGCTCTCCCGCGGCGCAACAACATCTGCGCGGTCAGTGAGGGGTTCAGCTGGGGGGCTGGGTCCCTCCTAGTTCAACCGGCCGCGTGAAGGGGTGGTTGGCGCGTGGCCCACCTACCACCCAACATCTTCGGTAGTTCCCAAAGGGGGGTGGACAACTCCCCCCCGCGTATGTGGCACAGCCAGTGCCGAGGCAGGAGCCCCGGAGGAGGGTATCGTAGGCTGAAAGCCTGGGTGTGCGGGCGATTCCTACGGTGCTTTGGTGTGTAGCGTCACCACGTATCTCGAGCCGCTGTAGGCATACTAGTCAGCCTGGCTGTAGGGCCTTAACTGGGAGCGGTAACGTACAAGCTCTCGCGCTTGCGTCCACGAACGGTCATACCAGTCGACCGCGAATACTGGTACCACAGGGTCAAGTGCCCCGCGGCCTCGGGCCGTGCCTCGACATGGGTAGGACCATCGTGGTTAACTCTGTATCCTGGAGTAGGGACCTAGCTTGCTGGGTCCCGGCGTGTGAGTTGCGTACCATCAACTCGGGTGCCAGTCTTCTATAACTGGTAGACTGTGGATAGTAACTCGGCCTTACCATTGGCTGGACGCTTGGGTCTACACCCATCGTTTGCAATGGGAGCCAATTGATACATGGCTTCGACCTGTTGATCTGACGCGTTGGTTGGGCGTTCTGTGAACTCCGTGCCCATGGGAGACGTGTGGGTAAGGGCTTAAGGCTAGGTACCGCACATAAAATCACCTGACATATTTCTGCCGAGGCAGGAGCGAGTCCTGGTAGCATCCTCCGGTTTTCCCAGCGCCCGCTCCAGCATGCCTGTGAGGTCACGGTGGAGCTTTTAGTGGGTGCGAACCCCACATAACCCCCTCTCTCCCCCCAGAGAGCCGGGGTATCCGTTAGGGATTTTCTCCGCGATAAAAAAAAGACATAGGTTAAGAAAGAATAGAATAAAGAAGTGGAAGCAGAGTGACCTTACTTTACTATAATTATTGTCGAATAAAAGGTGTTAATTATTATAGTGCGCAGGCATATCAAGTCAGCAAGCGTATGTAGGTGTAAGCAAGCTACTTAACTTTTCACTCGTCTGAAGCACAGCGAATTTTTGAGTACGAATAGCAGGCAAGCACAATGCAAAAGAAGGCGACTTCCGCTTTGCCCCCCTATTTATAAGGTCTAAGCTTCTGGAACCTCTCGGTGTGTGAGTGTGCACGATTTGCAGAATTTGGTGGTTCCAGAAGCTTAGCCATTGTTTCAAGTAACTGACCGGTGTGCCCAAGTCAATGACCTAGCGGTCGGCTCTGGGCGACACCTGTCAGTCTTTCGATCGCCTATCCCTTATACAAAGTATTCATCGGTAATGCTTGATCGATAATCCAGCTCCAAACACAGCTGATGCAGTTTCGTAGTGTCCTTTCCACCCTGGTTACGCATGTTGGGAAACCAGAAGTCCTTTCGAAGGAGTGTCCCGGTCTTTGCAGCTGAGAAGTGTTCGCGATCGTGGATGCGTTGGACAACTTGTGCTAGCATCGATTTTGGAACCACTAGACGTGCATCCTCTTCCGTTTTTTTGAAGAGTAGGCCGCCTTTTACTTCGTACTCGCTGTCGGGTGGGTTGGCCACATTAATGATATAGTGAGTGGGTGTGTAAGACTCGTCACTAATTATCTTATTATAAGAAACATCTAGACTTACAATAGTAATCTCGTCACTGCCTTCTCTGTCCTCTGGTCAGTTGACTTCGACGATCTGTGGCACAATGCCGATCGCTCTCGCCGTTCGACTCCTTGACCGCCGTCACATGTTATTATTTTAGCGCAGCCTCGGGCCTCACACACATTCTACGGTGACACACACATGCCGAGGCGATGCACTCTGGCACCCCGCACGGCGGTTGTCCCTTTTCCTGTGCTCCTTCAGAGCCACACATATTTTTGACTGCATTGACGTAGTTTTCAATTTACTTGTACATTTCACGGCCGTGATCACTTACACGCCATAACATTCCGCCCACCTTGAACAATTGTGTTCAACTCCGAACTATAAATTTAGACCGAAGTCTCGTTTAATTGGGCATACAATATAATGCAGCAACGCCTTGGGTTACGCACTGAACAATATACATATAATATTTGAAAATGTCATACATAACGCTTATTATCTATAAACCCACATATCAACAAGTAGTGGACATAATCTGCGAACGTTCCTTTTGTAAATTCCGTTACAAGTTCTAACGTCAACTACTCTAGTTACATTATCTGAGCCGGGGTACAGCTTAACTATCCGGCCCATTGGCCATCGCAACGGTGGTACGTTGTCCTCCTTGACAACGACCAGCGTGCCTTCCTTAGCCTCGTTCTCGCTATGTTCTGTCCACTTAGTACGAATATTCAGCTGATTCAAATACTCTTTATGCCAGCGAATCCAGAAATTCTGCTTCACCTTCTGTATATGTTGCCATGATGACAAACGGTTTGATAACGTATCCGTGAAGTCTCTCGCTGGTAAATCCATCAATGAAGACCCAATTGCAAAATGCGCAGGTGTGAGAGCTTGCAGATCGTTAGGATCTGTCGATAATGGCGTTAACGGTCTAGAATTCAGTATCGCTTCTATTTCTATAACGTAAATGTTTAATTGTTCGAACGTGAAGAGTGCCTCGCCTACAACTCGCACATTATGATGTCGACTCCGACCGCCAAAGTGTCGACTCCTAGGAGGGGAAAAACGCCACGTAATATTTTTCTCTGACATATCCACTTTGACTCCTTGCTGATGTTCAGTTGAATTGAGCAATTGTTGCAAGCCCCTATGGGCACCAATAAAGTTAGTTCCATTATGTGAATAGATATTGCTCGCATAACCGCGACGGGCAAAGAATCGCCGCAAACTGGTCAAGAAGGCCTCCGTTGTTAAGTCGCTAACCAACTCCATGTGAACTGCTTTCGACGCAAAGCATACAAATACCGCAACATACACCTTAAGCCTTTTCACATTTCTATGTCTTCTTTCTTTTACAAAGAAAGGCCCACAAAAATCGACGCCTACATTTTCAAATGGCCTTCTAGCCGATAATCTAGACTCCGGTAAGTCACCCATGGTATAATTCAGATTAGTTTGTGGGTTCACTTTAAAGCAGCGGATAGAATTCCGCACAGTTGCTCGTGCGAGATTCTTGCCGCTAATCGGCCAATATTTTTGCCTGACCGCATTAAGGGTTTGTTGAGACCCTGCGTGTAGGCTGATCTTGTGGTAATAGTCCATAATTAATTTGGTAATACAATGTGATTTCGGCAATAGTATCGGGTGCCGTTGATCAAAAGGTATTTTCGCGTTCTTTAAACGTCTACCGACCCTCAGTATACCACTCGCATCCAAAAACGGTGGCAGGGCTAAAATCTTACTCTTATTATGCAATTGACCCTTATGCATGTACGCTATATCCTCGGCAAAGGATTTAGCCTGACTCATCTTAACAATTACATTCTGCGCGTATTGTAATTCCTTGTGTGAAATAATCTTTGCAGAACTCATCGCTTTCTTGATCCGTGGGTTCATTCGCAAGCAATACACCATAATTCTTTTTAACTTGCTAAAACGCGAAAACTTTGATAGGAGGTCGTTTTTAAACGTAACTGTTACGCAAGTGACCTTTGTCTCAGGTGTTTCCCTGATTACTAATTCGTATTTGGGCCAGTGCAACTCAGAACGACTAAGCCATCTGGGTCCCTCAATCCATAATTCGTTATGCAGTAATTCTGACGCTAATTGTCCACGAGATAGGCAATCGACAGGATTGTCCTTTGTTGGTACATGCATCCACGCGTTCTTGTTAGTACGTTCCTGAATCTCAGCAACTCTATTGGCCGCAAAGGTCTTTAAAGTGTGCGGAGCAGTATTTATCCACTGTAGAGCTACTGTGGTAGTACCGTCCGTTAATAAATGCTCGATTGTAAAATTGACTTCTAAATCTGAAATAAGTGCCCTACAGTTAGACGCCCATTGCCTCAAATTGAAACCAGCCCTAGCTGTTATTGCACTTAACTGATCTCTGAGTTCCCTTGCGTCATCTATGGTATCCGCACCAGTTAATAGATCGTCCATATAAAAATCACATTTCAGTGCTCTAACTGCTAAGGGAAAATCGGCACCTTCGTCTTCCGCTAGTTGTTGTAGGCATCTTATCGCTAGATAAGGCGCGGAGATTGTTCCATATGTTAACGTGTTTAATTGATATATCCTTAATTTCGAGTCTGATTCGCGTTTCCATGAGATTCGTTGGTACTGTCTATCCTCCGGATGTACTAATATTTGCCGATACATCTTTTCGATATCCGCAATCAATATGATGGTATGTAATCTGAAACGGGTTAGCAAACTAAATATATCTTGTTACAGTGTCGGTCCATTCAACAACGCGTCATTTAACGAAACACCACTTGATGTTTTAGCTGACCGGTCAAATACTACCCGTAATTTTGTCGTGATGCTGGTTTCCTTCACCACTGCATGGTGAGGTAGAAAGTAACCCGATAATGGCATCTCTGTTATCGGTAATTCACTCATGTGGCCTAATTTCTCATATTCTTCAATAAATTCTACATATTGTCGTTTTAAAACCTCATCACGTAATAACCGTTTTTGTAGAGAATTCAATCGTTTCTCCGCTAAAATGAATGATTCTCCTAATAATTCTTTTTTCGCGTTGAACGGTAACCGTACCGAGTATCGTCCAGTCGCGTCTCCAGTGGTAGTGTCTTTGTAAAATGGTTCGCAATGTTTCTCGTCCGGAGACAATCGCTGCGGTTGGCCACATTCCTGCAAGCTTAAAAATCTTTCCAAACCACATTCTATCGATGTGCCAACGTGACTTTTAATCCTGGTAATTTCTCTGCGCGTTCTATTTACGGCGCCAGATATAATCCAGCCAAATAACGTGTTCTGCATCACACGTCTTACTGATTCTACGTGTTTGTTCTGTTATTAATACCTTATAGAAAAAGTACTCTCCAAGTATGATATCTATTTCTGCGGGTCTGCCAAACTCTGGGTCAGATAATTGTAATTCTGCGGGTATCTGTAGCGCCTCTTTATCTATCTGAATTGCCGGTAAGGGTGCTGTAACTCTAGGCAGCGCTAAGAATGTGGCGGCCTCATTAAATTTCGACATTCTAGATTGAATTGGTACTTCAAGACAACTATTAATCATGCCTTGGGCCCCTCCTGATGCAACGGTAGTTAATTGTGTTTTATGACGTTGGACCAATAGCAGATTCGCTAAACGCTCCGTTATAAAATTGGACTGAGACCCCGTACCCAACAGCGCTCGTGCGGTATGCTTGCTATTTCTTGTATCATACACGAATAATCGAACCGTAGCTAAATGTGTCTCTGTCGCTATTCTGGATGCAAGTGATACGGTCAGTCATACTGACGCATTATTCGCATTATTAAATGTCTCTGCACTCGATTGTGAGGGCTCAGAATTGACCTTGTTTGTTGTCTTATGCAACAATTCGCGGTGTTTGCCCTTACATTTGGCACAGGGCGGCGCATAGCAACCAGCTATCATGTGCCTACCTTTCAAGCAATTAAAACATAACTTGTTCGCCTTCACAACAGATATTTTTTCGTGTATGCTTAATTTTACGAAATGAGGACAGAACCGTAGCTGGTGAGCTTGCTTACATAAAACGCATTGCATTCCGGATCTTGCAGCAATATGAGTATGAACTCTCTCCCTATGAGTTATCGGAATAGTTTTATATCTATTAACAAAGTTCTTTCTTTGCGTCTTGTCTACTCGTGACTCATTAACCAGTGTCACCGGCTCCGCGTCTTGCGATTGCTTGTGCAAGAACTCTAACAGTTGTTTTACCGTGGGTGTGTCATCATTGTCCAATGATCTCTCCCATTGATTGCGCAATGTCTTATCTAATTTCGCGGTCATTATATACATCCAAACCTCCTGGCATTCTACAATTTGATTCAATGCTCCCAAGGCGTTTAAATACATCTCCGCCCTTTCAGCAAATACTCTAATCGAAATGGATGAATCCTTTGTTACTGATTCTAGTTGAAACAGCTCCCTAATGTGACTCTGTATAATCTTTCGCGGTTTGTTATACCGTTTCTGTAATAATTCCCACGCGACCGTATAATTTTCTTCCGATGCGTTTAACGCATTGATCACCGTACTTGCTTCTCCTATTAAGTATGACCTTAATAAGTGGAACTCATGAATAACTGGTATGCCGTTATTTTCGTATACCAAGTCCTTAAATGTATTGTAGTACTTCTCGGTACTGTAGTATCCCTTAGTACTGCCGTCTTTTGTTCAAAAGATTCCGTGACGTAGGGTTCGGCGAAATGCGTCGCCCGAAGGGGGACGCGACGGCGTAAGCATGTGAGTGTGTGTGTGTAGCGTCGTCAACGGGCAGAGGCCTGCGAGTCCTCAGCGATAGTGGACACTGTCCGATCAGTAGACGTATTTTTGTATTCACCAATCCCAATCAACAACAATAAAGATACTACAAATTGGGGGCTCAGCCGGGATTTGAGTGAGCTAGCAAAATTATTCGCGATAAAGATTTTTGCGCGGTGTTTGGGAGTGTCCGGCGACTGTGTGGTTCGAAATGAATATAACGCAAAAACCAGTAGAGAGCTTTAAGGCGCAACAACTTAAAGAAATATTAAAAGCTCGCGGGTTAAATTCGGCGGGGACGACAGCCGAACTGTACCAGCGATCGTTGGAGGCGGATCCAATGTGTGTCTGGATGAGTAGTCCAGGAAGCGGTGGCAACCAACCTGTGGCTCAGGAAGACTCAGGTGTTTCGGAAACCTCTCCTACGATGAGTGAAACTCAACGAGAGCTTTTGCTTGTCCAGCGAGAAAAAGAGATGGCCGAACGAAGGCTACTCCTGGCGCAGCAAGAGATCAGGATGCTGCGAGGGACGAGTACACCAAACGACCAGCATCCAACAACGAGTATGACGGTAGGTGCACAAGCGATCGAGAGTGCGCGACCGCAAGCTAACATTTCCGCAATTAGCGAGATTCTCGGGTATTACGATGGAAGCAGCGAAAACTTTGACACGTTTGAGAAACAAGTGATGCTTCTCAGAACATCATATGGGCTAGACGAGGGAATGACGCGAGTTCTAGTAGGATCCAGGTTAAAGGGGAAAGCGAAAGAATGGTTTAACTCGAGATCCGAAAACTACGAGATGCCGGTCAGAAGATTGTTAGACAAGATGCGTGTGATGTTTGTTCACCGATTGAATAAACTGGTGCTGAGGCGGAAATTCGAGGCACGAGTTTGGAAGAAAGAGGAGTCTTTCAGCGAGTACGCTTACGACAAGATTTTGTGCGACCAGGCGAGGACCATGCGGTGCAGAACAGCGCGGGAATTAATACAAGCTTTCGACGAGATCACCCTACAATCAAGGGAGCAGCGAGACTATGGATCGAAAATATGGCTTGTGTAGCCTTAAGAGAGTATTATAAGTAGCCAGTGAGTTTGGATTGTTAATTGACTGGGGTAAATGTCAATTCTTGTGTACCAAGGTCGAATATCTAGGCCATCTTGTCGAAAACGGCAGCGTACGGCCGTCGACACACAAAACGGATGCCGTGACGAAATTCCCAGAACCGACCAGCGTGAAACAGATATAAAGCTTTTTAGGCTTAACGGGATACTTTCGGAAATTCATACGACACTATTCCTCGATCGCGCGACCCCTAACAAATTTGCTCAAACTCGGTGTAGATTTTCGTTTTGGCGATGAGGAGCGGAATGCGTTTAATCGGCTCAAGATGGTGCTGAGTGAGCACCCAGTATTGCGGTTATACAAAGTAGGAGCGGACACTGAACTCCATACGGACGCTAGTATTTATGGATACGGAGCGATTTTACTGCAGCGTGACAGTGACGATCAGAAGTGGCATCCGATACATTACGCGAGTGGTAAAACGACGAGCGCAGAGTCAAAATATATTAGCTACTAACTTGAGGTATTGGCTATTATAAAGTCTCTGAAGAAGTTTCGCGTTTATTTAATAGGTGTGCCGTTAAAAATAATAACAGATTGCAGCGCATTTGCGCTAACTATGAGAAAGAAAGAGTTGTGTGTAAGAGTGGCAAGGTGGGCATTGTTTTTGGAGGAATTCGACTATACGATCGAACATCAGCCCGGAAAGAGCATGGCTCACATTGATTCTCTTAGCCGTAACCCCCTCCCCTGGTGTATGCTAATCAGTGAGTGCGAGGCGAGTATGACAGCATTATTACGTAAAGCTCAACGTGAGGATGGCGAGTTAAAAAAAATTTTTTGAACTAGCCATTAAACAGTCCGACAGCGGCTACATAGTCCGACATGAACTCTTGTTCCAGGACATCGAAGGCGAAGCTCGGTTGACTGTGCCGCGTTCGATGCAAACTCAGATTATCCGACAAGCGCATGAAAGAGGGCATTTCTCGTGCGGAAAGACTGAAACCATATTAAGAAGGAACTTCTGGTTCCAGAACATGCGGAGTAAGATAGAGAAAGTAGTACAAAATTGTATTACGTGTATCCTGGCGGAAAAGAAAAGCGGCAAACAGGAAGGACTATTGTATCCAATAGATAAAGGCGACGTCCCGTTAGCGGTGTACCATATAGACCATATCGGGCCATTACCGTCGACGCGGAAAAATTATAAGCACATTTTCGTTATTGTGGATTCCTTTTTGAAGTTTGTGTGGCTGTACGCGACGAAAAGCACGAGTACCGCCGAAGTCTTAGATCGTATGCGAAAACTATCAGCGATAATCGGGAATCCGCGAAAAATAATCTCTGATCGCGGGTCCGCGTTTACTTCCCATGATTTCGCTGCGCATTGTAAAGAGCAGTCGATAGAGCACGGTCTAATAATGACAGGCGTGCCCAGGGGAAACGGCCAGGTCGAGCGGGTGAACCGCACCATTATTCCGCTATTAAGTAAGCTATCAGCACCGATGCCAGAGGAATGGCATAAATACTTAGAAGTTGCGCAGAAATATTTGAATGCCACGCCGCACAGAAGCATAGGTACCACGCCGTTTCAATTATTATTTGGAACACACATGCGATTGCGTAGTGATCCTTCTATTCGTGAGCTTTTGGAGAAGGAGTGGATAGAGGTCTTTCAAGATAGTCGAGATGATTTACGCCGGCAAGCTAAGGAAAATATTCTGAAAGTTCAACAGCAGAATCGAACAAGTTATAATAAATATCGGAAGAAGGCGCGACAATACGCGGAGAACGAGCTGGTAGCGATTAAACGGACACAGCAAGCGCCGGGACTTAAGTTATCGTCAAAGTATCTGAGGCCTTACAATGTTGCCAAGGTCTTGCGCAACGACCGATATGTCGTTTGGAAAATCAGTGATCACGAAGCGCCTAATTAAACTTCTACCTCCGCTGATAATATGAAGCCGTGGGTTGACAATATTGATGCTTCATCCGATGGTGAGTAATCGGAGAGTATCTGAGGGCAGATTACCAAACAGGGCGGCCGAGTGTAGTACTTCTCGGTACTGTAGTATCCCTTAGTACTGCCGTCTTTTGTTCAAAAGATTCCGTGACGTAGGATTCGGCGAAATGCGTCGTCCGAAGGGGGACGCGACGGCGTAAGCATGTGAGTGTGTGTGTAGCGTCGTCAACGGACAGATGCCTGCGAATCCTCAGCGAGAGTGGACACGGTCCGATCAGTAGACGTATTTTTGTATTCACCAATCCCAATCAACAACAATAAAGATACTACAGTATCAAAAAACGAATTCCACTTCACAAAATCCCCATCGAATGTCTGAATTTTTAACTTTGGCAGCATAGACTGAGCGACATTCATAGACTGGACGATTGCTGGACTATCCGATTGAGTAGGCCGACATAGCATACCCGACATAGATCCTGATGTAGTCGATGCAGCGTTACTTCCTTTTTCTATAATTAGTGACTGACACTTATAGTATAACCCCTCTATTCCTGCACGTATTGTATCGTTTTCCGGGTTATCTGCTAATTCCTCTATTTCTAATTGCACAGTGTTGAATGCATTATTGATCTCTTATACTTTAGCCTTTCGCACTGCTAGTAATTCCGCATTACTCTCCTCTAACTCGGTTAACACATTAAATAAACGCGTGAACTGTCTCTTATAACTAGCTCGCTGTCTAACAAGAGCATTCATTTCCCATGCCATTATGACAGAAGCAATTCAATTAATAATGGGAACGCTAATTATCTCGCGATCGCAGTAAGTCACTGATAGTATTTTAAATGTCTCTTATCCTTCTAGCGTGTCCGTTGTTCACGTCCCTTTGTCGCCGTCTCTGCCGGCAGCTGCGTGTCCGCGTCGACTTGACTACAATGTTGCATCGTCGGCTGCGCCTCGTGCTGATCCCGGAATTCCTAACAGCCGTATTTTCAGCAATTTTCTCAACTGCACAGCTTCCAGACTCCTTTCATCCAACTGCTCAATTCTAATTCGTTATGTCTCCTGGGCTCGTATCTCCAATAATCGCCGATCCGGCTCGAAGGACCAAAATGTTTATCGCCAATGAACTTCTACAGAAGATGGAAATAAATTAAGCCAGTTTCTGCCGAATTATCGTAATAATTAATTTATTGTTTTTATTTCTATTCTGATATGGCGTAACGCTTTATGTATCAGGCTGCTTCCATCGAAGTCTTATGCTTACTCTTTTAGTGCTTGCTTCCATGAAGTCTTACACAGACCAGTCAATTCATGCGTATTATTACTGTCTAAATATCGGGCCTTGCCATCTTTGTTCGAACTGAGATTGGACTTACTTAATTATCTTATTATAAGAAAGATCTAGACTTACAATAGTAATCTCGTCACTGCCTTCTCTGTCCTCTGGTCAGTTGACTTCGACGATCTGTGGCATAATGCTGATCGCTCTCGCCGTTCGGCTCCTTGACCGCCGTCACATGTTATTGTTTCAGCGGAGCCTCGGGCTTCACACACATTCTACGGTGACACACACATACCGAGGCGATGCACTCTGGCACCCCGCACGGCGGTTGTCCCTTTCCTGTGCTCCTTCAGAGCCACACATATTTTTGAGTGCATTGACGTAGTCTTCAATTTACTTGTACATTTCACGGCCGTGATCACTCACACGCCGTAACATCGATGATGTTTCCTCTTGTGGTGCATTCAAGCGTTTGTAGGAAGTCGGCACCTCGGAGTAGATCGAACCGCATCATGTCATCCGAAATCACATGAATTACAATGGGATACATTTGTTTATCTATGGTGATGCTTGAGCTAAATTCGCCTATGGTATGATTTTGATTGTTAGAATCTACTCCGCGGAATTGAATAGAATGACGCTGTAAATGTCATGCGCCGATCTCGGTGTATATACTAGCACGCATTAGAGAAAGATCACTACATGTATCAACTAGTGCAGTCAGGTTTGATCCACTTATCTTTACAGATTTCAAAAATTTCCCCCTTACGTGCGGAGACGTTGTGCAGGTTTCTTTTACCCGTCTCGGACATGCTATTGCAATGTGGCCAAATTCTCGACATTTGAAGCACTTTGGTCCCTTATGTTTGCTTGAGCAGTCCGCAAGCGTATTATTTCTTGACCCTCAACTCGGGCACCGCCTTGAAGATGATGTGTCATCTTGTGTCGTGCTTCTATCCCGGGAGAAATCTTTGCGCGGCCTTTAATCCACGATCTTTAATTGCCAAGGCGCTGGTTCGAACGCTTGTAACAATTGTGCTTTTGATGAAAAACGATACACCCGTGCCTGATCTTGCAAGTCAGGGTCAGGAATTCCACGAATAATATTTGCCATCATTTCATCATCGCCTATGGGGACACGGTTTGCTAATATCACTTTTTCATGGAAGTAGTCTTTAAACATTTCACTCTTCTTCCAGGTTCGTTCTTCGAATTCGGTTCGTCTGTCGGCCATCTCTTCTCCGTTATGGAACATTGTTCGAATTTGAGAGCGGAGAGCGCCGTACGGAACTGTGATGTACTCCGATTTTGTATGGAACCAATCCCACGCATTGCCTTTTAGACGAAATACGATTAGACTTTTTGCGTCTCGCTCGGATAATTTGTATGCGCCCCGAAGCCAACGCACTTGGTATTCCCAAATCTCGTAAGCGCCGTTGCGGCCGTCGAAGTGCCCTAGCATCTCAATTACTGACGATAATTTCACAGTCGATTGGTCTGACGGATGAGGTACTGCTACCTGTAGAGGAACGAGTGCCTGCGCTGTTTCTAGTTGTCGCATTCTTCGCATAAAGTCTAGTTCACGTCGGGCCATGTCCAATTCCCGTTCCATGATATCCTTTTCTCGACGTAAGATGTCCATTGCTGCGTCTCTTTGTGACTCACTTCCGTTGCCATTGATAAGTTGCCTGGGTGCTGACTCAGATTCACTCTCCGCTTCCACAAATTCTTCCTCGCGTGCTGGATTAAAACTTGAATTTCCCTGATCACTAGTTGTTCCCATCCACGAATCAGAGGGATCTTCTACCATCAAACGCTAGACGAGTTCGTTCCTGAGTACGGAAGATATCAAATTTAGTGCTCTTAATTTTTCTCTTAGTTGGATCACCGTGAAGTCTTGTGGATTCTTCGTGTTCATAATTATTCAACAAATCGCGTACGAATAATCTCAATCGTGATAGAAGAGATAGAAAAGAAATAGTTTTTCGTCTTGTTGGCGTTGTGCCTCGGATGTAAGTGACTAACTTGACAGTTGGTCGCCCGTTGGTTTCTATGAAACACGAGTTGGATCAATATCGGTGAAATATCAGACTTCATACGGCGCCAAAAGTCCTAGGTCGTTCTGAAACTTCCGCACGTCTTTCGACTGGCTGTTCTGACGATGTTCGAACCGTAGGACGAGCCCCCAAATTTGTAGGAATAATAAGACGGCACACTAATAAGAGGTGGAGTATCGTAGGGATTTATTGGAGGGGAGAATATCATTCGTTCGCTTACCGGACGCTCGCCGAAGTGTTTGCGTGCGTACGCTCGCCTGCTCGCCCGGAGCACTCGCCTGCCCTCTTGGAGCTCTCACCTTGACGCACGCTCTACTCGGGTTCATCTCACGGTACTTCTCTTTACTTTTCCTTCTCGTTCGTCCGTCATCAGCTTCTCTGCGCCGCGTTCACTCGATTCTTTCTTTGGAACTTCACACGCATACATGTACATTCCTCTCCTGTTTCACACTCTCACAATAATACACAGCACATAACTATGCGCCTCTCACCACCCGATATCCACTGTAACAACAGATAGTCCATGCGAAGTACAACTATATAGCAAACTCACACGGAAACAATCACCAAGCTGTACCACACGCATCATGACACTAAATTACACTATCCTAATCGAACTACAACAACCGGGCGCCTGGATCTATGTCGCACCAAACCCCATAGATCTAGGAGTATCAGCGAAAACAAATTTCGTCGCCATTCAAGACTCTGGTATATTATCTATAAGAGGAAAATGTATTATCACCACCACAGAATTTACTATCCCAACTGGAAAGCACTACGAAATAGAACAAAACTGCTACTTACCATCATATAACTTAACGGTAGAACACTTACCTGCCGACCCCGTAGAAACAAAGCTATTAAATTCATACATCGGCACAAACTTCAAACTCAAAAGAATTACAAAACACCCGGAAGAATGAAATAGAGTCAGCCAAAAATTGAACGACCTACAAAAAACACTTAAACAAACCGACAGTACACGAAAACTTTTTACAATCCAACACTGTACCACTATGGATTTCTCACATCCACTTCACTCTCTGCACTCATTATAATTTCAGTGATCGCACTCGCTACATATAAATATATCACCCGCCACAGAAGGGCCAACTTACGTGCTATAGCACAAGAAGCGTCAAAGCCCAATCCGCGAGACGAAAATCAAGACACACCAATACAGATACCAGAACCTTTCAGCAAAACCTTGTAACACCGATTCTTGTACTACAAAACGCCAGCGAAAATACGGGCAGGCGTATTTCTCATTACTTCACGTATACTATATCATATCATACTATATTTTATCATACCACCCTATGTATTATCGATACATCATATTACACTATCATATAGATAAGTACGCATAATGTACTTCCATAGCGCCTATTAGCCATAATGGCCCTGTACGAATATTGTAAACACTGCACCATCTTCGAAAAGGCCTTCGCCCTTTTCTTCCCCCCCCCCCGGGGGGGGGGGTGTGTTGCGCCAGAGCCCAAAGTTGGCTCTCGGGATTCGCAAACTAGCAACGCATCCTTTCTTGGAAAGGATGATGCAGTGTCCAAAACGTAATAAGCTACCAGTGTAGCAATAGCGAGCGCATACCGACTATGTCACGTTTAGCAACGAGGCACTAAGCCACTTCGCCTGATCAGCAGGGCAACGCCCGCCTCGGATAAAACCAGCAACCAGCGATCTCCTGATCGAGGACTCGCCTTCCAAGTCTCAATCAGAACACATCAGTGCGAACCAGCGTGTTTCTCTGTACCTCTTGTCAGTTCTTTGGTTATACCTTATGAATAAACGTTAAGTTTGGATTGTGACGAAGTGTCTTCTCCTAGCAAACAATAAGACCGGAAGGTTGATCAGAAACGTCGTTAGGGAAAAAAATAACATAGCCTCCAGGCAAGGTCGACCGTTAATCCAATTTCATAATCTGTTGTTCGCTCCTAATTCTCTTTGAATTTCGCGTGAGCCGTCTAGACACCGTTCGCCAGGGGTGTATCATGACCACCTGCATCCTGACGACCATTTCGAATATCGTCACCAGCAGCTACGAGACTCCGGCTCGACGTGGAGGCTCCACTGCGGATGATAGCAGCTCACGAAGGAGTTTCAATGCAGTATTGGCCACACCGCAGGAATCCTAGGCGGTTGGGAAGGCACATCCAGGTGGAAGGATTCATCGGCAGCGGCCGCTAGGATCTTCCAATAGCGCAGGGGCACGGCCCTGTTGCGGAGGCTCCCCGAGTCGCGTTAGGTGGCACTATCGGCCAAAAGTCAGGGGGTGCAGGGGGTAATAATATCAAATCTATTAAAGTCCCGCGCGCGGAAGGAGCGAACACTCGTTGTGTAGATTCGTGCTCGACTTAGTGAATCCAGTGGTCCGTTGACACCGCCTCAAAACTACCTATTGGTAAGCGACCATCTTTGGACCTAAATTATATTTCGTTTCGACGTTTGACCGGTCAGGGGATTGTCCTGACCGAGTCGTGTACACGTCCCGTCTCTGTGCTTCTCCTAGTAGTTGCCCACTGTGAAGTCTCCACGAATTGTTACTGCGAATTAAGTCGCGACCTTCCTGGAGGGCTCCCGATCTCGCCACGAGTCAGATTCCGTCCAGTAGCCTAAGTTTCGGTCTCGAGGTTCCCATCAGGAGCTGAATTGTACCCGTTTCCGGGAGTCTCGCCGTCGCGAGACTTCACCAATATTTGTTAGCCGTTTCGCGCAATAGCTAGATCAAATTCGCCTGTTCCTCACGAGTCTCTTGTACCGTTCGTCAGCGAAGCCCGTCTCTTCATTCTCTCAAGCCACGTTAGTTTGAACATCATTATAAGCTCAATAAATCTCGAGGCTATTAAAAATCTGTCTTGGTTGCGTCTCCTGCCGAATCCACCGCTCTCCTCTTTCACCGACCTCTGAGCTGACGCGGTAGATAATCCGACTGCGACTTCCCGGAAGTTCCGTCCGGCGGATCGCCTGTCCAGTTAGACTACGTGGTATCGCAGGATACCTGGCGCCCTTCTTAGTTCCGGAATCGCAGTCGAGGGTCAGGAATTAGTATCGCGTTTATGTCTGGCGTTTGGTCAATTTTGTGAGTCCCGTTAATTCCGGTCTGATTAATTCATTTTCCTGGGCAACTGGCTGCGGGCAGTTTTATCCCCGAGCAGCCCCAGGAAAATTCCTGACAGGGTGTAATCCCGGTGGATTCCAATCCTTAAAACGCTACGAGCCTGGCTTTCTCCGATCCCGCTACCCGCTCTGCGTCGTTACCACGCAGGGCACAACACTCCTGCTTTGCCACTTTGTTAATATGCGCTTGAGTTAATTAATATCCCTCGTTAGTTGGTTTGCGATGCTGAATTAAACCCATCCAAATTCAACGAAAGATATTTATCAGGTGCCTGTGATTCTTTTTTAAACAGGTATCGAAGTGGCGCACAGTGTGTTATTCAGCAATCTAGGAGGCCGAAGTTAGGAAACCGAGAACTATTTTTGTTTGAAATGAAAGCTGAGTGTTGTTTATTTTCCCATTAACGCGTTTACTCCGAATAGGAGGGAATGAGACATAACAGGACACTTTGGAAAAATATTTCTAACAAACTACTATTATTTACATGTTTTAGTCCCATAACGATTCTCGGTTTTCTATAACAGAATACTCAAATAAAGTTTTAGTTTCTTATACTACAAAATACCACTTTCTGGGTTATGCTTAATCTAGGGACGTTCAAGTACTCCAAACAAACAAAAAATCTTGCGCATTTTTGCGCTTATGATCGAAATGTTAAGTAATATTAATTTTGCCAGAATTAGGGAAGCAATTGGTTTATATCTGCCTTGGGTTGTAAATCGTTAGGACTTTATGAAAAAGGGCTTTGTACTCGCTTCGAGAGTGGTAAGCATTTATAATCAAAACAAACATTAACCAATCGTTGCACTCATGCAAGCAAAATTATTTTTTTTATGATTTCGATCAAAAGTGCAAAGACGTAGACTTTTTTATTGCTTCGAATAATTGAAAGCCACAAGCTTCAGTATATTAAACGAACAAAATGGTATCTTGTGGTATAACAAGCTAAAAGCTTAAATAGCTTAGAATAAGACTTAAGAGGGATATAGGATGGCGAATACAAAGTTTCATATTCCAAAATAACAAAAATTTATTGCAGTAGTGTTCTTGTACTAAGAAATAAAATATATGATAACACTTTTAAAAATATTATAATAACATACAATACATATAATAATAAAATAAAATAAATAAATATAAAATAATAAATAATATAAACTAAATCAATTTTCAAACATTACAATTAACACTAAAAAATATAACAAGATATTATAATACAATACAAAAAATAATATAATAAAATTTTAAATTTGTTATTGTGATTCTATTGAGATACTGTCTGATGGCTGCAACAGACTTAATAGACAGGCTTAATCTGAGGATATTAGTAGTATATGCAGTAAATCTCTGTTAGTATGAAGCTGAAAATCTTTTCGCGTAAATGATTCTCTCAATCGCCTATTATCTTTGTTTCTGCCTTTCTGTGCGTCTTCTGACAGTTGGCCTATCGGAAGAATACAATAATCTATAACTACTTTTCCGTGAAACAAAATGTTTTGTACAGTTACTGGCATATTGTGCCACCGATATTTGTCAATATAAAGTTCCCTGGTTGATTTAGTGAATTTTTCAAATTCATCTGTATTTATTGCAAATCCGAAGCCTAAACACTGTAGTATAATATGGAAGCGGTTTATTAGTTCGAAGTTTACTCCCGTGATTTCAGCAGCTTTTACAGCGCTTCTAAAAAATCTGCGAGCAGTGTTGCCATCATTAGTGTTGCTACACTTTTGTTTGGGCACATCAACTAATAGACCTATTTCAGTTCTAAGCCTATCTTGTACATATTTCTTTCTTTGGGCTACCTTTTTCTGATTTTCAGACCCTCGAGCTTGCCATGTTTTTATTTCCAGCCTATAGGATATGTGCAAAATGCACTCTAAATAGCGGATCCAGGCATGTAGTGGTGACAACCCGAACGTAAGTCTACTTTCATTAACTGTTTTTGTGTATATAACCTCGGCCTTATTCATCTCGCTGGGTTTTGCGCCGCACAAATAACAACTTTGCGTAGACGAACACGACGATACGGCATTACAAACTTTGCCATCAATCATGCATGAAATTAAAACCGGTCGAATAGATATATCACTGCCATTGATCATTATTTTAGTTGGAACTAAACATTTAATACTTTTCTTAACACTTTTAATCTGTCTCCTAATTAAGTCTGCAGTATCTTCAACTAAAATTAATTTGATCGGGCGACAATATCTGGTTGATGAGGGTGCTCTGTTCATCCAAATGACATTGTTGTTGCCACTACTTTCGAAATACATTTGGATTGGGGGAATCGATATGCTAAATAAAGCTTCGTCGGAAGGTCTTTCGTCCATAAACTTCTGTTTATATCGGACTTGCTCGGATCCGTCGCAACCCCATTTCATAATAATTCTAATACTTGCATCCGGCATGGAGGGCAATGATTGGAAAACATCCTCCAGAGGCAAGCATAAGCGATTAATAGTATGCTCAATCAGTGATTGTAAATCGATTGCCGCCGAAGTGTCAGTAATGGTAATTTGTGAGGGATGACAATTTTGTTTAGCCTGTTTAACTAAATAATAGGGCGGATAAAGTTTGGGGCTGATATGCTGTACATGAGCCCTCATACATTTATATTGTTGAGTGGAGAGATTTGTATCAACTATTAAAACTAACGCTTGGGCGCAAGTCAAACTTTAAGGCTCTTCCTTCACAGATTTACGCAGTTTTTTAACTTGAGTTCCATAAGAAGGAGAGGCAAAAGAGAGATCTCTCACTAGAGCTGCGGAATCCGGTTTGCCTAGCTGATTGAGTTTCACTTGTATAGCGGCAGTAAGCTTCTCATGCGACTTCCTATTGCTCAAATTTGAAGCCTGTACCTCTGTGTCCTTGCACTCCAATCTGCGAATTCATTAGCGGGCCTTCCAGGCCTACGTATCCCAATACTTGATGAGGATGAAGCGCCTGATAAAAAATTCTCCGTAGCTGAATAACTTTCTTGATATGTCCAGACGCCCTCAAGCCATAATGAATTACGGTTAAGGAATCGTTCGCGGTGACGATTTGCTGCACTCCAGCGAGACTCAAATTTTTGAATAAGGCTTCTCAAAGCAGACTTGACTTGTCCCAGATGGTTTCCGAGCAACTCCGCATCTCCCACTTTTTGCAGAACAAATTGCAGGACAGCGTCAAACTTATTTTTCCCTTGTCGCTGTTGACCCATATTTCAAATATAGCCTTCTTTGCAACTACCGTTCTCATCCTGCCAAAATTAATATTTTGTACGATCTTGACCAGAAACTCAAAAACGCGCAGGATCAAGTATGGGCCATTCCACGCCAAATCGATTAGTATCTAAGAGATCCAGCCAAACAAAAATTAGTACTCCTGGTCATTTTGCATCGGCAACAGCATATCACATGTTCATCGAAATCCGAAGGCATCTATCAAAAAATGATCGACTTCGCGTGAAATGATCCGTATGTATTTGAAACCAACATAATGGTGTTACAAGATATATCAAACTAAAAGTTTCACGAAAAATCATGTAATTAAATAAAAATTACCGTAATGGGGTAAAATTTCAAATAACTATAATCACATCGAGGTGAACAATGTACAAAAATAACAAATTGAAAACTTACCCTACTTAATTGTTGAATCGTTGTCGATAAATTATACTCTGTAAGTATATCCAGCGGTCTACAGTGTAGAGTTGAAGATTCCTCACTCGTTGCGGTACTAGAACGAAGTGACAGGATCCGCAGGAAACTCGTTTGTTTACATTTTTTCGGCCAGCACAGGAAAACGTTACACTTGGTAAGCAACTGTATTGAACTGAGCTCGTTGGGAAAATGTAAACAAATGGATTTCGTGCGGATTCGGTCACTGTGTCGCAGCACAGCTACATAAATATGTAAAGACGTGTCTGCAAGATACGGATAATGGAAGATAATGGAAGATACTCCACTCAACAATATAAATATATAATCGCATATATAGCACATGAAACCCCTCACTCCAATTGAAATAGTTATGGATGTCGCTAATATATCTATTCGACCTATTTCAATTTTAAGTTTATTTTGCATATATCTGTGGTACATCAGTTATTGCAAGCGTATATTTAGAAAGAGGGAAAGCAAGAGGAAAGGCAAAGTGTGTCCGTCGGGCGATGCCGTACCGTGCCATGCTCGGTCTTCAAAACGGCACATGCAAGGGACTGCTGACCGCTCGGTTTCGAAGGAACCGAGCAGTTGAGCACCCGCCGGTCCTCCATAGCAATTGTCGCAGGCCGACCGGCAAGATATTTTCCGTCACCTCCCTTTTTCTAGGAGCAAGGGATAACCGGCCAGAACTTGCCAAGAGCTCGGTGGGCGTTACCTAACTTTGTTGTTGAATAACTCGGAATTGGAGGCTAACGCAAAATTTTAAAAACAGCATTATCATCACCGCCCCCTCCCGAACAAGATGGCTATAATATCATCCAACATTTTTGGGGCACCCTGTATTCTTCCGATTGGCCAACTATCGGAAGAAGTACAGGAAGTAAAAGACAAAGACAAAGGCGATTGAGAAAAACATTTAAGCGAAAGTAATCTGGGCTGCACACAAACGCGGATTTGCTGCACAGGTTACTAATATCCTCGAACCTATTTATTGCTACTCCAAAACAGTCTGCCAAAACCAAGCAACAAAGAATTATCGGCGGAGGTACTAAGCCTGTTGCAGTTGTCAGACAGTGAATAAAATTATAATGACAAATTTAGAATTTTATTATATTATTTTTTGTATTGTTTTATAATATTTTGTTATATTTTGTAGTGTTTGTTATAGTTTTTGACAATTTATTTGATTTATAATGTTTGTTGTTATATTTTTGAATGTGTTATATATATTTTATTTCTTAGTACAAAGAAATTGTAATATCACTGTATTAAATTTTTATTATTTTGGAACTTACAACTTTATATTCGCTATATCCTTCTTAAGATATCCGTCTGATTCTAAGTTCAGTTTAATTTTCACCTTTCCAGTATTGTTGCTGGGAGTTTTTACCTCATAATGAGAAATTTTTATTTAGTTAATCAATATTTCATGATTAACGAAATCATTAAAAAAAATCATTCTGTCTGCACGAGTGCAGGAATTGGTTAATGTTTGTGTTTGATTATAAGTGCTTACCACTCTCTAAGCGAGTTCAAAGCCCTTTCTAATAAAGTCCTAACCACTTACAACCTAAGGCAGATATAAACCAATTGCTTCCTTAATTCTGGCAAAATTAATATTATTTGGCATTTCGACCATAAGCGCAAAAATGCGCAAGATTTTTTGTTTGTTTGGAGTACTTGAACGTCCCTAGATTAAGCATAACCCAGAAAGTGGTATTTTGTAGTATAAGAAACTAAAACTTTATTTGAGTATTCTGTTATAGAAAACCGAGAATCGTTATGGGACTAAAACATGTAAATAATAGTAGTTTGTTAGAAATATTTTTCCAAAGTGTCCTGTTATGTCTCATTCCCTCCTATTAGGATTAAAAGATTAATGGGAAAATAAACAACACTCAGTTTTCATTTCAAACAAAAACAGTTCTCGGTTTCCTACTTTTGGCCTCCTAGATTGCTGAAATAACACACTGTGTGGCGGTTTAGTAAAGCGATCGAACCCGCAAGCATGAGGTCCGAAGTTCAATACTTAGTAATGGTGATTGTTTTTTTACATTTCATATTATTTATTGAGCTATAAGGATTATTTATGGTGCAGACAGCCAGATCATATCGCCATACCTGTCAGACTATTAATTACAGACGCGAAAGAGACTAAGGCTGATTGATGAATTAAAGGAGTATTGTAGCCACAAGGAACGGGTAGAACACAGGAATTCAGCCAGAACAGGGTTTATTGAGGACATTCTTGGATTAGGATACATATAACAAGGTTTTTTACGCATTTACAAATGGTTCAAGGTTCAGAGTGGACTCGATATAAATCAAGGAAGGACGATTTCAGGGAGCATCATAACGAAACTCTGTGGCCAACTGATCTCGCTAAATCTATCGGGCATCCGGGGAATATTTTCCAGTGCTCTCCCTTGATCAGGCGTTCGGGTATTAATCACCGTACTCTCGTGATCAACGGCGCCCACGGAAACTTCCCGTACTCTCCCTCGTCAGTCAGGCGTCCAGAGATAGTCCCCCGTACTATTCTCTGGGTCAGGCGTACAGGTATTCCCGCTGAACTCTCCTGCCAGCGCTCCGATTACACGTCTGAGAGGGCAGCCGACGGTCTTACCTCCGATCCGCGGTTTTATAGGAGCCGTTGCTAACAAAATCAACAGATCCGTCGATAAGCGCACGATTAACGCTCGCGCTCCGCGTCTCCTGTGCCCGCTGCCGACTACAATCAGCCTGGACATTGTCGTCGAGACGCGTTCTAGAAGATTTCTGATGATTTTGGAATTTTCGATGCTACAGTATTAATATTCCTGAACTTTTTAAGGCACTCATTGTGGCACACCCGGTATGGGTGTCCAGGCGGCCGTCTTTTTGGACCACGTGCCTGCCATGAACCGTACTCAACTTCATGTTTCAATATCAATGTCCTCTCCCTCAATGTCAATGACGGGGCAGAAAGGCAGAAAGCCCGGGGTGGGGGCAAGGGGGGCGTCGTCGGTGATGGCGTCACCCGCTGGTAAGGGGGCGAGGGGTGCCCCGACCCAGGCACCAACCCGGTGCTCGTGGAAGGCACCATAGCTCCTGCTACCCCTGGGCCCTCCGCAGCGAGGGCGGCGAAGCCCCAGCAGGGGGCCCCGACTGATGAGAGTCCGGCGGAGGCCCTCCCGCCCCTTCCTGCCATGAAGGGGAAAAGGAAGGGTAAGAAGACCCCGAAGGGTCTGCTCAAGGGGGATCGCCTGGAGGAGGCCATGGACATCGCACAGTGATGGTCAGGATCCTTCAGGCGAACCTGAACTGTTGCCGCGCGGCTCAGGACCTCCTCCTGCAGAACACGATGGAGAGAGGGGTTGCCCTGACGGTCGTCGCGGAGCCATACGGCGTTCCATCCCATCCTTTCTGGACGAGCACTAGGACGTGGCGATCACCAGGGGCGGCAACGCGCCATCCGGATCCCCGCTCCTTGCGTTACTAGAGAGGGGTGGGTAACGGATACCTGGCGGAGCTCTGGGGAGACATGGCGGTGGTGGGGTGCTACATCACCCCAAACTGTCCCCTCGCGGAGTACGAGCAGTATCTGGACGGGCTGAGCCGCTGTATTCAGCGGTGTCGGCCTTGTCCAGTGTTGGTCCTCGGGGACTTCAATTCCTGGTCTACGAGTTGGGGCCCCCGAGGACGAACGCGAGGGGACAGGCCTTGGAGGCCTGGGCGGCGGGTCTCGACCTCTGGCTTGGAAACCAGGGGTCGGCCCACACCTGTGTGCGGCGCGGGGTAGGCTCCATCGTGGATCACACGAAGGGCTCGCTTTCAGTCATCCGCAGATTGCACTCCTGGCGTGTGGAGGGCAAAGTGGAGTGAGAGCCACCACTCTGCCTCAGTGTAGTGAGGGACAGTTCACACCGTTCTTACACAAAAGACCAATCAAACCCTTGCCTGCCCCGCTCATCGACGGGGCACCATCAGTCACAATACATGTATATTTGTCCAAAGTTGCAAATTTATTTACTGCCGATTGCAGAGCCTCAAAAAAACCAACACCGCGCGTCGTGTCCTGTAACGGGATCAGTGCAAACAACTCTTCATTGACAGAAAAGTCACTTTGCACTGGCCGTATAAAAATAGCCAACTGACTAACATCCGTAATATCTGTGCTGTCGTCCAAACATACTGAATATTATAGTCTAGTTTGGATCAAAGCACGCAGTTTGTCTACTAAAATTTCATTAATATTTGCTGCGCGTCTGGAAACCGTCTGATGAGACAAGGGGACGGCTTGAAATTGTTTTACGGCTAAAACATTATTAAATGTTTTGGCCTACCGCGACTGAAATATTTTTCCAAATGGTAGCATCTGAAAATGCTTTTCTTATTCGCGCAATTTCTCACGACACTACATATGAGGCTTCGAAAATTAATCGACTACTAATAGTACTATCTTGGGAAATTGGTAAGTTCGTCGGAGAGAGCCCGCTGACTCCACGTTGATCTGCTATGCAGACGACACCCTCGTGGTAGTCAGCGAGGAGGACGGGAGGAGGACCATTCGCGTGGCGGAGACGACGGTGGCCTGTGTCGTCGCCCGAATCCACCGACTGGGCCTTCGGGTGGCCCCGCAAAAGACCGAGGCGATCTGGTTTTACGGTCGCCGACGGTCCGCGGGGCCGCCTGCCCAGCGGTGGATTGCGGTAGGAGAGGCCCGCGTCCAAGTGACCGATACGATGAAGTATCTTGGGCTCACCCTGGACGGCCTCTGGCGCTTCAACGAGCACTTCAGCCGGCTTAACCCCCGTGTTGAGAAGGCTCGCCTTAGGACGCCTGCTGCCCAACATCGGGGGACCGTGGGAGGGTGTCCGACGCCTTTATGCGGGAGTCGTCCGTTCCGCGGTGCTCTACGGAGCACCAGTCTGGGCGGACGACCTGGCGGCCAGCCGGCGCAATTGTACCCTCCTCTTCAGGGTACAGCGTCGGACGGCAGTCAAGGTCGTGCGAGGATATCGCACGATCTCCCTGGCGTCGGCCTGCCTGTTGGCGAGGTTTCCGCCCCTGGACATCCTGGCGATGGGGAACGCGAGGACCTATTCGGATCTTCGCGCCCTCCGCGACAGGGGCGGAGCACAGATCCTCGGCAGCGAGAGGTCGTGGAGGGCCTTCCTCGCTTTTTGCGAGACAGTGCTCTCCCAAAAGGAGGAGGCGGAGCGGCGGCGGGAGAGGACGGACCCCTTCCGTCTGGGGAGGGCCCGTCCCCGCACGGGGGGGGGGGGGGGCGGAGTTCCGCCCAACTAAGTTTGGCGGCCCGGACCCGCCGCCGGTGGGCCGGGCATGTGCCAAGGGGCCGCGAGGCGGCAGAGTGATGGCTCTGTCGCCTCCGCAAAGCGGCCCCGAGGCGGGGCGGGGCGTGTAGTGGTCGCACGTCCCGCCCAGGTGAGATTGGCAGTGCGGGGGGCACGGTTCGCTCCTCCTTCGCCGGTGGCGAAGGAGTGTGGTGGGCCGTATCCCTCAGCGGGTGTGGGGAACGCCTCCCTCTCTCGTGCAAGCGAGAGGGGCGATGGCCACTCCCCCACCACGAGACGGGCCCCCCACTAGGGGACGGGCGCGGGGCGGCATCGGTCGTGTTCTATCAGACTTCCCGGTGTCGCCCCAGTAAGCGCTGAGGATGGCCACCGTGAGTTTTAGCCGGTAAGAGTCCGGCACTACCCCGTCGTCGCCACCAGGGTGAGGGGGTGTCCATGAGGATTTCCCCACGAAAAAAAAGCTCTTCGGAGAAGGACCAGGCGCATTCCTAGCTTGCTTTTTGAAAGTCTTCAAAAACTCGCGTCTCTTGCTAACAGGCCAATGTTTATATGCGGTTTCATGAACTCTCGTGTAATGGCGCGATGTATTGAACGTGCGTCGATTTTTCAATTTTGAGTTACAAATTGCACACTGTGCTCCATCGCCAGAAGAAAACATAAGATATTTACTTTCCCGGTCACATAATGAATAGTTTGAATCGGACGTAGTTGGTGAAGACATTCTAACCAATTTTTATATGCAAAGAGCAAAGAAAGCAGAAACAGAAATCCTGAATAAAAGGAAGGCAAACCAAAGGTTAAGGAAAACAAAAGGGATTCAATAAAATAGATTGTTCAGTAATTACGACAAGCTCATTGGCTGGCAGCAGGCTTGCTAGCATCGATTGTCTATTATCTACGATAGCCATCGTCACCAACAACAGAGGGCTCAGACCTCATGTAACCAATAATGCTCATAGTTGTGCTCAGGGCTCCACGCATCATGAACTCACCCCTAGGGGCTCCAGGGTTTTTCCCTGTTCTTCTAGTCGATCGCCATTATTGCTTTTTGTTCTCTTTGGTGCACACGTGTGGCCTTCTATTTTCCTAAATTACGAAATTCTGAGCTCATTTTTCTTCTTAAGTTAAAAGGCCACTGCAATGGTAAACCACATAACATTCATATAGCTAGTAGGTGCTCAATTAAGTAGGCTTAGTGAATTATAAGTTAAGTTAAGTGCTGCTCATTAAGTCTCAACCGGTTACCGTTATCACCTATTGTTCTCGTGCTTCATCAGTTCACCAACTCATTCCTCATCTTAGGTATTTGCTCAATAAATCATTCGTTTGTTATTTACTTTGTTGCCTATTTGACTATCCTGGACCACCATCTTCCTCACAAAATTCCTCAACCGTCATTTTCAAACATAGATCTATTAGCAAAAGGGTATGCAACGTAATAACAAATAGTAATAAAAGTAGTGATAGTTGCCAACAGGTTTTATTCTCTTTAATTCACTCCAATGGCAGTCGGTTGTCTGGTGGTCGGGGATTTACATCTTGTAACGAAACGTCCTTCCCGACCAAGCATAAGATTGGAAGGTTGTGCACGGCCGCCCGTTAGTAAAACAAATATCGCCACCAGAGAAGGCCATACCGATTCCGCTAGCCACAAAAAGAAATGTTCCGCTCCTAACTATTGTTTGAATTTCGCGTGAGCCATCCCACACCGTTGGCCGGGGACGAAGCACCACCACCGGTACCCTGAGGAATATCTTCCAAAAGCGTCACCCGCAGCCACGACACTCCGGCTCGACGTGGAGACCCCCTTAAGGACGACAGCAGCCCTCTCGAAGTAAACACGAATCTATTGAAGTCCCGCGCGCGGAAGGAGCGGACATTCGTTTTCGAGCCTTAGTGGTAACATAGAACCTTTCCGAACCAGTGCGTTACTTCCGAGGCTATTCATCTCCTTCAGTTTGGTAAGCCAAGCCTCCGGGCATCTGTAATACGTAAGAGCCTGTTAGGGGATTGTCCTGTCCTGGTTTTGTAAACGTGCGTCTTGTGCTCCTCCAAAAATTAGTTCATTGTACTGTAAGGTTCCCGCCGTTATTAGAATCTCCGTTAATGATCTTCCTGGAAGGCTGCCGCCCTCGAAACGAATCACTCTATTCCGTTCATTAGTGTAAGTTTGCGCTGATCGAGATTTTTTTCACTTTAGCTCTTTCCATCCGTTCGTCTCATCGTTTGAGACTCGCTCCCGTTTTGCGTCGGTCAATTTCGTTATAATAATTCGCTTCTCTTGTGTTGTGCCCTGCGTGGTGACGGCGCAGAGCGGTTAGCGGGATCGGAGGAAGTCAGGCTCGTAGCGTTTAAAGGATTGGAATCCACCGGGATTACACCCAAAACTTAAGGTTTATTGATAAAGTATAATGAAAGAACTGACAAGAGGTACAGAGTAGCTCGCTGATACGCACTGATGTGTTCTGATCGAAATCTGGATAGCGAGTGTCGTTTTGGACATCGGTTGGTGGTTTTGTTCGAGGCAGGCGTTGCCTTGGCACGAGGCGCTGATTTGGCGAAGCGACTCAGTGCCTCGTTGCTAAACGTGACTTAGTGGCTAGACGCTCGTTATTGATATCATAATGTATCATGGACTTTGGACACTGCATTATCCTCTCGAAGAAAGGATTTGACGATGTAGCTAGTTTGTGCAATCCGAGAGCCAGCTTTGGGCTCGGGCGCAAAACTTGTATCTTGCTCCACACGGGCGCTGTGTAACGCCCGTGAGCGAAGCCCGTTTCGCCGCTCACTAGTCACTGTTTGAACCTCTTTCTGCTGAGCAATAAATCTCGTACAAAGCTGAACTCTGTCTGTCTTGGTTGCGTCTTCTGCCGACTTCACGGTCCTTCCTACCTCGGTAGCTCGGAGTGGTACCTCGGTGTACCTGGCGCCCTGGTCACTTTCGCTTCCCGGAACCGAATCGACAGTTAGGGAAAATTACCGCGTTCCCGAAGATTCCGCGCGTCGCGTAGAAAAGTAACATATTTTCCTGGGTAACTAGCTGCGGGTAGCTTTATTTTCGAGTGGTCCCAGGAAAATCCCTGACAATCTTTACCGACACTTTACCGACCGGTGAGAAGTGCATATGATGTTAAATCACTACCGGTTAGTAAAGTGTTAAGGGGAGGCATGAAGTAAGAAAGAGGAAGGCGTGCGCGCTCATCTTGCCTATCTCTTTACCCAATAACAGCCTCAGTTACGAAGGGCATGCGCCAAAACATAGGAAGACAATCGTGCTCATGTTGCGTCCCTCTGTAGCCAAGACCAGTTGTGGTTGCTAAAAGTACGCATCAAGAAAAACGAAGAGAAGCGCACTTATTTTTCATTCCTCTGTAGTACAAATGAGATCTCCGCTGAACAGCACTGCTCTGTAGCGTCTTAGTCGCTGAGCGTACGGGCTAAGGAAGTGATAGGCGTGGGCGCACATCACACACTGTGCTCCCGGGAGCAGCTCTTGGACAGCACTGAATTGTAGACTATGTGCGACAGGATGACTACAGTATTACTATCAGCCATCAGATTAAAACATCACACGTTTTCAAACGGAATTATATATAATGAAAAAGACGCTTTAGTGACAACGTTGCACCCAACTGAAAGTTCTGAAAATCTATGTTCTCCGCTTTAGGATTAACTTCAATGCCATGTTCAAAAATAGGAAAAAATAAAGTGAAGAACAGAACACAAATCGGGTAAGAGTCAGGAACATTAGTAGAGTTAAAAATAGAACAAAAAAAGAAATAGTCGTTTGGCCATGGCCGGACCAGGCTTGAAATTCGTAGAAAAGAGACCAGTTTTTAGAGACATTTATTAACAAAAATCGAAATATAGAAAGCCACTAAAAAAAAATAGCAAAATAGTTGCTCCACAATTTTTTATGTAAGTACTACCTTACGCTTATAAATTTTAAGTCTTTCGAGTTCTCTATGATTTTTTTCAGTGAGTTATTGAAATTGGAAAAAATGACATGAAAACCTACGACAATGAAATAATCTCCTTTCAGTAAATACTCAATGACAAGAAATGTCATCAAAATGGAAAATTACAAAATTTGGCATGCAATGACCTATAATATGCATGATTTTATGTAAAGTGAGTGCTTTTTCATTTATGTCACACACTCCTGACTATCGGAAGTTTTACTGCTGCACATGCGATTCGTAATACCTTTTAGACCTTCTTCACGAAATTGAAGCAATGAATTTTTTGGATTATATAATATGTTCTAAAACACTTTCCAGTTCGATAGGAAAATTCTTCCAATTGTCATTCGCAGTCGCAAGAGAATCTATTACAGTCAACATTTGGCTAACGAATAACTCTTTCGTTCTTAAAGTAGAAATTGATTCTGAATGTAAATAATGTCTCCCGCATGGACTCTCATTAGGTAGGCATTAAATCTGTTGATACATACGTTACCTTTTTATATTAAAAAAATGAGTTCAAAATTATTGTTTTCTAGATTGTCTCTGATACTTTTAATTATCCAATCAGCATCGTGTGGATGGAAACCAAACAATCGTAAAAAAGAAGTATCGTGCATAACACAGGAATGTGAAGCGTGGGGTAATTAGTAGATCATACATTGTCCTTCCTGGACGCCTGATTAATAATTTATTGTATCCGATAGGAACAGAGTATAAAAAAAACATGAACACTGACGCCAAACCCTGCCAGGACTTTTACACTTTCACCTGCGGTAGTTGGCACAACAATCATCCGGGTCCCAAGTATGCTGCAGAGTGGGGTCTACTCGACGTAATGAATTCCAACTTTCTTCACATACTTCGGAGTAAGCAAGTAATATAAATATATAAATATTACGATATAAATATTACATCGTCGATTGCTTTTTGCAGGATCTCTGGAGTCATACAACGACCAACCGGGTGGAAGCAAATTGTTCCGCAATGCAAAAGAAGTTTACGAGACCTGTGTTAACATTCGTAATGCAACAGCTCCATACTCACAAATTTGTTGGTGACAAAATGTATCTCTTGGTGAAATATTTATTTTTATAGCTGAATATCCAAAGAGCGACGCGAGCAATATCGCACGAGAGATTATGCAGATCGGTCGCGTGCCAAACTCTCCCCTTTGGAATATCCATTTTAAATATTTGAAACTCACAGGCGAATCGGCTTTCTTCCAGACTAGACTTATGGCGAGTTCGGTGAAGGAAAGCATACCGGTGTTAATAGTAATAATACGCTAACAATATATATAGTAAAAAGTACCATGAAAATTATAATTCTTACTCTACAAACGTGGTTACGAACCATTAGGTGATGGAGCCTTCCAGTGCATATGGATCAATTCTGCACGAGGAAACCTGGAAGGCACAGGAGAAACAGGCTTACACCGACTTCTTATTCCTCATTATGAAGAATCTGAGATTGAAGGATCCTGATGCACTAATCAAAGAAAGAATCGAGAAAGTGTTTGATTTTCGAAAAAAACTCGAAAAGGTATAGATTCTATCTCTCGTAAAGACCAAGTTGTGTTTGCCTATTGGTGTTCTTAAGATGTGTGCCTTTTGCTTCAGATAATCGACCGAAATTCAGGAAAGAAACCGGAACCCTTCAACCCTTTAACCGGGTTGCAGTTGGATACATGGTTTTCAGACACTATCCCTGCTCAAATTAAGACTCAGAAAGTATGGTAGAAAATCGGCTAATTCGAGCAGGCATTATGGCTGATCTTATGAAGTGCCTTTTGTAGATACCATGGACTGATGTAATAGAGGTATTATTGCATAGTTTGACCCCGGAGAAGAGACAGAATCGGAAAGTAATCGCCATGCGTCAAAGAGAGTATTTCTTGGATTTGATGGACCTGCTTAAAAATGTGCCCGACGAAGTTTTAGGTATACTGAGTTATTCTGGCATAAGATTTTCACGTATGATATAATGAATACCGTAGGCAATCACATGGAGATTTATTTCGTCGAACGTCATCTGAATTTGGAGAAGAAAATGTACAAGTTACTGGAAGCAACATCAGTCGAGCCTCACGGTCTTTTCCGCTACATAAGAGCAAAATATTATCCAAGGTACACTTTCACGGGGTGTAATAAGAAATAATGAATTTAGAGACTTAGAAACAGGCTGACATGAAAAACTTTTTTAGGTGGCAAACATGTATCGAAAACCATAATATGAAGGAGACTCTAGAGAAATTAGTTTATCAAAAATGGTTCTCGAAGAATAATACAGAGATTGTAAGAATCTAGGTGCCAAACCAAGAGAGAGTGGTAAAGTTACTTATAATTTCATTTGGTAGGTTCGTCAGCTAAACGGCAGGATAAAGATAGCTGTTGAGGACCAAATGAAGAAATGCAAGTGGCTGGACCAACCGACCCGCGAAGAAATAACAAGAAAACTCTACAAACTGGAAGAATGGATCGGTTTCCCACCATGGATTGATGGTGTCGGTACTCCCATAGAGTGAGTCATCGAATCCTATAATATTTGATTGAACGTCAATGATGCGTTTATATTTAATATATTTTCAATTTATCATAACTATCGATATGTACAGGAGAGTTAAGAAGGAGATTCTGACACCAGACGCGTCACTCAATATTCATTTCAACTTACTCTGTGAGTAATCTGTCGGCGCGGAGCCGCAACTATCAGTATGTGACTTTCTTTCGTTAAAATTAAATTTACTGTATTTTTCAGATGTTCACGCGCCTCTTTTGTTGCCTCCCCTGTTCAGCCCAACTATACCGACGTAAGAAAAATTTCATAGAAAGCTCACCTTCTTTAATGGTAAGTTCAGATTGGGTAAAATAGCACTTTCTTATCCGTAGCTTATATAATTATGCTGGCATAGGGGCTAGTCTAGGACACGAGTTATACCATATTATAGACGATTGCGGTATGCTATTAAATGAGTACTAATTACTAGACGAAAAATCGTGCTACTGCTTCAACATCAATTTCGAACTGTAGGGAGTTATCTGGAGGTGAATGGCAATATTGTTTGGTGGCCCGAGGAGACGCGGACCAAGTGCTTAAACAACAAATTGCGCTTCATCAACGTATATAATGAGATCACAGAGAGAGATTATAAGAATCGTTATAAGCTGGATATAAAAGTAACCTTTTAAAAATCCAGTACAAATTATCGAGTAAGATCCATAGTAGGGATAAACATTAACAGATTTTGTGTTTTTAGTCCAATACTTCATCTACTATTCTGGAGAACATCCCAGATGTAATGGGTCTACAGGCAGCGTACAATGCCTACAAGGAATTAGCCAGCAAAGAGGAATCTGTCTGCAAAACACTACCATTTTTCGAGAACTATAGTTGCGACCAAATGTTCTACATCGCTTTTGCCAATGTAAGCTCTTGGTCTCGCTCATCAATTTCTCACGTCGATTAATCTGGCGATCTTCCTCAGACTTATTGTGGGTACTACACTACAAAATCGGCCGAGAATAAACTGCAGTTATGGGAGCATAGCATTGACAGCGTTAGAATAAACGGAGCTGTCGCTCAGATGGAAAGTTTCGGAGAAGCATTCGGATGCCCTGTTGGATCTCCGATGAATCCACGAAGGAAACTGGATCTGTGGCAATAATTTTTATGTAATCCCTGCATACACAGGCTTCTTAAGAGCGAAATAAATCATATATCATTCAGCAAAATTATCTTGAAATTTGTATAACTGTCTGAAGAAAATATTTAAAGATTTTATTGGCAATCTTGAAAATCACGAAGCATTATATTTTGACAAAAGTAGTAGAGATTACGTAGTGCGTAGGCTTCGTGGTGGGAATCGTGATCCTGCATTGAAACCATAGGTAGGTACCATAAGTCTTATTTTCAAACATGGTGCTGACTCTCCAGGGGTGAAGGGGGCAGTGTAAATAGCAATGTCCTCCAATATGCTTTGCAGTATCCTCAAGACAAGCCGATAAATCCACTTGTGCAGTGTAATATTTTGCAAATACCTTCGAAATCCTTGCTATTCTTTCAAGCAATCTATTTCTCTGCATGTGTATGCAAAAATGTATTAAAATTTCTGCTTCATTAATTACATTTGTTCCTCTACGTATACGTCGTATTATTTGTTACTACTTCGTCACGAGATCGCAGTCTTGAATTTTTAGGGCTTCGTAATATTTTATGATCATTTCCTAATTCGATAGTAGAATTGTTTCATCGATAGTTTCGTAGTCTACAAGAGCCTATTGCAGTTAACATTGAGCAAGAATTCAGTCTGCTCATAGGTGCGATGAAGAATTTGTGAACAGAATAATACGATCGTTCTTGAATTGGAAATTGGTCTTCAGTGAAAATAATGTATCACACAAGAATACTGATCAGGTAGATTTGTTTTCCACTTTCCTTTTTGTAATGGAAATAATATATTAAAATTTTGTTTTTCAGATTATCACTGATATTTTTAATTGCCCAATCAGCATCGTGCAAATGGGAGCCAAATAATCGTAAAACGGAAGTGCTGTGCGAAACACAGGAATGTGAAGTGTGGGGTAATTAGTAAATCGTATATTGTTCTACCTATGATCATAATTAAAACTTTATTGTATCCGGTAGGAAATGAATATACAAATAATATGGGCGCTGACGCCAATCCCTGTCAGGATTTTTACACTTTTACCTGCGGTAATTGGAGCGAAAACCACCCAGGCCCCAAGTATCATCCAGAGTGGAGTGTGCTTGACATGATGACCTTCCGCATTTCAAGCATAATTCGGCGTAAGGAATTCAGGTATTCAGTTGCACATGGATGTTAAATCTGACCGATTGCTTCTTCCAGAAACTCTAGAGTCATACAACATCCAACCGGGCGGAAACAAGTTGTTCCGTAGGGCGATAGAAGTTTACGACACCTGCATTCAGATTCGTAATGCAACAATTATAGTCTCAGAAATGTCGTGTTAACAGAATATATCTCTTGCTACAATATCGGTTTTTACAGCTGAGTATTCAAGAAAGGAGGCCAACGACATCGCACAAGAAATTATGAAGATTGGTCGCATACCAAATACTCCTCTTTGGCATATCCATAACATGTATTTGAAACTGACAGGCGAATCAGCTTTTTTCGGCATTAAAGTTCTCGCGGGTAAAGCGTCGGAAAGCACTCCTGTCTTGATGGTAATAATACGTCATATGCATACTAAGGTACTATCAGATATTTGATTGCTTCCTACTTTCCAAACTTGATCTTAAACCTTCAGGTTATGGAGCCCCACAGTGCGTATGGGTCAATTTACCACGAGGTTTGGAAACCACAGGAGAAGAAGGCTTACACCGACTTCCTATTTCTCATTATGAAGAGTCTGAGATTGACAGGTTCGGATACACTAATCAAAGAAAGGATCGAGAAAGTATTTGAGTTTCGAAAACAGCTCGATCAGGTACAAATCCTATCGTTTGAGAACTGACTGAAATCGAGTTTGCCAATATTATCTTTAAGTTTTTCAATTGTTGCTTCAGATAATCGAGAGAAATATTAAAAAACACCCGGACGCCTTCAATCCATTAAGTGGTCTGCAGTTGGACTTGTGGTTCTTAGACATTCTTCACGATCAAACAGACACTCAGGACGTACGGCAGAGAACCTACTAAGTCGAGCTGACACTACAGCAAATTTTATTAACTGTTTGTTGTAGATTCCTTGGATGGAAGTCGTAGACGTATTACTGCAAAATTTACCTGCTCATATGAGGGAGAGACGGAAGCTAATCGCTATGCGGCAAAAAGGGTACTTTCTCGATTTAATGGACTTGCTTGAGAACGTGCCTGCAGACGTTTTAGGTATAATGCGCTGTTTTAATCAAGATTGAGACTAACAACTTCATGTACTTTCTTTCCAAATGCCGTAGGACATCATATGGAGATTTACTTCGTCGAACGTCATCTGATAATGAAGGAAAATATGATCGAATTACTGGAAGCAACTTCAGTTGAGCCCCATGGTCTTCTTCGCTACATAAGGGAAAAATATTATCCACGGTACAGTTTTAATGGATCTACTACGGATGTATAACATTAGACAATTAGGTACAGGTTGATGCAAGTGTCCTTAGATGGCAGAGGTGTATCGCGAACCACAATATGCAGGAGACCTTGGAGAAGCTGCTCTTCTACAAATGGTTCCGGAAGGATAATGCACAGATTGTAAGAATTTAGAATGCCACGAGATGATAGTACTTTCACTTGTAATTTCATTTGCTAGGTTCGAAAGATAAATGGAAGGATAAAATTAGCTATTGAAAATCAAATGAAGAAGTCCCAGTGGTTAGGCCAATTGACACGAGAAAAGACAATGACAAAATTGAATACACTCGAGGAATGGTTCGGATTCCCTCCATGGATAGTCGAAGGCGGACCTCCCAAAGAGTGAGTCAACAAATCTTTTGAGATTTCCTCTGATTTACAACATCCGAGATGTGTTTTATTTATTTATAAATCATTACAATTATCGTTATGTACAGGAGAGATAAGAAGGACATTCTGAAGCCGAATGCATCACTCAATATCGTGATGAACTTGCTCAGTTAGTACTCCAATCATGCCGACCAGCAAGTATTTCTTTGACTTTCGCTGAGACTGAACTTGCTTTATTTTTCAGATGTTCATGCGGCTCTCTTGTTGCCTCCAATGTTCAGTCCAACTATACCGGCGTAAGTAAGATGTCATAGTAAGGGTACCTTCTTTAGCAGTAAGCTTGCAACCATTTCACATAGCATCTTGATGTTCGTAGTGTCTATAATTACGCCGGCATAGGGACCACCCTGGGGCATGAATTGTACCATGTCATAGATGATTGCGGTATGTCTATTAATGAGCATCAATTACTCACTGAAGGTTTGTGGTATTGATTAAAGATCAATTTCTAACTCTAGGCAGTTATGAGAAGGGGTCTGAGAAAATTGTTTGGTGGTCACCGGAAATGCGGTCCAAGTGTTTGAGAAATAAACTGCGCTTCATTGAAACGTACAATAACGTCACAGATACGGAGTTTAAGAATCGTTATAACACGAATGTGAAAGTATGCTACTAAAAATTTAGTTTCAACTTTTAAATAAGAAGGACTGTAAGTATGAAGGTTTACAACCGTTGTTTTTCTAGTCTGATACTTCATCCACTGTTATGGAGAACATCCCGGATGTAATGGGTCTTGAAGCAGCGTATGAGGCTTATAAGGAATTAGCCAGCAAAGAGACATCTGTCTGCCAAACATTACCCCATTTCGAGAAGTATAATTGTGACCAAATGTTCTACATCGCTTTTGCCAATGTAAGCTCATACGAATGTGTACGAATTAATCAAGTGGAAGATCTGAATAACACAACATCTTCTTCAGAGCTATTGTGGATACTATACGCAAAAATCGGCGAAAGATAAGTTAGAGACGTGGGTGCATAGCATTGACAGCATTAGAATAAACGGGGCAGTCGCTCAGATGAGAAGTTTCGGCACAGCATTTGGATGTCCCGACGATACTCGGATGAATCCACGAGAAAGGGTGAATCTGTGGCAATAATTTTAATGTAACTCTTGTATAATCAGGTGGTGCGTGGGCCTACTGGTTATGACAACCATGATGGGGTATCGACATTGTAGGTAGCTAACACGAGATTCACTTTTAGACATAGTAGTTTTTATTTTGCAAGAGTGAACATGGAGGTGTTGAATGGTTAGTTCTTCCAAAATGTGTTGCAATATTTTCAGGATAAAATCGGGAATCCTCCTATTAAGTGTAACCTGTGGAAATCACTTCTTCTATCTTAGATCGTACATAATTCTCATACTTTCTGCAAAAAGATTTCAACGGCGAATAAAGAGTATTTGAAAGCAATTCCCTCCTTTCCATTATTTGCACACATCGCACAGGTAATTAATAAAGTAAACGTCACATTACTGTAAGAATGAGAGCTAACGAATGGATAATGAGTGCTCAATAAATGTGGACAATCTGAGGGAAAATAGTGCGAGCAAATGTTCGGAGAATGTGATACACTGTATGGTATGAAGGAAGAATGATTGGGACGGAGTGCGTAGCATAATTATGGGAGAATTTGGAAGGATGCATGAGTGTGAGTCTATCTATACAAGTGGTGAAAAGACAAAATGTTTCTGGACGTGGCGAGCGTGGGACAGAGTCCGCACAGACTTCAGAGAGAGTCAAAACAAAGGTCAAAAAGAGTCCAGAGAAAAGTCAGAAGCAGATTTAAAAGACAGCGTTATGCCGATAGAAAGTTACAGATTGAAAGAACGAGAGAATGGAGGAGTCGATATGCAAAATAAAAGGTTTCCCGATTGACATATCGTGTATTACTGGTGGATAATTGTTCGAAGTCCTATAATCGTAATATTCAATCCCAAATTGTAGTTATCGCGGTCTTAAGACGGGGCATCATCAAGGTGTTTTCTTCTCGCACAAGATCTATCGCATTCAATCCAAAAATCGCTCGCCAACTTCATTTGTTAATCAGTTCTTTATAAATCGCAGTATCAGGTGACTCAGTAGAGTCTTGCGCCAAGTAGTTAGCTAAAGCTGTACAGTGCGAGAAGCTGAGACAACTAACCAAGTAACATTTCTCCTGCAGAAGCGTCTGCAAATACCCTGCGCAGAATATTTGCAGAACAGCCTGCAGATAGCCTACATATTATTGGTGATAGCCTGCATATAGATTGTATATCGCCTTTAGTGCAAACGAATCATGAGTTTGCAAAGTTTACAATTTTGGGTGTCTAAGGTTTGTCTCTCTATGTGGCAGGACTTTGAAAGTTCCATATCTGGCTAATCATTTATAATTTAAAATCAAAAAGTATAATTAGTACATATCTTCAGAGAGAAAACGAACAAAACTGAGAAGAAGCTATGAAGCACTGCTAAATTCGTTATTTGCTCTGCTCCTGACTCTTGATCGTCAATGTAAAAATTGAGGATCTGGCGATGAACGTGGCGATCACAATTTCAATTTCCAATTCACACATGCTTTTGTAGCGGAAACTGATCGGCGGCATCCTTTAATTAAATGATGTTGCATTATACATAACCGTTGAAGACCATGCTGACCAGCGGCATTGCGATTGACTGCATGCGCTATATGCACGAGATTTGTAGAACATTAGCAAGATATTTGCATGTAATATGTACGACGTCATACAAGACTCATTGGGGATTCACAAATGATGTGTGGCAATAATACAATGCTACATGTTGCAATCTCATCATAATATAGATTTAACTGATCAATCAAGTGCCCCCCAAATAAAGAAATTGGACACAAGAGGATGTATGTGTTCCGTAGGTCAGTGGTTAAAGGCATAACATGAACACCCTAGTGAAAGAGGAGGAGAGCAGTTAGCGATAGAGTTGGAGCCCGGATCGAATCCCCACATATTTTCAAGTAAAGTTTTATAAAGTTAGAAGTTATAATTTAAACAAAATATTTGTGCATTGGTGGTTAAAGTGTTGTTTGTACATACTCGGTTGGGTCCGTGGAAATATAATAAATTCAGTGAGAAGGCGATGAAGCTGTTTTTTCCTCTTAAATTTTTGGACCCTGCATATAGGCTCCATATACCTTGCATATATCCTGTAAATATGCTGCATACACTCTACAAAAGTCTTGCAAATATTCTGCGTATAACTGGCTGATGCCTTGCGTATAGCTATATGCAACTTACATAATGCCCTTATAAGTTCTCCTATAGGCGTTATGCAGGATCATTCCTGGATAAGGCCGTCCAAAACCCTATTGTATATAACCTGCATATCGTAATCCATAGGACTAATCCTGCATAAGGGGACTTCCATATCATGATATGCAGGTGATTATGCGAGAAAAATGTTACTTGGGTTATCCTGACGTGTAGCGGTTTTCAATCGATATAAAACTTTCACCTCGGTTTCCGAAAAAGTTACAGTTTGCAGGCATAACTTATGAGTTAAGCAGAGCCTAATTTATTTTTCTGTATGCAATGAGCTACAGAGCAAGGAAATTGATCCATGCGTGCAGGAAATATGAATTTCTCCTGTTTATTATTTTCTCGAACGAAAATGGGTTCAGAAAAAGATTGAGATTCACACCAAAAATATCCATCACATATTTTCCACGCTAGATGTCAGAACTTCACATGTTTTCCACGCTAGATGGCAGAACGTAATGAAACTGTGAAACGCTGTTAGAGAGAGAAGCCGGATGTCAGATGATGTTAGAGAGAGAAGATAGCATATCGGAAGAGACTGACTAACACAAGATGGGTAGATTTCCTTGACGTTCGAGTGCGTGGTTATGTAATATGACAGTATCATGCAGGGAAGTCTAACAACTTTAACAGTTCTATTCTCTCCTTGTTACAGCTTTATGAAAATGAGTGAACTCAGTCCTACTCAAATTCTAACATTGATAGGCAATATTCTTTTATACAATACAATTATAGACTGCTAAAATTGCCAAGTGCATAGCCAGGACCCACTTAAACGAAAAAGCAACACTTTGTTAATCAAGTGCTACTTCAGGTCTTTCGTGTAAATGATTTCTGAACTACGAATCTTACAAGTAATCAGTATTTGCTCAGAAAAACTTTGGATCTTTCACTTTTGTAGTATTTGAATTATGTGTCTGTTCAGCAAGTTTCAAATCTGTTACTAAAATGGTTCTTGTGTACGCCCTTGTCAAGTCTGACACTGCAAATGTGTTGAATAAGGGAATTAATAGAATTTATTAAGTGTTGAGCTTAATCATAATATTATTAATTTAGGGGCATACTAGTCGTCGAAAATCGGTATCTGCTCATTAAATTTCAAGCCTGTTGCTTAAGTGGTCCTTAGCCTGCACATTTGACAAGTTCCACCGTTTTCACATATGTCGAATGAGGAGAGGATGTATAACTTAAGCGAAGGACTCCAAATTTGTTGGACAAGTATGAGTTTCCAATAGACAGCATGCCCTTGAATTGCATATAATGAAGCCCAACGCTTCGTATGTTACATTATATAGATAAGCTGCATCCTCCTCCTATTCGTCACATGGTTGAAGTATTAAACTTGTTAAATAGCTAATAACAAATTATATTTTTACTTTACCTTTTACTGATTAACTAACAAAAAGAACTGAAATCCCCCCAAAATGATTAAAATTAAAAAAACGTCAAGTAGCCCCCCCCCCCCCCAACCTCGTCAGTCATTTAAAAATGATCAAAAATAGAAATGGATGTGATTAATAAAAGAAAGCCAAGTTATAATTAAGATACAATTAACATACAGAAAATCCAAGTTTTCATTCAAAGATACCTTGATTTAACTCACATTAATAATTAACAATAAATTAACAAAAAGCGATTAACAATAATAAGAAAAACTTGGCGTGCGCGCGCTTGTTTAGATTTTAGATTTAAATTAGTTTCCCATTGATTCCTTACTTCGCAATAAAGCGCGCACACGCCAAGTTTTTTTTATTATTGTAAATCGCTAAGTTATTGTTAACTACTAATGCGAATTAAATCGAGGTATCTTTGTATGAAAACTTGGGTTTTTTGTATGTTAATTATATCTGAATTATAACTAGGCTTTCTTTTACTAATGATATAAATTTGTATTTTTGATAATTTTTAAATGACTGTCGAGGTTGGGGGGGAGGGGACTACTTGGCCTTTTTTTAATTTTAATGGTTTGTGGGGGTACAGAAAATTTCAATTCATACTTCGTCAATTCCACTTCAAGCTTGAAACTGTCGTAGAAGTATTGTTCCTCCACGTTCACGTCGTATAACTTTTTACAGCTTCGTCGTTAACATGTTACTTTTTAGAGCCATATTACATTTTTACAGCACTTCCTAGTCCGATAGTAGAATTATTCCGGTAGTACTTCTCGGTCGCATAAACGTCAACTGCAGTCGATATTTGGCAAGAATTCAGTGTGCTTGTCAGTGCAATGACAAAGTCAAACACTGAATAACTCGTTCCTTCTTCATGAGGAAATTCGTCCTCAGTGATGGTAATGTCTCTGTTTGGAAATGAGATAAGTACGTGATAATATCAAATAATATATGGGTCATTCCGCGTCAACAGTCGAAGTTTATTCATACATGTTCAATGATTTTCATGAAATTTTCTGTATCTTTTTGGAATCTTCTCGAATTTATCTACGCGTACGAATTAATTGAAACTTACTAGAAAACAGAACAGAACTTCGAACTTTATTAACTTCACTGATGAACAGGCTGATGTGGAATGAGCAGACGAACATAATTTTAAAACACTCAAATGTCACATACTGAATGTAGAGATTAAGAATGCATATACAGAATCATGTCAATGCTACATGAATACACTCTATTCTACATATATATTCAACACTCCTCCTCATTCACGCAAAACGATATCCTACTCGTAAAGTATGTAATCCTTTTGCTGTCAAGAGCTTCGGCAATATTTACATTGAACATGCCTTTTGGCAACGACGTCTTTTACCAAATGGTAGCGTTTCTCTATGTGCTTAGTTCTATTTGATAGTTTCTCTTCCTGAATTAATTTTAGGCAGCTTTGGTTGTCTTCATAGATTACTATTGCATCATTTACTTTCTGTCTCAAATCCTCAAGAATTCGTTTCACCCAGAATGCTTCTTGACACGCTGCTGACAGTGCAAGAAACTCTGCTTTAGATGTCGATAAAGCCACACATGTTTGTTTTCTGCAAGCAAAAACTTACAACAGCACCATTTAACTTAAATATGTACCCGCTGTTTGGCTTTCAATCTATTTTATTCTCTCCCCAATTAGCATCGGCATACCCATAAATGAATTCCTTTGAATCAAGTTTTCCTAAAGTCAAGTTTAACTGTATCGTACGATAAGTATTTTACTGCTTGCTTTAATTTATTCCACGCTTTCTGAGTAGGCTTGCTCACCTTTTGCACTAGAATAGACACACTAGCTCAAATGTCAGGTCGTGTACACACCGAAACATAAAGTAGACATCCTACTAACTTTTGATAGCTTGTGTTACTTAATAGAATCCCACTATCATCAACAGACTTGTTGTAGCTGGGATTGTGTAGCACATTCGAAGGTTTTGCATCACTCAAACTAAAAGTCTCCGCTATTTGCCTAATGTGACCTGATAGACTAACCTGATAAAATCCATTCTAACTGATTTTTGCTGATTTCTAACCCTAAGTAGTATTTGATTTCTCCAAGGTCGTGCATCTCAAACTTTGACGAAAGTCCCTCCTTTACCCTTTCAATGCGTTTGGTAGACTTGTTCACAATAATTAGATCGTTAACGTAGATCAAGACGTAGCACTTTCCTGGGTCTTCTAATGTGTAAAGGCACGGATCTGCCTTCCTCTGAGTATATCCGATTGCTATCAAAGCTGCATGAACTGCTTCGTTCCAAGCTCGCGCTGCTTCCTTTAAACCGTATAAACTTTCTTTCAACAAGCATATTAAATTTCGGTTATCCTCCTTCACCTCCAATCCTCGTGGTTGTTTCATATAGATAACTTCTCGTCAGTTTTCATTCAAGAAAGCTGTTGTTACGTCCAAATGTCTAACAGACATTCTTTGAATTCCTGCTATTGTCAACAGGATCCGAAATGTTATCTGTTTTACCACTGCACTACTGGTGCAAACACTTGGTCGTAATCCGTTCCGTATTTCTGTGGGAATCGTTGCACAACGGGTCTTGCCCCGAAGCACTTGATAGTCCCGTCTGCATTTTTGTTAAGTTTGTACACCCACTTGCAGTTTACTGGTTTTCTTCCTTCAGGTAGTTTACATACTTTCCGCATTCCATTCCTTTTAAGAGAATGCATCTCACTGTCCATCGCCTTTATCCATTCGTCTTTTTGAGGACTCTTCATTACATCGTTTAGGGTCGTGGGTTCCAAAATTGTGTTCTCTGGCGGCTTTTGCTTTTGCCTTTATTTCATCTATAAGCCTGGCGGGTGTCACACCTTTTGTTGCTCGTTTTGATACCATCAGTAGTTGTTCTCGTTCTTCATTATTACTATCATTGGAAGTGACGAGCTCCTCCTGTGTGCGATTATCGTACTCGTCAGATGTGATTAATTCCTACTCCCCCTGATTGGTTTGTGTTAGTAGAGGTCCATTTGGTGTGTGTTCTACTCTGTCTTGCGCGTCGGAATGTGAAGTCAGAAGGTCATCCTCACCACAAAAAGTTATATTCTCTCAGTCTCAACTTCTTGAAAACTGTCGTCTGATGGCTCTGTTTCAATAATTTCAACATTATTTCTGTGTTCATATTGAACATTGTCCATGGAAAACTCTGAATTCGTTTCGTCTAGATTTATCTCAGTTTCTGGGGCCCTTCACTCGGTGCGTGGCTTTGCACTATGTTGTGCACTATGGTGTTGACTTCCTCCGAATCCTTCTCCGAATGGTACATCTCTGCTGATTACGATTCTACTTCTTGCTGGATCGTAACACCTATAAGCCTTGGAATTCTGATCATAGCCCACAAACAACATTGGTGTACCTTTCTCATCCAATTTCCTTGGTTTTTTTGCTGGGGCTAGAACAGAGCATCGACTACCAAACATTGCGAGATGACATACGGTCGGTTTTCTTCTATTCCATAACTCGTAGGATATTCGATCGATTGCTCTAGCAGGTGTTCGATTCAAAATATAATTGGCTGTACAAACCGCTTGGGCTCAAAATTTCCTTGATAATTTAGCTTCTAACAGCATGCAGCAAACCATCTCAATTAAACTTCGATTTTTTCTCTCCGCAATTCCGGTCCGGAATCCAAAATTTCGATATCTTCACTGGTCAATAACGTCTTTACTTTAGGGCTAATGTATTCTGCTCCGTAATCCGATCTTATTACCAAAAACATTAAAATGTAAACAAATGCACCAAGTAGCAGTTGAATTTCCCCACAAAATTGAAATATAACAAAAAAGATAATAGATATTGTCACGGCCCTGCATTCCCCGCATGCACCCAGCTCGGTTGTTCGCCGCAAGACTTACGTCACTGAAATCACCTGCAGTGTGATCTCCTGATCGCACATGAAGTGCGGCCATCCCCCTTGGCTACCACTATCAACTCGGTAGCATTTTGTCAGAATAGTCTATCCTGAGATCCCAAACTGTTAACACGTCTTACATTCTGTTAATAAATCTGTCTACGTTTGTGCCCCGAATCCAGAGTCTCCTTATGATAACGCGTTCCGCGGGTGCAACCCGCAACAATATCATTCAAGAAAGCCAAGTTTTCATTCAAAGATACCTCGATTTACCTCGCATTAGCGATTAACAATACATTAACAATTGTTCAATAATCATCTTTTATGGAAATGTTACATTCATGGAGCAACCATATAGATCCTATTCATCATCCTGCTCCTACATAATCCCACCTGTCACCTATCGCCCAGCTCACAGTATCCCAACCTCATCTGGTGATCTAGAGATACCAGATCGAAGTCTGATCAGTCTGGGTGTGTGCTCCACGCACACCCTAGCGAGTATCTTATGAACTGCTCTATCCAGAGATATGTACCGGTACAGAATGTTGCAAAACGGGACGGTTCGATACGAACCGGACCGTTTCTGTAACGGAGCTTATGGACCGAAGGTTGTACCGAATCGTTCTTGGACCGAACAACCTGTCCCGATTTTTGTCCCGTACCGTTTCTGTACCGTCCCGCCTGTTGCGATGTCTGGATTGTCGCGAACCGGTAACCGCGGCCGCTGTACCGCCTTGTCCCGATTTTTTTGGGACGGTACAGGCTCCGTACCGAACCGTTTTTGAAGCAGCCTGCTCCGATTCTTGCCCCGCATCATTTTTGCTGCCTTGTCTCGAATTTCCACGACGATATAGATTCCACGCTGTACCGTCCCCACAAAAATATTGACCGTCTCGCCCGTGTATACAATGTGTGCGCGCGAGCATGTGATTTATACACCTGTGTACTTACATGTAAATGCGTATACGTGCTTGTGCATGTCAGCACATGCATATACGTGTCTGTACATATACGCATGTGTTCGCATGTATGCTTGCACATGCCTGACTGTAAGTATGCGTGAGCGGATGTGTATATGGTTGTACATGCCTGAACGTATGTATTATCAGGAAAATGAGATATTATTCTCGAGTCTCGCTAATGATCGAGACAGACTCGAGAATAATACTGATTAATTAAGAATCCTTTACGTTACGTTAACTGAAATTTACTTTAGCTGCGATTTTGCGTTAGCAGTTGCGTTTGCGTCAACTACGTTAGATTTCCATACTAATTTTCCCGATACTTCGGCCCGGGAGATTCGAAGACGGCCAGCTCTCAGCTTCACAATAATGGGCGCCAGGCATCGAAGATGCCACACAAGATCCGTAGTTCGCAAAAGAGCTGGCTACGAGGAATCTCCCGAGACGGCGTAACGTGCCTTTCGGCTAGCTCAGACAAACAAAGGGAGAGCACGTAGGTTCGACACGAATGAACAGTGGCCAGGATTGAACTAGAAAACAGTTTTATTTCGACAATGCAAGGCGGTAACAAGGTCCTTCGCTCGAGGTGTTCACTAGCAACCTCGGGCGAAGCACGTGGCCGCGAGTTAGAACTAAGTCGAGATCACAGTCCGATGTTGGCAAGTTCGACGCGGTTATTCGGCGTTAAGGCGGTTGATGAATTCGCGGTCGTCTGAATTCTACGCAAAGCTACACGTTGACTCTTGGCTGACTTCGTCAGCCCGCAGGAAGATTTCAGTTCTAGATAGATCAGATGGAAAGCTCGGAAGTTCGATAGAGAGAAAGATCGCGAATAGATCGTAATTGAAACTTACGGTCGGGCAGCTACAAGCCTGAAGGGCGAAGAAACAGCGAAGGTCTAGCTGAGATCCCACAGGAGTGGGTCCCTTACAGACTGCTAGACCGGAAAGATGTTCGCTTACCGCTAGTTTATTTAGACGTCCTGGGAAAGTTGGAGGATCACGTCCGTCCTTCCTTCCTTCCTTCGCTCGCTAGTCTTGGTTAATATTCGCTAGTGCTTGGCTACCGCTCGCTAGTCGTCGTCTCGCTATCGTTGTCAGCACAAGAGTGCCGAATTCTACGCGCTCTTCCCTAATGTTCGCCCAGCCGCCTTTGTCCCCCGAAATCGATCGCTATTGGTCGCCGGATCCTACCGCGCGCTCAGGGCTCGCTAAGCCCTCGGACGAACGACGCCAGGGCCGTAGGCCCCCCGGTGCGCCCACCCCGCTCCGTCGAGACGACAAACGGTCAGTCTCCCACGTTGCTGGGTGCCTTGGGGTCGCCTGCCTCACCACCCAGTTTCCTCCCACGTTGACCAGTCGTCGTCGGAAACTTTTGGAGACTGCTGACCCCTTAATGTTCATCCTGGTCGGGCCGAATTCCTCTGGGCTGGTAGAGTTGGTGACTTCGGGTGCTGTGGGTAGTTGGTCGTCCCTGATTGCTGCTCCCTAATTGGCTTAGGCGAAGTCGGTCGGCGTTAGTAGAGATTCTCGATCTTCCGAGGCTCTTTATTGGAGATGCTAGTTTACTATTTTCTCGGCGCTAGATTTGAGTGAGAGAGTTGCTTTTGTGACGTACGACAAACGCAACGTCACAGTATGTACGCCTGTACATGCCTCAACGTATACGTGCGTGGTGAATATGCCTAAATGTATGTTTGCATAGTTGCACACGTGCGAATGTGTAAGTGCGCGCTTGTACATGCGTGACTTACATGCGTCAGTATGCTTGCGTGCATCTCTGAATACATGTGTAACGGGTCTGCAGGTGCGTGTATGTGTCTATACATGCGTGGGTGGCCTTGCACATCCGTGTGCATGTATACGCGTACTTATATGTACCTATACGCTGAGGATTTAGCATAAATTTTACAGATGGAGTCATACTTTCCGTGCGGATGAGCAGAAAGAAATCCTAATGTGCCAATGCTAAAATGTAATAAGAAATCGTTTAAATATTACTCAAGAGCATGGGTTACGAATTCTCAAAATTGTCAACAAGAAGGTAGCTGAGGAACCATATTAGAGCTGAAATTTAGACCCTGAGTGTTGATTATCGGTACCTATCACGATTCTCTGAAAATGATTATGCTTCATTACTAGTTTGTATACAAGTTATGTTGGGCAAGCTGTATTATCGTATACCGTCTAATTTTAAAACATGGAAATTGTCAAGTATACAATTCAAGAATCGCTTAAGTTAAAGAACTGAAATTCAATGAAAAACCATTGATTCTCGATCATTTTTAATGTTAGTTATTAGTGATCAGTACTTGTTAAGCAATATTCAGTTCTTTTGTATAAGTGACTCTTGAGCTATGCTTATGACAATTTCAGACCTTAATAACGCATATTATGTTAAGATTTTAAATTTGTACTATGGCTCAGTTGTTTCTGGTAGAATAGCATTTTCATTGACATGAATGTTTATAAATTCCATATAAATTATTAGCTTCAATAATAAATATTTGAATAAGATTAGATAAGCTGTAACGTCCTATAGTATCAAATTGAGTATCAGAATTACCAAGTGCTTAAGAGATGCAAACAAACTCGTGGAATCTTTAAATGAAAACCAGAATTGGTTCTTTTGTAGGATTATCATTCGGATCTAAATAAAGTAATCAGGATAATCGCGCTAGATGTCGCAGGAGGAATAGGAGATATTGACGGTTTAAGATACTGATTACTTTTTGCAAATTAAAAATAGACATATATTTGCCCACACACGCATCAAGATATATCTAAAAACCGTATAAAATTCCATGCACGCTGCATACATACACACACTTACATTAATAACCGCAAACGCATTAGCTTCTCTAAAATATTATCCATACATCCATACATCCATACATCCATACATCCATACATCCATACATCCATACATCCATACATCCACACATCCATATATCCATACATCCATACATCCATACATCCATACATCCACACATCCATATATCCATACATCCATACATCCATACATCCATACATCCATACGTCCATACACTTGTACATATTTATATATATACATTCATACCAGGTATGGGCATTAGCTAATAATTTCATGGTATTAATAACTTACTAATCCGAAAAATCGGCATTAATAACTTACTAATGGCGAAAATGGATAGAAATAATTGAATAAATGCCTTTGTAAAATGCCTTTGTAGGCATTAACACTGAGATATTTACTGCGCGTCTGTGCATCCACCAGGGATGGGCAAACGTAAATAAATTTAGGCCTGAATTTATTTATACACGAAGAAAATACCTTAAATTTTGTTATTCATCCAGAAAATACTGTGACTTGTTTAATTCGTGTAGAAATAGCTCTGAATATTTTTATTGATGGGGAAATTGCCGTGGATTTTTCTAATCACCGAGAAATTACCGTGAATTTTTCTATTCAGCGAGAAATTGCCATGAACTTTCTATTTAACAAGAGAGTACAAAGAATTTTTTAATTCACGAAGAAATAGCCGTGAAGATTTTAATCGCGCCTGAAATTCACGTGTATTTCTTTAATAATTCTGTGCATGAGCGGATTCGAGCGTACGTTTGCGAGCGGATAGGTGCGGATTCGAGCAGATTCGAGCGTGCGCGAGTAAATACAAGGTGACAGGCGAATCCCAAGGTGCATGGACGGCTACGAGCGTATGAGGGCGAGCTTCGGCAAGCTGATATGAGCTGATACGAGCGGATTCGAGCTGGTTGGAGCAGATTCGAATGTGCGCGAGTAAATACAAGGTGGCAGGCGAATCCAAAGGTGCATGGACGGATACGAGCGTATGAGGGCGAGCTTCGGCAAGCGGATAGGAGCAGATTCGAGCGGTTTCGAGCAGATTCGAGCGGATTCGAGCAGATTCGAGCGTGCGTGAGTAAATCCAAAGTTGCAGGCCCATAAAAGGGTACATGGAGGGATACGAGCGTGTGACGGCGAACGTTTGCGAGTGGATAGGAGCGGATTCAAGTTGATTAGCGCGGATTCGAAGTATCAGTATGTATGAAACCGTAAGTATACAAAATAACTTATGTATTACTAATATATTATAGTCGCTATTGTTATCCAAAAAGAAGATCAAAGATTGCTGTACTGCCAACGATTATAAGTCTACGCAGACTGATAAGTCAAGCGGGAAGTAGGAGAACCTTAAATTTTTGTCAACCACTCTTAGATCACATAGAAGCATCGATTGTAAATCGATTTAAAGAATATTTGGACAGTCACGGGAATATCGAATTTGCGGCGGTAGCCGCTGTTTTACATCCCCGCTTCAAGAGGGTGTGGATGCCATCTTTGTCGCTACAATTGACTGCAATAGTGGATAGTTCCGTTAAAGCAGCGGCAAATGTATTTTACGAACAAAGTCTATCCCAAGCTAAAGACGACGATATAGAAAACGACGACATTTTCGATTTTGGCGTCGAAGATACGTCTCCCAGTCACCCCGCATCACGCGGTGATGAAATGTCAATTGCAGACATTGAATTATTTAAATATTTAGCCGAACGCCCCACTCAGCAGGTTGAGATTCTTGACAATTATTCAACATTACAAAAGGCATTCTTATATTATAATACTCCTCTACCATCATCGGCAGCAGTTGAACGCCTATTTTCGTATGCCACAATGATGAGTGTGCCGAAATACAATAGACTAACAGATGCACAATTCGAGATGCGAGTGCTTGCTAAATGCAATTCTGCGTTAAATAAAACTTGGATTCATCTTATCATACTGTAGTGCCCGAGCCCAAAGCTGGCTCTCGGATTGCACAAACTAGCTATAGCGTCAAATCCTTTCTTCGAGAGGATAATGCAGTATCCAAAGTCCATGATACATTATGATATCAATAACGAGCGTCTAGCCACTAAGTCACTTTTAGCAACGAGGCACTAAGTCGCTTCGCCTGACCAGCGCCTCGTGCCAAGGCAACGTCTGCCTCGAACAAAACCATCAACCGATGTCCCAGACGGAACTCGCTATCCAGATTTCGATCAGAACACATCAGTGCGTATCAGCGAGTTACTCTGTACCTCTTGTCAGTTCTTTGATTATATTTTATCAATAAACCTTAAGTTTTGGGTTTAATCCCGGTGGATTCCAATCCTTTAAATGCTACGAGCCTGACTTCCTCCGATCCCGCTTCCCGCTGTGCGCCGTCACCACGCAGGGCACAACATTAAATGGTGGCAGCGGTGTGGGATCTGCTCCGTCGAAGTCAAATTGTGAGCCTGCTGAAAACCGTAACGTGGCGTGATTGCCAGTGTTACCTACGACCTAGAAGTCAATCTCTGCTGAGGTAGAGACAGGCAGGACCATCAAACCGGAGACACGAAAGAGCTCTTAGGAGACGTTCGCACTTCACCAGACAGCCGCTCTCTCGTCAGAGACGGCCAGACGGCCTAGCTAACGGGAAAAGTATAACCAAGCCTGAACGGACGTCACCAACGTGCCATTGCTGATCCGAGGACCTTTGGCCGAGCGGAAACGACCACCGAGGCACCGAGTAGGTACGCACCATCCATCCACGGACCAAGTACACCTGGTCCCCTGTACGAGCGACAAGGAGCTCCAGATCCTGACTCGCCGACAACACCTTGTACGACACAGGCGATAAGAAGACGTCATCGTCTTGCCGACTCCAGTGACGTCAACCGACACCTCACGGCCAGCAGCGGTCGTCTACCAGCAGCATGCGCCTGCCAGTCATCCTGTGAGAAAACAGAAAACTCGAATCGCCCAAGCGATATCCGAAAAAATATATATATTGTAAACCAGAGCATTTACACGGCCCTTACATGCCTACGGAAGACGCACTTGCCCTCAGGTATCTTCTCCCTAAGCGAAGGTCATTCTCTAGATCACTAGAGTCCTTCTTTGATAAGAGTCTCGTATTCAATCCAGTAGACCCTACAAAAGTAGAGGCACGCACTTCCCTGGGCAACACCGGCCATCCACGACGTCGCGTGTGAGCTCCGAGGCTAGACACTAGCACCGACACATATCGCGCCTCCGGGTCGAGTGCCCACACGAGTGCCCGAGAGCGTCGTCGTACCGTCACAGCGCCGGTACCCTGTTAAAAGATACAACTTCAGTTTAGTAGGAAACGAATTTGCCATGTAACATTCAGGACAAGGTCCTAGTGACTCAAATAACCAGTCGATCCGAGGAGTTGTAACCACGCTCGGACTAATCGGAGTTTTTGACGGAGACAGAGGCTCCGACCTACTCGCGTTCCTAAACGATGTCGATTGCGCCTTAGAGTGCGCACCCGAAAACGAGCGACGGCGACTCCTGCGACTTATCTTGAAAAACAAAATAAAAGGTAGAGCCTTGCGAGAACTCCAACACCAAACAATCGATAGCTTCGAGGAATTAACTTGCCTACTCAAAACGCGATTCGCCGTGAAAAGGTCATCCGACATTGTACAGACCGACTTCAGTAGCTGTAGACAGAGAGAAGGAGATAGCGTACAACATTTCGGGTCTAGAATGGAAAGGCTATTAGCCGAAATGAAAGAACTGTCCATCGAGGACACCCTTGACACGTCACAGAGTTCAGCCATCGACGATCTCCTAGAAAAACAAGTCTTGCACTATTTGACTCGAGGATTGAAGGACCAACTCAGACTAATAATCCGAACGCGTACTTTTAATAACCTCGCACTAATAACCATTCGCGTTACCACGGGAATACTCGCGATAAGCAAGCACGCGACGCACCAAAGTGCGGATGATGCCATAAAATAGGCCACATCGCCAATAACTGTTACACGCGCCTAAGCACGCCCCGTCCTTCTACTGACCAACCCTCACACCGTTCCAATAACTCCCGCGCGCAATCCAATAACAGGGCAGTTCAACGCGTAACCGTAACATGCAGATACTGCAAAAAGCCCGGACACACGCTCGAGGAATGCCGCACCCGCCAGCGCGCAAACGAGAGGAACCAGACGGAGCAACCCCCGCGAATACGCAATAATTCCCGAGAACCCAACCAGCAAGCTGAAACCCAAGACGCGATACGCGCCACACCTCGTCAGCCCGAGTCCGACGGAAGGCCGGACAACGACACGACAATCGGTTCATATAGGGTTAACACGATAGCAGCTGAACCCGAGTCTCGGTCGAGGAGCTCAAGCGCCAGACCCGGCGGCTCGTTGTCGAGATGTGGCGGGAGAGGCTGGAAGATCCAGCCAACTCCCGCCACAGAGCCGTCGGGGCGATTCTCCCGAGCCTTGAAGCTTGGGTGAGTCGCGGCAGGGGGCAGCTCTCCTACCGCGCCACGCAGGTGCTCACCGGGCACGGCTGCTTCGGGGAGTACCTGTGTCGCATCGGGAAGGAGGCGACGGCACAGTGCCACCACTGCGACGGGGACCGGGACACGGCGCAACACACCCTCCAGCATTGTGCTGCCTGGAGGGACCAGCGCCGTGTCCTGGTCCGATTTATAGGAGGTGATCTCTCGCTGCCGAGGATTGTCAGGGAGATCCTCGGCAGCGAGAGGGCGTGGAGGGCCTTCCTCACGTTTTGTGAGGAAGTGCTCCTCCACAAGGAGGTGGCGGAGCGGCGGCGAGAGAGGACGGACCCCGTCCGTCTGGGGAGGGCCCGTCCTCGCCGACGCGCCGCGCGGGCGGATTTAGTCCCCCCGCAGTAAGAGAGTGACGCCCCGGTCCCGTCGGCGGATCTCGACCTGCTGACGGGCCGGGTGCGTGCCAAGGGGTCGTGTGGCGGCAGAGTGGTGGCTCTGCCGCCCGCCTATAACGGCCCCGAGGCGGGGCGGGGCGTGTAGTGGTCGCACGTCCCGCCCATGTTTTGGTTGGTGATCCGGGAGGCGCGGTTCGCTCCTCCTTCACGGCCAGTGAAGGAGCGGGTCGAGCCGTGCCCTCCCGGGCTCGGTTGGGGCGCCTCCCTCTCTCGCGCGAGCGAGAGGGGCGATGGCCAACCCCCCATCACGGGAAGTGCCCCCACTAGGGGGCGGGCGCGGGGCGGCACCGGTAGTGTTCGCGTAGAGTTCCCGGTGTCGCCCCATTATGCGCAAAGGATGGCCACCGTGGGGTTTTAGCCGGTACGAGTCCGGCACTACCCCGTCGCCCCCACCAGGGCGGCGGGGTGTCCATGAGGATTTCCCCACGAAAAAAAAAAAAAGGGGGGAGAAGGTGTCATTGACTAAGAGTGGGTTGTAAAAGTAATTATCGACGTTCTTGGAGGATTGCCTGACTTGTTATAAACCCAACCAATAGTGTTTCCTGGATAACATACAAAAGAAACGGCACGGAAAAAGGGTGAGAGACCGGTCCGCGCATACCTGCGGCGCAGCACTCTACCCCAGGCGCGCCGCACCTCCAGCCTTCCAGAGCACAGAACAACCTGTAAAACTAAAGAAACACACTTGGAGAACAGCTCTTTCGATCGGGAAAAGTCCAAGGAACAACATATCTTTTTTTCAGAATTTTCAAAATATGTGTTTTTTCGTAATTCGCAAAAGAAAAGTATTTTTGGAATTCTAATAGAGAAATAATAATTTTACGGCATAGATCAAAATTTCTTCAGAAAGCGTCATCTTTTGCGAAGAAAATGAAAAAAAACATGTTCCTAGCACTTATAGTTTTCGAGATAAAAATCAATATGTAGACCCTATTTTTACCGAAAACGAGTGAATCTTAAATTTTTGAAAGCTTGTAGTTTCCGCCCAAATTGGAATTTGGGCAAATAATGACTTAAACCCTCCTTGGGCAGGCATAGACAACAAGGTCACAAATTTTCGTTAAGATACAAAATGGTGCGGGAAATGAGTGATCGATTTGGCATGGAATGACCCACTCGCAAACGTTCGCCCTCACACACTCGTATCCCTCCATATACCCTTTTATGGGCCTGCAACTTTGGATTTACTCACGCACGCTCGAATCCGCATCTATCCGCTCGCAAACGTCCGCCCTCATACGCTCGTATCCGCTCATGCACAGAATTATTAAAGAAATATACGAGAATTTCAGGCGCGATTAAAATATTCACGGCTATTTCGTCGTGAATTAAAAAATTCTTTGTACTTTCTTGATAAATAGAAAAATTCATGGCAATTTCTCGCTAAATAGATAAATTCACGGTAATTTCTCGGTGATTACAAAAATTCACGGCAATTTCCCAATGAATAAAAGTATTCAGAGCTATTTCTACACCAATTAAACAAGTCACAGTATTTTCTGGATGAATAAAAAAATGTAAGGTATTTTCTTCGTGAATAAATAAATTGAGGCCTAGATTTATGCGCGTTTGCCGATCCCTGCTGCAAAGAATCAGCTATGAATCTTCATCCGCCATTTTTTTTGTTACCATGTAACCTGACAACTCGAAAAGCTTCTTAATAGAAGCTTCTAGTAACTATAATTTTAGCGACAGTTTTGTTCCAACATGCACGCCTACAGGTGGATGCACAGACGCACAGTAAATATCTCAGCGTTGATGCCTACAATGGCATTTTACAAAGGCATTTATTGAATTATTTCTATCCATTTTCTGGATTAATAAGTTATTAATGCCTATTTTCCGGATTAATAAGTTATTAATGCCTATTTTCCGGATCAATAAGTTATTAATGCCTATTTTCCGGATTAATAAGTTATTAATGCCTATTTTTCGGATTAATAAGTTATTAATACCATGAAATTATTAGCTAATGCCCATACCTGATTCATACGTCCATACACTCCAACATCTATATATCTATTGACTATTTATTAATAAAGTTGCGATTATACCGCACGAACAAAACATCTATTGTTCGGGAATGCATTTGCGCTCTTAAGTACGCGAGAATAAATTTTAGATTCGAGAAAATGCGCTCTACACTAACTTGGGTAACGGGGACCGCCAGGACAACCATAGCCAACTCGTACAATTCGGGGTGCGCAAACTTTTTTAATTCCCAATATAAAATCGGGCTCTCCTCACCTGGCTGGAACTCTTGCTGCGAGAGAATGTTGTGCGTAACACTTTCTAAAATTTTTTAATTTGTGGCCGCTGTAGCGATTGGATCTCCGCGATCATTTCTAGTCTTCTCCGCTGCAGAAATGCCTCTACAGGATCCTCTGGATCCGACTGCATGGAGGTGCTGGGGCCGGCTGGTCCCAGGAGCCACGGGCGGTGGCATTTGCTGATATGACGCACTACGCGCGATTGGTTCGCTGGTATGCGCTTGAGGTCCGAACCTTGAGGCCTGAGGCCTGAGGTTGAGACCTTGAGGACATTCTGAATACGATGCTACGTGTGTTCCAAATATTGGATGGCTGCAGCACGTTCGTCCTTACTCAAAAGGACGTGGCATCGCGGATCCATAAATAGGCCGCAAGCTACTGCTAGTATTTCCAAAATATATTTTCCTCTGGTGTCCAGCGCGATCACCAGGACTTGGGCGAGGGATGACGGCACTTCCTGCGTTTGAATTTTGCAGCGCATCCACAGCTGCACAAATTCACTAACATTGAGCTCCTCTTTCTGCAATCGCTTCGTTGCTACTTTAGCTAGCGTCAGTGCTTCTTTTATAAGTAGCAGTTGGCGGTGTTCCTGCTCGGAGATATTTAAGTCGCCCCTTTCCTGGCAACGTGCAGAAATTTCTTGTTGCTGCTTACAAATTTCTTCAATTTTAAGGAAGCTCTCCATCATATCCAGTGTAGAATGCCACTGGGTAGCAACGTCAAGCGTTTGCTTGCTTTTCCCATTCGTTGGAGGATTGAGCTGATGGCCGGTGTTTTCAGCTGTCGGCAAATTAGGCGCACTTTATTTATTACCTCTTCCACGTCGCTCTACCGCAACGCGTCTTGGACGGCCAATTGAAGCGTGTGCGCTGCACATCGTTGCGTAAATATATTTTTGTCTCCCATATAGGAACGCAGGAAAATCATGTTGCTGTCATCCTCTTCTACATTAGTAAGAGTGAAACATTCACTTTCGTCTGCAGCCGTCGCCATCCCCTCTTCTTCTTCACTGCTGGCAGTGCTGTGGTAATCAACCTCTTCATCAAGCAACCGAATAGTTTTTAACATATTGGCTGCATTGTCTGTAGTAACGCTGTATATGTTATCGGAGCTAATGCCGAAAGCATTTAACACGAGGAGGACCTCATTCTTTAGACATTCGGCCGAGTGACGTAATAATAGTTCACGCACTGCTAAATTTCATACCACAATTCTTCCTTCCATACCAAATTGGATTTTGACGCCCATTACGGAATGGTGAAGTCTCGTGGCTGTGTCAATTTCGACGAACACCAAACGTCCCTCCACTTCTCGCCATATCGCCGCCCGTAACGATTCCGCTTCTTGAGCAACGTGGCGCTGAATGGTGTGCCGATTGATAGTTAAATTGGGCACATTTTTTATAAGGGGGCCGAAAAGTTTCTTAAATCTGCGGTCTTCAAAAATACAGAAAGGTCGCCCATCCACTGTGACCAAGTCAGTGCACGCATCCAAAATGGTGTCCGCGTCCATCTCGATCACGCATACCTTCCTCTTCTTTTTGGGAATGGTTCTTTGCGTGCCACTATCGTCCTCATCTGATGAAAGCAAATTATTCATATTAAGCATCATATCATTACCAATGAATAGTCAATGCAACACTTGCACCAATAACTCGTGACAGAAACGTAGCATATCCTACAGAAATATCTGCATTCTTGCAGTGTATCAAACGTGCTGTTGTGCTTGAATATTTTCATTCGGAAAGTATAAAAGCAAGAAGGAAGTTAAAGTTAAAAAAAAATCGTTTTTCTGCACTGGCACATGGGTAACAATCATGGAATATTATGCGGTGCTGTAATATTGATCGTTTCACCTCAAGCGAATCACTTATATCCGGACTTTGATAAAAATAAATAATTATATTCGTAACCTTGAGTTAGAATGATCCAAATTTATGATCTCTCGGAATAGTTATTAGTTTCTAAATTGCAATTTTATCTCTTTCTTCAGGTGTTTTTTGTATAAACGATTTTTCGTCTGAGGTTCTGGAGAACATGTTGATCCTGCGCGATATTGATTAACTTTTACAAGGTCAGGTTTCTTAAGAATATTTTGTTGATTTTCATAACGTTAATTTATGAGTTTGGAAAACTTTAATTAATTTTAATATAATATAAATTTAATTAATCTGCATCGGACACCCATAACTTATTAATTAAATTTCTTGGAAAAAAATCGAAACTATTCTGTAACCTAACAATATGTTGAAAAGTATACTTCTTCTCGAAATAAATGTACAATGAACGAAACTAACGTGTACTCTACAACCTGAGACAAAAATTAAATTATTCAAAAAACAACCGAAAAGGGTAAAATGTTTTATAGTACGAATAAGGATTTTGAAAAAGCAGGGGCGGAACGATTAACTCAACGTTATGAACATAATAATCCATGTTCTTAAAAATCTGGCACATGATTACAAGTGATCCGCTTGGCGCCGAATGTCCCACGTGTAGCTATTTAAGAGTCTAGTTGTGTATAAGTGTAGTTATGTGTACGCGCATAAAATCGAACATGTCACGCATTCTCGGTGGACGATAAATTGAACGGATTCTTAAGATTCAAGAACTATAAAACTGCGAATTTGGCCTGATAAAATCACTTGCTTACCATGACTTGTCTCGGCAGATGAGTCGCTGCTTGATTGTGAACGCCGTCTCTTTAGCAATTCTCGCTTTGCCGCGATGATCGCGGACTCGGACGGGTGATTCCGATGGATATGTTTCTCCAAATTTGAAGTGTGACGACCCTAAAAATAAAATACAAAGGTCGAGTTATCATTACGTGTCTTCTATGTTTAACAATTCACAAGCATTCAGAGTTTACTGTTGGCAACAATTTCCGCTTATCGCTACAGCCAATGTCTACGGTTTATATTCATCACATTAAATAAACTCATTAAATATGAAATCTTGCAATGCGGATTAAAAGCTACAATATTTTAGTAATGCAAGAAACGGAAAACTAACCTTATATTCATCACATTAAATAAACTCATTAAATATGAAATCTTGCAATGCGGATTAAAAGCTACAATATTTTAGTAATGCAAGAAACGGAAAACTAACCTTCATTGTAACCGAACATCCTGGTGTTAAACATCTTGAGATGTTGAAGTCCTTGTTATAATTACAATAGGGAGCCATAATATCGGCAGGTCGGAAGCTCGAGAGTTCGAGCACTTCATCCATATTAGAACTGGAGGCTGCCATCCTTTAGAATCTGGATTGTCGGTAGACTTGGGCACAAAGCACAACACAATTTGCTAACATTAGCTTCCTAGTTCCCACTACACAGTTCTTTCTAGGCGTAATTCTTGACATGTTCACTTCAAGAACTTGATGCGATCTGATCTGCCGATTTTTGGAAGTCCAGCCGCAAGAGGTATTTTTCGCCACTCAGAGTCAGGAAAAGTATTTGAGCGCTACGACGAACTAATCTGCTAATTTGTCATTGGCTGGAGACATTTCAGAAGAAGACTTCCGGTGGTCAGTAAAACGAGGCGTGGGCGGACCCCCAGGTAGTTGGTAAAGGCCGCCGTACCATTTCCGGGAAATAGGGTACCGATGTTAAACTTAGTCGCACAGATGCATGTAATTCGGCATGTAAAAGGCGAGTGTAGCGTACTGGGACTCAGAAATGTTATGAACGCATTGTCTCCACTCGTCAGGTTGGTGGTATGATCGTACGTGGCAAGAAACAGCAGGATAAGTCTAATCAAATCAGGAAAGTTCTTTCGTGATTAAGGATTCGAACCCATGAGAGGTCGTTTATATTTACAGACACTGAACACAAAAGTAGCAGACACGACACATATTCTTCAAAACATATTATATCGCTGTAATCGTATATAGTGTGTTACATATTCATCCTCTCGGACTACTTTTCTTAACATTATTTCATACGTAGATTCAATAATTATAACTCGCTAGCTCCCTACATAGAATATTGTTGCGTATTTTTCGAGCCTTAAAACTGTGACTTCGACTCCTTCGTTCCGTCTTATCTCTAGTTTTAATAGCTTTCTAGTAGGGGAGCAACGCGGCGTGCATATGGTGCATCTGTTTAGCTCCTAGAACTCAGACTTACTCAACTCCCATGGCGCCCTATACTCCCACCATACCCCCTTTTTACTGGGTTTTCGGGTATTTAAGCCCTAAATTGTAGTGGAAAGCGGGGGAATCAGTTCCGAACTCTCATCGACAGCGAAGCTCTGGCACTCGAACCAGGGAAGAACATCGTAGTAGATCGAGCATTAATCTCCTTCGAAACCAGTCAATATTACCGTACGTACATCGTGTCATATCGCGATCGTTAGGCAAGCCACAGTTCTTACGTTTAGTTTCTCGCCCGTTCAATATCGTAACGTAATACGATTTCATTTTAAGCATAATCCAAATTGTAACAACATTTCACTTCCGCTGAAACTCTCATTATATATTTTTGTATTGTATTTTCATTAAGAATATATTAAACATTGTTTCAGTTTTTATTAAGAAAATCACTGCTTCTTCTTCAGTCACCCTTGATTTAAATAAGCACATATAAGGAAAAGAATAATAAAAAATCCCACAAGGATACACTTTTACCGCTCAAGGTGTATCCGGCGAGCAATAGTAAGGTTTAACTTTAGCCGAGGGCATTCTTTCATGATCAATGAGCAGGATTGAGTCTGGTTAAGGTGAAATAGCCCTTAGCACGATCACAAGACCTGTTCTGAGCTATTGGAAGTAACTAGCCATTCTTTTAATTAACAAGGTCCAGTCTTGAGTCTGGCAAAGGTGAAATAGCCCTTTGCACGATCTCAGAGCATATTTAGGACTCGCGAAGCCTGGCTCGTAACAAGTGTAACGCAAACACCTTCATTAAGCATTGAAAAATATTTTTCATGTCTGCCACGCTACGTTCGATGTCTGTAAATATAAATAGACCCTAATGCGTTGCGATCACTACCCGTCGTTTGATTGTCTCACCGATATTTGCCCCCTTGTAGTAATAGATCTTTCGCAGTAAAACGACTCCTTTTGCATTTCACATAAACAGATGTACTCTTGACGTATGTATTGTTCTTGCAAAGACGAAAAATCTACAACAATAAATGCGAGTGCTTGTGCTAGTTGATATATTAATCCCACTATTCCTGGCCACGTGCAAAAATTACATCATGTTCACCAGTACAAGGCGTCCATGAACGTTCTGATAAGTTACAAGAAAAGCAGTCTCGAAAAGGTGGCATCACTCCAAGAGTCCGAATTCGCAGACCCTTGCCTCTCCGCTGTGGTAGTCCCTTATATTAATAACGATAAATGCTAGAACGTCTTCAAGTGCATAATACCGACGGAGTGGTGTTTATGAAATTGTAGGCCTAAAAAATCCATAATGTAACCAATAATTTGGTCTTTGTGTTTAACACTTATGGTCGGCATACTTTGGAAAAGCAATTTGAATGGAGTAACGGAGAGTACCTACTGCTTCACACGGCCGTTGCTTCTTTTCTTTCGCTTGCAATAGGGAAATTCCCACTTTCTTTAATCCCTTGCAGCTGCGATTCTGTACTCACCTTGTACGCACATTTTATATTACTTCAGAGTCATTAAAATTGTTAAACTCGGCTTCGGGTAAGCACCGTAATTTAAATCATAAATCTAGTTAATCCGATGCCAGTTGCGTTTGGTCGTCTGATGACCGTCGGATCCTGTATACCTGCGAGCCTTCGCAAGTATTCTAAGAATCAGTACTTTCTTTATTCTTCAGGTTTTTGCGCTCACCAGCTTCTACCACGTTAAGATTTCTCTATATCAGCCATCTTTAAAATCTCTGCTTCTGCCAATCACGTGCGTAATTAATTTCATTTTTTTCACTCTGGAGTGTGGAAAGTTAAGTTTCTCAAGCGCCGATTCGTGAACAGTAAGAATTTTCTGACTGTCTCGTCTCTTCCAGTTGTTGTATTCTTTCCAGCACTTCTCTCCCTAACACTTTCTCAAAAAGTATGTATTCATGCAAAGTGGTCAACAGTCACAATCCTTGCCAAGACTTTGATTTCTGACCTGTCCGCTTTCGTCCCCCATAATGTATACTTGTCTTTTCGCTACCCACACAAGAGGTTCTTTGACTCATTCTACCGATTTGTCCTTTTTGTCCCATCCCTTACCCTTATACCTTTCTTTCAGCTGTCCTTCCAGGATACTTCCTGACACTATACCCAAATCCAGAAATCAGGAAATATTTTAATAACAACTCCTTGTCTATCGTTGGTCTTTACTACTTAACCTTTCCCCCAATAGATGTTTAACTACCAGCAATCCCGTGTATATATACGTTCAGGCACGTGAAAGCACACATACACGAGTGCACGCATGTGAATACACGCATATATACGCTCAAGCATGTACTATAAGCTTGCATACACACGCTCCGTATGTTCAGGCATGCATGCATACGTTCGAGTGCGTACAAGTGCGCACACACACGTTTGCACGTCTGCACCGATGCATACATACATTTAGGCATGTTCAATCACGCATGTATACGTTCAGGTATGTACGGGCGTACATACATACGTTCAGGCATGTACAAACACACATACTCACGCGCACGCATGTTCAGACATGCATGCATACGTACGAGTACGTACAAGTGCGCACACACACGTTTGCACGTGTGCAACTATGCATACATACATTTAGGCATATTCAATCACGCATGTATACGTTCAGGCATGTACCGTCGTACATACATACGTTCCGGTATATGCAAGCACGCATAGACACGCTTACGCATGTACAACCATATTCACATCCGCTCACGTACACTTACAGTCAGGCATGCGCAAGCATACATGTGAACGCATGCATATATGTTGTGACGTTGCGTTTGCCGAACATCACAAAATCAACTCTTTCACTCAAATCTAGCGCCGAGAAAATAGTAAACTAGCGTCTCGAATAAAGAGCCTCGGAAGATCGAGAATCTCTACTAACGCCGACCGACTTCGCCTAAGCCGATTAGGGAGCAGCAACCAGGGACGGCCAACTACCCACAGCACCCGAAGTCACCAACTCTGCCAGCCTAGAGGAATTCGGCCCGACCCGGATGAACATTAAGGGGTCAGCAGTCTCTAATAGTTTCCGACGACGACTGGTCAACGTGGGAGGAAACTGGGTGGTGAGGCAGGCGACCCCAAGGCACCCAGCAACGTGGGAGACTGACCGTTTGTCGTCTCGACGGAGCGGGGTGGGCGCACCGGGGGGCCTACGGCCCTGGCGTCGTTCGTCCGAGGGCTTAGCGAGCCCTGAGCGCGCGGTAGGATCCGGCGACCAATAGCGATCGATTTCGGGGGGACAAAGGCGGCTAGGCGAACGTTAGGGAAGAGCGCGTAGAATTCGGCACTCTTGTGCTGACGACGATAGCGAGACGACGACTAGCGTGCGGTAGCGAAGCACTAGCGAATACTAACAAAGACTAGCGAGCGAAGGAAGGAAGGAAGGACGGACGTGATCCTCCAACTTTCCCAGGACGTCTAAATAAACTAACAGTAAGCGAACATCTTTCCGGTCTAGCAGTCTGTAAGGGACCCACTCTTGTGGGATCTCAGCTAGACCTTCGCTGTTTCTTCGCCCTTCATAGTTGACGCAAAACCATCCTGCTAACGCAAAATCCCAGCTAAAGTAAATTTCAGTTAACGTAACGTAAAGGATTCTTAATTAATCAGTATTATTCTCGAGTCTGTCCCGATCATTAGCGAGACTCGAGAATAATATCTCATTTTCCTGATAATGTACAGACACGTACATGCATGTGCTGACACGCAGAAGCACGCACACGCGTTTACATGTAAGTAGACAGGTGTATGAATCACATGCTCGCGCGTACACATTCCATACACGGGCGAGACGGTCGACATTTTTGGGGAGATGGTACAGCGAGGAATCTATATCGTCGTGGAAATTCGGGACAAGTCAGCAAAAATGATGCGGGATAAGAATCGGAGCAGGCTGCTTCAAAAACGGTTCGGTACGGAGCCCGGGACAAGAATCGGGACAGGCTGATCGGTCCAAGAACGGTTCGGTCAACAAGATTCGGTCCATGAGTGCGGTACAAGAACGGTTCGATTCAATGAAACGGTTCGTTACACGAACCGCTACGGAAGCGGTTCCTGTAACGAAAATACGGTGCGGATTCCATCCCTGTTTCTTATACTCAAGGCAGTCCCGCTTTATGTGTCCCGGTTTGTTGTAGAAGTAACACTTCGTATATTCTGGCGTCCTCAATACCGATTCCTTGTTTCCGTCATCACCTCCATCGATTTCCCATCGGTGATGATACTCATTTACTAATTTTGACTGCATTAGACTAACAAGGGGTGCTTCTCACGGGATGTACGGTTCGACCCTCTAAATAAACCCCTATAACACTTTTTCAGAATGCGCCCTGGTTACCGAGAAAAAAATTAGCGAATATTGGTACATAGCGTACCCTTATGTTATTAATGTATGGTCTGGAGTGGAATACCAATTGGGTTAACAAAAATTTGTGAACGTATGGTTCGACCCCCTAAACGAAACCCTATAACACCTTTTCAGAATGCGTCTTGGTTGCCGAGAAAAAATAGCAAACATCGGTCATATACATATGCCTGTTACGTTTACTTTCATCACGTTATTTTTAAACATAAATTGAACAAAAATCGAAAGATTTTACGGAGCTGTGCAAGATCTTTTAGTCTGCCTTCATCCTCTGATCTTGACCGTGACCGAAAGCGATGATTCGGATTTGTAATAGTTGTGTAGCCTGTTTATAGCCAGATTAATGATTTTGCGTAATATTTTTTTGTAATCCAATTTCCAATTACTCGTCTAATAACAAATAATGTGATATTTATGTTCAAACTTTGTAAGCGTTTTCTCTGAGGCTCCTCGGAGGTCACCTGAAAGGCGCGAAGGGAATCATTTGGGCGCCACGCCCTATGCAGGGCCAAATTTCTATGATGCAGGTCCCTTCACCCGGATGGTGTCCTCTCACTTGACCTCTCGAGCTCGGCGGCACTCGCTGATGTTCCCCTGGCTGGCTCGTGTACGGTAGAGTGGCGGAGTCTCTATGTCAGGAGGAAAGAAGCAAAGAAAACCCACACGGATGGGTGGCGAAGATGTTTATTGGGCCGGGACGGCCAGAAATCCTATAGTCCGCACGCTCGCGTCCGAACGGTCGGCGTTCGGACCCTCGGCTTTCCCGTAGCCGCTATACAATTTAACTTATCACCCGGCCTCGTTGCGCTCGCCTCGCGCTCGCTAGATTGCAATGCTCGGACACGCCAGTTATAATTTGTGCACGAAATCGCCTCTGCAGCGGAGCTGCTCGCCTCGATATTACGCGGTAGTGGACGAAAAGCCACGGAGGCGAAAAACCCAAAGATCGGTCGAATTCCCAAAGACTACCGACCGGGGTGGACGGCCGTGACGCTCCTGGCTTTCGTACGCCTCACAATCTACAAGCTCGAAGTTAAACCGGGGACTTTGCGGCGACTTGCAGAGTCGCACCAAGGTAGTAGCCGCCTAGTGACCGATGGTCACCCGCACTAGGGCTGCCTCTACAGGAGCGTAAACGGGCGGCACCGAGACCTACAGATACTTTTAATTGCATTGGGCTCACCTTCAAAGATTGCAAAACTCCTCCTCGTACGCTCTCGAAAATCTGCTCGGAAACTTGCTCACGCACTCGCTCGTTCCACGGTCGCTCACAAAGTGACTCGCTTCCGGCGTTACCAAAATTTTGCCCAGTGTTACGTTGCCGCCTTACGCTCTCGATCTCTCGATGCCGCCGCGCCGGTCGATATCGATCGGTGTCGAGGGCGGGCGTATCGATACCGCGCGCCAGAATCGAACGCCTCGCTACGCTACGCTATCCGCCCCTGTCTTCAGCCTGCGGACGCTAGGAGCTCCTGGTTCACGCCGGTTTGTCCGTATTCGTCCTGTCCTCCGTCGTGCTCCCAGGCTTAGAGCGGCCCGATCGGCTCGTCGTCTCGGCGAATCGGCACCCTCACTATGGCTCGCAGTTGGGGGCATCCGGGCCGCTCTGCCTCGAGCTTATCTCCTGCTCCTCGACCGACTGGTTGTCCTCGTCGCTATATTAAGCTCGCAAGTAGAGACAGTGCGTTAATAATAATTCGATGGCTACAGGCGGTACCCCTTGGAGCTACGGTGTTTAAACGAAGTGGCGAGTGCGTGGCGAGAGCGGCGCAAGGCAGGAGTCTTGCGACGGGCGCGTCTGCCCCGTGACAACTTACTCTTTACGCATATCTGCAAAAACTACTTCGACCTCTGTGCCATCCTGGTACGCGAGGATTTCTTAATACTATAAAAATTATATACACTACATGACCAATCAACACCAATTTTTTTCTCGGTAACCAGGGTGCATTCTGCAAAAGTGTTATAGGGTTTTGTTTAGGGGGTCGAACTGTACGCCCATAAATTTTTTCAGCCCAATTGCTGTTCCACTCCAGACCATACCCGTTAATAACATAAGAGTACGCTATGTATCAATATTCGCTAATTTTTTTCTCGGTAACCAGGGCGCAGTCTGAAAAAGTGTTATAGAGTTTTGTTTAGGGGGTCGAACCGTACATCCCCAATTTTTTTCAGCCCATTTGGTGTTCCAGTCCTGACAGGCACCCCTTGTAAGAGTTAAATCCGCCCAGAGTTTCCAGAGCCCGCTCTGGATGGCGCCAGAGGCCGGCCACCATGGGGGTTTTAGTCGGTAAGAGTCCGACATATTCTCGCCCCTTCCTCACGGGGCGGGGAATCCATGAGGATTTTCCCCATGTAAAAAAAGGTCTATGTTACCACCTTCCCCCATCTTAGTGCAGCAAATCCGCCGTATGAGACTTATTCAGTGTCACATTTTTGCGGTGACTCTTTAAAGCTTCCCAAGCCTGCTTTGCTGTCTCCGCACTCCTTGTGTGGCCTAACTGGATTGTCTTCTACTAGAAGCCCAATCCATCCACGGGTCTGTTCCTCGCGATTTTAACAAACTTCAACGGTCCCTCGATTAGTTCGTACTTCGTTTAAGATTGGTTTCACTTCATTTATGACGCTCCATAGCCTTTCTTTCATCAGTAACAACTCCATCCTATACTTCCAAACGAAATACTTTTCGTTGTTGAGCGATGTAATGGAGACCCTTGATGCCGCCATTTTTCGTAGAATATCCTGATCCTTAAAAATCTTGATCGAGCAAAATAACAATTGCAAGCAATAGAGCCATTTTTCAGCATTGCATTGCATACGGGAGGGCTGAGAGAGTTCTGCAAAATTTTGCGAATGTGTCCTAGCCTTCTAACCTGACACTGACAGTTACAACACTTCGACTAATATCGCACGTGCGAGTTACATGCATTCCAGATTTGACTCTCGGGACACTCACGCATGAATGTTAAATAAATAAATTTATTTACTTGATGATCACATCCACTGAGTGCCAATACGAGACAGGCAGACGTCACAGAACTGAAACACAGACCACAAACCAGGACAGAAACTGACGATCAACAGCAGTAACAGCAAGGAAAACCACCACTGAGGACAACATCTTAAACGCACGATAACCTAAATTTATTAAAATCAGATACAATACTAGTATAAAACACAATAATAAAACACAATATGTGTTAAAGAAGGAAATAAAATGGACCAACGAAAAAGTAAGAAAAGGAAGTGTGATACAAACGACGAACAACCCGAAAATACGGCAGCATATATAATGAAGCAACTAGAAGACCTGAAAACATTTTATAGAAAACTATTACAGGAAAAGACGGAGGAATTACATAAGGAAATAAATGAGTTAAAGCAGGAACTTAGAAAGTAGAAAGAAAGTGCAACAGAAATAGAAACTATAACAATACCTAAGTACTCGGAAATCGTGAAAAGGATAAAGAAAACCTCGCCTGTAATAATAAAACCAAAAGGAGATCACAGCAGAATAAACATTCAAAGAGAAATTAGAGAGAAAATACATGTTGTGAAACTAAATCTAGGCATAGATGAAATTAAAACAAACAAAAAAGGGACGGTAATAATACATTGTGACGAACGAGAAAAAGAAACACTGAAACATTAAATTAAAAAAATATAATGGGCGACAATATTAATATTATTGAAGCAAAGGAGAATGTCAAACACAGACTGAAAGTAGTAGGCATTAGGGATGAACAGTCGTTGAAAAATGATGACGAGTTAATAAAAGCTATTAGCGAACAGAACAGCATTATAGGGACTAAGAACGAAAATGTAAAAGTTATTAAGAGGATTACAAATAATAGAGACAAGACAGTAGATAAACCATGGTCGCTAATTATTGAACTAGAAAGAGAACAGCATCAGCAGCTATTGAAAGAAGGAAGGATATACCTGGGATGGCAGAGGTGTAAGGTATATGACGCAATAAATGTAAGACGCTGCTTCAATTGTTGGGGATATGGGCATACACACGCTACATGTAAAAAGGAAACAATGTGTAAATTCTGTGCCGAAATGCATGATAGCAAGAAATGCCCCAACAGTAACATGAACGCTGCAAGAAAATGCATAATATGCAAAAACCAAAAATTTAAATATAATGAGAAAAACATTGATGAACTGCACGAAGCCACCGATAGAAATTGTCCTTATTATATGAGAATAGTTAGAAAAATGAGGAGCATAGAATAGCAATTAAAGGAGAAGGAACATCACGAAAACATCACTTACAGAAGCATAAAATGTATACACATACAAAGCTTGTACTCGAAACTCGATCAAGTTGAAAATTTTCTACTGAAGAATAAGCACATAGATATATTAGCATGTACAGAGACAAGAAAATCAAACAAAATTATGGATAATGAAATAAAACTAAGAGGATACAATACTGTCAGATGTGACTCAGAAAGCAAATATACAGGTAGTGTTATATTATATATACAAAATAGTATTAAATACAAGGTCTTCACACTCTCGAAATTAGAATGTAACTACTGGAGTATTTCAATCCACATCAGTAGCACGTACTTCAAAGGGAAACGTCTAGTAATTTATCACTCGCCAAACTCTCCAGGCAAACATTTCCTGAGCTTTCTAGATAGCAAGTGTGATGAACTTCTGAGAAAGGATGACCTTATAATAATGGGCGATTTTAATATGAATTTATTAAAACCGGGATATTGTGAATAGACGCTGGAAAGCATACTATCGACGAAAGGAATGAAACAATATGTAACACGTCCGACAAGAATAACACCAGAGAGTCAAACAATGATAGACTTGATATATTCCAATATAACGATAAATTGTACAGTTGACCATAAACCTAAGATTTCAGATCACTCATGGATATTAATTACATTTGATAATATAGTCAGTAAGAACGATAAGACTAGGAAAATATATATGAGAAACTTTAAATTATTTGACGACGACTTGATTGATGACGACGACTTAAATTATTTGATCATAGCTACACGATGTATAAGAGTACAAACGACATTGCTTACTGGACATTATACAAAAAGGCAAGAAATGAAATACTGAAGCAAATTAAACAACTAAAGAAACGATATGATGTAAACGAAATCGAGAAGGAAAAGGGTAATCCAAAACAGATGTGGTAAACTATTAAAAGTTTACTTTAGGACAATAGACACAGCGATATAAACTGTAAGCTGATTGAATTTGAAAATAATATGGAAAAAGTCGAAAATGATAAGGGACTTGCCGATAATTTCAATAGACACTTTATCCAAAGTATTGTAAATACCGTATTAAGTCAAGATAAAGCAAATGAGTCGAATAAAGTGTATCAACCCTGCAGTAAGGAAGCTGAGGATACATTTTAAAGATTTGACGAGATTACCTTGGAGGGACTGAATAAAATAATATCTAAATGGGACCAGAATAAAACATGTATTAACGATATAAATTGCAGTGTATTAAGGAAGACGTATAAATCAATTGGCGAGGAACTAGTGAACCTGCTGAACTATTCACTAAAAACGGGTATATTCCCAGACCAATGGCAAATTACAATAATAACACCAATTAGGAAAGTACCTAATTCAAATAAAGCAGCTGATTTCTGTCCTATAAATCAACTACCACTGTATGAAAAAGTAGTAGAAATGGAGGTAAAAGAACAGTTGGAAAACTTTTCAGAAGTTAACAGTATCCTAGTAAATGAACAAGCAGGATTCAGAAAAGGAAATTCGTGCGAGATAGCGTTACAAATAATACTAGACATCTGGACAACTAAAATAAGTGAAAAAAAGTACATAGGAGTAATCTTCATAGACTACAAACGAGCATTCGAAAGAATTCACCGTAAAATATTATTAGATAAAGTACATCAAATTGGGATTAGAGGAAAACCTCTTGAATGGTTCAGTAGTTATTTGACAAACCGAAAGCAAAGAACATATGTAAACGGAGAAATGTCAGAAGAGCTAGAGATAAAACATGGTGTTCCGCAAGGCTCGGTATTAGGTCCTCTTCTATTTATAATATACATTAATGACCTTAAACAGTATCTGGAAAAATATTGTGAAATTAGAATGTTCGCAGACGATACTATGCTTTATGTCTCAGACAGTGACTTAAGCAGCATGGAAAGTAAACTGAAAAAGTGTTGAAACTCATGGACTCTTGGATGAACGCAAATTCTATGTATCTAAACCCAAAGAAGACGTTCTATATGGTATTAAAAAACGACAAAATGAAAATGGATAAAGACTTGAACATTATTTATAGAAACTCGACAATCGGACGGAAAAGGGAAATTAGATACTTAGGAGTAATTATAGATGATCATCTAACATTCAAGGAGTATACCAAGTATATAGAGACTAAGGTTGGCTACAAGCTAGGACTGCTAAATAGAATTGGAGAGTACATAGACCCGTGCACAAGATGCTTAATATACAAATCAATGAAAGCGTCCCAAATGGAATACTGCTCAACGCTGCTACTATACGCAAATAAGCAAGATATCGACAAAATACAAAAATTACAAAACAGGGCAATGAGGACAATATTGCACTGCGATATATATACGTCGACTAGAGAAATGAGAAACGTACTAAATTTCTTGACAATCGAAGAAAGAATCAAGAGAAATGTTGTAGTATTGATATATAAAATGAAGAACGACGTCACTAAAGAGCTTTGTGAAAAAATTAGATATGTTGGGTCACAAACGCGACAGAAAAGTAACTTGATGGTACCCATGAAACGAACAGCGCAAGCACAAAAAAGTTTATTTTATAAGGGCTTCCAATTATTTCACCAGCTCCCAAATGACCTGAAACAAGAAAAAAGTGTAAAAATGTTCAAAATAAAAATAAACCAATACTTAAAAGCGTGCAGAGAAGAATGAGTTACCATAGGATGTAGAGAAAATAGATTAGACTGTATTATCAAAGGTCGTGCCCCACGTTGGGCGCCAATTTATCAGGAAAATGAAATATTATTCTCGAGCCTGCTAACTAGACTCGAGAATAATTTCGAAATGCTTGATTTGGTTGTTTCTCTTGGACTTTAATTCGGTAATATTAGTTTCTGGAATACTTGAATTCCTCCTATTCGTTAATTCTACCAATTATTTCCTTTCCCGACACTTCGGCTCGGGAGATCTCCTGTTGCCGTCCCTCTTACGATTTTGTGCTCTTGTGTGGCATCTTCGATGCCTGGCGCCCAATTTTGTGTGTGCTTGAGGAATCGTTGGCTTCGGATCTCTCGAACCGAAGTTCTAAACTTTGCCACTCTTCTCCACCTTTTTTCTCCCCATCCCTTCCTCAGATACCCTGGCACCCCTTTCTCTTTTACCCACCCATAATATTCTTTCCTTTCCGTTTCCCACCCTTCCGCCGTCTCTTCCCTAACCGCTCGGCTCCTTCACTCCTCACATCTCCTCTCCTATTACTCCCCTTTTCCCTCTACCAGTCTTCTCTCATATGCCCATGCCCTCATCCCCGCTCTCGTCCTCATGTTCTCCCTCTGCAATTCCTCCTTCACCATATACCCCGGCGTATACCTCATCACCCATCTCATAAATCTCTCCCACAACCTCTCTACTCCTCTTTCCCTCCACCCCATACCCAATTACTGGCCACACCAACCTCTCAAACAACCATAACCTTTTCTCCCAATCCCTTCCAAACTTTTTCCTTCCTATGCCCCAGACCTTCCCGATCACTACTGCTCCCCTCCGTATCCTTTCGGAGGTGTGCCCTAAATACTTATATTCCCTCACCTCTAAATCTTCCTTCCTTTCCACCACCATACCTCCTTTCTTGCCCTTCCTCCTCCCCTCCAGCACCTCACCACCTTCGCCTTCTCCCTATTAACCTCTAAGCCTTTACTCTCCATGTACCCTTCTAGTGTCCTCATTATCCCTTTCATCTTCTCCTCATCCTCTGCCAACACCACTAGATCTTGCGCGTACGCTTGTGTACACCTTGACCCCTCCCCACCTACCTTTCCTCATTTCCTCCTCTATGTCCGATAACATAATTGTGAAAAGGCAAGGGCTCAAAGGACACCCCTGCCTCACACCCCTTGCCGCCCAGAACTTCTCCCCCTCCTTCCCACCTGCCTTCACCCTCTCTACCGTCTCCCTTAACACCTCCTTACCAGGCCCTCCCTTATCCCTCTCTCTCTCATTGCCCTTATCAGTGTTTCCCTGCTCACCGAACCAAACGCGGCCTTTAGGTCGACGAAGGGAACAACCTAGTTCTTTACCTTCCTATCTATCTGCCTATTAATCAGATAGTTAAGAACGTATATATTGTCAATTGTTCCCATGCCCTTCCTAAATCCGGTCTGATTCAGCGGCAGTATCCCCTTCCTTTCCACCTCTTCCCTTGTTACATATTCATCTTCTCGGGCTACTTTTCTTAACATTATTTCACACGTAGATTCAATAGTTTTAATCCACTAGCTTCCTACATAGAATATTCCTGCGTATTTTTCGAGCCTTAAAACTGTGACTTCGACTCCTTTCGTTCCGTCTTATCTCTAGTTTTAATAGCTTTCTAGTAGGGGAGCAAGGCGACGTGCACACGGTGCATTCAGCTAGTTCCTAGAACCCAGACTTACTCAGACTCCCTTGGCGCCCTATACTCCCACTATACCCCTTTTCACTGGACTTTTCGGGTATATAAACCCCTAAATTCTAGTGGAAAGCGGGGGAATCAGTTCCGAACTCTCATCGACAGCGAAGCTCTGTCACTCGGACCAGCGAAGAACATCGTAGTAGATCGAGCATTAGTCTCCTTCGAAACCAGTCAATATTACCGTACGTACATCGTGTCATATCGCGATCGTTAGGCAAGTCACAGTTCTTTCGTCAGTTTCTCCCCCGTTCAATATCGTAACGTAATACGAACTCAGTTTAAGTATATTGTAACAACATTTCACTTCCGCTGAAACTCTCATTATTATATTTTTTGTATTGTATTTTCATTCAGAATATATTGATCATTGTTTTAGTTTTTATTAACAAAACCATTGCTTCTTTATTGGAAATTCCTGTTCAGTCATCCTTGATTTAAATAAGCACATATAAGGAAAAGAATAATAAAAGATCCCACGAGGATACACTTTTACCGCTCAAGGTGTATCCGGCGAGCAATAGTAAGGTTTAACTTTAGCCTAGGGCATTCTTTCATGATTAATGAGCAGGATTGAGTCTGGTTAAGGTGAAATAGCCCTTAGCACGATCCCAAGACCTGTTCTGAGTTATTTGGAAGTAACTAGTATAAAGGGGTAAACAGGAGAATAGGGACCTGAGTCTGGTTAAGGTGAAATAGCCCTTAGCACGATCCCAGGATTGATATAGGGCCGATTGGGAACTGGAAGACTCGAGTCTGGCAAAGGTGAAATAGCCCTTTGCACGATCTCAGAGCATATTTAGGACTCGCGAAGCCTGGCTCGTAACACCCTCACCCTCTCCGCTAGTATTCCCGTGTATACTTTATACGCCGTCTGTGTCAGCGTGACACCTCTATATTCTTCTACCCTTCTTCCCTCCCCTTTTTCACTTTGGGTACCACCTCTCCATGCCCTATTACATACTTCCCCTATATCCTCCTCTACCTCCTTCCCACCATATTTCCATACCTCACTCGCTATCCCATCCCGTCCTACTGCTTTCCCATCCTTCATTTTGCTTGTCACCGCCCTTATCTCCTCCCTTCTTATCTCTTCTTCCTCCTCTTCCCTTCACGACTTCCTCGTGCACCCCTCCTCACCCTCCCGCTCACTCCTCCTACTAGTCCTCTGAAATACTCGTCCCATTCCTCCATTCCTTTATTTTCGCTCATCTGTCTCCTCCTCCTCCTCTCTCCATTGATCAACCTCCCAACTTCCCCCTCCACTACCTTCATCCACCTCTCCTATTCCTCCTTCTACTTCTGCTCAGAGAACTTATTCCATTCTTCCTTCCTCCTCCTATATTTCTCTCCATTCCCCCCTTCTCTCCTCCATCTCCACCCTTACCTACCTCTTCTTCTGCACACACTCTTCATCCCACCACCCTCTCCTTGCGCCCCTTTTTCCTCCCCTCTCATCCCCCTCGTCGCCTCTCTTATCTTATTTTTCAACTCCTCCCTCTCCTCCCATTTGCCGAACCTTCTCTCAAACTCTTCCCTTTCCTCCTCACTCCACTTCCTCCACTTTCGCTCTCCTCCTCCGATCGTCACTTTCACTGGTTGCTGATCTCAATCCACCCTCTCCTCTACCTTTACCCTCTCTATCGTTTCCGTTGTATATCCATTCACCAATATAGTATGGTCAATCACTGACTCTCCCCTCCCTCCCGCATACGTCCAGTCGCCTTTTTCATCCCCCTTCGTGTTTCCATTTGGTATCCACCACACCTGGTCCGCTAGAAATTCTACCAACTGTCTTCCTTCCCTGTTTATCCTCTCATCTTTCGACTTTCTACTCCATTCTTCTTCCTCCCATACTTCCCCCCCTGCCGCCTTCCCCACAACTTTCCCGTCCTCGCATTAAAGTCACCCCCAATTATCGTCCGCGTCTCTTCCTCTCCCTCAGCATTTCCATCTTCCTTCCTAAATCCCCATTTACATACACACCTACTGCCCTCCAGCTTTCCTTTCCTATCCACGCCTTCCTCGCCACTATTCCTTCCTCCTCCCTCGCCCCCTATTCCTTCTCCATTTTGATTCCCCTCCTTACTCCTATCGCCATTCCTTCCATTGCCCTTCCTTTTCTGTTCAGTTTTCTCGCCCACTGAGGTCCCCACACGTACCCCTTCGGTAGCCTCCTCTCAACTCCTTTTTTTTTGTGGGGAAATCCTCATGGACACCCCGCCGCCCTGGTGGGGGCGACGGGGTAGTGCCGGACTCTTACCGGCTAAAATCCCACGGTGGCCATCCTTAGCGCTTACTGGGGCAACACCGGGAACTCTGTTAGAACACGACCGGTACCGGTGCAGTTAAGGAGGAGCGAACCGTGCTCCCCACACCGCCAATCTCACCTGAGCGGGACGTGCGACCACTACACGCCTTCTCCACACGGGGGATAAGCCGGCCAAAGGCCCAATCGGTGGATTCGGGCGACGACACAGGCCACCGCCGTCTCCGCCACGCGGATGGTCCTCCTCCCGTAGCCTCCTCGCAACTCCTACCCATCCCTTTTCATCTACGCATGTCTCCATTAACACCATTATATCGCACTCTCCTAGCCCTTCCTAAAAATCCTTATCTTTGTTGTTCAGTCCATCCACATTTCAGAAACTTATACTGCACTCTCCTTCGTTTCCTACCGTTTCTTCCCTCTGCCTCTCCCCCTTTCCCCCGCCTTCCTTCAGTTTTCCTGTTCCTCAATCCATTTCTCCCCCACCTCGTCCCAGTTCCACTCCTTTCCATTTACCCATATCAGGAGACTCGTTCTCATTTTTTCCCTCTGTAGCTCCTCTCTTATCATATACCCCGGCGTGTATCTCCTTACTCCCATCACCCATTTCAAAAATCGCTCCCACAACCTCTCTACTCCTTCTCTCTCCCTCCACCCCATACCCAATCATTGGCCACACCAGCTTCTCAAACAGCCATATTCTCTCCCAATCCTTCCCAAACTTTCTCTTTCACATACCCCACACCCTCCCCATCACCATCGGTCCCCTCTTTATCCTCTAGTTCATCTAGTGTATCCTAGATACCTATACTCCCTCAGCTCCTCAATCTTCCTTCCTTTCCGCCAACATCCTTGATTCCTTGCCCTTCATCCTCCCCTCCTGCACCTCATCACCTTCGTTTTCTCCCTATTAACCTCTAATCCTTTCCTCTCCATGTACTTTTCCAGTGTCCTCATAGCCCCTCTCATCTCCTCCTCATCCTCTGCCATCACCACCAAGTCATCTGCGTACGCCAGCGTGAATACCTTTGCCCCTCCCAGCATCACTCCTCCCCACCTCCCCTTCCTCATTTCCTCCTCTATGTCTGACAGCAGGATCGTGAACAGGCACGGGCTCAACGGGCACCCCTGCCTCACCCCCCTTGCCGTCCAAAATCTCTCCCCCACCTTCCCACCTGCCTTCACCCTCCCTACCGTCTCCCTCAATACCTCCTCACACCTACTTATCAAGCCCTCCCTTATCCCTCTCTGTCTCATCGTTCTTACTAGTACATACCTGCTCACCGAATCAAACGCGGCCTTTAGGTTGACGAAGAGTACAACCAACTTCCTTACCTTCCTAACTATCTGCCTATTAATCAGATTTCAGTATTTTCTTATCAAACTTCAATTCCTTTTCTTCATTTTGGCGTTTGAACAATTTAGCTATGTAAACATTGTTCAACAAACAAACAAACACATTGAACCAAAACTTTGAGTGTGTGTAACAAAATAAAATTGAGTCAGTGAGCAACTGATTTTTGCATCTGAATCGGCTCGTTGCGAATTATAGGTACATAAAATTTCATCAAAATCATCGAACATGTGTGAACAAACCTCGACAGTTGACGCGGAATGACCCAAGTATCTACCGGTTGTTTTAGTGAGTAATTTTGTTGGTGCACGACGTACAAAGTGAAGGCACATGTTCGGGACACAATAAGAATGAAAAATAGAACGAAAAAAGAAATAGTTGTTTGACCATGAGCAGATTAGCCTTAGAGTTTTTAAAATAGGTATTAGTTTTTACAGATTGTTCTTCATAAAATTCAACATATAGAGACCCATTGAAAAAAAGAGATATGATTTCGCAATCATTTTTTCAACAAATCGTACATTATAAAGAACCGCTAGAGATAAAAACCTGCAGAAAATGAAGTAACCTTCTTTTAATAAATACAGGAAGACAAAAAACATCATTAAAAAAACATTATATGACCAAATTGTAAGTGACTTGGTATAGAATGACCTATATTCAATTACGCGTGATGATCAATTATAACAATTATGCGTGATTATATGTAACATTTCTACTTCTACACTTATATCTTAAACTCCTGGCTATAGCGAAACTTTTATTGTTCCATGTGGGTGTCATAATACTTTAAAAGTTCTCTCATGAAATTGAGGCCTTAAATTTTTGGAGTTATATGACATTTTTTAAAGCACTTTCGAGTCCGATAGTAGAATCAACATTTGGCAAGAGTTCCGTACACTTGTAGGTACTATGACGAATTCGAGTATCGGACAGTTGTTTCGTTTTCCAAGTGGAAGTTATTTCACAGTGAGAGTAATGTCTCGCACAAGGATACTCATCAAGTACGCATTGGATATCCTCGTGCATGTACGTTCATTTCTATATTGCAAAGTTTTGTTAAGTGGTATTCTTTTGTAGATTAGCCGTAATGTTTGTAATTGTGCAACCAGCATTATGCGAATGGCAACCAAACAATCGTAGAAAGGAAATCGTGTGCCAAACAGAGGAATGTGAGGCAAGAGGTAATCAGCAGATCACCTGTAGATAGCTCTTCTGATAGACATGATTGAAAATTCATTATACGTGGTAGGAATGGAGTATAAAAACAACATGGACACTCAGACCGATCCTTGCCAGGACTTCTACAGTTTCACTTGTGGTAATTGGCCCGAAAATCATCCGGGTCCAAAATATGCTTCGGAGTGGAGTGTGCTCGATGTGATGAATTTTGATTTTGCCCGTGTAATTCGGAGTAAGCGATTCAGAAATTCAGTTTGCTTTAGATATTACATATTCCTCATTGCCTCTTGCAGGAACACTCGAGTCGTACAACTTCCAATCGGGCGACAACATTTTATTCCATCAAGCCAAGCAAGTTTACGAGACGTGTATTAGGATTCGTAATGCAACAGTTTTAGTCTAAAAAATTTCTTGATATCAAAGTGTATCTCTTGTTGAAACAACCATTTTTATAGCTAACTATCCGCGAAAGGAAGCGGACGATATTGCACGAGAAATTATGAAGATCGACCGTGAGCCAAATACTTCTCTTTTTGATGTTCACTCTAAATATTTGAAACTGTCAGGCGAGTCAGCTTTTTTTCGCTTTAAAATTCTGGCGGGTAAAGCGGCGGAAGGAAGCGCACCAGTGCTAATAGTAATAATAGCCTGATAATAAGTATGTTAAGTTAGCGCCAAATTTGTGATTCTTCTTCTTCAAACGTGGTTGTAAACCATTAGGTGATGGAACCCTCAAGTGCATATGGATCAATTTTGCACGAAAAGACTTGGAAACAACAGGAAAAGAAGGCTTACACCAATTTCCTATTTGTCATCATGAAAAGTCTGAAATTGAAGGATTCGGATGCACTAATCAAAGCAAGGATCGAGAAAGTGTTCGAGTTTCGGAAAAAACTTGAAAAGGTATAGGTCGAATCATTCACAAATACGAAGAAATCGTGTTAGAATGTAGATGTCTTTAAGATTTTTAACTTCTGCTTCAGATAATCGCACGAAATTTGAAGAAGAAACCGGACATATTCCTTCCATTAACAGGGCTGCAGTTGGCCAAATGGCTCTCAGATACCCTTCACACTCAAACAAAGACTCAGGTCGTATGATGGAAAATAATGAAAACTGAGTACGCATTGTAGCTTACTTCATTAAGTACATTTTGTAGATTTTTTGGACGGAACTCATAGAGGCGTTAGTGCAAAATTTGTCTCTAGAGGCGAGACAGACCGAAAGGGTAATTTTCATACGTCAAAAGGAGTACATTCTAGACTTGATAGAGTTGCTTACAAATATACCCGGAGAAGTCTTAGGTATAGAGAGCTTTTGTAGCTGACAATTATACCCCGATACTTGATGAACCACAATCTTATGCTGCAGGAAATCATATGGAGATTTATTTCGTCGAACGCCACCTGAAATTGAAAGAGAATATGTTCAAGTTGCTGGAAGCAACATCTGTCGAGCCTCACGGCCTTTTCCGCTACATAAGGGAAAAATATTATCCAAGGTTCACACAGTGTAATAACGAATAATGAAACTAGACAATTAAAAACAGTTTGATATAGAAGATCTTTCTAGATGGCAGTTGTGTATCAAAGACCATAACATGGAGACAACTTTGGAGAAATTACTCTTCGAAAAATGGTTTCCTAAGGATAATGCAAACATTGTAAGAATCTAGGCGTTAGACCAAGGAATTACGATAGTTATACTTATAATATTGTTTGGTAGACTCATCAGTTAAACGGCGAGATAAAGATGGCCGTTGAGAATCAAATGCGCCAGTGCAAGTGGCTAGACCGACAGACACGTGAAGATACAATAAAACAACTCAACAATCTCGAGGAATGGATCGGTTTTCCCTCGTGGCTTAATGGAGTTGGATCTCCCAGATTGTGAGATATCAAATCATTTGAAGATTCCTTGAATTATGGAATGTTTTATGTATGTTAAGATTTATACTAATTATTAATGTGTACAGGAGAAATAAAAAAGACATTCTAACGCCGGATGCAGTACTCGATATCCATGCCAACTTACTCTGTGAGTGCTTTGTCTATCCGGAGCAGTAATTATCACTCTTTGACTTTCTTTTAGTAAAATTGAATTTGCTACATTTTTTAGATGTTCACGTGCCTCTCTTGTTGCCTCCGCTGTTCAGTCCGACTATACCGACGTAAGTAAGATTTCACAGTAAGTACACCTTCTTTAACGATAAGTTCATATTCCTTCAAACTGAACTTTTTCACCTATAGTGTGTACAACTATGCTGGTATCGGGACTACCCTGGGACACGAGCTGTACCATGTCATAGCAGATTGCGGTATGTCTTGAAATGAAAAGCAATTGCTTTTTGTAAATTCGTGGTACTACTTCAACATAATTATCTAATTGTAGGCAGTCTTCGAGATGACAATGGAAGACGTACTTGGTGGCCGAAGAAAATACGAAACAAGTGCATAAGTAACAAATTACTTTTCATCGATGTGTACAATCAGATCACAGATAGGGATTTTAAGAATCGTTATAACGTGAATATGAAAGTAATCTAAAAAAAATTGAGTTAAAGCTTTTGTGTGAAGTACATAATTGGATAAATATAACTAGACTTCGTCTTTCTAGTCCGAAACTTCGTCCACTATCTTAGAGAACATCCCGGATGTAATGGGTCTTAAGGCAGCGTACAATGCCTACAAGGAATTAGCCAATAAAGAGAAATCTGTTTGTAAAACATTACCCTATTTCGAGGGGTACACTTGCGACCAAATGTTCTACATCGCCTTTGCCAATGTAAGTTCATGCTTCCACTTACGAATTTCTCACGTGGATTAATCTGTCGATTTTTCTTAGAGCTATTGTGGATACTACAAAAAAAAATCTGCGGTAAAAAAACAAGAATCATGGGTGCATAGTATTGACAGTATCAGGATAAACGGGGCCGTCGCTCAAATGAAAAGTTTCGGTTCAGCCTTCGGATGTCCTGTCGGGTCTCCGATGAATCCACAGAGGAAGTTGGATCTGTGGCAATAAATTTCATATAACCTCTGTAAATGCTGATATTTTGAATATAAAATAAAACTTATATCAATTTGAAAATTTTGCAAAAGCTTACGGGTCATTCCATGCCAAATCGATCACTCATTTCCCGCACCATTTTGTATCTTAACGAAAATTTGTGACCTTGTTTTCTATGCCTGCCCAAGGAGGGTTTAAGTCATTATTTGCCCAAATTCGAATTTGAGCGGAAACTACAACCTTTCAAAAATTTAAGATTCACCCGTTTTGGGAAAAAATAGGGTCTACATATTGATTTTTATCTCGAAAACTATAAGAGCTAGAATCATGTTTTTTCTCATTTTCTTCGCAAAAGATGACACTTTCTAAAGAAATCTTGATCTATGCCGAAAAATTATTATTTCTCTATTAGAATTCCAAAAATATTTTTCTTTTGCGAATTACGAAAAACCACATATTTTTAAAATTCTGAAAAAAATATATGTTGTTCCTTGGACTTTTCCCGATCGAAAGAGCTATTTTCCAAGTGTGTCTCTTTAGTTTTACAGGTTGTTATGTGCTCTGGAAGGCTGGAGGTGCGGCGCGCCTGGGGTAGAGCGCTGCGCCGCAGGTATGCGCGGCCCGGTCGAGGACCCTTTTCCGGTGCCGTTTCTTTTGTATGTTATCCAGGAAATACTGTTGGTTGGGTTTATAACAAGTCAGGCAATCCTCCACGAACGTCGATAATTAGTTTTACAACTCAACAAAAGTAATTTGTAAGTAAAGGACCCTGTATCTCTCTCTACCTGCGCTACTCTACCTTCGGCCACCCTCGGCTCTCGTGGGTCTCCACGCCAACGCCAAGGATATGTTCCCCGTGCTCCGCCCTGGATCACGTGCTCACGTACAAACATACCTCTGTACTCTCCTGGCCTCTTGATCAGCAGCATCTGTTGAGCGATTTCGAGGTTCTCTACACTGGTTTCTTTTTTTTTACGTGGGGAAATCCTCGTGGACACCCCGCAGCCCTGGTGGGAGCGACGGGGTACTAAAATGTCGTTTGATTTTACGTGCGGTACCTAGCCTTAAGCCCTAACCCACACGTCCCCCATGGGCACGAAGTCGAGAGAACGCCCGACCAGCGCGCCAGATCAACAGGACGAAGCGATGTATCAATTGGCTCCCAGTGCGAACGATGGCGAACACACCAAAGCACCGTAGGAATCGCCCTCACACCCAGACTTTCAGCCTACGATACCCCCCTGCGGGGACCGACGGGGTAGTGCCGGACTTTTACCGGCTAAAACCCCACGGTGGCCATCCACCGCGCTTAGCGGGGCGGCACCGGGAACTCTTGTCGAATACGACCGCTGCCGCCCCTCGCAAGGGGCACGTCTCGTGGTAGGGGAGAAGGCCATCACCGCTCTCGCTTAAGCGAGAGAGGGAGGCGTCCCCCACCTACTACGGGGCGGCACGGCTCGACCCACTCCATCGCTATGAGCGAAGGAGGAGCGAGACCGTGTCTCCCGCCCTTCCAATAAACCTCTTTGACGGGAAGTGCGACCACGACACGTCCCGCCCCACCTCGGGGTTGTTTATGCAGGCGACAGTGCCACCACTCTGCCGCCTCACGACCCCTTGGTGCATACTCGGCCCGTGACTTAGGGCCGGGTACTCTGGCTACTGCGGGGTGGGGGCTGCATCCCCCGCGGGGGGCGGTGGCGAGGACGGGCCCTCGCCAGAAGGAAAGGGTCCGTCCTCTCTCGCCGCCGCCGCTCTGCCTCCTCCTTTTGGAGGAGCACTTCCTCACAGAATGCGAGGAAGGCCCTCCACGACCTCTCGCTGCCGACAATCCTGACAATGATCATCGGCAGCGAGAGGCCCCATTCGATATATCGGACCAGGACACGGCGCTCCTCCCTCCACACTCCGCAATATTGGAGCGTGTGTTGCACCGTGTCCCGGTCCCCGTCACAATGGTGGCACTGTGCCGTCGCCTCCTTCCCGATGCGACACAGGTACTCACCGAAGCACCCATGCCCGGTGAGCACCTGCGTCGCGCGGTAGGAGATCTGGCCCCTGCCGCGACTCACCCAAGCCTCCAGGCTCGGGAGAATCGCCGCGACGGTTCTGTGCCGGGAATGTTCTGGATTTTCCAGACGCTCCCGCCACTTCTCGACGACGAGCCGCCGGGTCCAACGCTTCAACTCCTCAACCGACCTTTCCGTGGGAAGCCCGCCCCTGTTCCGAAGGGCGCGAAGACCAGCGTAGGTCGCCGCGTCCCCGCCCCCAGGAAGGGCTTATCACTTCCTACCCATCTGTTATGTTCTACACAACAATCCTCACTACAGGTTCATCGTGAATGTCTTATATCTTAGATGATATGTTTGTTCGGGAAGCTTCGTTACAGCTTGTAATAAAAACAGCCGAATCATTTACTTCAGATCCATCAAAAGCTTATTTGTATGGACTATGGCCAGAGCTACCGTCAAAGCCCCATTTCGTGTACAAACACAACTTGTCAGTTTCATTGTAATGTGTCGATCACAATTTTCTGGGTTAAAGTAACCACCCTACAGTATGGTCAGGTAGAGCTTATAGAGTAATCTCCATGAAAGTTGAGGTGATTAATATATGCACCCGTTTGCGATGCCATTCCCTTTTTGTTGCTTGAACAACGTTGTATGACCAAAATATTTGTGCTGCATTCATTCTTAGTCCATTGTACTGATGACGAGATAGCTTGGCATCCACCAAAACTACTAGGGCGTCTTCACCTATCATGGGTTGTCACTACGATGGCTGAAACTGTTCATAAGTCTCCTTATATCTGAGTGCGCGTGTTGGACTTAACGTAGTAATTTCTTGCAATAATTTGAATGCCTGTGCTTATCCTGTTGCCCTTAAACTCATTTGGGTAGCGTACCTTAATACAGCTAGGGGACTGGATTCTCTTCATTCCTTTGTCTTCTGACGCTTGGTACGCTCCGCACTTACTGCAAAATGGATTGTAGGATGACCGCGTTTCTTCGTCGATGAACCAGGGCATGATATGTCCGTATCCAGCCAATTTGCATTATTTTTTAGAAATTTCTCTCCTATTCTGCATGACTTGGCCCAACGGGATTTAAATTCGGATTTGAAGTAGGATAGCTTCTTGTTTAAAACTTGAAGATGTTCTTCATTGCTTGCTCTTTTCCAAACTTCTTCGTTCAAACAAGTTAATTGTTCATCAATATCTCTACTTCCAGACCTTCTCATAATATTGGAGAGTACTCGTCTATTTACGAATAGAGTCGAGAAAGTCATTTTTGTAATAGTATTTCGTCGCAGAGCGTTTTGGAATGAAAACTGTACTGCTGCTTTAGGCCATTCGTATTCGCAGAAACCGAATCTCCACGAACTTCCCCGAGTTCTTCCGACCTCCCCCGAACCCAGCCGATTTCTACCGACAGTACTTCGGCATAAAATATCAAAAGAATCTGATACAAGTGTATAATCTGCGGCTAAGATAGTTCATTAAAACCCCATCTTAAACTGCCTGCAAAAGAACGCTGTTAAAGTGCCTCGTTGGCGCCGTGACTGATTTTTGTAACATTGACATTTATCGAGAAAGTTCTAATGTAAAAAGAAAGACAAAAAAGAAAAACACAGGAACAAACTACAAGAATTATTCCCTTAAAAAATATAAAGAATAAAACTCGGACCAACTCAGAACACAATAAATTTTATATATATTTTTGTAGTTAATTTTAAAAAGTAAATATATTATAGCCGTATGTTTATGCAACGATTTATGTTAAATTACGTCATACTCGTTGGGAAATTAGAGTTACAATTATCTGACTACATATTTGAGCGTGAAAGTTCCGTTGATAAAGTATTTTAATATTATTGTGAGAAATAATTCCACAATAACAACATCGTGTTCGCTGCAAGTAAGTGGTAAAACATGCTGCACATGATGTTGTTATTCTTTTGTTTATTATGCATTGTTACTATTTGTATAGTTATAAGGTTTTAAATCAAAGTTGTTGAAGGTAGTTTGTCTCTGTTCAGTTCACTATTGATTATTATAAATAAAATGGATATGTTTGATTGAGAAACGTGAGAAGAGTGAGAAGAGACTGAGAGAAAGAGAGCTGATTAGCGGATTATCGAACGGAAGTATTATTTTATTAAGTATATATATTGACGGAAGTAGATATACGCCAGACGACTGGCAAAAACACCCTGCCAGCGTACCTGGAGATTAGGACGGCCTACAACTATCGGCAGTAGTTTTGCGGTAAGCTTCTCATTCGTCCGCCCTATCCCTAGGAGATTTCCATAAGAATTTCGAGCCCAGTAGTCGGGTTCCTCGCATTTGTAGAGTTTGCCTTAGCAGTTCGAAACGCCCTGCCTTCCTTGAAACGACTTGGCAAGTTGCATCTCAGTCGCGTGGTACGCATAATAGACTGCGTTAGCCGGACAAAGTAGACGCCATCTTGCTACTTGTTGTCGGGATCCACAAGCAGATCGCCCGTAATATCGAGCTAGTGGATTCCTTCGTAATCGCGGCTTTCATCGCCCGCCTTTAACCGGCATTATTAATTCCAGATGTTCAATGATCCCATCGGGCCTTCTCTCCTACTCGAGTAGTCCATCTCCTCTGGATTGCAAATTCTTATAAATTGTGACGGGGCAGAAGCGCCCGTCGCAAGACTCCTACCCCGCGCCGTTCTTGCCGCGCACTCGCCGCCTCGTTCGAACACCGTAACTCCAAGGGGTACCGCCTTCAACCATCGAATCTTTAATAACGCACTGTCTCTATTTGCGAGCTTAATCTAGCGACAAGGACAACCAGTCGATCGAGGAGCAGGAGATAAGCTCGGGGAGGAGGGGCCCGGATGCCCCCAACGGCGATCCATAGCGAGGGTGCCGATCCGCTAAAACGACGAGCTGATCGGGCCGCTCTAGGCCTGGGAGCACGACGGATGACGTGACTACGACAGACAGACCGGCGTGGCCAAAGGAGCTCCTAGCGTTCGCAGGCTGAAAACAGCGGCGGAAAGCGTAGCGTAGCAAGACGTTCGATTCCAGCGCGCGGGATCGATACGCTCGCCCTTGACACCGATCGATATCGACCGGCGCGGCGGCACTGAGAGATCGACAGCGTAAGGCGGCAACGTAACACTGGGTAAAATTTTGGTAAGACCGGAAGCTCTTCACTTTGCGAGCGACCGTTCTAGTGAGCGAGTGCGTGAGCGAGAAAAGTTTGAGTATCCGTAGTGAAAGTTCCAGAACATTTTACGTTGAGGTGAGCCCAGTGTAATTACCTGTCTGCCTTAATTTATCTGTAGGTCTCGGTGCCGATCGTTCACGCTCGTGTAGAGACAACCCTAGTGCGGGTGACCATCGGTCACTAGGCGGCTACTCGCTTGGCGCGACTCTTCAAGTCGCCGCAAAGTCCCCGGTTTAACTTCGAGCTTGTAGATTGTGAGGCGTACGAAAACCAGGAGCGTCACGGCCGTCCACCCCGGACGGTAGTCTTTGGGAATTCGACCGGTCTTTGGGTTTTTTTTCCGGTTACGTGACTATTCCATCGGCCACCACATTACATCGAGGCGAGCAGCTCTGCTGCAAATACGATTTTGGTTGCGGCTTTTCAACTGGCGTCTCCGAGCCATACTTTCTAGCGAGCGTGAGGCGAGCGCAACGAGGCCGGGTGAAATTTAAATTGTATAGCGGCTACGAGAAAGCCGGGAGTCCGAACGCCGACCGTTCGGACGCGAGCGTGAGGGCTGTAGGGTTTCTGGCCGTCCCGGCCCAATAAACAACTTCGCCATCCATCCGCGTGGGTTTGCTTTTGCTTCTTTCTCCCTGACAAACAGACTCCGCCACTCTACAAGTAACGAGCCAACCAGGAAGACATCGGCGAGAGCCGCCGAGCTCAAGGGGTCAAGCGAGAGGAAGTTACCCGGACGAGGGGAACTCCCTCGTCCGGGCCTGGTGCCCTGGTGGCCTGGCGCGCACTAGATTCCCCTCTCCCCTTTCAGGCGACCTCGGTGGAGCCTCGGCGAGGTTGGAGCGCGTCCACGGGAGCCGGCGCGGACTGCTGCCCGAGGGAAACGCTCACAAAATAGTGGTCAAGATTTTGGGACTTGGCGCCCAGTAAAGAGCGTCCAGAGGGCTCGAGGTTTGGACAGGAAGCGCGGCCTTTGCACCGTCCTCTGATGACCGACAGGATTGCTGAACCAAGAACCAACACACCGAATGTCCGGACATCCAAGTTCACTAAAATCCAGAACATTCATTATGTTAGTGTTGCGTCCCGCAACAGCAAAATTACCGAAATATAAAATACCAAACCGTTCTTGCGGTTAAAGAAGCGTAGATGCTACCTATTGGGGAGAAGACAAGATTCGAGATTGGGAGAGACAAATTTAAGTGGAAAGTAGAGAAGAAAAACTTGTACACGTGTTGTGTACCGAAGTCGTAGGATAATATGTAGCACTTAATTTACTGCTTATTAGCTTGTCGCTTGTCTCACTTTTAAGAAAATACTTATGATTTTTAACAATACTGGAGTTGTTGTTCTATTTCCTTCCGAATTACACTTAGATGTGAACGCAGCTAGGCGATAATCCCTGAGAACTTTTGAGGTGTGCTAGCACCAAGACCGAAAGCTATTAATTACTTCCGTCTTCCGAGTAACCGGAACCGGTCCTGCGGGAGCGGTATTTATACCTTGCAGCCCTTTCGAATCTTCCAGCACCTACATCAGTTCCGGAAGGAACTTCCCCGAAAATGCTAGAAGTATTCGGAGTGGAGCGATTAGATCGGGTGATTGATCGACGGATCTGACCAATCAGATGCGCAATACGAATGATTTTAAACACTATCCGAAACACTGAGTTAGCCGAATTTCGATCATTGCAGAAGTATCGAATAGCTATCGAATAGACCGAACTCATCATCCGGTATAAATTGCAAAGACATGACATTCGTACGTTGAACAATACGCTGTTACATATTCACTCTTTCGGACTACTTTTCTTAACATTATTTCATACAGAAACACCACCACCGGCCCCCTGAGGAACATCTTCCACAACGCCACCCGCAGCCACGAGACTCCGGCTCGACGTGGAGACCCCCTTAAGGACGACAGCAGCCTTCGATGGAGTTCCACCACAACACTGGCCAAGCTCTAGAAACTCCGGGCGGTAGGGCAGGCGCGTCCAGGAGAAAGGATCCATCGGCAGCGGCCACTCGGATCTTCCACAGCGCAGGGGTACGGCCCTGTTGCGGGGGCTCCCCGAGCCTTGGCGCCCGGACTGCGTAGGGTGGCCCACACGGCCGAAATCAGGGGCGCCGGGGGAAGTAAACAGAAATCTATTAAAGCCCCGCACGCGGAAGGAGCGGGCATTCGTTTTCGAGCTGTTATCGCGAGTAGTTGCCGAACCAGTGTGGGATATTCCGAAGCTTCCGTCTACTTCCGTTTGGTAAGCCAAGCCTCCGGGCATCTCTCATACGTAAGGATCGACCAGGGGGTTGTCCTGGTCCGATTTTGTAAACGTTTGTCTTGTGGTTCTCCAAACCATCGTTTAACGCACTGTACGGTTCCCGTTGTCTGTAGAATCTCCATTAGCGACCTTCCTAGAGGGCTCCCGCTCTCGAAACGGATCACTTCAATCCGTCCATTAGAATAAGTTCACGCGATCGAGATTGTATTATCCAACTCTGCTCTTCCGTTCGTTCGTCTCGCCGTTCGAGACTCGCTTCCGTTTTGCACCGGTTCATGTAGTTCAATAGTTCGCTTCTTTTGTATCCTGCTCTTCACGGGCGCTGAGTACCGCCCGGGGACGAAACCCGTTTTACCGCCCAATTGGCATTATTTAATCATCTTTCTTTGAGCAATAAATCTCGTAAAAGGAACTCTGTCTGTCTTGGTTGCGTCTTCTGCCGAATTCACGGCCCTTCCTACTATCCTCAACTGAGCTGCCGTGTGAGGAAACCCGATTGCGGTTCCGCGGAAAACTTGCGTCCGGCTTTAGCCCGTGTGTTAGTCTCAGAGTGGTACCTCGGGGTACCTGTCGCCCTGGTCACTTCCGCTTCCCGGAGCCGAATCGACGGTCAGGGAAAAGTCATCGCGAACTACCCGTAAATCCGCGCGTCGAGTAAAGAATAATAATAGTACATATTTTCCTGGGTAACCAGCTGCGGGTAGCTCTATTCCCGAGTGGCCCCAGGAAAATCCGTGATATTATATCGTGTCATATCGCGACCGTTAGGGAAGTCATAGTTCTTTCGTTACTTTCTCCCCCGTTCAATATCGTAACGTAATACGATTTCACTTTAAGTATATTCCAAACTGTAACAACATTTCACTACCGCAACATTTCACTATCATTATATGTAAGAAATTTTGGTAACGCACTTTGTGGGCGGAGAAAGAGTCGGGGCGAAGCGTATGATGTAAAATGAATATATTGCCAAACGTACAATGTTTACGGTTCCACGGTTACAGTGAGAGTGTCTAAACTCTAAATCTAAGAGTGCCTTTCGGTACTCTCGGTCTGTAGGCAAAACCTCCCGCTAGTGTGGCCCACCATGTATTCTCTACCCTACGTGTACGGGTTTTTACCTGAAAGGATCAGGTACGCTGGACAACTTGTAAGTGGCCCGCCTCGTACTTATCCCCTACAGGGTGTCCCAAAAATGTTGGATTATATTATAGCCATCTTGTTCGGGAGGGGGCGGTGATGATGATGCCGTTTTTAAATTTGCTGACTAACTGAATAACTAAATTTGTTGAATAACTCGGAATTGGAGGCCTAACGCAAATTTTTACAAACGGCATCATCATCACCGCCCCCTCCCGAACAAGATGGCTATAATATTATCCAACATTTTTGGGACACCCTGTATTTCAAATTTTGTAACATATATATTTTTGTATTTTGTTTTCATTCAGAATATATTGAACATTGTTTCAGTTTTTATTAAGAAAATCACTGTTTCTTTATTAGAAATTCCTGTTCGGTCAACCTTGATTCAAATAAGCACATTAAGGAAAAGAATAATAAAATATCCCACGAAAATACACTTTTACCCCTCAAGGTGTATTCGGTGAGCAATAGTAAGGTTTAACTTTAGCCTAGGGCATTCTTTCATGATCAATGAGCAGGATTGAGTCTGGTTAAGGTGAAATAGCCCTTAGCACGATCCCAGGATTGATATAGGGCCGATTGGAAATTAGAAGACTCGAGTCTGGCTAAGGTGAAATAGCCCTTCGCACGATCTTAGAGCATATTTAGGACTCGCGAAGCCTGGCTCGTAACAACGCCAAGGATCTGTGATGGTACGATGAATCATTTGGACGATCCAAACCTCCCAGCAATTTGTGTGTAGGCTTGAAACTCCATTTGTGAATAACCCGGCCCGCGAGGTATCAAATGTTTTATTCATGATTAATTCTACTATACCGTTTCTGTACCCCAAAGCTGCAACCAACCCTTACCTAGCAGTGTAAAGTATTTCATGTTTGTGTGTGATCGCGTAACCGTAAGTGCTTCGACGTTACGAAGAAATGGTTTGATGGTTTGATAGTATGTTTAAAAATATATTATAACTGAGTAGTGGCTTGGCTATCGTTGCGAATGATTTCCATGAATTTTTTGGTGACTGTGGCAAAGGCAGTGAAATGTATAATTGTTTATAGAATTATCTTACAATGTCAAAGAAAACTATAATTTTTGTTGAATTCAATATACTTTCATGAGAAAATATTTTTGTGGTACTATTGAATTTTCGAATCAGCGTTAATTTACCTAATCTCTTATTTGACATTTGAAACGAACGAAGTAGTACTGTTTTGTGACGCGGCAGTGTAGCCCCACACAAAAACCCGGTACCCCCGCGAGGCAGGCCGGACGCTAACGAGGATTTCTCTCTCCCTCTCTCGAATCTAGGTAACCCGCTTACCACACCGTCGATCCAAGGAAGGCCCGCGAGAAGGAGCTCTATATTAATATCTGTACGAACGCCGAGCGGCACTTAGGTATCGGCGGATACGGCCGCCGGTAACAAACCAGGACCAGAAGTGTCCAGGAGCCGGGCTGGGAGAGGGGAAATATCTGGCAGCCCGAGTGGTCATGAGGGCGGCTGGACGAACGGAGGAGCCCTGAAGATAACCGACGGGGGGCCGAAACTTCTCTGAAGGCAGGTGCGTGCACGTTAAGGCGTTCGTAAACCTGCTACCCCTGGACCGCGCGAAGGCCGGGGCGCCGGGCTTCGCACGAGGAACTCAGCCGAGTTCGATCGTAGCGCGCGAGATCGAGCCCGGCGCCAGCAGTGGCTAGGGATCTAGGCAAGGGCGCGCAGCGTTGCGTGAGACGAGTAGGCGAATTAGGGGGTTCACTCTCGTCACTTAAAGCGTGACCCTAATAGTGGAGGCAGTAGCCGAAAACACAGAGGTAACTTGACGAACACCAATGAAGGAGAGAGAGGGAGAGCCCAAGGGAAAGATATTCAAACGATCGAGCCAGCCTACGAAGGCCGTATATACGCCAAGCTTTAGGAGCTTAGTCTTATTGTATGTTAGGGCCCTCAGTCCGCTGTTGGTAGCTCTGCCTTCCTTGGGGCGACTCGTCTAGTCGCCTCTAAGTCCGGCGTTTTGCGGGCGATCGTTTACCACACACGCGGCTCGGCCGCCATTACGGACTCACCATCTGTTGTCTACCACGCCGGTAGACAAAGCGAGCGTTTGCCTTCCATTGTCCGATTTCATCGCCGCGCGTATTAGATATTCGTGTAGCTCAATCTTCGTAGCTCTTCGAGAGCCACTCTTATTCTACACCTTCTCCTCTCCTTCGAGAGAGCGCTCAACTCGCGAATATTCTACAACGAACATCGTTCCTCACGCCGTGGATAGATTGTACAGGGGCTCTCATAGCCTAGGTTCGATCGGGCGCTAGCTCGAACTGGTTGGGTGTAATTAGATTCTAACTCGTGTCGCGTGAGTTTCCTGCCTCGCGGCTAAATCCTGATTTCCTTTTATCCCCGCCCTCCTCGAACCTGAGCAGCCAGCCGTGCCTTAGTTACTTCACTCCACCATCGAGCCTCGCTTCTTTCCGAATTCGCGACAGAGAGATAATTGAGGAGAGAACAAAATCGGTCTTCGGTAGGAGAATTCCGGGAAAAGCGAGCGCGTCGTAGCTTTGCCCTACCGGGCGACCGCCCTCGCGACAGACGATCCACTGCAGAAGGGAATACGGTGGCAGTTTCCATACATGTGCATGAAATTGTCGACATTTTGTTTAAGTATATATATGATTTTATTGTTCCCCTTAGAGTTACAGTTCGCAATTACAGCCTTATCCCTATTTTCTTAACCTACGCCCGCCCTCGCCGCACTATGCCGTTTCATTCCTATTCCCGCGCTCGATTCTCTGCCATTCTCATCGTCTCTGTTCCTACTCCCTTCTCTGTCTGTTATCCTTCTCCGTATTCGCTCTACACCGTATCTCTCGCTCCCTTTCATCCATCCACTCATTTCTCACTCATACTGTTGGACTTCCGTTTCAGTTGCTCAGTCTTCCACTCCTTTCTTTCTTCCATTCCCTTCCCTCCCCATACTCCCCCCTTAATAATTCTATTTTCCTTATCCATATTTCACCCTCCCCCTTTGCCCCTAGTACCTCACCGACCGCCTCCCTACAACTCTTTTCCCACCCCCATCCTGTGCATGTTTCCCATATGTGCTCCCATGTCTGTCTTCCTTCTCCATATATTCTACATTCCTTATCTTTTTCCTCCATCCAATATCTACTCCCTTTCGTTCCATTCCCTAGTCTATATTTCGCTATCCTTTGCCATCGCTTCTCTCCCCGCCCCTTTTTCAAGTATCCCGGGACCCCTCTTTCTTTTATTTCGTTATACCACACGTTATATCTTGACTCTATAATGTTCTTCCATCTTTCCGTTTCTTGTCCCTTCTATCTCTCTATATCAGTTCTTCTCCTTTCAACTCGATTCCCTTCTCCCTTCTCATTTCTATTTCCTCTATATCCCATCCTTTTGCCACATAGAACCCTTTTCTCTCCTCTTCCCATGCTCCCAGAGTCTTTCCTCTCTTTCCCGTTCTTTAATTTCCTCCCGACACCTCGGTACCAGTTCTCCTGTTCCTTCGCTTAGCTTCTTTTCATAGCCCCATGCTCTCATACCTGCCCTTCCTGTCAGCTTATCCCATTGCATTTCCTCCCTCACCATATACCCCGGCGTGGTTGTCTCAACTCCCATGACCCACCTCGTGTACCTATTTTGCAGCCTTTCTATTTCTGCCCTCTCCTTCCATCCTCATATATCTACTCCGTAGCTCATCACTGGCCATACCAAGCTTTCGAACAACCAGATTCTCATTCTCGAATCCCCCGCAAACTTGCTCTTTCCTATTCCCCAAACTTGCCGCATTATTGCTGTCCCCTTCTTAATTCTTTCCTTCACCTGCTCTTCTTGCCTTTCATCCCTCCTTATCGTATATCCGAGGTACTTATACTTGCTCACCTCCCCACTTCCAGTCTACTTTCTTCCAACCTCCGCCTCCCCTCCTGCACCTCATCGTCTTCGTCTTATGCATGTTGACTTCGAATCCTTTTTCCCTTGCATATTTCTCCAGCCTACCCATCATTGCTTTCATATTCTCCTCGTCTTCCTCCGACAGAGCCAAGTTGTCCGCATACGCCAGCGTATATATTCTTTTCCCATCCAGCATCACTCTCCCCAACCCTCCTTTTCACATCTCCATCTCTATGTCCGCCAGGAGTATCGTAAATAGGCATGGGCTTATCGGACACCCCTGTCTTACCCCCCTCCTCGTCCAAAACCGCTCCCGTTCCACATTCCCTACTCTTACTTTCCCTATTGCCTTCTCCAGCACCTCTTCACGCCTCTTAACCAACCCTTCCCTTATTCCCCGTTCCCTCATCGTCGTTGCCAATATGGACGATTCCACGCAAAGTGATCACACTTTTGACACTTTGTCTTCGTTTTGATGAAATTTGGTGAACATGTAGTCCTTAATATACAACCTCATTATCCGCACTTTGTTGGTAAAAATGTCAATTATTATGCTAGTTATGTGCATTGCAAGATATGTGCAACTTTTTTTTGAAAAATCATATCTCTAGAACGGTATGAGATATCGAGAAGCGCAAAACGCAGTTTTACGCAAAAAAGGTTGAATTTTCATTAAAAAAATATTTGAGAAACGTAGCGACCCTCTTAATTTGTTTAAAAATTGTTCATATCTCCGAAAACGCACTTTTGTCCGTTTTGAAACAAATCATGAAGGTTCATTGAAGTGTCCTCTAAAAGCCCTGTAAATTTCAAGATGGTCAATTTAAAACTTTTTGAGATAAAATTCTTCATGCGTCACCGGAACACGCGCTCGGCCCTCGGAGATCGGCGTGCGCCCATGCGACACGGATGCTTGCACACGGACCACCGCTACCGACCACGGCCGATCGTCCTTACCATCTAAATAAAGGGCTAATCCTCGGTCGAGTACCTGGTTCAATTAATCAATCTTTGCCTGAGTGGATGACTCCCGGTTAATACCTAACCATAAAGTACTGAACACTGTTTCCTCTCTGTGTTCACTACTATCTCCCTCTTCCTCCTCTCTGCTTGTTTCTCCACCTCTTCCCTGTATCCCCTTATTTCCTCCATCATCTTCCTGAACATGGCCTTCACCTCCCCTTCTGCCATGTTTTCTTTTTCACTCTCTCTATCTCGTTCCCCTCCCTTCTCTTTTCCCTCCGGCGATCTTTTTGTCTTCCCACTTCTTTTAAACACTTGCCCCTCCCCATCCTCTTCATCTTCCTCCTCCTGTTCTTTCCTTTACATTCCCCATAGTCCTATCGTGCTCGCGCTTCTCCTCCTCAATCTTTCCGCATTTCAAGGTCTTCCTCTTTTTTTTCACCCTTTCTGTCTCCGTCGCCCCCCCCCCCCGCATTCAACTTCACTCATCTTGCTGTTTTCAGTGGGTATTACTAGTAGTCGCGTACTCAGTGTTTTGAAGTAAATACCTTTAATGGTGTTTGGCGAGTATACTCGTAACGAACTTTGAACGAGTAAAGAAATCAAATGAGCAATATTTTAAGCGCCTAATACTTTCCCTTTCAATTCTCCCGCCGTCGCTGCCTTCCTTACCGACTCCGCCTTTGCCTGCCACCTACCTTCTCACCTTGTACTATGTCTTTCCACTCTTTATCATCTTGTCTATCGTCGCCCTCTCCCAATCCCTAACCTCTCCCGTGGGCTTCTATTCCCTACATTCCCCCTTCCCTCCTGCCCTTTTCCCCACCTCTTTTCGCCCCTCCTGCCCTACCGCCCTTCGTACTCAACCGCTCTCTCTCCCTCTTCTCTATCGCCCTTTACTCCTTTCTAAAACTCACACACCGCTCACACGTCCAACACACTTGTCACCGGAAACGGAAGTCCTCCATTTTGCTTAAGTATACATATTATTAATAATGGAATAAATATTAATTGTGTTCATTTCTTATTTTTGTAAGAATTGTAAAGCTATCATATTCTGTAATATTCACATAAAACTTGTAAACTGCTTGGCACTGAGAATCTACCGATTCTTCTCGTTACCGCAGTACGACCTTCAGCAAAATTAGACATTTTTTTCACTATATACACGGCAGATGCAATCATTGAAACGTTATTAAATTTCAAAAAATTCAAGTATAGGCACTCGTGTGCATCTGAAGCACATGGTGGAAAACATGCGCGGAAGCGTCGTGAGCGCTTCGGTACGCTTAGAGCGTCCAAACCGAATGCACCGTTTATCGCTGCAGCGAATTGTATACATCATTACAAGGATTAGGAATAGTATATAGAAAACAATTTTCGGAAATACATTCCGTGTGATATTCAAAAAGTGGAATAAACTAGTAATTATTAATTTTCTAACTGTGGTGTACATTTTTTAAAATTCCGGGAAAAATTGAGGTATTAGATCACTGTCCAAAGATAGAGGAACAAAAATTTAATAATTGTTGAAGGTAGCGGTATCGGTGAAAAAAAAATAAAACCAATATAATTTTTTTATCATTGATTCCGGGACGGACAAAAATCACATGATTTTTTCTTTAAAGTCTCTAAATTTTCGCGTTTTTTTGAAGCCGATTGTAAATTCTGATCGCGAGATATGATTTTTTTTACGAGTTTTCAATTATAATTTTTTTCTCGAATATCCTTCGATGAAAAAGGCTATAACTTGAAAATAAATTCTTTCGTTATCGTCCAAACATCCCCCTAAATTGCCGTCAAGTAAAGCCCGGGGGCAATTTTTAGCTGCTTACCCGGCTACGTCTTTTGTATTTCCAAACAAATGTGATACAAACACTGAGGATAAAGTTATTTAATGATATAGATTTTACTATATTTTTGAAATGCTTGCCCTAGCAAGTGTTGAGTTCATGCAAGTGCATGAATACTATTGCCACAGATTCAGCTTTTTCGCTGGATGCATCGGTGATCCCATAGTGCATCCGAATGCTGGGCCAAAACTTTCCATCTGGGCAACTGCTCCGTTTATCCTAATGCTCTCAGTGCTATGGGTTGATGTGTTTAATCTGTCTATTGCTGATTTTTTGGTGTAGTCTGCACAATAGGTCTGTGGAAAATCGTCAGATCAATCTAAGTAGACAAATTTATGTACGGGAGTGTGAGCTTACATTGGCAAAAGCGATGTAGAACATTTGGTCGCAACTGTACTTCTCAAAATCGGGCAGTGTTTGACACACTGATTTCTCCTCGCTGGCTAATTCCTTGTAGCCATTGTACGCTGCTTGAAGACCCATTATATCCGGATAATCCTCCAGAAAAGAACGCGAAGTATCAGACTAGAAACACGAAGTCCATTAATCTTTCTCCCTACAATATATCTTACATGACAATTAAAACCCAATTTTCAAAAGGTTACTTGTACATCCATGTCATAACGACTCTTAAAATCCCTTTCTGCAATCTTATTGTACGCCTCGATAAAAAGCAACTTTTTACTTAGACATTTGGCACGCATCTCTGGTGGCCACCAAACAACTGTCTCATTCCTTTTTGGATGACTGCCTAGAGTTCGAAATAAATCTTGAAGCATTATTATTAATTTCCGGCAAGTAATTGCTGCTATTTTCAGAGCATACCACAGTCATATATGAGATGGTATAATTCATGTCCCAAGGTAGTCCCCATACCAGCGTAATTGTATAAGCTACGAATAAGAAACTCCTATTTGAATGAATATGAACTGATTATGGTAAAGGAGGTGCACTTACGTTGGAATAGTCGGACTGAACATTGGAGACATCAAGAGAGGTGCGTGAACATCTGAAAAATGCAGACGAGTTGATTCTTCTTCTTTAATTTATTGTTATGTCTGTTTTGCGGTACCTCTGCGATGGATGGATCAATTGGAATGAAAACTTTCAGAAAGGTCGCATTGCCACAAAATTTTGAATTTGTTTAAGAGCAACTATTGTCACAGCATGACACCCGATTGGTATTTCTCCGGATATAACTCTTGGGCAAATGTTTCAAACGAATTGAAATGTTTTATATGTTTGTGGAGGACGGATCCATGATGAATTTTTTGAGAATTTTGTCGTACATGAAAAAACGTAGGACGAAGTATTTTTTCGACTTTAAAAATAGGCAACACAAGCTGTTGCCAATATTCATGCACCTCCTAGGAAGGAGATACTTAGTAAATATAAATAATACGGAAATTATTTAGAACTTTTCAACGCAGTTTTGGGTTGTATATTTTCGAAATCGGTCCCCATTTTTTTAAAACTATTTTCTTTTATGACAAAGTCACAAAAATAAGCATGCAGCTCCGCATAAACACTACTCACAGAGCACGTTGGCATTGTTACTCAGTGATGCATCCGACGTCAGAATCTCCTTCCTAATTCTCCTGCAATATCGATAATAGCAATAAATTGGAAATTCACTTCTCCAGGAAATTAATGCATCACTTTATTTGCCTGAAAAATTGCCAATATTTAAAGTGGTATAACTTGGTTTTAAAAAATCGTACAGCAATCTCCTTGTACTCATTTTACAGCCTGGAGCTTCCCCTTTCAGATCCTTTGAATCGTTTTTGCCTAGAATTATTTTTTTAAAAGGGCAACCCATATGTATGCGATGTATTGGGGCGCCCACTACGAAATCTTTCATGACATCCAACGACACTGCAGGAATTGGAGGCTCTTTTAAGACTCTGGGACGATATCCCTCAGGATGTTATGCGTCGATGCAGCAATATGCGGGAAAGGTGCCAACAAGTGATTAGACAACGTGGAGGTAATACACGTTATTAAACCTGTGGACAAACACGCACGCAAGCACGCCCATGCACACACACATACACACACGAGGTACTAGTCCGACCGAGCAACCTCCCCCTAGTCTACCTTGGGTGATTCTAATGCCGGCGGCTCACTTTTCACTAACAGTGCGATAAAATGGCTTTAAAAAAATCGTAACCAATTTTATAGTATCTCATTTTAAAGAGGAAGCTTTCCTGTACAAGATGACATTAATACGAGTTCTCGAACAAAAAGTTCAACTCCGTAGACTCTCTTAAACTTGTGTAATTTGAACAGAAAAAAAGTAGTTCCAATTTTTGCCTGTTTTATAACACGAAAAATGATTCAAAGGATCTGAAAGGAAAGCTCGAGCCTGTAAAATGAGCACTAAGAGCTTGCTGTACGATTTTTTTTAAACCAAGTTATACCGCTTCAAATATTGGCAATTTTTCAGTCAAATAAAGTGATGCATTCATTCCGTGGAGAAGTGTATATTAAATATAAATACATGATGGAAGTTTAGTGAACTCACTCTATACGAGTTCCGACTCCATCGAGCCACGGGGGAAAACCGATCCATTCCTGGAGTTTGTACAGTCGCTTTACGGTCTGATTGCGCGTTATTTCGTCCAACCAAGTAGAATTCCTCATTTGGTTCTCAAAAGCTATCTTTATCCTGCTGGTTAATTGACGAACCTAGCACACGAAATTATAAATAAAATTACCACTATCTGTTGGTTTGACATCTAGATTCTTACAATCTCTGCATTATCCTTTTGGAACCATTTTTCGAAGACTAATTTCTCCAAGGTCTCCTCCATATTGTGATTCATGATACAAGTATACCATCTAAGAAGATCTTCAGTATCAATCTGTTTCTAATTGTCTAATTTTACTGTTCCTAATTTTAGATTCATTGTGTACCTTGGATAATATTTTTCCCTTATGTAACGAAAAAGGCCGTGTGGCTCGACTGATGTTGCTTCCAACAACTTGAACATGTTCTCCTTCAACTTCAGGTGACGTTCAACGAAATAAATCTCCATATGATTTGCTACGACATTCGGTAAGCAGTATCTGAAGTATTTAGTCAGAATTATGTGCTGAAAAGGCGTAGTATACCTAAAACTTCTTCGGGCACATTTTTAAGTAGACCGATCAAGTCCAGAAAGTACTGTCTGCGACGGACGGAAATGATTTTTTTAGTCTGTCTCGTTTCCGGTAGAAAATTTTGTAATAACGCCTCTATTACTTTTGTCCAAGGTATCTAGAAAAAGCACTTTATAAAATCAGGTAAAATGCCTGTTCCATTTAGCTGATTCCCTGTCGTACTCTCTTAGTCTTTGTTTGAGCGGGAAGATTATCTGAGAACCACTTTTCCAAATCTAGCCCGGTCAATTGATCGTAAGGGTCAGGTTTTTCTTTCTTGTTTCGCTTGATTATCTGAAGGAGAAGATGCAACGTTTAAATATTTAAATACGCAAACTCAACTTCTTCGAATTTATGAACACTAGGGTGTATACCCGATGGAACTCTTTCCGAAACTCAAACACATTCTCGATTCTTTGTTTGATTAGTTCATCGGAATCTCCCAGTTTCAAACTTTTCATGGTGGCAAATAAAAAGTCGTAGTATGCCTGTTTCTCCTGTTGCTTCCACTCCTCTTCATGGAAAATTAAACCGTACGCACTTGGGGATTCCAGGACCTGAAAATTTAAAACCACATTTGAAGAGTGGGAATCAAAAGGTTTTGGCATATTTATTGTGAGCATATTATTACCATTAAAATCGGTATTCCTTCCGACAGTCTACCCGCCAGAATTTTAAATCGGAAAAAAGCTGATTCACCTGACAGTTTCAAATACTTAGAATGGATATCCCAAAGAAGAGTGGTGGCTGATAGACGACCGATCTTCTTAATTTCTTGGGCAATATTGTTCGCATTCTTGTTTGGATATTCCGCTGTAAAAATATTTTTTTCAAGAAGGGATACATATTGTTAACTGGGAATATCTGTGACTAGAATTGTTGTATTACGAATCCTTAAACACGTATCATAGGCCTCCTTCGCCCTACGGAAGAAAATGTCTCCACCCGGTCGATAATTGTATGACTCAAGACATTCTGCAAAAGCAATCCGTCTAGGTGTAATATTTATATCGAACTAGGTGTTTGAATTGCTTACTCCGAATTACGTGGCCAAAGTTGAAATTCATCACGTCGACCAAAGTCCATTCCCGAGCATATTTGCGACCTGGATGATTGTTCTTGAAATTACCACAGGTAAAAGTGAAAAAGTCCTCGCAGGGATCGGCGCCATTGTCCATATTCTTTTTATACTCTTTTCCTAACACATAAAACGAATTTTTGAGTATACCTGTAGTAAGAACAGTGTATGATCCATTTGTTACCTCTCGCTTTACACTCCGATGTTTTGCATAATGCCTCCTTTCGACGATTGTTTGGTTTCCATTGGCATGATGATGGAAACATACATGATTGAACAAGTAAAACTATCAGGGACAATCTAGAAGAGAATAATTGTTAATAAACTTTTTCAAGGGAAAAGAGGACTGCATATATTAGGGAATTCAGTGTCTACTTGATGAGTGTTCTTGCTTGAAACATTATTCTACAGACCACCAATTTCCACCTCAAGAAGAAAAAAGTTACTTAGTGGTTGAATTTTTCATAACACTGACGAGCACACCGAATTCTTGCTAAATATCGACTGCAGTATATTCTAATGCGACCAGGAAGAACTGCTAGAAGATTTCAACTATCAGATTGGGAAATGTTCGACAAAATTTAAGCGCCTCTTAAAATATTGACTTCGACTTCGTGACAAAGCCGTATAAAGTAAATCGGCTAGCACACATAACAACAAAACTTCCGCAATGCGAGTTTGAGAAACAACTGAAAAACAAGGAAGCCAGTTTTGAACAAGTCATGGGTTACGTTCAGGTTTTGCTCCATCCCCTTCCCTCACTGATTTTTTTGAGCATTTGCGCAAAAAGTAATTTTTGGGGGAAGTAGTTGAACACCACAAGCTCCGATTGTTAAATCTTTCGCTTTCCTACTCACCAAAGAAAATCTAAAATGAATTAAAACACATTCGTTGAAATTGCATGAATCGTCACTATCTGAAATTATTTATTCTTTGTGTAAAATCTGTCTTTCATAAGATGAAGAAAATTTCACTAATACAATTTGTTTATCATCATCTATTCACGATGAATAAACCTCCAAAAACATTAAAATGTGAATAAAACGCCAAGTAAGACACTTACCTATGATAATATTGCTAAAAGCAGTGGTATCCTTGTCAATTACGTGAAACTGGACAATACTCATGAAAGCTTGGATACTGTGAAGGAAGGAAAAATTCTAGGGCTGTGCAAATAGCGAATAATATCGAATAATTCGATTGGACGAATAATTCGTAGTATTCGGCATCTTTCGAATTATTCGTATTATTCGACATCCTTCAAATTATTTGTATTATTCGACATTTTTCGAATTCTTCGTATTATTCGACTTCTTTCGAATAATTTCCTTATCTAATAAGCTAAATATCGAATTAATTTACGTGTGAATGAAATCTCTGCCTTCGAAATTTAAGTAACAAGTTGTATTAAATACAGAGTGTAGGATATTCGGTGGTTTTGTTTAGGAACACAGGATGCTAGGAATGAACAAGAATAGGGTTTATTGAAACGAGGATACATGACAGGATATCGTTAAAAAACAGGATATTTGTAGGATATTATAGGCTCATTCGTTTTTCCACGGCAGCCTAGTAACGGTTTAGTTAACACGAGGGCGTCCGGCCTTCTTTACGAACCTTGTTACCTTCTTACGAACTCTCCTTTTCGTAGGGTAATAAGGAAAAGCGCGAAACGACACGGGGCATCCGAGTAGTCCTCCAGGACTCTCCTTTTCGGTCAGGCGCCCGGCTTAGTAGCCGATCTCTCCCTTCCTCAAGGCGTCCCGGAGTAACTATCGTACTCTCCCGTGGATGACCGGCGCCCAGGTAGACCCCTGTTCACTCCTCTGGATGGCGACCGGCTTTAATAGCCGATCTCTCCGTTCCAAGAGGCGATCAGACGATAGTCCCTTGTACTCTCCGGGTAGCCCACAGGCGTCCAGGAAGCTGCCCTGTCCTCTCCTCCGGAAGGCGACCGGCTTTCATAGCTGATCTCTCCATTCCAAGAGGCGTCCAGGAACTAACTCCTGTACTCTCCTGCGCTGTCAGGCGGCCGATAGCAATGCTTCATCCTCTCCTCATTCTTTTGGGCGGCCGTGGTCTTACCTCGTCCTCTCCCAAGAGAATGCAGCGTAAAAAGGGGCGAGCGCGTCCACGATCGCGATTCTTATACAAATCCGTTACTAGGTAAGCCGAGCCGCCGTCGCCGCAATTAACAACGCGGTATCCAAGCATGCGGCAGCTCGGATCGGACTACCGGATACCGTCCGGGGTGAACGGCCGTGACGCTCCTGGCTTTCGTCCGCCTCACAATCTATAGCTCTAAGTGAAACCGGGGACTTTGCGGCGACTTGAAGAGTCGTGCCAAGGAAGTAGCCGCCTAGTGACCGGTGGTCACCCGCACTAGGGCTGTCTCTACCGGAGCGTAAACGGCCGGCACCGAGACCTAAAGATACTTTTAGGCAGGCAGGCAATTACACTGGGCTCACCTGAACTCTCGCGGTTTTCTTCCTCCTCTCGCACTTTCTCTCCCTATACTTCCTTCACTCGCTTTTGCTCGCTAACGCACTCGTCACTCCGAACTCTCGCACTATCGCTCGCAAAGTGGCTCGCTTCCGGCGTTACCCAAAATTTTGGCCCAGTGTTACGTTGCCGCCTTACGCTCTCGATATCGATCGGTGTCGAGGGCGGGCATATCGATCTCGCGCGCCAGAATCGAACGCCTCGCTACGCTACGCTATCCGCCGCTGTCTTCAGCCTGCGAACGCTAGGAGCTCCTAATTCACGCCGGTTGGTCCGTATTCGTCCTGTCCTCCGTCGTGCTCCCAGCCTTAGAGCGGCCCGATCGGCTCGTCGTCTCGGCGGATCGGCACCCTCATTATGGCTCGCAGTTGGGGGCATTTCGGAGTAATTTCAGGAAGAAAGTTTTCAGTCTGTATGATGGTCCTCATATCTCTATTGGTTTCATCCGGAGTTCTGAGCTCTCGTCCGACTATGAGGTAAGCTGCAAAGTACCCTGTCGTTGCGCATTTCACCGAGTTCATTGCAAACCGAATGGTTGGCAGTTTCTCGTCCCACGTGGTGTGTTCTTTGCCAACGTAAATGCCTAATTGGGCTTTCAGGTCCCGGTTCTTTCTCTCGACTGGATTTGCCTCGGGATGGTAAACTGGTGTGAAGGCTTGGTGGATTCCCAGGCAATGGGTGAGCTTGGGTGGCCCAGCTAAGAGGGGGACGAGGGGTCTTCCCGCTGGGAAGCGCGCCCTTGCCCCCTCTGCCCCGCAGCCGTCCGGTGGGGCAGTCCCCACTGGAGAGGCCATCACCACCTCCCCGCAGGAGGTGGAGATAGCCCCAATACCATCGACCAGTGGGGGGAGTGATCCACCCCCCACTGCATCCACGCAAGCGGCTGAGGTTGCCAGACCCGCAACGACAGAGGCTCGCCTGGAGGAGGGGATGGACATCGCCGAGTAATGGCGATATTCCTCCTCCAGGCGAACCTGAACCACTCCCCTGACTCCCAGGGTCTGCTGGCGCAGACCATGGCGGAAAGGGGAGTGGACCTGGCGGCAGTGTCCGAGCCCCACAGGATCCCCGTCTCGCCTTTATGGGTCGGGGATCTGCTGGGTGTCTCTGCCATCGCGGTGGGGCCCGCCTCATAGGGCGAGGCCGGGGCTTCATAGCCGCCCACTGGCGAGATCTTGTGGTGATGGCGGTCTACCTGTCCCCGAACATCCCCATCAACGACTACGTGTCGGCGCTCGACGATCTGGGTGCCAGCATCCGGCCACATCTCGGCGGTCGGATGCTCGTGCTGGGAGATTTCAACGCCCACGCGACCGCGTGGGGTCCCCCAGCACAGACCGTAGGGAGATGATTCTCGGGGAGTGGGCAGCGGGGTTGGACCTGAGGTTCGTGAACCAAGGGTCCACCCCCACCTGCGTACGGGTGCGGGGGGTGTCCATCGTCGATTTGACGGGGGCCTTCCCCTCGGCCGTGCGCTGGATCGAGGGCTGGCGTCATGGGTCTGGAGTCATTCTCCGATCACTTGTACGTTACAATGACCCTCCTTCCGATCACGCCCCCCTCGGCTGCCGGGGCCGCCAGCATGGCGGGCCCAGGACACTGCCCTCAGGGTGGAGATCCCGAACCCTGGGCGAAGACCTGCTGGTTGCGGCTGCCCTGGCCATCAATTGGCCGACGAGGAAGCCCTGCGTCGACCCCGGGGACGAGGTGGAGAATTTGCGGGCCGATATGGCGATTGTTTGCGAAGTCGCCGTGGCCCGCGCCACGAAATTCGTCCCCAGGGGTCAGGTGTACTGGTGGTCGGAGGAAATCGCAGATCTGCGGCGCAACACCATCCGCGCCCGACGCCAGTACACCAGGGCAAGGCGCAGGGCTCACAGATCCCTCACTGAGGAGGCGGTTCTGTTGGAGAACTTCTCCGCTAGGAAGCGTCTCTTGCAGGCCGCCATCAGGGCAGCCAAGAGTACAGCCTGGGCTCAGCTCCTCGCCACCATCGACGAGGATCCGTGGGGGCGCCCGTATCGCATGGTCCTACACAAGTTGCGACCACGGGCGCCCCCACTGACGGAGACCCTTGACCCCGGCTTCGTCGACGAGGTGATATCCACCCTCTTTCCGGCAGACGTTCCGGCGGGGGAGGTGGCTGTGCTGCTGGGAGTCGGGGCTGGAAATCCGATGGTGGCAAACTCGGAGGCGGTCAAAAACCTGACCGTCTCGGAGGAGGAGCTTGCCAGGGCGGCCAGGAAGCTTTCAGGCAAGAAAGCTCCTGGCCCGGATGGTATCCCTGGCAAGGCCTGGGCTCGACCTCTCCGACGGTTCGGGACCTCTTTTCCAAGTGCCTGCAGATGGGCTGTTTCCCCAGGGCTTGGAAAAAGTCGCGGCTCGTCCTTCGCCACAAGGAGGGAAAGCTCGCCGACTCCCCGTCGGCTTACCGGCCGATTTGTCTGCTGGACGAGTCGGAAAAGTGGTTTGAGCGAGTAATCGCCAACCGACTCGTCCAGCACCTGTCCGGGGTTGGGCCCGATCTGAGCGAGAGTTAGTTCGGGTTCCGCGAGGCCCGTTCCACGGTTGATGCCATCAGCCGTGTTAGGGCCTTCGCAGACGCGGCGACCTCCCGGGGTGAGGTGGCATTGGCGGTGTCGCTGGACATCGTCAATGCCTTCAACTCCCTCCCCTGGGGCAGGATAATGGAGGCGCTCGAGTACCATCGAGTGCCTCCGTACCTGCAGCTGGTCGTCCGCGCCTACCTGTCGGACAGGACCGTCAGCTTTCCGGCCGGCGGCGGCCGATGGGGAGTCAGGGACGTCGCCCGAGGTGTTCCGCGGGGGTCGGTTTTGGGACCCCGCCTGTGGAACCTCGGGTACGACAAGGTCCTGCGGGCTCACCTCCCTGCTGGCACAGCGTTGGTGTGTTATGCAGACGACACCCTAGTGCTGGCCAGCGAGGAGGACTGGAGAAGGACGAGCCGTCTCGCGAGTCTGGCGACCGCGCGAGTCGTGGCTGTGGTGGAGAGCCTGGGTCTCCGCGTAGCCCCGCAGAAGACCGAGGCGGCCTGGGTCAGCCGTCCTCGGGGTCTGCACATCAGGCTGCCCGAGGCCGGGTTCATGGTGCGTGATACTCGAGTCGAGGTGAAGGGGTGTTTTAAGTACCCCGGAGTTCACCACGACTACCGCTGGCGCTTCAAGGAGCATTTCGAGAGAATCCTCCCCACGGCGGAGAAGACAGCCGGCGCGTTATGCCGGCTCCTTCCCAATCTGGGAGGTCCTCTCGAAAAGCTTGGTCGGCTGTACGGTGGAGTCGTCGGGGCACAAGTCCTATGCGGCTCCCCGGTACGGTCCGAGGCCTTATGCGGCGCTGGCAACGCCGCTACCCGAATTCGGGTGGGCCGGTTACACCGGCGTGTAGCCATAAGGACCTGCCGGGGGTACAGAACTGTATCCCACCGTGCAGCCAGTGTGGTAGCCAGATCTCCCCCATGGGAGATCGTAGCCCGCTCGCAGGCTCTCTGTTACAGAGCCCAGTCCGATGCGCGGCAGAGAGGTTTGGCCACCACACAGGTGAAGGCCGACTTGAAGCGCCAGTCCCGACAGTACCTGCTGGACTCGTAGGCCAGTTGGCTCGACGAGCGAGGCATCGAGCCCGGCAGTACTGTCCGGGCTATCCGCCCGCATCTCCAGCGCTGGGCGGATAGGGGTTTCGGCGGTGTCACGTACCGCCTGTGCTGGGTGCTCACCGGGCATGGTTACTTCGGTCATACCCGCTCCAGCATGCCTGTGAGGTCACCGCGGAGTTTTTAGTGGGTGCGAACCCCACATAACCCCGTCACTCCCCCCAGAGAGGCGTGGTATCCGTTAAGGATTTTCTCTGCGATAAAAAAAAAGGACCTTGGACTACATTACCTGGAAACATAATATTTTTGTGTTAAAAAACTTATATCAAAATGCCCAAGTTATCTAGACTTCAAACAAAAATTAATGCATCACGTTTTTGACCGAAAAATCACCGATTTTTGAAGCGACATAACTCGGCTCGACAACATCGTACAGCAGTTTTTTAATACTCATTTTACAGCTTGAGTGCTTCCTCTCTCAGAGCCTATATCGCATTTTTGCTTACAATAATTTGTCTGTTATTAAACAAATGAAAACTCGAGCTATCTTTTTTCTGTTCGAATCACGCAAGTTCCAAAGAGTTCACGGAGTTGGATTTTTTTTTGGTGAATTCACATTAATGTTATCTTGTAAAGAAAAGCTCCCTCTTTAAAATGAGCTATTGGAAAGTTGGGTACGATTTTTTCAAAAGTTGTTCATCGCACTGTTATGAAGAAGTGTGTCGCAGGCATTAGAATTACCCAAGGTACACCACGAGGATGTTGCTCGGTCGGACTTGTACCTCGTGTGTGTGTGCGCGTGTGCGTGTCGCAGGTCTAATACCGAGTGTTACCGCCACGCTGCTTTATGATCTCGGCATCTTTGCCGCATATTGATGCAGCGACGCATAACATCCTGAGAGATATCGCGCCAAATTGCCGAAAGGGCAGCCTCTAATGCCTGCTGGGCTGTTGGATATCTTGCAAAGTCTCGTAGCTGCCGCCCCAATACGTCCCATACATGCTCAATAGGATTCAAATCTAGACTAGATGGTGGATGCGCGATTGTTTGGATGTCGTTATAGTGAAGGAATTCTCGCGTGTGCCTTGCTGTGTGCGGCCGAGCGTTACCCTGCATGAGCAAAAATTGTGGGCCGATTTGATTACGGATCGGCAATACGTGTGGCTGCAAAATCTCTTGCACGTAGCGCTGCGCATTTAGACCTGGTGATGGCAGTATCACTAGAGGCGTACATCCGAAAATTGAAATTCCGGCCCACACCATGACCGACCCACCACCAAAAGATCGAATCGGAGCCATATTCCTTTGACTACAGCGCGAACCGCATCGTCGCCACACACGCTGCCGACCAGCGTTACCATAAAGGCAAAACCGAGACTCGTCGGTGAATAAGCCGTACCCGTACTTGTGGGCCTCGGTATGGTAGGACGATGTGCATCGCGCGATTTTGCTACACATATCGGACTATGCTTCTGTCTTGACGTGCTGTTGTTACACGTCTGCGTTCTTGCCCACGGCGTCGTCGGAAATCTCCTGTTTCCTGAAATCTTGCCCAGGTGCGGCTGAGAATCGACTGGTTTATGCCTATTCGATTTGCCACGTAACGCTGGCTGTGTCCCTCCAAAAGCATAACAATTTGCGCATCTCTCGCGATTCGTGCTTCTTGTGCCCTAATTGCTGCAGCTTGCGGCATTTTGAAAGCTTTATGAACACTATTGTATGGCTCTCTGGCAATTACTGTTGGTATGAGTAGCAACTTATCATTGCAGTCGTACAGCCACATTTGCTGGTTGACCCAACTCTTACAGCCGCGTGGATTGGTTCGTTAACCCAGGTCTTTTTCTTTTTTTTCGTGGGGAAATCCTCATGGACACTCCGCCGCCCTGGTGGGGGTGACGGGGTAGTGCCGGACTCTTACCGGCTAAAACCCCACGGTGACCATCCTCAGCGCTTACTGGGGCGACACCGGGAACTCTGAAAGAACACGACCGGTGTCGCCCCGCACCCGCCCCCTAGTGGGGGCACGTCTCGTGGTGGGGGAGTGGTCATCGACTCTCTCGCTTTAACGACAGAGGGAGGCGTCCCCCACTACTCGCGGGGGGACACGGCTCGCCGCACTCCTTCGCCACCGGAAGGAGGAATACGCCCGCCCTCGACACCAATCGATATCGACCGGCGCGGCGGCATCGAGAGATCGAGAGCGAAAGGCGGCAAAGTAACACTGGGCAAATTTTGGTAACGCCGGAAGCGAGTCACTTTGTGAGCGACCGTGAGCCAGTGAGTGCGTGAGCGAGTGACTTCCAAAGTTTCGAGAGCGAATTAGGAGTTTGTGCGATCGTAGAAGGTGAGCCCAGTGTAATTACCTGCCTGCCTAAAAGTATCTGTAAGTCTCGGTGCCGGCCGTTTACGCTCCTGTAGAGGCAGCCCTAGCGCAAGTGACCATCAGTCATTAGGCGGCTACTTCCTTGGTGCGACTCTTCAAGTCGCCGCAAAATCCCCGGTTTCAATTCGAGCTATAGATTGTGAGGCGTACGAAAGCCAGGAGCGTCACGGCCGTCCACCCCGGATGGTAGTTTTTGGGAATTCGACCGGTCTTTGGGTTTTTCGGCTCCGTGGCTATCCGTCCACGATCGCGTAACATCGAGGCGAGCAGCTCCGCTGCATAGACGACTTGTATGTGCAATTTAGAACTGGCGTGTCCGAGCCCTACGATATAGCGAGCGCACGGCGAGCGCAACGAGGCCGGGTGAATATTAAATTGCAAAGCGGCTACGGGAAAGCCGAGGGTCCGAACGCCGACCGTTCGGACGCGAGCGCGAGGGCAGTAGGGTTTCTGGCCGTCCCGGCCCAATAAACATCTTCGCCACCCATCCGCGTGGGTTTCTCTGCTTCTTTCTTCCCGACATCCAGACTCCGCCACTCTACCATCCACCCGAGCCAGCTAGGGAGACATCAGCGAGTGCCGCCGAGCTCGAGAGGTCAACCGAGAGGACACCATCCGGGCGAGGGAACTTGCAATATCGAAATTTGGCCCTGCCTAGGGCCTGGCGCCCAACCGATTCCCTTCGCGCCTTTCAGGTGACCTCGGAGGAGCCTCGGCGAAGTTGGAGTGCGGCCACCGGAGCCGGCGCGGAACGCAGCCCAGGGATAACGCTTACAGCACACTCGCATACACGAGGTACAAGTCCGACCGAGCAACATCCTCGTGGTGTACCTTGGGTAATTCCAATGCCCGCGACACACTTCTTAATAACAGTGCGATAAACAACTTTTTAAAAAATCGTACCCAACTTTCCAATAGCTCATTTTAAAGAGGGAGCATTCCTTTACTAGATAACATTAATGTGAATTCACCAAAAAAAATTCCAACTCCGTGAACTCTCTGGAACTTGCGTAATTCGAACAGAAAAAAGATAGATCGAGTTTTCATTTGTTTAATAACAGACAAATTATTGTAAGCAAACATGCGATATAGGATCTGAAAGAGGAAGGTTCAAGCTGTAAAATGAGTATTAAAAAACTGCTGTACGATTTTGTCGAGCCGGACTGGAACATATGGGCCGCTTCCTCAGTTTTTCCGCTGGCACCTCCAATAAAGCTGTATTTCCACATGCGGAAATCCACTTCGCCAGTCTCCCAGGTTCCTTTGAAGCGTCGGGAAACTTAAAACACCGCAAAGCTTTTTCCCGACCTTCTGGGCAATTCCATACGCTACACGTATGAGTAGACATAGTTATAATAACTTAATGTTTAATAATAATTAACATAGTTGATTATATTAATAATACTCCTCTGCGTTTCACCGTCGCAATCCAAAAATCACTGTGTTAATATCACTGCACACCACACGTCTCAATCGCCCAGCAACAGCACAGCAATTGAGACCACCAAGCCCGCCAAGCAGACAGTTCCCGCCAAATAGAGAGATCAATGTGTTGTATCATTGATAGTATGTTAATGTGTACGTGAGTCAACACAGGCGGTTCCAAGTGGTCGTGATCGGAACTAAACCCAATTCTGGGAATCTCATAAGAGCTTGGGGGGCCTGGTCACCTCCCTTTTTCTAAGAGCAAGGGATAAGTAACCAGGACTCGCCAAGAGCTCGGAGGGCGTTACCTAACATTGTTATTGAATAACTCGGAATTGGAGGCCTAACGCAAATTTTTAAAAACGGCATCATCACCCCCCCCCCCCCCCCTTTCGAACAAGATGGCTATAATATCATCCAACATTTTTGGGACACCCAGACTGTCAACATTTTTTGGAGGGTGGTACAATGAGGAATCTTTATTCGGTTCGGGCAAATCGGTCCAGGCGCACCGTTTCATAAACGGTTCGGGATAAGAATCTGGACAGGCTGATCGGTCCAAGAACGGTTCGGTACAAGATTCAGTCCATGAGTGTGGTACAGAAACGGTTCCGTATCGGTCCCATTTTCAGGAACCGCTCCGGAAGCGGTTTCTGAAAATACGGTACGGATTCCATTTCTGCGTAGAACTTCGACGCGCTGTGATCGAACTCAATATAACTACGTTAAAAGAAGAGAACAAATAAAGGCATATTGTGGAAGTTTATCCCACCATCCGCACCATATATGGGAAGCAGTTGGGAAAGATTAATTAGGCTGACCAGTATCGAAAATTATTGTCGTACCAGTTGAATACAAAGATAGTAGTGCGGACTTTGACTAAGTCGCACGAAGGGGAGACGATGTTACCGATGCGCCAATACTTGTAGCATTGTAATTCCACATAAAATAAAAAGTACCGACAAATCTGGAAGGAACTGCTTTACCGATGAAAGTAAATAAAGGCGCAAATTTAATGAAGTGAGACGAACAGGGGAAAAAACAATGAAAAAGAGGAGAAACGCGAGAAGCATGGAGGGGAGCGAGAGCTGAAAGATACTATTAGAAAGATAAAATATAATTTGATCCGTCAATTAAGAGGTAAGCGACACTTGACATCTTAAAATTAAGTATGAGCCACGGGAGGGTAACTAGCGACGAGTAAAGCGCTCTACAATGCTCTAAAGGTCAAATAGGGCATTTCAATAGTCACCAAATAGCTGGGTACAGACACTCACATAGGAGTGACAGCGTGCCCATAGACGACTAGTTCGATGGGTAAAACGAAACTTTCTCAAACAGGAGATATGTTAACGCGTCGTCTTCCATACATGGCTCCGACAAACTATAGCGGGGTGTCGCACATCGCGATTTTATAGGGATGAGGTTCGGTACACATATATATATCAATAATCTTAAGCACAACGGTTAAAACAATTCGATTTGTAGCAAACCGAGGGTTCCAAGTATTGCGCCGGTTTCTTATAAATTAAGTAAGCAGAACTGATCCAACTTATTTAACTTAATTTGTGATTTCTTAATTTATTTTGTGTTTTCCATATCTTTATTAAATTTAAGTTAAAGACATTTAGCTAAAGATAGTATTGTTTCAAGGGAAGGCTGAGAAGATAGCGAGGAATAGAATGTATGATACCGAGCAATAGAAAGATGAATCGTCAGAGGGACAGTTAGACAAAGACAAACATGCGGGGACGGCCGGTGGAGATGTGGCGTGAGCCGAAAGGAAAAAGGTATTAAGAGAGTCCAGAGATGAGTGAGTGGCAGCGGAAGTACGAGACGGAAGAAGAGCACCGAACGATTTTAGCTCGCGCCCAACTTCGTTCGGGTTAGCAAGGTTTGAGAACCTGTCGAAGAGAAAAGCGGATCTAGCTCGCGCCAGAAGTGCTTGAACTCTTTTACGACAGGCTCTGTATTGTACCCGGAAGTCCGGGCTCCCAGTTCTAATATAGGACCTCCTGAGCGATTCACGAGAACGCATCTCGAGACGAATCTCAGGAGTGATCCAGGAAGCACGTGGACGTCTAACACGCAGGGGTCGAAGAGGGGCATGCTCATTGAGGACTTGGAGCAAATCCGCATTGAGATTATCAACCAACCAATCGACGCTGCTCTCACAAGAATTCGTAGCAAGACGGACACAGCTGAGCTGAGAGATATCATTGAGTAGCGTGTCGCGATCAATTGAACCATACCTCCGTCGAAGATCGTTAAAAGGAGCAAGACGTGAAGTTAAGACGTATTCTAAAGAAATAAAATCATGACCAGAGCAGCGAGGCTCTTTACTTTGAGAGAAAGAAACAACCTTGTTAGAATCTTCCACAAGCCCGAGGTCAAGCCAAGTAGAGGAAGTAGAAGTGTGAAAAGTTGGAGAGTAAGGAATAGAGTAAAGATTTAGACGAGAGAAGAGGTCTCCAAGGTAGACGGAATCGAAAGAAGACGAACACATGTCCGCATTCCAATCGCCAAGTACTACCTTATTCGGGTAGTCCGAGACAATGTCAGCGAACATGGGCTCAAAGTGAGAAAGAGGAGCATGCGGGGGACGATAAACGACCCCGACAAGAAGGGAGCCTGCAGAAGGTATAACCACCTCTACGAAGAGATGCTCAGGACCAGGAAAGAGAGAAGAAGAGGAAGACGCAATTACTGAGGCCCGGAAAGAATCACGAAGGTAGAGACAAACGCCTCCACCCATTCTACCATCCCTATCGCATCTAAATAACGTGTATCTAGGTATCTGATACTGGTTGTCTAAGGTGGAAGAAGACAGCCAGGTCTCGGAGACGGCGATAACGTCGTAGTCAGCACGCGAAACGGAGGTTGCGAAAAGATCGAAGTGAGCCAGGAGCGATGGGGCATTCACGTGGCCTAAACATAAGGTAGTAGGGGTGACGGCGGGGATGACGGTGACAGCGACATAAGGAAGGGGCGAAGCGCGGGGATCACACCCTCGTGCGAACTTTGTTGTTATGTCACTCGCCGAGTCGATGCGGATCGGTGAGGAGGCATCTGCCTTTTTCACGCAGATACTCCCCTCACGGTGCCAAACCTTGGAGAAGCCGCGCTCACGAGCAAGCGTACGGCAATGTTTGAGCAACGAGGCCATCTCCCTTGGCAGGAACTCATTAACATAAATGAGTCCCGATGGAAACGCCGGATCGATCGCGTTCGCAGGTAAATCCCGCCTGGTGCGCTTAGCAGCAAGTAGCGCGTTGCGGAGGGTAGCCGAGGATAGTTTGATATGGATCGTGCGTGGACGATCCACGGTGGGAGACCCGCGCAAGCGAGAGACCGAGATGACATCATTCGCGCTCATGGAGGTACCCAGCGCCTGCGCAACACGTACAGGGTGAGTCACTTGCCTTTTAATCATCCTCTTCACACTCGAGTTCCAATTATTTCCATTACTGGTACAATTTGATATTATAAATAAATGTCAATAAGTGGAAAAGACTCAGTTAATACTCCTTTGTATTAAAATTACTCAGCACCGTATAATCATACCATTTTCAACGGCGTATATCCATTATTGGCGATTCAAAGGCAAGTGAATCACCCTGTACAACGTGTGAGCGTAGATCTTCGCCGGGGGACTCCGGGTAACCGGCAATCGTGAGCTCAGACGCTCTGTTGGCAACCTCCACACGACTAATGCGCGCCACGGAGAAGTCGGTGCCAGAGCCCGGAGCGGATTTATGTTCTCTCACCATCTTGAGCTCCGATCGTAGGAAGTCAGTGGTTTTGACGAGGTTGTCAGTTTTAGAGCTCAGAGTGCTGACCGTAGCAGCGAGGCTGGAGAGTTGCGAGGCATTAGAGCTGGCAGTGGTCTCAAGAGCCGAGGTGTGCTTTTCCATGTTGTTAAGCTTATCAGCGAGGTGCGCCGTGGTGGCAGACAGTTACGCCATACAAGCCTCGAAAGTAGCAGTCCGGGCGCGCTGCTCAGTCATGAAACTGGACAGCGTACTAGTTAATAGGTTGATGGCAACAATAAGTGAAGCGTTGTCCGAAGTAGACTCCTGCATAGGCAGCACCACGGGCGCAGTTTGAGGCGACGCAGGCAACGCAGGAGGAGCGTCAGTGCCAGGCAGCGGCGTGACAGCAGGTGAAAGACGAGAGGCATTAGACAGCGAAGGGGCATCTTTGCATACTCCATCTTGGTGCACCTTGAGACATCCCGGGTGCACTGTGACTCCGCACAGCGAGCACCAAGTAACCTCCTTCTTAACTCCCTTCTTGCAGATGAAGCATGAAGGTGGAGGTAGCCGCTCCATTGCAGGTTAGGATTCTGCAGACGATGGTAGGTGGCAGCCGTGTAGATGTCACACGGCGGGAGTGCACGCAGACAAGACGTTACGGCGAAAATTCAAATCTGGCCAGAAATTAACAGAATTTTCGCCCACACCAAAATGGGGGTTAGGAAATCTGTCAGGTAGGCCACAGATAGAAAAATCGAGTTCTCGTCGGTGTAACGCGGCACCCGCGTTATCAACGCGCTGACTTCACATCCCGAGCGCCCCTCCATGGGACCGAGTCGCCGTCCCAGGCACTCGGCCCTAGATGGGACAGTCAGTCCCAAACTCGCCCTCGCCGTAAATAGGTCTCTGAATAAAAGCTTAAACCAAGTTCGGAAGTGCCCTTTCATTCACCCGCTCCTGCTCGCCATCACAACTGGTGTCAGAAGTGACGGACCACTACACCCAGAGACACACAGAAACACACAGAAGGAAGGTCAGCAGAAACAAGGACAGCAAAAACAAAGACACCACAAGCGCATTTCAGAAGACACATGCACATCGTAACAATACTCATTACCATCACACGGTAAGTACTACATAACATTTGTAATATTCGAACTGTAGTATCTGGACTGGCGCCATCTCTTCCATCCCGAACACCGTTTAAAAATCCACAAAAATTCCACCCCAACGGCCTGAACGTCATAAAACTCACAGCACCCCTTTCTATAAGACGACACCTACCTCAGACACAGAAACCAACGACACAGTTACAGGCATGGCACACACTCTGACATTCCGCGACATATATACGATAATACCCAACTTCGACGGCTCTAACATTCCCGTCGAACAATTCATTCGAACATGTAACAGAGTCATACCGCTATTAAACGACGCAGACAAAGCCAAACTCCTACAAATCATTCCAGCCAAATTAACCAGCATGGCAATAGAAATAGCCGACGCAAAGACATACACAACACTGGACGAACTCCTCACAGATTTAAGAACAGCATTTAGTAGACCTATGGAACTTTCGAACTTAGAATTCGAAATGCGAACAATCATTCAAAATTATAACGAACCAGTCTTCCGATACGCCATCCGTGTTAGAAAAATTCTGGACAAAGTATTTGAAAGATTAGACACAGTATACACAACAGTAGAAAACAGCACATATCAAAATAACAGAAAAGCAGAAGTGATGAATATAGCAATTAAAACATTTGTCAGAGGATTAGTAGAAAGCATTAACAACCGAATGATTAGAAACCACACATCATTACAAGCAACAATAGACGAAGCAATAGATATCGAAAACGAATTAATACGGAGACAAAAACTACACAGTACAACGGATGAAAACCGCGCACCTACCACACATGTCCGATTCGCTGAAGTAGACGACTCATACGATAAAAACGATAGAAAATTTTGCGATTTCTGTGATACACCCACACATAACACAAGAGATTGTCGTTCGCTGCGTCACTATTGTTACATATTCATCCTCTCGGACTACTTTTCTTAACATTATTTCATACGTAGATTCAATAATTATAACTCGCTAGCTTCCTACATAGAATATTCCTGCGTATTTTTCGAGCCTTAAAACTGTGACTTCGACTCCTTTCGTTCCGTCTTATCTCTAGTGTTTATAGCGTTCTAGTAGGGGAGCAACGCAGCGTGCCCTTGGTGCATCTGTGTAGTTCCTTAGAACTCAAGCATGGTCAGACTCTTGGCGGCCTATACTCCCACCATACCCCCTTTTCACTGGGTTTTCGGGTATTTAAGCCCTAAATTCTAGTGGAAAGCGGGGGAATCAGTTCCGAACTCTCATCGACAGCGAAGCTCTGTCACTCGGACCAGCGAAGAACATCGTAGTAGATCGAGCATTAGTCTCCTTCGAAACCAGTCAATATTACCGTACGTACATCGTGTCATATCGCGATCGCTAGGCAAGTCACAGTTCTTTCGTCAGTTTCTCCCCCGTTCAATATCGTAACGTAATACGAACTCAGTTTAAGTATATTGTAACAACATTTCACTTCCGCTGAAACTCTCATTATTATTTTTTGTATTGTATTTTCATTCAGAATATATTGATCATTGTTTTAGTTTTTATTAACAAAATCATTGCTTCTTTAATGGAAATTCCTGTTCAGTCATCCTTGATTTAAATAAGCACATATAAGGAAAGGAATAATAAAAGACCCCACGAGGATACACTTTTACCGCTCAACGTGTATCCGGCGAGCAATAGTAAGGTTTAACTTTAGCCTAGGGCATTCTTTCATGATCAATGAGCAGGATTGAGTCTGGTTAAGGTGAAATAGCCCTTAGCACGATCCCAAGACCTGTTCTGAGCTACTGAAAGTAACTAGCCATTCTTTTAATTAACAAGGTCCAGTCTTGAGTCTGGTTAAGGTGAAATAGCCCTTAGCACGATCCCAAGTTCTGTTCTGAGTTATTTGGAAGTAACTAGTATAAAGGGGTAAACAGGAGAATAGGGACCTGAGTCTGGTTAAGGTGAAATAGCCCTTAGCACGATCCCAGGATTGATATAGGGCCGATTGGGAACTAGAAGACTCGAGTCTGGCAAAGGTGAAATAGCCCTTTGCACGATCTCAGAGCATATTTAGGACTCGCGAAGCCTGGCTCGTAACAAATTGGTGACAGCGGTGGGATACTCAGATTATATCAGTCCATAGACTGTTGAGTAAAGTTATTTTTCTCCTCGTGCTTTGTTAAAACTACATTATCACAATGGCTAAACAGGAAACAGAACTTACTGATTTTATGGAACAATTGAAACTCAAAACAACTATTCAACAGTATGTTCAAGAAGTTCCTAATTTTTCCGGCAATAGAAATGAACTTAAATATTTTGTTCAATGTGTTGAGGATGGCACACATGGTTTGCCGTCAGTTTTAGAATTGAATTATTTAAGTGCAATAATTAGAAAGTTAAAGGGTTCAGCTAGAGAGAGCGTGGATGGTGAGACGTTCACAAGCTTGAATGCTTTGTTGCACCACTTAAAGAAATGTTTTTCCCCGGTAAAAGTTTGTGGTTTTTCCAAGACGAAATTTCGCGATTACGGATCTACCGGGATGAAAGTGTACAAGATTACATAGACAGAACGCGTCACATAATGCATAATGCTCGCGCAGCAGTGAACCAAGAATATGAAGAGGCGCTTAGACCTGCTGCACTAAAGCATTTGGAACACGGCGTAATTAATAAATTTGTAAACGGGTTACCGGAACGGTATTTGTCGCGAGTGAACCCGAAGAACTTTAAGAAGTTAGAAGAAGTGTTTGAAGAGGTCTTGGAGATCACTCGAGGATGGAGTGAGAATGATCGGGGGGACTCGTATGGTTATCGTTACGGAACCAATGACCGGCCCCGACATTTTAACAACCGACGACCATTCAACCCGAATTGGAGCCGACACCATGGATCCCAAACGGAGACTACATCTGGAGTGGAGGAAAAACCACGGGGTTACGGAAAACCGACCGCCTTTGCTGTACAGCATGGCAACTCTAGGACCCCGGGTCTCATAAATTTCCACCATCAGCAGTCCCAACAACAGCATCCAAGGCAACAAGAAAGGGTTGAAAGGTATCAGAACCACGAGGGCTGTCAGTGCTGCTATTGCAAGGACAAAAGCCGCGATGGCAATTTCTCTAATTTTAAGAAACCACATAATTCTGCCCAGATGAGCGATAATTATGCTCAGCCTGGTAGTTCGTTCACTCAGCAGAGGAACGATAATAAGTCCCATAATGCACAGCATTTAAACTACGATCGCGTTCACCCGGTTGGCGATCAGGTGAACAGAAGCGAGCAACCTCGCCAGCAACATGTTCGATTCCAAGAGAATCCGCGAAGAAACCAGTAATCAAAGAAGCCCCGATTCCAAAGATCCGCGTTAAAGTACCGGAATTAAAAGGTGGGCATGGAGAATTTTTAGTGGACGGAGGAGCGTCCGTAAATTTGATAACGTTTGAAGCTTTGAATTTGGAAGAAGCAAGAATTCATAAAGAAGAAATTGAAGTAACTGGAGTTGCTTCCATTCCAATACTTACAACGGGAACCGTAACTCTTCATATCCATGAGACACCTTGTCTATTCTACGTGATAAAGAATCTTCAGTTACCAGCTAGTGGTTTACTCGGTAGCGCTTATCTATTACAAGAAGAGGCTGAAATCTCGTATTTCCATAAAACCCTCGTAATTAGAGATAGACCGATCAAACCCATAGGATTCATAAATTATCGAAGTCCAGAAGAAGAGGAAAATCAACCGACGAAAAAGCATCATTTGCTTCCGGCACGAACCAGTCAGTGCATTACAGTTCGTTTAGCAAATACGACTCTTCGTGAAGGTTATTTACCGCGAATTAAAACCCAAGACGATGTTTATATTGGCGAAGCAGCAGTTTCCAATGATAATGGCACTTGCCACGTAATGACAACTAATACGAGCAATCGAGATGTTCAATTCGATTTGCCACCTCAAGAAATCTATCCGTACGATATCATTAGTTCATCAGAAGAAGATTATTACATGAAGAATTCCGGCCATAAATTCACATCACCTCAAGAACGAATCAAAGAAATTAAGAAGACCCTCGATATGGACCACATGAACAGCGAGGAACGGCAACATGTGCTGCAACTCGTTCAAGAATACTCGGACAGGTTCTTTCTACCTGGAGACAATTTGGGAAAGGCACCCAACTTCCGACACTCCATTCGTACTACAGACAATATACCCATAAACACCCGGCAGTACAGGTATCCGCCAGTGCATCAGAAAGAAATCGACGATCAGGTAAAGGCTTTGCTTAAAGAAGGGATAATTAAACCCTCTAGCTCTCCTTATAATTCACCTTTATGGATAGTACCAAAGAAACCAGATGCCCAAGGTAATAAGCGTTGGCGTATGGTTATTGATTTTCGAGCTCTTAACAATAAAACAGTTAGTGATAAATTTCCATTACCACAGATAACCGAAATCTTCGATAGATTAGGAGGAGCAAAATATTTCTCAGTGTTTGATTTAGCTAATGGTTTTCATCAAATAGAAATGGATCCGAAAGATCGTTTAAAAACAGCATTTACTACTCCCACTGGTCATTATGAATTTGCTCGCATGCCTTTTGGTTTGAAAAATGCACCACCTACTTTCCAACGTCTTATGAATCAAGTTTTAACCGGATTACAAGGAACTGAATTATTTGTATATCTCGATGATATAGTTGTATATTCTTCGTCTTTGAGAGAACATGAAATAAAAATTCGAAAATTATTGAATAGATTGCGTGAAAATGGTTTAACTTTACAAACTAGCAAATGTCAATTCCTCCGTAAAGAAGTTGGATATTTAGGACACATTATTTCTGAACAAGGTGTTCGACCAGATCCAAAGAAATTAGTATCTGTTAAAAAGTTTCCAATACCATCTAATCAGAAATGCGTTCGCCAATTCCTTGGATTAGCAGGTTACTACCGTCGTTTTATTGAAAATTTTACTAATAAAGCCAAGCCTTTAGTAAGCTTGTTAGGTAAAGGAATTAGATTTGTTTGGAATGAAGAACAGCAGCAAAGTTTTAACCAACTGAGAAATGAACTTTGTCAACAACCAATTTTGCAGTATCCTGATTTTTCTAAACCGTTTGTTATTACTACCGATGCATCCGAATTTGCAGTAGGAGCAATTTTAAGTCAAGGCGATATAGTGAAAGATTTACCAATTGCATACGCTTCACGTACACTAAATAAAGCAGAGAAGAATTATTCAGCTGTTGAAAAAGAATGTCTCGCTATGGTATACGCAGTACAACATTTTCGACCTTATGTTTATGGTACTAAGTTCACTTTGGTCACTGATCACAGACCTTTAGTTTGGTTACACTCAGTTAAAGATCCTACGTCTCGATTAATGAAATGGAGATTACGACTTTTAGAATTTGAATATGAGGTAGTTTATAAAGCAGGAAAAATTAATCAGAATGCAGATGCTTTATCACGAAATCCAGTTCATTGTTTGCCATTAATTCCGAAGGATGATGATCCTGATTTTAGAGCTCAAATTCCTAAAACTTCCGCCCATCCTGAGGGTATTGGTAGTCGCATTAAACAGTTAACACGTGACAGGCAAAAGAGACCTACAGTTCGACATTCAGAAAGTGAATCAGATGGAAGCAATTCAGACAACGACCATCCCCGTAGATATCCTTTTAAACCGAGTTTTCTACCCAGCATGGAGAATTTCCGTCCAAATGCTCGTCCTTCAGATTTCGAACAGCCATCGAGTAATAGTACCCTTCTTGGCGACTTAATGTCCTTCAATGAGGCGCCTGGTAACTCTACGCTCATTCCTGCAGAGAGCCTAGACGACACAGAGATTTACAATCGTTCACCCAGCACTTCACGATCTGCTTCTTTACCCTTAGATGACACAGACCAGACTGTTCTTTTACCTGAACCTCTTGTACCCACACAAGCTGTTCCTCATAACTTAAACCCTCATGTTGCATCCCATAGAGTTTCGGAGACTCTGCTTGACTTTAAGAAACATACCCTTTCAAGTGATAGAAATAGCGATAGTGAAGACGGCGAAGGTTTTCAAATGACATTTTCCCCGACCCCTCTTCTGTCTCGTAAATCTAACTTCGTTCATTTTATCTCTGTTGACTGTAATTCAAACACCCAAATAACTAAATCCTTAGAAGAAATGGACTATTTAGATACCGAATCCATTAGAAATCGGAACCCTATTCAAAACCAAGTGTTAATCTCTGAAAGGAATAACAGACGTACCTTCAGCGTAATCTCTACCAAACATTTTTATGATCAGTTAAGTAAGGAGAAAATACTCAAAGGTCTAGAGGTATTACGTAACACTCTTAAGAGGTTGAAAGTTTATTCATTCAGAATATCTGCAGTAGGTGATGGTCATGATCATATTCCACATAAAGAATTTGGAGAATTAGTAAGGAAAATATTTCAAAATACAAGTATTAATGTTATCATTTGTACATCTAATGTTATTGTTCCACCGACAGAAAATAGACAACTAATTATTCAGGAAGCTCATAGTAGTTTAATAGGAGGACACAAAGCTGTCACCAAAACTTACAATCGTTTACGACCACTTTATTCCTGGCCTGAAATGAAAATTGATATACAAAATTTTATTCGTAAATGCACTAGTTGTCAAGAACAAAAGTTAGTTAGGTTAAAAACCTGTCAGCCAATGCTTATTACTGACACACCATCTGAACCCTTTGAAAAGATTTCTTTAGATACAGTTGGGCCTTTGCCAACGTCACATAATGGTAACAAACATATTCTTACCATGCAAGATAACTTAACAAAATATTGCCTGGCGGTACCAATTCCTGATATCCGCGCAACAACAATAGCAGATGCCTTTGCTCGTAACTTCATCGCCATATATGGAGCACCTAAAGCAATTCTTACAGACAGAGGAAGTAGTTTTATTGGAAAGATCCTTACTCAATTAGCAGAAATATTTAAAATTAAAAAAGTTACAACTTCAGGTTATAGACCACAAACTAATGGTTCACTAGAAAGAAGTCATATTGTCTTAACAGAATATTTAAAGCATTATATGGATTCGTACGAAGAATGGGAAAGTCTATTACCATTTGCAATGTTTTCATACAACACATCTGTTCACGAAGCAACTAGTTTCACTCCTTACGAATTAATTTTTGGTAGATTACCAAGATTACTATCAGCATTTCCCAAAGGAGAGAATTTACGAACATATGATTCCTACCTAATAGATCTGATTAAACGAATGGAAACTATGAGAAATGAAGTCACTGATAATTTAATTAAAAGCAAATGTCGTTCTAAACAGTATTATGATAGATGTGCAAACCCTGTTAATTTTAAGCCTGGAGATTTTGTTTCTGCTCTGAAGGAACCTCGGATTAGCAAATTTGATCCCCATTACATTGAACCTTTCAAAATCATTAATGTCACTGATTTAAATAATATAGTTTTACAAACGTCAGAGAATAAAATATTAACAAAACATGCCGACAAGTTGAAATTAGCTCACGCGTAGAAAAAAATGATCACTCGTTTTAAAACAGGTAACAACAATATATGGAAAATTGGAGACTGGATAGAAACTAATTAGCATTCTTCATTTTCTGTGCCACATTGATTAGTTGAATATCTGCATAAACCATAGACAAGACAACCGTAGATTTAAGTTTGCGAAAATGTATCCACCCGAACCATTATAATCTGTAAAACCATTGTAATATCGTATATGAATTCTGTATTTAGCAATTAAGTACACTTCACTACACACTACATTACTTTTCAAACATGCGTCACACATTCTCACCACTTTCAAAAGAAAATTCGTCCGATTTCTTTATGAAGTATCACGATTTGCGCGATGTTCACTCTAAGGGGGGAGGTGTTACATATTCATCCTCTCGGACTACTTTTCTTAACATTATTTCATACGTAGATTCAATAATTATAACTCGCTAGCTTCCTACATAGAATATTCCTGCGTATTTTTCGAGCCTTAAAACTGTGACTTCGACTCCTTTCGTTCCGTCTTATCTCTAGTGTTTATAGCGTTCTAGTAGGGGAGCAACGCAGCGTGCCCTTGGTGCATCTGTGTAGTTCCTTAGAACTCAAGCATGGTCAGACTCTTGGCGGCCTATACTCCCACCATACCCCCTTTTCACTGGGTTTTCGGGTATTTAAGCCCTAAATTCTAGTGGAAAGCGGGGGAATCAGTTCCGAACTCTCATCGACAGCGAAGCTCTGTCACTCGGACCAGCGAAGAACATCGTAGTAGATCGAGCATTAGTCTCCTTCGAAACCAGTAAATATTACCGTACGTACATCGTGTCATATCGCGATCGTTAGGCAAGTCACAGTTCTTTCGTCAGTTTCTCCCCCGTTCAATATCGTAACGTAATACGAACTCAGTTTAAGTATATTGTAACAACATTTCACTTCCGCTGAAACTCTCATTATTATTTTTTGTATTGTATTTTCATTCAGAATATATTGATCATTGTTTTAGTTTTTATTAACAAAATCATTGCTTCTTTAATGGAAATTCCTGTTCAGTCATCCTTGATTTAAATAAGCACATATAAGGAAAGGAATAATAAAAGACCCCACGAGGATACACTTTTACCGCTCAAGGTGTATCCGGCGAGCAATAGTAAGGTTTAACTTTAGCCTAGGGCATTCTTTCATGATCAATGAGCAGGATTGAGTCTGGTTAAGGTGAAATAGCCCTTAGCACGATCCCAAGACCTGTTCTGAGCTACTGAAAGTAACTAGCCATTCTTTTAATTAACAAGGTCCAGTCTTGAGTCTGGTTAAGGTGAAATAGCCCTTAGCACGATCCCAAGTTCTGTTCTGAGTTATTTGGAAGTAACTAGTATAAAGGGGTAAACAGGAGAATAGGGACCTGAGTCTGGTTAAGGTGAAATAGCCCTTAGCACGATCCCAGGATTGATATAGGGCCGATTGGGAACTAGAAGACTCGAGTCTGGCAAAGGTGAAATAGCCCTTTACACGATCTCAGAGCATATTTAGGACTCGCGAAGCCTGGCTCGTAACACTATAAAGCTAATCGTAAAAGATACACAGACAATAGCTCAGGAGACACATCACAAAACGGACACAGACACAATCCGCGAGATTCTAGACCAAACCATAATCACGCATCACATAGAAATGACAACGACAGAGAACACTCATCCGACGGACACCGAAGTAGCCTCTCAAACAAATCCAGAGACAACTCTCGCGACAGATACGAATCCCGAAACGATTCTCAAAATAGATATTCACACAACAGATATCGAGACGACTCCCGAAATAGACATCCATACGACAGACACCGAGACAATTCTCGTAACAGGTACTCTCAAAACAGATACCGAGATGACTCCCGAAACAGATATTCCTATGACAGGTACCGAGACAATTCTCAAAACAGGTATTCACAAGACAGATGCCGAGACCAATCAAGGGACCGATATTCAGGCGATAGATACCGCGATAATTGACACAAGAGATACAGATACAGAGACAATTCTAGAAACGGGTACAGTAGAAACACTTCGAGAGACAGATACACACATAATCCAGACGACAAACGCAACCAACGCGACAACTCAACAAATGGACGAGACCCACTAAAACAATACAGTCAGGAAAACAATAGTACCACTGAAACGGAAGAGGCTCCGAAAAACCTCTTATTAAAAAACTCAAGCGAAGTCTCGTGCAGGGGCACGACACGGGACTCACCCTCCCAGAGCCCAAAAAATTAAAAGAAGCAATAGTTTCATGCGGATTATCCCAGCACCACGAACCTCCGACAATAGAACTACACACACCCGACACCGTCAAACCAAAGACCAGATTTTTTATAGATACAGATGCGCAAGTAAATCTCATAAAAATTAGCAATGTAGCACGTCACGTTAACATTAACCCAAACATAATTTATAAACTAATAGGAATAACCAATAGTAAAACCTCCACAATAGGATCGTGTCTTATCACCATTCAGGATATCCCAGTAGAGTTTCAAGTAGTCGCTAACGCATTCCCATTCCCACAGGACGGCCTGTTAGGCGATGCTTTTTTCAACCATACCTCAGCGGACATACTATATTCTGAGAACTGTTTAGTACTTAGTCAACAAAAGATCCCCTTCACGACATTGGAAACCTATAACGTGCCACCCAGAACGAAAACTCAAATGCCTATCCGATTAAAACATACACAACTCCGAGAAGGATACATTCCACAGATAACAAAGTATCAAGGTTTATACTTTGGAAACGCACTCGTCAAAAACCACGGCAACATTGCATACCTTCAAGGGATCAACACAAACACAAAACCAGTAAACATAGAAATACAAGAAGTAGACCTATAGCCTATTGAACAAATAGCAGACATTCCTATACTTATAAACGAACTAAATTCTCAATGTATTCAAACAGAATACACATACACTGCAGCAATTTACACCACAAAAATAGATGAAAGGCTCGAAAAACTAAAAACTCTTCTGCGTTTGGAACATTTAAACATAGAAGAGAAGCAACAGTTTTACAGTTAGTCTGAGATTATCCAAACTTATTTTACATCGAAGGAGATCAATTAGGCCACACACCAGTTGCTCAACATCAAATCCACACAACAGACGATAAACCAATTAACACAAAGAATACAGATATCCCCCAGTACACAAAAACGAAATTCAACTTCAAATTCAAAAACTCATAGAAAAAGACATCATACAGCACTCTATCTCACCCTATAACTCACCAGTTTGGATCGTTCCAAAAAAAGCCGATAGTAAAGGAAACAAAAGTTGGAGAATGGTCATAGACTTTAGAAAACTTAACGAAAAAACAATAACAGACGCATACCCACTCCCCAACATCACAGATATCTTAGACCAGTTAGGAAACGCTCAGTATTTTTCGATATTCGACTTCGCATCAGGATTTCACCAAATAAAAATGCACCCCATCGACAAACAAAAAACAGCTTTCTCAACACCCAATGGCCACTATGAATTTAACCGCATGCCATTCGGACTAAAAAACACACCCGCCGCCTTTCAACGTGTCATGGACATAATCCTATCTGGCTTACAAGGAACCGATCTATTCGTATACCTAGACGATATTGTAATTTACGCCAATAGTTTATCAGAACACGCGACAAAATTCCGCCGACTTGCCAATAGACTCAAAGATTCAGGACTCACACTACAAACAGACAAATGCGAATTTTTAAGCCGAGAAGTAACGTATATAGGACATATAATAACCGAAAACGGTGTAAAACCAAACAATAATATAATAGAAGCGGTCCAACATTTTCCAAGACCAACAAACAAGAAAAACATCAAACAATTCTCTAGCTTGACAGGTTATTACAGGCGTTTCATAAAAATTACGGGAAAATCATCGCACCATTGACAGTGCTACTTAGGAAAAACACTGATTTCAAATGGGACACCGACTGCGAAACTGCGTTCCACACACTAAAACAGAAACTCACGCAACAACCAATTCTCCGCTATCCGGACTTCGAAAAACCCTTTATGCTAACCACCGACGCGTCCGATTACGCGCTAGGAGCCGTACTTAGTCAGGAACACAATAACTTCAACCACCCTGTAGCATATTACTCAAAAATCCTTAATAAATCTCAGCAAGGCTATGATCCAATGCGAAAAGAACTATTAGCAATCGTTAGAGCAGTAGAATACTTTAGACCGTATCTCTATGGAAAGAAATTTACACTCGTCACCGACAATAAAGCGCTAACATACTTAACACAAAAGGCAAACCCCCCACAGCAACTGCAACGCTGGCAAGCCATCTTAAACGACTACGAATTCGAAATAAAACACCAACCAGGCAAACGAAACGTAATAGCAGACGCATTATCGCGAAACCAAGTATCTATTATCCCAATCTGACTAAGACAAGAAACATCAGATAGCGAAACACTACATAAAACAAAAGAACCTAAAACACACCATCAACCACTTACACGTCTACTCTCAACATCAGATTCGGCATCGGGAAATCCAGCACCGAAGAAAAAACACGAAACTATCCAAGACACGACTGACATACATGCACCATCCTGCTCAGGCATGAGACCGAAAACACGACAAACCGAGGGCACAATTAAAAAATACCACAAGCCTATAGATGATGATAATCGGGACTGATCATCATCTATGTCATCGTACGATGAAATAACGATAAAAGAAATGGACCACCGCACAACCGCTGAGAACAAAAACCAGAGTGTCAAAATCCCAGACAAAATAATCTGTAGCCCTATACAAAGCAACGGTAGCAAAGACGAAAATAACCGCCCACAGCATGGCGAAGAAAAAAGAAAATACGTCCACGCACCGATATCACTAGAAACACAGGGATCTGACAGTACAGACAATGAGGATTTTTCACACTCAAGCCAAACCAGCGAAAGACAAATTAGTGAGAAGAAAACACCGAAACTTGAAAAACGAGAAGCTCCACAATCTAGCAAAATTACCCCACAGTTCCGATCCCCACCTGCATTCACATATAACCCCACCACTCAGGAAATAACGGATCACGACATTAGGCAGCGAACAAGGACAAGAGATAGGGATACACTAGAAACAGAGAATCACACTAACCGCGACACCGATAATAACCGTAATAAGGTCAGGCATTGAAATGACAGCAAAAATAAATTAGAAAGCAGTCATTCACATAGTAAACCCTCACTACACTATAAACTTTCGGATACTATGAAAAAATACTTCGATACAAGTACTGACTCAGAAATAGAATCGATCGTCACTAAATCCCAGAACAACAATAAAACCCAGCAGTTAACACATAAAACCGTTAAACACAACTTTCACTCACCACCAGAAGACACTCAAGAACGCAACGGAAAAAGTAAACATCTTGAAGCAATACAACCAACATTCCGATCTCCACCACATCGACTACATATTTTCTCAAATTCGGACTCTCCAGACGATGACCAGACACACCATAAATTAAAGAAACGAACAATACACGGGAAAACAGCTATAAATCACATAAACTCTCAAGACCTAGCGGGACCGAGCACTAAACACATGCTAGAGTCACATAGGCGCATCGACACATACAAGGGTCGCGCACACGAAGTCGACTCAAACACTGCCTCAGATGACAGAGTCAGTGACCCAGTGCACCGACCGACGCTTTATGAAACCGAACAGCTGACTGCACGTACTGACATATCTGCAGACATTCCCAACCCCCAAATCAGAAAAACAATTATAGTAACGCAAAGTAACCTTCTAACACAAAAGGACAATATTGCATATTTCCTTTCAGCAGATTGCGTCATAGACACCTTAACCACACGATTCTTAAAAGAAAAAGGAATTATTAGTACACAAACACTCTTAGAATCCGACCCACATGTAGGCGACATTCTAATCGCACGTCGAAAGACAAGACATTATTTCGGTATGGTATGTAAAAACAGAAACACAGACAATGTAAATCCCCACACTATGGTAAAATGCGTTAAAACACTTTTAATCACCTTTAAAGGGCTCAAAATTAATTCATGTACAATACCAAAAGACCCAAAAATTGTCGACCAACTAGCATGGTCAAACTTGAAAATATACTTATATTCGCACACCATTCAATCACGATTAACAATTACACTTTCCGAAGGCCTGATATCCGTACCACAAGCATCGGAAATGAACTGATAATGAGAGAATTACACAGCTCCACAATAGGAAGTCACAAAGGAATAGAAAAAACATATAAAAGAATACGATCTCAGTATTATTGGAAAAACATGAAAACAGATATAACCGCGTTCATAAAATGTTGTCTTGACTGCCAAAAGAACAAACTAGTACGCGTAAAACCCAAAGCACCAATGATAATCACAGACACACCCGCCGAACCTTTCGATAAAATCGCTATTGACACCTCCGGTCCACTACAAGAAACTGAAACAGGATACAAGTATATACTTACAATTACCGACCTTTTCAGCAGATTCTCAATAGTCATACCATTGAAATACCAAACTTCTGTAGAAATTGTTAAAGCAATAGCGGAAAACCTAATTTGCATATTCGGAGCCCCACGAGCAATACTATCCGACCAAGGCCGATACTTCATGTCAGAAGTATTTAAGGAATTTACACACCTTTTTAGAATTAAACATTATAACACTTCCATATATCACCCACAGTCAAACGGTATCGCCGAACGAGGTCATCACACTCTTATAGAATACTTAAAACACTACATTTCCGAAGAATGTAATTGGAACCAATGGCTCCCATACGCAACCCTTTCGTATAACACAAGCGTACACGATAGTACCGGATGCACACCACACGAGTTAGTTTTTGGAAAAACAGCGCGAACCCCTTCAGAATTTCCACCTGTAGAAACAATACTTACATATGACACATACTTACGTATGCTCACGGAACAGCTGAAAACCATTCACGAGAAAGCAATAGAAAGACAAATCAAAGCAAAAGAAAGAAACCAAAAATATTACGACAAACGAACCACCGAAACCAAACTTTTCTCCAGGCCAACTCGTATTCCTAATCCGAGACCATAAGACACACAAACTGCAAAGTAATTACATAGGCCCATTCGAAATATTAAACGTATTAGATAGACATAACGTCAGACTAAAGATTAACAAAGACAAAACAAAAGTAGTCCACGTCGACAAAATAAAACTGGCACATGTTGCAGATACCTCGCATCGTGTGTAAGCGCCGAGACCCCCTCATATCAAGTAACACCACTTGCACACAACCCAGGACTGCGATCAGAAATCTTGGGCACGCTGAGACCATACCACACAGAGTGGACATTAATCACCTACGCAGACACACAAGGACTCGCCTTGGAGCACGAGCAGATTTGGAAAAACATAAAAGCAACAATAGAACTCTGTAGAATCCTGAAACCAACCTGCTTAACCTACGGACACCTCAAAGTATTAGCAACCAGACTACAAAACACTATGACATCGGAAACAATCTTACAAGAGCTCATCCCAAACATCGATACACCTAGAAGGCGAAAGCGTGCACCGCTAGAATTTATTGGCAAAATTAACAAAGCCCTTTTCGGAACTCTAGACGTAGACGACGGAATAGAAATAAATACACAAATTGAAATGTTAAACAAGATCACACAAGAAATAGCACAAATTGTTAAGAATCAAACACATATTATAAAATCACAATTCAAACTTGTTGACCAAAGAGTACACTAATAACCGACAAAATTTCAAAACAAGTAGGAAATATTACCCTAGCAGCGAGATTAACCGACAATAATGTGAGAATACTCCAACTAAACCAAAAGGCAATGGAATATGCATCCGAAATAGATGTAATGTTAACACAACTCGAAATAGGCATTAACACACTTACGACCACCATACTATTTGCAAAGAATGGACAAATACATCCACAAATATTAACAGCACAACAAATATTAGATAGTGCGACAACTATCCGTAAACATTTCAAAAACGTGGAATTTCCGTTACCATTAGATAGCCGATTCATACCGCAACTTCTTGAAATCACCGACCTAACAGTATTTCACAACGGAGCGAACTTAGTTTATATTCTGAAAATACCACTTCTAGACCATGATTCATACAAAACCGTACGAGCACTTACCAGTACTCATTCCTCAAACCAACACACACATTTCCACATCTAGATTCGCATACATAAAACCTTTCATACACTGCAGTCTCAGCAGACTTTGTATATTACTACAATATAAATAACCTGAAACATTGCAAATCCACGAATTTGATATACATATGTAAACAAGGAAACCCCGTACAAAGAATAGACGATAACGCCGAATGCAAAATACAACTTCTGTTGAACCCAAACTTTAATAATTTAAATACATGCGATATACCACTTAAAACGCTGACGCGTACATATTGGTCTAAGATCGAAAACACAAACAGCTGGTTGTTTGCAGCACCCAAACGAGAAACACTATACATCACGTGCGCAACGGGAAAATCATTCATAGAAAGCATAGAAAAGACCGGAATACTCCACATTAACGAATCATGCACCGCCAAGACCAAAATAACAAAACTTACACCAACAAGTAACATAAAAACATATTGAAACACGAACTTCTCTCACACCATAACACTAAACATCCGTGAAATGATAGAAAAGTCTATCGACCTAGAAAATCCAATAAACTTAAGGGAAATCTTGAAGGAAACAGAACAATTTACACAAAAATGGAATCATCACTCACAAACGATGACCTCACGGATAATGAAACAAAACTAAAAACGATAATCGCAAAAGCCAAAGACATAGGAAAACTGCACTACTTACATAACGGACTGTCGAGGCGGAAGGGTAAGGAGGTGAACTGGCGAGGAGATGTTGGGAAGAGGTTAGGAGGAGGGCAAGGAGAGGAAATGCGTTGGGACGGTGGGAGGAGCAGAGAGCAGAGTTCTATATGGCGAGAGGATGGGAGGCGGAGGAGGTGGAAAGGTTAAGGGACGTAGGGGAGGACCTGAGAAGGGAGGAAATAATAAGGAGGGACAGCAAAAAGCAGGAGGAGGAGAGGTGGGAAATTCAGGCTGGGGAACGGAATGAAGGGAGGCAAGTACTGGATGGAGGAGAAGGATAGGGAGTGCAGGATGTGTGGAGAGGAGAGGGAGACTTGGGAGCACGTATGGGAAGTTTGTACCGGATGGGGTTGGGAGTGGGGTTGGCAAGAAGCGGTGAGTGAGGTATTAGGGGATGAAGGGCAAGGTGAAGAATGGTTAAGGAAAATAGAAATGTGGCGGGGAGAAGGGAAGGAGGAAGGGGAGAGAAGGAAAGAAAGAAGGGTGAGAGAGGAGACAGAGACAGAGACAGAGAGAGAGAGAGAGAGAGAGAGAGAGAGAGAGAGAGAGAGAGAGAGAGAGAGAGAGAGAGAGAGAGAGAGAGAGAGAGAGAGAGAGAGGGAGAGGGAGAGGGAGAGGGAGAGGGAGAGGAGAGGGAGAGGGAGAGGGAGAGGGAGAGGGAGAGGGAGAGGGGGGAGGAGAGGGAGAGGGAGAGGGAGAGGGGAGAGGGAGAGGGAGGAGAGGGAGAGGGAGAGGGAGAGGGAGAGGGAGAGGGAGAGGGAGAGGGAGAGAGAGAGAGAGAGAGAGAGAGAGAGAGAGAGAGAGAGAGAGAGAGAGAGAGAGAGAGAGAGAGAGAGAGAGAGAGAGAGAGAGAGAGAGAGAGAGAGAGAGAGAGAGAGAGAGAGAGACGATGAGATAAGGTTGCGAAGTAAGAAGTAGGGAGCAAGTAAGTTAAGGACAAGATGCGGAAAATATTGTAACGCTAAGGGGAATCAATAAAAATTACATACATACATACATAACAGACTGTCGACCATAGAAAAATTTGTCAAATATACAGGTTTCTCAATTGGACCACTAGCACTAATTTTCGGACTATGCTGGAAATTCTCCCTATTCAGTAAACTATCATCTATAATCAATGTCATAAGAACAATCACACGCAGACGTAACCCAGAACCAGAACCACAAAATGAAAACAGAACCATAGAACTACCCCAACCCACCAAAATCCAAATCCTAGCGAATCTTCCCCCACAAACAAGCAGTAACCAAATTGAGATGATCCCAGTGCAGATGCTGCAGTGCAATAGACAAAATATCATACCATAAAACAGCAAATGTCGCATACTCCCACCGCTTACTCACATTCTTCTCTTCCATCTTAGTTAATACACAGATAGTAAACAAAACAAAACAAACAAACAAAAACAGACAAAATGGACGCACAGGACATAACGCAATGCCCACTCTGCGGCTGCGAGACGCCCCGCTCTCACCAGCAGCTCCACATCCAGAGATGTACCAAAAATGACGTGTCAATAATTCTCGAAAAACCGAACAACATGTTCCTGTGCCCGGAAAGCGGAAACAAAATATCACAAATACACACACATGCAAACAACAACAACCACACCAATGAAAACACTTACAACCTCCCGAACATCCTTAACCACTGACAACTACACACAAACGGAAACAACCCTGCACCATGAGAGAACAACCCAGACATACAGAACTTCACACGCGAGTACACGAACACAAACTGACGTAACAATAAAGCCCCAATTACAGACCAACAACACCAGAGAACCACCAGCAGAAATAAAAAGAAACCTGTGAACCACAATACAAATACGTACACAACGCATCAGAGGTAGAGAACTACATTAAAAACACCAGCAGAGGAACACGAGGAACAACAACATACGCACACAACAAAACATCAGACATCAAACAATGGACAACAAAAATACAGACCAACCACCACTCTCCAATTGGAGAGTCCCCCACCCCCCCTTTTTTTTCGTGGGGAAATCCTCATGGACACCCCGCCTCCTTGGTGGGGGCGACGGGGTAGTGCCGGACTCGTACCGGCTAAAACCCCACGGTGGCCATCCTTCGCGCATAATGGGGCGACACCGGGAACTCTACGCGAACACTACCGGTGCCGCCCCGCGCCCACCCCCTTCTGGGGGCACTTCACGTGGAGGGGGGTTGGCCATTGCCGACCGAGCCCGGGGGGGCACGGCTCAACCCGCTCTTTCACTGACCGTGAAGGAGGAGCGAACTGTGCCTCCCGGATCACCAACCAAAAACGTGGGCGGGACGTGCGACCACTACACGCCCCGCCCTGCCTCGGGGCCGTTATAGGCGGGCGGCAGAGCCACCACTCTGCCGCCACACGACCCCTTGGCCCGCACCCGGCGCGTCAGCGGGTCGAGATCCGCCGACAGGACCGGGGCGTCGCTATCTTACTGCGGAGGGACTAGATCCCCCCGCGCGGCACGGCGGCGAGGACGGGCTCTCCCCAGACGGAAGGGGTCCGTCCTCTCTCGCCGCCGCTCCGCCTCCTCCTTGTGGAGGAGCACTTCCTCACAATACGTGAGGAAGGCCCTCCACGCCTTCTCGCTGCCGAGGATCTCCCTGACAATCCTCCTATCCCTCACTCCTATCCTATCCTATCACCTAATCACCTCCTATGAACCGGACCAGGACACGGCGCTGGTCCCTCCAGGCAGGACAATGCTGGAGGGTGTGTTGCGCCGTGTCCCGGTCCCCGTCGCAGTGGTGGCACTGTGCCGTCGCCTCCTTCACGATGCGACACAGGTACTCCCCGAAGCAGCCGTGCCCGGTGAGCACCTGTGTCGCGCGATAGGAGAGTTGCCCTCTGCCGCGACTCAGCCAAGCCTCAAGGCTCGGGAGAATCGCCCCGACGGCTCTGTGGCGGGAGTTGGCTGGATCTTCCAGCCTCTCCCATCTCGACAACGAGCCGCCGGGTCTGGCGCTTGAGCTCCTCGACCGATCGTTCCGTGGGTGCTCCGCCCCTGTTTCGGAGGGCGCGAAGACCCGAATAGGTCCTCGCGTCCCCCACCGCCAGGATGTCCAGGGGCGGAAACCTTGCCAACAGGCAAGCCGACGCCAGGGAGATCGTGCGATATCCCCGCACGACCCTGACGGCCATCCGACGCTGTACCCTGAAGAGCAGGGCACAATTGCGCTGGCTGGGGAGTACCCCTTTTTTTTTTTTTTTTTCGTGGGGAAATCCTCATGGACACCCCGCCGCCCTGGTGGGGGCAACGGGGTAGTGCCGGACTCTTACCGGCTAAAACCCCACGGTGGCCATCCTCAGCGCTTATTGGGGCGACACCGGGAACTCTGTTCGAACACGACCGGTGCCGCCCCGCGCCCGCCCCCTAGTGGGGGCCCGTCTCGTGGTGGGGGAGTGGCCATCGCCTCTCTCGCTTTCACGAGAGAGGGAGGCGTCCCCCACTACTCGCAGGGAGACACGGCTCGCCGCACTCCTTCGCCACCGGCGAAGGAGGAGCGAACCGTGCCCCCCGCACCGCCAATCTCACCTGAGCGGGACGTGCGACCACTACACGCCCCGCCCCGCCTCGGGGCCGCTTTGCGGAGGCGACAGAGCCACCACTCTGCCGCCTGGCGGCCCCTTGGCACATGCCCGGCCCACCGGCAGGGAAACCCCACCGGCGGGTCCGGGCCTTCGACCCTAATTGGGGGGAACTGCATCCCCCCGTGCGGGGCGGAGGCGCGGACGGGCCCTCCCCAGACGGAAGGGGTCCGTCCTCTCCCGCCGCCGCTCCGCCTCCTCCTTTTGGGAGAGCACTTCCTCGCAAAAGGCGAGGAAGGCCCTCCACGACCTCTCGCTGCCGAGGATCTGTCGGATGACCGTCGGCAGCGAGAGATCCCTCCCAATATACCGGACCAGGACACGGCGCTGTTCCCCCCAGGCCCTGCAATGCTGGAGGGTATGTTGCGCCGTGTCCCGGTCCCCGTCGCAATGGTGGCACTGTGCCGTCGCCTCCTTCCCGATGCGACGCAGGTACTCACCGAAGCAGCCATGCCCGGTGAGCACCTGCGTGGCGTGGTAGGAGAGCTGCCCCCTGCCGCGACTCACCCAAGCCTCAAGGCTCGGGAGAATCGCCCCGACGGCTCTGTGGCGGGAGTTGGCTGGATCTTCCAGCCTCCCCCGCCACATCTCGACAACGAGCCGCCGGGTCTGGCGCTTGAGCTCCTCGACCGACCGTTCCGTGGGTGCTCCGCCCCTGTTTCGGAGGGCGCGAAGACCCGAATAGGTCCTCGCGTCCCCCACCGCCAGGATGTCCAGGGGCGGAAACCTTGCCAACAGGCAAGCCGACGCCAGGGAGATCGTGCGATATCCCCGCACGACCCTAACGGCCATCCGACGCTGTACCCTGAAGACCAGGGCACAATTGCGCCGGCTGGCCGCCAGGTCGTCCGCCCAGACTGGCGCTCCGTAGAGCACATCAACATTCGCATAGCAGATCAACGTGGAGTCAGCGGGGAGTGCAGCCCGCAGAACGTAGTCGCAGCCGAGGTCCCGTAGCAGGGGGCCCAAAACGGACCCCTGCGGGACTCCGGCGTACGTCTCCCTCTCGTACTCCTGCGACCGGCCCACGAACGTAATGCTCCTGTCGGCGAGGTAGTCCCCGACGACGGCCCGCAACTCAGGGGGCACTCGATGGTGTTCGAGCGCCTCCCTGATGACCCACCAGGGCAGGGTGTTAAATGCATTAACTATATCCAATGATATAGCAATACACACCCTGCCCCGGCTTGCAGCCGACTCCGTCAGGGACCTTAGACGCTTAATCGCGTCCAAAGTCGATCGTCCCCGACGGAAGCCGAACTGCCCGTCGTCGAGGTCCGGACCTGTCGCCGACAGGTGCCGGACGAGGCGGTTGGCAATCACTCTCTCGAAGAGTTTGCCCGCCTCGTCCAACAAGCATATGGGCCGGTACGCGGAGGGAGAGTCCGCGGGCCGTCCACCCTTCCGGAGGAGGACCAGCCGCGCCCGCTTCCAGCAGCGGGGGAACCTGCCGCGCCTCAGACAGCTGTTAAACAGCTGCCCGAGGCGCGGAACCAGGACGCTCATGGCCATGGCCAAGGCCCTGCCCGGGATACCGTCCGGGCCCGGCGCCTTGTTCGCGCGGGCCCGGAGACGCCTAATTGCGGCGTCGAGCTCGCCGCCAGTGACCCCCATGGTGGCCTCGTCCCACGCAAAACGGGGACGAGGCCGACCGGGGGTGGGGTCTTCTGCTCCCGCAGGGAACAGACTAGCCACCACCCGGTCGAGAAACTGGGGATCAAGCAGCTCCGTCGTTGGGGGCGCCCATGGACGTAATCGTCCCATGACGATTTTATATGGGCGCCCCCACGGATCTCCATCCAGTGTGGCGACGAGCTCGTCCCAGGATCGGGCCTTGGCGGCTTTGATAGCCCGCTGCAGGGCGACCGCTGACTCGCGGTACGCCGCATACAGCTGGGCCACCTCCGCCGCGACCTGACCGCGCCGTCTCCTGGCGCGGGTGTACTGGCGCCTGCGGTGGACGCAGGCGGAGCGCAGGACAGCAATGTCCTGCGTCCACCAGTACACCCCGCCGACACGGGGGGGCCGGGCCCGGGGCATTGCGACGTCGCAGATCGACGTCATTGTGCCCTGAAGTTACTCGGCCCCCTCGTCCGGGTCGGGAGACTCGTGCTCGTCCCCCGACCCGTCCTGCCAGGCCACGGCGATCGCTGCCGCCATGAGAGCGTCCCGGTCTAGGCGCTTCAGCGCCCATCGCGGTGGTGGGTTGTCTCCTCCACCACGAGGGTCGCCTGCTGGTGGGCGGCGCGTCGGGGCGACGGGTGCGGCAACCACCTCCATCGTCAGATAGAGGTGGTCGGAGAGCGTCTCCTGCTCTTCCGCAACCCGCCACCCAGACACACGGCGCACGGCAGCCGGGGAGCCGAAGGTCAGATCGACCACCGACTCCCCCTGCCACCGCACGCACGTGCTAGCCGACCCCCGGTTGACTAACCGGAGGTCGTGTTGCGCCGCCCAATCCAGCAGTATCCCGCCCCTTGCATCGTCTCGGGGGTTGCCCCACGCCCTAGCGTGGGCGTTGAAGTCCCCCAGGACGAGTACCGGGCGCGGCCGTGTGCGAGAAATGCACTCGCCGACCGCACCCAGGTACGCCTCGAACGCGTCGAGACCGCAGTTGGGCGAGATATAACAACCCACCACCGCGAGGTTCCCCCACTGCACCGCCACGAATCCCCGCCCCTGCTCCAGGGATGAGCAGAGGGGGGAGTCGGGCCAATGGGTACAAATAATCGCGACGGAGCCGCACGCATCCCCGACCCAATTAGGGTTGGCGGGAGGTACGGCGTATGGCTCCGCCGCGATGGCCAAACTCACTCGCCACTCGCGCAGGATCTGGACCAGAAGGTCTTGGGCCCTGCGCGAGTGGTTGAGGTTGGCTTGGAGGAGGCGCTGGGACATTGTTACTCAATATCCATGGCCCCCTCCAAGCCTCCCTCACATTGGGCCGCGCCGGGCCCCTTGGCCGCCTCCGCCGGCTCGGCGGGGGCGACCACTTTAGGTCGTGGTGGCGGTTTTGGCTTCGGCGCCGCCTTCGCCACCACGACCTTCAAGGGCGGTACCACCGGGACGTCGGAAACAACACCGAGTGCCGGTGGTCCGCCCTTACCTCCCTTCGCCTTTGGCGGCGGGGCCTTCCCCGATTTCGGGGTCGGCGCTTTCGCCGTCGCAGGCTTCCGGGCCTTTTGGTGCCGCGAGGCGCGGCAGGCCTCGCCGCCGAGGCGGTGCTCGGCCGGGCGACCGAGGTCGCTGCAAAGCGGGCATTTCAGCCGCCCGGCCTTGCACTGTCCGGCCCTGTGGCCCTCCACACCACACGCGTAACAGCGGCGGCTGCGGTCCACCGCTGACTTGCACTGCCGCTGCACGTGCCCCGCCTCAAGGCAGCGGAAGCACTGCAGCGGCCGTGCAGCTAACACCTCAACTTTCACGGAGGTCCAGCCAACGGTGAGTCGGCCGACCTCCGTGACCCTCCTGGCTGCGGTTAACGGGCACCGCAGCCAGAGGGAGCCGAGTTTGGAGGAGGCGGACGACCGGATCTCCCCGGCCGTCACGTCCCCCTCCTTACACCCGCCCGCCTTGGCGATGGCCGAGATGACCTCGCCGACGGTGACGGAATCGATGAGCCCCATCACCCTCAGCTCGGTCTTCTTCGAGGGGCGGGCAATACGTGCCTCCGACCCCTCGAAAATCCCGGCCATCGCCTCCGCCAGTTTGTCGGCCTTCTGCGCGCCGTCGGCACCGGGGATCTCGAGAATGAGACCCCCGGTGACCGCGCGCTTGGGCCTCACTGAGACGATGCCCAGGTCGGCGAGCTTGATCTGCTCGCGCGCCCTGGACATCGCCTCCGCGTAGGTCAATCTGGACCCCTCCGGGACCGTAAGCGTTACCGCCGCGGTCCTCGGAGGGCGTCCGGGGATGACCTTGGCCGCCGCTTTTGTGGCCACTCGCCGAGCCCCGACTGGCGGGGCTGGCGGTGCCTCAGGCGCGGCCTTGCCTTTCCCCCTCCTCCCCACCACCGTCGCCCACGTTTCTCCCTGCGTGGGAGGTGTGGGCGGCGGTGGTGTAGGGGGCGTGCCGGCGCTCGGGGAACCCTTGGGCGGTTGGGCAGCCTTGGATGCTGCCCCACCCTTCTTTCCCTTCTTCTTCCGCTTCTTCCTCCTGCGGCGGACTGTACCGTCCACCGCAGGAGGTTCAGCGGAAGAAGCGGCGGCCCGGACGGGCTCACACCCACCCGCCCGTGTCGCCGCCTTTGCGCCCAATGGAGGCCTCACCGCCCGCCCCGGGAAGAGCTCCTCCCGGAAGCTGGCCAGTTTGGCCTCCATGAGGGCCCCGATCCGCGCCATCGCTCTCTCCTCGAGAGCGAGGCCGACGGGGCCATCACTGAGCGCGCAGGGAGCCGTCGCCGTGGCGCCCGAGGGTCCCACCCCCTGGCGGCCCAGGATCTCTACCTTCCGCGAGAGGGAGAAAATCTCCCCCTCGAGGTCGGCGATCCTGGCCCTCAGGCGCCGATTCTCTGCCCTGATAAGGGCGCCTTCCCCGTCGGAGTTGGCCCTGGCTGCCAACTCCGTCGCCGCCACCGTTGCATCGCGGGCCGCCTCTCGGAACCTACGTTTGTAGGTGCCCTTGAGGTTAGACGAGGTGGCCGCCAGGTGGCGCACCACGTCCATCGCCTCAATAATGTGGGCACCCACATCCGCAGAGGAGGCGACCCGCAGCTGTCGCGCTAGCTCAGCCTCCCTATGGAGGGCCAGAGCCGCGCCCTGCTCTACCCCAGGCACATGCTCGCCTGAGGATACCGGCGGTGGCTCGGACTCCGAGCCGCCGATGGCATCCGCGAGCCCCGCTCGGGGCACGCTCCCGTCGCGCGCCGAGTCGACCTGGCGTTTCTTCACCTTGGCCGACTCGGCGCACTCACCCGTGGCCGGGCGCTCGCGCTTACGGCGCTGTCCCCCCGTGCGGGAGGACGCCGATGCCATCGAGGCATCGGAGTCCTCGCCGGCGGAAGCGCCCGACGTCACCGAGTCGTGTCGAGAGAGGACCGTGTCGGGCAGGCGGCTCAACACCACCGAACAGCCCGGCACGGCCCTCTCGGTCACCGACACCACGGAGGCAACGGACGTGTCCGAGTCATCGGACTCGCCCGCGCTGTCCTCCGCGAGCCGGGCGACCACTCGCTTCACCCTTTTCTTCTTGCAAGAGGAGGTCGCAGGCGGCCCCATTCCGCTTACGGAATGGGTAGCCGTGGTGCTACCCTCCTCTTCTTGGGGAGTACCCCTGCTCCAGACTCAAGGCAAGCCAACTCACCTCCACTGGTACGGACCAGGAGGAATTAGCAAACAGATCGAAGACCAGCCACCAATAATAATAGACCCGATACTACGACTACACAAAATACGAAGACAACCACAGACCACAACACAAGACAGAGGACTAAAACAGAGAAACGTAGCTGACAGGACAAGAACACTACTCAACATACGTACTAGACTATATACAAACGACACACATACACTCCGAAAGGAATTACGACACATACGCAACACAAAACAGTATATTAACGAAAGCACACAGACACACGTACGATACAGAGACGAGACAACGCAAACAGATAAAACAATTTTCAAAACAATGACCACACAAGAAATTGAACAAATTATCAAACAAGCAAAACAGGAATTACAAAACAGACACATTGACAGATTAACGAACACATTACACAAATAACAATTATAAAAACCATACACCAAACAAAACATTACACACTTGCACACAAGCAAAAAAATCCCGAAACGATGTTAACCTACATTTAAGCACACACATATATATATATATATATATATATTTTTTTATTTATATTAGACTTAACTACATATGTATATATATATATATATACATCCAAAGTTTTCTGTTACCACTACTAAATTTAAGCACACACTAAATATGTACACACACCTTTTATATATATTGTGACGTGAATTGGGGGCTTTCGTCCCGGAGTTTTTAACTCACGGGCGCCGGAGCGCTCGAGGATAGGTGTGGGTTCCCCGAGAGGTAGCGGGACTTGGTCGTCAGAAAAACCAACTTCAAAAACGCAGGAGAAGGATGATACAAATACAAAAAAAAACAGTCCTTCGACAACTTTGGTTTTACTGATATAGTTTATTGGCCCCTCGGAATAATTCTTCCGTACAACTTTCTAATAGCTGTCGTACAATCCTGAGGCGCCAAATACCGCAAAGGGACTAGGGTTACCTGGGATCGTTGCGTAAGCAAAATCCCGTACGCGAAAGGATTCCCGACTTCTCGCGGGAATTATGCCAGTCGCGGGGGCGATGATACGCGAACGATAGACGGAGACGAGCTATAGACTCACGAGCGGCAAACGCGAGCGATAATCGTAATAATGGAAAGATCCGGTAACGATGATCACGCGATCGATACTCGCGAGGACGATAATCACACGTGCGATATTCACTCGAACGATATTCACTCGAACGATACTCACACGGACGATAGCCACACGACGATATACACTCGAACGATATTCACACGGACGATAGCCACACGACGATATTCACCCGGGCAATATTCACTTGAACGATATTCAAATCCCAGGCAAACCTCAAGTTCTCCACGATAGACTCAAAGGTCGGCTAATCTCAGCAGAGAGGGGGAGGTTCGCGACTCAGAGAACGAGTGATATTCACAAAATAGTCGATCGATAATCTCACAATTAATATAATAGGGCTGTAGTCGTCGCTGCTTAGCTTCTCCACCAAGCGTTTCACGAAATGGCGGCCGCAGGCCGCCGCGATGTTCGAACGTAACCATAACGTACGAGGATGGTGAAGGCGGGCGATAGCAATAGTATTAGCGATACAATATTCCCGATGAAATAATAATGAGCACAGGAAATCTCAGCTCACCAATTCCGCAACCAGGGAGGAAGTTGGCGAAATCCTCGGCACTTCTCGGAGCTGGAGCAAGGCTTTGGCTGGATGTTTGAGGCACTCTCGATAGCTGCTGATGTCGAACGAAGAACGCAGAAGAATGAATTTTCGGCCGAAAATGTCCTATCTTATAGGAATGCCTAGCGCCCCGAGGGCTCGAGGATTGGCTCCCCATGACGTACCACCACCCCCTGATTGGCTCAGGGGTACTTGCCGTTCTTACCGATGACTTCACGGTACCCGCTAATTCTCGCAGCGTAAGTTCGCGTTCGGCGGCTCGGCCAAAAACCGCCACTTCCCCGAATTGAACCAAACAGAGCTCTGACTCGCGCCAGAACTCTGGCAGGGCCGCAGGTAACCCTTTGATTACCCTGCCCTAATTGAAGGGAGGAATCCTTCTGGCTGACAATTCCTCTGCCAGCCAACAACACCAAGGTCCATTCATGTAGCGTGCACTAAGGTGTGCTCCGCGAATGGAAGTCACGAAAATGTCAGGAACCCCTGCACGTTGCCACAACGGTGGATCAACGGCGAGGACAGAGGAATAATGGAGCCGGCTCTTCCGCACCCCCAAGTCCTGTACGGACCAGGCAAGTGGGTGTCCCTCTGACCTTCCGACCGAGAAATCGGATGGCTCTGACCAACTAGCCGTAGCAACGGCCGAGAACTCATCTTTATCTTTCCAGCCAGCAATTCGTGGTGCGGCCCTGGCTACGCAGCGATGCGTAGCTCGCCGATCGAAATGTTGTCGTTATTTTCTTCCTACACGGAATTGTTGCTCCTCTGTAATCCCATAAGAATAATAACGCGAGGAAACACCAAAATCGCGACGCCGGGTATCTCATTGCGCGCTCGAGTGAACCCGCCGATTCGCCTATCCCCACCCCGTGCCCCGAGCGTGTCCGAAGACGTGCAAGACGTTGGCTATTGTGACGGGCAAAAATTTGCCACGTCACAATATATACCCTACATTTTATTAACCGCATATTATATATATTGTGACGGGGCAGCCGCGCCCGTCGCAAGACTCCTGCCCCGCAGCCGCTCTCGCCGCGCACTCGCCACTTAATTTAAATACCGTAGCTCCAAGGGGTACCGCCAGTAGCCATTGAATTATTATTAACGCGCTGTCTCTACTTGCGAGCTTCATCTAGCGACGAGGACAGCCAGTCGGTCGGGTAGCAGGAGATAAGCTCGAGGAGGAGGGGCCCGGATGCCCCCAACTTCGAGCCATAGTGAGGGTGCCGATCCGTCGAGACGACGAGCCGATCGGGCCGCTCTAAGCCTGGGAGCACGACGGAAGACAGGACGAATATGGGCAAACCGGCGTGAACCAGGAGCTCCTAGCGTCCGCAGGCTGAAGACAGCGGCGGATAGCGTGGCGTAGCGAGGCGTTCGATTCTGGCGCGCGGGATCGATACGCCCGCCCTCGACACCGATCGATATCGACCGGCGCGGCGGCATCGAGGGATCGGGAGCGTAAGGCGGCAACGTAACACTGGGCAAAATTTTGGTAACGCCGGAAGCGAGTCACTTTGTGAGCGGCCGTAGACCTGCGAGTGCGAATTCTGAGTGAGTGCGTGAGCAAGCGAACCAGAGTAGCCAGCGAAAGTACGAGGAGTTTGCGATCTTTGAAGGTGAGCCCAGTGCAATTACCTGCCTGCCTAACCGTATCTGTAGGTCTCGGTGCCGGCCGTTTACGCTCCTGTAGAGGCAGCCCTAGTGCGAGTGACCATCGGTCACTAGGCGGTTACTTCCTTGGCGTGACTCAAGTCGCCGCAAAGTTCCCGGTTCATTTGGGACTATAGATTGTAAGGCGTACGAAAGCCAGGAGCGTCACGGCCGTCCACCCCGGACGGTAGTTTTTGGGTATTCGACCGGTCTTTGGGTTTTTCGGCTCCGCGGCTATCCGTCCACGAACACGTATCAGCGAGGCGTGCAGCTCCGCTGCAGAAACGATTTGTATTTGCAATTTCGAACTGGCGTGTCCGAGCCTTACGGTATAGCGAGCGCACGGCGAGCGCAACGAGGCCGGGTGAACATTAAATTCTAAAGTGGCTACGGGAAAGCCGAGGGTCCGAACGCCGACCGTTCGGATGCGAGCGCGAGGGCAGTAGGGTCTCTGGCCGTCCCGGCCCAATAAACATCTTCGCCACCCATCCGCTTCTTTCTCCCCGGGTTTCTCTGCTTCTTTCTCCCCGACATCCAGACTCCGCCACTCTACCATCCACCCGAGCCAGCCAGGGAGACAGCAGCGAGTGCCGCCGAGCTCGTGAGGTCAACCAGGAGGACACCATCCGGGCGAGGGAACTTACAACATAGAAATTTGGCCCTATCCAGGGCCTGGCACCCAACCGATTCCCTTCGCGCCTTTCAGGTGACCTCGAAGGAGCCTCGGCGAAGTTGGAGCGCGGCCACCGGAGCCGGCGCGGAACGCAGCCCGGGGAAAACGCTTACAATATATACAGACTAAACATAAACAAGCACTTTTATTCGAACAAATCTAAGAACCCCCATAGAAAGCAACCACACTAAACAGGAAGCCGAAAGGACAGATGCAAGGAAAAACACACTAATTGGGACAAACAAAGAGAACTCAAGGAAAAACACACTAATTGGGACAAACAAAGGAAACCTAACAGTAAAAGTAACAAATCCTAACATAAAACTGGTAAAAAGGACAAGGTATGGTAACAATTTTCCTTTTACATATTTCACATACACCTACCCCCTCCTACCATAAACAACCAAAAACCTACTAACAAAAACCAACAATGATAACATTATATTCCAAGAGATCTATTTCCAGATAAAACGAGACCCAAAAACAGGACACCTAACCAGAGGAATTATTCAACTCAAGGAATCACACCAACACCACCCAATTGAACGAACCACACAACAGCATTCAACCACATCACATCAAGACACCACCCAACCAACTCACATGTATGCCACGGACTGCCACATTTGAAAGCGGGGGAGTGTAACGCGGCACCCGCGGTATCAACGCGCTGACTTCAGCATCCCGAGCGTCCCTCCATGGGACCGAGTCCCCGTCCCGGGCACCCGGCCCTAGACGGGACAGTCAGTCCCAAACTCGCCCTCGCCGTAAATAGGTCTCTGAATAAAAGCTTAAACCAAGTTCGGAAGTGCCCTTTCATTCACCCGCTCCTGCTCGCCATCACATCGGCTATGGAAATGCCGATAGATATTATTAGGCCAAAGTGAGGGCAGGCCGAGCGAGAACCCGATAGACACCTGAAACAGGCCCCACAGGGCAGAGGCAGGCAGAAAAGTTGTCCAAAAACAGGAGCAGCAAAAATGCGTGGACGATGTACTCACGCGGAGAGGGGGGGGGAGAGGGAGAGAGACACACGATTGCCAGAAATATTTTACTTATATTTGAGCCGCTTCCGAAAAGTTGCAACATATTTAGTGTTAATGGGGTTGCCAAAGAAGGTTGCCAAAATCGCATATTATGACTGCAAATTTCTGTATCCATGAAAACAACAAATTATTTCTTACGTTACTTTTCAGCTTTTTGGGACTCTGTCAGTTTTTACTTTTCAGCTTTTTGGAACTCTGTCAGTTTTTCGAAGTCGGTCACATTTGTTTAAAAATATTTTAAGGAGTTAGGTATAAGTTATGTTGTGTAAGGTTATTGTTATAGGATTGTAACCGCATAAGGAAACAATAAAATGAATGATAGTATTGTTTCACATCGGAACGACAATTTCTTTCGTGTGATTTGAATATGCTTCAATGTAGATTTGGCTTTCAGCTTCCAAGGTGTTTAGCAAAGGCAGAATTGTTTAGGGCTTATAAGCAACTTTGGATAGATGTAGATAAGTAGACTTAGATTTGATCTTAGAATAGGACTTAGGTATAAAGTAGAATAGATGAGTAATTTTTTACCACGAATTTCGCCTCTATATACAATCTTATTCTTCTAATAAATATGTACAAAATGTATTTTGTACATGTCATGGAAATTAATTCCAAGCGCAATGTAAAGCTTAAGTAAGCAACTCAGCTGAGTCTTGGCGTTGTTACATATTCACCCTCTCGGACTACTTTTCTTAACATTATTTCATACGTAGATTCAGTAATTATAAATCGCTAGCTTCCTACATAGAATATTCCTGCGTATTTTCCGAGCCTCCAAACTGTGACGTCGACTCTTTCATTCTGTCTTATCTCTAGTTTTAATGGGTTTTTAGTACGGGAGCAACGCAGCGTGCACTCGATGCATCTCCTTAGTTCCTAGAACTCAAGCATGGTCAGACCCGTGGCGCCCTATACTTCCACCATACCCCTTTTCACTGGGTTTTCGGGTATTTAAGCCCTAAATTCAAGTGGAAATTGGAGGAATCAGTTCCGAACTCTCATCGACACCAAAGCTCTGTCACTCGGACCAGCGAAGAACATCGTAGTAGATCGAGCATTAGTCTCCTTCGAAACCAGTCAATATTACCGTACGTACATCGTGTCATATCGCGATTGTTAGGGGAGTCACACTTCTTCGTCAGTTTCTCCCCCGTTCAATATCGTAACGTAATACGATTTCACTTTAAGTATATTGCAAACTGTAACAACATTTCACTACCGCTGAAACTCTCATTATATATTTTTATATTGTGTTTTCATTCAGAATATATTGAACATTGTTTTAGTTTTTATTAAGAAAATCACTGTTTCTTTATTATAAATTCCTGTTCAGACAACCTTGATTCAAATAAGCACATTAAGGAAAAGAATAATAAAAGATTCCACGAGGATACACTTTTACCGCTCGAGGTGTATCCGGCGAGCAATAGTAAGGTATAGCTTTAGCCTAGGGCATTCTTTCACGATCAATGATCAGGATTGAGTCTGGTTAAGGTGAAATAGCCCTTAGCACGATCCCAGGATTGACACAGAGCACGTTAGAATTCACAGTAGGCTGGCACAGGAGGAGGCACAAAAAGAGATAGCTTCTGGAACCTTCTCGAATTTTGGAGGACATGACTTGCAGTTTTCATTGGTACAGAAACTTAGAAAACAATTTGGGTAACTGTCGATCAATTCGCAGCGGCACCCGTCAGTTGATCCGATGCTAATGACCGGTTAATTAGGTCGGTAATCACCCGTCGGTATACATAGTCTAAACACAAGGAAATCATTTACATTTCTGGTATACATGCAATACAGTTAGTTAAGTAAAAAATGTTCTTGCTTCACAATACTATAATTCGTGTTCCTGACTTTCTTTATCATATGCTAATAAATAATCATTGTTCATTGGGAATCTTAGTTAAAAAAATTATTTTATTGCTCCTAACTTTTATACTTCTTACACACTATCAGGGGTTTACCTGAGACCGCTCGGGAATAAAGCTACCCGCACCTAGTTACCCAGGAAAATATGTTAGTATTTGCTCGCCGCGCGGAATTTTTCGGGAACGCGGTAATTATCCCTGACCTTTGAGCTCCTATACCCCCTGTTCCTCGACCGGGTGGTGGGTATCCTGTTCCCTGCTGGAGCAGAGGACCCCGCCCCCGGTCGGCCTCGTCCGTACTTTGTGTGGGACGAGGCCAGCATGGGGGTCAGTGGCGGCGAGCACGACGCCGCGGTGAGGCGTCTCACGGCCCGCGCGAATAAAGCGCCGGATCCGGACGGCATCCCGGGCAGGGCCTTGGCCAAGACCATGAGCGTCCTGGTCCCGCGCCTCGGGCAGCTTTTCAACAGCTGTGTGAGGCGCGGCAGATTCCCCCGCTGTTGAAAGCGGGCACGGATGGTCCTCATAAGAAAGGATGGGTGGCCCGCGGACACTCGCTCCGCGTACCGGCCGATTCGTTTGCTTGATGAGGCAGAAAAGCTCTTTGAAAGAGTTATTGCCAACCGCCTCATCCGGCAATAGACGCTATTATGCGTCTGCGGTCCCTGGCGGGGCCGGCTGTAAAACGGGGCGGGGTGTGCTTGGCTATATCGTTGGATATAGTCAACGCGTTCAACACCCTGCCCTGGTGGGTGATCAGGGAGGCGCTCGACTATCGTCAGGCGCCCCCTCAGCTACGGGCCGCCGTTGGGGACTACCTGTCCGACAGGCAAAGAACGTGAGGGAGACGTACGCCGGAGTCCCACAGGGATCGGTTCTGGGCCCCCTGCTATGGGACCTCGGCTACGATTACGTCTTGCGGGCCGCGCTCTCCGCTGGTGCAGAGCTCATCTGCTATGCACATGACACCCTAGTGGTGGCCAGCGGGGAGAACTATATGAGAACCATCCGTGTCGTGGAGACGGCGGTGGCCTCTGTCGTCGCCCGAATCCGCCGCCTGGGACTTTCAGTTGCCCCGCAGAAGACCGAGACGATCTGGTTTTACGACCGCCAAAGGTCTTTTGTGGGGCCGTTCCAGCGCTGGATAACGGTAGGAGAGGCCCGGGTCCGGGTGACTCTGCTGGACAGGTGGAGCGCGTGGCTATCCGAGCCGCGCCATACCGCCAGCAGGGCTGTTGGAGCTATCCCCCCCTCCTTGGCGGAGTGGGCGGATAGCGGTAGAAGGTACGACGTCACCTACAGGACCCACCAGACATGGGTGTTTCGGTGAGTATCTGGCGCGTATAGGCAAGGAGGCGGGCACTTGCTATGGAGCCGACCGGAACGGCGCTCAGCACACCCTCGAGCCGTGCCGTCCTAGTCGGCCAAATAGGGCCGGATCTCTCGCCGTCGGCTGTCGTCAAAGCGATGGTCGGCGGCGAGGAGAATTGGAAGGCGGTGGCCTCCTTCTGCGAGACTCTTCTCCCGCAGAAGGAGGCCGCGGAGCGTGACCGGGAGAGTCGTGGCGCTCCCGGTCGACTGCGGAGGGTTAGGGTGAGGGCGGCCGACTCCGGAGGGGGGCGTACAGGCCCTAGCCGGGACAGCCGTTCCAAGCCTTCGCGGACCCAGACAAGGTGAGTCTGTTTCTGCCCTTGTGCGCGGCAGGGAGCCTCGGCGTTGCGCCGAGGGACCGAGCAGGGCGGGCTCCGGATGTTGTTCGTCCAGAGTTCCCAGAGCTCGCTCTGGATGGCCCCAGAGGCCGGCCACCATGGGGGTTTTAGTCGGTAAGAGTCCGACATATCCCCGCCACTTCGTCAGGGGGCGGGGAACCCATGAGGATTTCCCCCATGAAAAAAAAAAAAGGCCCGTGTCCGGGTGGGCGATACCATTAGGTATCTTGGGCTCACTCTGGACAGCCTTTGGCGCATCAAGGAGCACTTGGACCGGCTAATCCCCCGAGTGGAGAAGGCGGCTGGCGCTTTGGGTCGCCTGCTGCCAACATCGGGGGGCCGTGGGAAGGGGTCCGACGCCTGTACGCGGGAGTCTTCCGTTCCATGACGCTCTATCTCCCTGGTGTCGGCCTCCCTGTTGGCGAGGTTTCCGCCCCTGGATATCCTGAGGGCGGGGGACGCGGAGACCTACGCTGGTCTTCGCGCCCTCCGGAACGGGGGCGGGATCCCACGGAAAGGTCGGTCGAGGAGTTGAAGCGCCGAACCCGGCGGCTCGTTGTCGAGAAGTGGCGGGAGCGTGTGGAAAATACGGAACACTCCCGCCACAGAGCCGTCGGGGCGATTCTCCCGAGCCTCGAGGCTTGGGTGAGTCGCGGCAGGGGCCAGCTCTCCTACCGCGCGACTCAGGGGCCCACCGAGCATGTGTCGCATCGGGAAGGAGCGACAGCATAGTGCTACCATTGTGACGGGGACCGGGACACGGCGCAACACATGCTCCAATATTGCGGAGCGTGGAGGGAGGAGCGCCGTGTCCTGGTCCGAAATATCAGGAGGGACCTCTCGCTGATCACGATCATTGTCAAGATCCTCGGCAGCGAGAGGTCGTGGAGGGCCTTTCTCGAATTCTGCGAGAAAGTCTGGCGAGGGTCCGACCTCGCCGCCGCCCCGCGCGGAGGGACGCAGCAACCCCCCCCCCCCCCCCCCAGCGCAGTAAGCAAGAGTACCCGGTCCCGCCAGCGGATTTCTACCCGCGGGCCGGGTACGCACCAAGGGGCCGTGAGGCGGCAGAGTGGTGGCTCCGCCGCCCGGGTCATTCTATGCCAAATCGATCACTCATTTCCCGCACCATTTTGTATCTTAATGAAAATTTGTGATCTTGTTTTCTATGCCTGCCCTAGAAGGGTTTAAGTCATTATTTGCCCAAATTTGGCGGAAACTACAAGCTTTCAATAATTTAAGATTCACCCGTTTTCGGTAAAAATAGGGTCTACATATTGATTTTTATCTCGAAAACTATAAGAGCTAAACTATAGGATCATGTTTTTTCCCCCATTTTCTTCGCAAAAGATGACGCTATCTGAAGAAATTTTGATATATGCTGAAAAATTATTATTTCTCTATTAGAATTCCAAAAATATTTTTCTTTTGCGAATTACGAAAAAACACAGTTTTAAAATTCTGAAAAAAGATATGTTATTCCTTGGACTTGTCCCGATCGAAAGAGCTATTTTCAAAGTGTGTTTCTTCAGTTTTACAGGTTGTTTTGTGCTCTGGAAGGCTGGAGGTGCGGCGCGCCGCAGGTATGCGCGGCCCGGCCGGTCACCCTTTTCCCGTGCAGTTTCTTTCGTATGTTATCCAGCAAACACTGTTGGTTGGGTTTATAACAAGTCAGACAATCCTCCAAGAACGTCGATAATTACTTTTACAACCTACTCTTAGTCAATGACACTATTACGCCCGCCCCCTAGTGGCGGCCCGTCTCGTGGTGGGGGAGTGGCCATCGCCTCTGTCGCTTTCACGAGAGAGGGAGGCGTCCCCCATTACTCGCAGGGAGACACAGCTCGCCGCACTCCTTCGCCACCGGCGAAGGAGGAGCGAACCGTGCCCCCCGCACCGCCAATCTCAGCTGAGCGGGACGTGCGACCACTACACGCACCGCTCCGCCTCGGGGCCACTTTGCGGAGGTGACAGAGCCACCACTCTGCCGCCTCGCAGCCCCTTGGCACATGCCCGGCCCACCGGCAGGGAAACCCCACCGGCGGGTCCGGGCCGCCGAACTTAGCTGGGGGGAACTGCGTCCCCCCGTGCGGGGCGACGGCGAGGACGAGCCCTCCCCAGACGGAAGGGGTCCGTCCTCTCCCGTCGCCGCTCCGCTTCCTCCTTCTGGAGGAGCACTTCCTCACAAAATGGGAGGAAGGCCCTCCACGACCTCTCGCTGCCGAGGATCTGTCGGATGGTGGCACTCTGCCGTCGCCTCCTTCCCGATGCGACGCAGGTACTCACCGAAGCAGCCATGCCCGGTGAGCACCTGCCTGGCACGGTAGGAGAGCTGCCCCCTGCCGTGACTCACTCAAACGTCAAGGCTCGGGAGAATCGCCCCGACGGCTCTGTGGCGGGAGTTGGCTGGATCTTCCAGCCTCTACCGCCACATCTCGACAACGAGCCGCCGGGTCTGGCGCTTAAGCTCCTCGACCAGGGTACCCACCACTCGGTCGAGGAACTGGGGGTCAAAGAGCTCCGTCGTGGGGGGCGGCCAGGGACGCAATCGTCTCATGACGATTTTGTATGGGCGCCCCCACGGATCTCCATCCAGGGTGGCGACGAGCTCGTCCCAGACACGGGCCTTGGCAGCTCGGATGGCCCGCTGCAGGGCGACCACGGACTCGCGGTACGCCGCATACATTGAATGTGTTCGAGCGCACAAAACCCGAAGGCCGGCTCCCCCGTTCCGAGGCTTTCGCCTATTACAGGAAAACGAAAACTACAGGTGCAGGCCCATAGAATTCACCGAGCGACTATCCACGCTCTGCCAGTTATGGAAGACTAGCACCCGAGTTGGTGGTACGCAACTCACACGCCGGGACCCAGCAAGCCAGGTCCCTACTCCAGCATACGGAGTTAACCTCTGCCACCACGATGGTCCGTCCCATGTTAAGGCACGGCCGAAGCCGTGGGGCTCCTCAACCCCGTGGTACCAGTATTCGCGGTCGACTGGTATGACCGTTCGCGGACGCAAGCGCGAGAGCTTGGACGTTACCGCTCCCAGTTAAGGCCCTACAGCCAGGCTGACTGGTATGCCGAAAGCGGTTCGAAGTCCGTGGTGACGCTACCCACCAAAGCACCATAGGAATCGCCCTCAAACCCAGGCTTTCAACCTATGGCACCCCCTGCGGGGTGGTACGCCGCATACAGGGGGGTACCCCCGCCGCAGCGTGATTCCGCCGTCTCCGGGCGCGGGTGTACTGGCGTCGGCCGCGCACGCACACCGTGAGTAGCGCCGCCAGATCTTGTGACCACCAGTACACCACGCCGACGCGGGGCGGCTTGACCCGGGGCATCGCGACATCGCAGACCGACGTCATCCTGTCCCGGAGCCATTCCGCCCTCTCGTCTGTGTCGGGAGAGGGGTTAGAATCTCCCGACCCATCCGGCCAGGCCACGGAGATAGCTGCCGCCACCAGGGCGTCCCGGTCAAGACGCTTAAGCGCCCATCGCGGTGATAGGGTGTGCTCTCCTCCCTGAAGGTTGCCCGACCCCGGACGGCGCGTCGAGTCGGCGCGCGCAGCGACCACCTCCATAGAAATGTAGAGGTGGTCGGAGAGCGTTTCTTGCTCTTCCGCAACCAGACACAGGGCGCACCACGGCCGGAGAACCGAAAGTCAGATCGACGATCGACTCCCCCTGCCACCGCACGCACGTGCTAACAGACCCCCGGTTCAACAACCGGAGGTCGTGCTGCGCCGCCCAGTCGAGCAACATCCCGCCCCTTGCGTCGGCCCGGGAGGCTGCCCCACGCTCGGGCGTGAGCGTTGAAGTCCCCCAGGACGAGTTCTGGGCGCGGCCGTGTGCGGGAAATGCACCCGCCGACCGCACCCAGGTACGCCTCGAACGCGTCGAGACCGCAGTATGACACCCTCTCTCTGAAACCGTACTAAGTACCGATCAACCCATTTTTTCTGCTGGGCGCCTGACCTATTTCGAGATCTCTTCTTGGACATCTCCCATTTGTGTATCTCAGGAAGCGGTGAAAGTATCACTGTTCAATGGAAACCACGAGAAGGTGGTGGGTTTCTCCCATCGGGAAGGGACAGATTTGAGAGAAGCAAGAATGGGGTAGGTAAAGGGTACGGTTCGGCATGCATTTACATAAAGATCCGGAGCAATTTCATGGAGGCACTCGCAATATAGTGCCACGACGCCTGTATGACAGCAGCCGTACGGAGCGGATCCCTCCGGTAGTTTACCGATCCTGTCCGGGCTCAAAGGACTCCTGAGGGTTGTGCACGAGAGTCCCGCCCGTGGGGGTCACCCCCCCAACGTACGTCACCAATCATACAGGGGAGAGACCGCCGACAGAAGGGGGGGTTCCAAACCGATTATGCCCAACGTCTCTTGGCTACCTATCGGTCTCTCACACGCCCACGCACTCAACAGAGGCACCTCAACGCATAGGCCCACCACAGGTTGCCGAACCTCCAGATGCGCCGCGCTGCGAGTCAAGTACTCTATACTGCACCTATGGTCGTGTCAGTAACCTCCACTGCTCGATTGCCAGCAACATCCTGTGCACACAGGGGCTTTTCGGGGCCGAACTGACTGTGGGCCGACCGGTGTTCGCGAGGATCGAACTTGGTTCCCCTACCCCACGCAATCTGCCGCCTGGCACTCGAGACTCCGCGATTTCTTCCTTCTCTTTGGTGGCTCGATCTTTAATTCTAATCGACCTACGCGAGTGGTATTCTCTCCGGTTCGATGCCATCTCTGCGAGCACCGTATCGGGCGACAGAGCGTCAATCATGTCGAAACAAAGCTCCTAGTTCACCCTTCCCCGTGAGCTCGATCTCGCAGTCAGGTGCTAGAACACCGGCCGTAATACGCGCGCGAACCCAAGGCCTGCCTAAATCATTCCCTTAGTCCTGCCTGCACCGTACATCAACGGCCGACGGAGTGAGCTGCGGACAGAGGATTCGCCTAAATAACTCCTTTCTCTCGCCGCTGTCACCGATCGGGAGCTATTCTCCCTCGCGGCTACTTCCCCCTCCCAACGCATCCCGCAACACTAACTGACCTGCCTACACCTGCGCAACGATTCGATTCCGCGGTTACCGAACGTGGCGATCGCGTTCCCTTCTTCCCCACGAAAGTTCGCACGCCGCTCAGCTACAAACGCGTCCCCCCAGCTACAACTACTAAAGCGCGGCGATTCTCGAAGGACTCCAGCTCCCTCACCATCGGTCGGTCAGAGCAGCCGGAGTCGGGAGAATGCACGGCCAGAACACTACTCCAAAGGCACCCCCGTGATTCTACTCTCTTGGTCCATTTTTGGCCTGGCGCAACCGATCGGCGCGGGTTTCACTCTAACGACTCCCTAGTTCTGAAAAGAACTGCATACCCCGGCACCTGCCTAGCGGGCATCATTGCCCAGTTTCTTAAGGGGAGAACCGGGAGTACAGGAGCCGCTCGAGCCTCCGCGATGCGCCGAATTCGGTCGCTCTAATAAAACACCATAAGAGGGGACGGGCACCATAATGGTCGAACCCGTCGGGCCTATCATACCTCGGCAAACCAGTTGCCTCACCCGCTCGCTCGCACGGTATATTAATATACCAGTAGCCGACTACCGGCCGACCAGCCCGACCTCTCGCCGCGGGAGAGTTCGCAGGTTTCTCCGCGAGATTCGCTTATTTGCGCTCCGGCTGGCTTTCGGAAGCCAGATTGACGGTCTAGAAAAAGAACAAAAAAAAACAAAAAGAGAGAATCCTTGAGAGTGCAACTTGCGGGGGCACTCATGCTGACTCGCCACGGCGCCTCTGTGCACGGAGGTCGTACGGAGCGGATATTTTCAGAGTATCGGCATTCGAGCTCCCAGACTGGTCCGTGCCGTCCCCGAAGCGCGAACATAGCCCACGTTAGGGCGCCGGGGTCCGGGCCTGCGCTCGCCTGCCGCTCCTAATTTCGTCCCATCCAGAACATGCCGGGCCTGATCAGAGGAGGGCACACCTCCAACGCCGACAACCGGTCACAGAGGAGAGAGACCGTAGACCAAGGGGAAATAACCGACATCAATCACGCATGAGCTTTTGGTCTCTATCGGTCTCTCGTACGCCCACGCACCCAGCAGAGGCCTGATTCGCGCGCGCGTCCGGCTTCGTGGAACCGCAGGATTAGCAGAGTTCTAAGCTCGCAAGGAAGGAGAAGGAGAGGAGGCAGTCTGTTGATATCTAAACATTTCGCCGTCCAGTAGACGAATTCGTGCAGCCGTCTCGTGAACAAAGTTCTCCGCTCTCCGTCCGTTACGTAGGACGTCCATGTCCGCAGTTATGCTTCGGATTCGCCCGGAATCTATCGTCCGCGAAGGTCCTACCTCGAGAGCGCCCGCGTCACGGGAGTCCTCCAAGTCTGAGGAGCACGCGATTTGTCCCCCTGCCTCGACTGATGCACGACCACGCGATGGACCAACGAAATCACCCTACTCATTACCTAATCTCTACGCCCGATTTGCAGGGTTTTTACGTCCCCCCCCCCCGCGCGCTCTCCACTCCCCCCGCCCTATACCGCCCGATGGCGGACGGCTCGCAAGCGGGGCGGACCGCGAGAGAGCCGAGGAGGGTACCCACGAGTCAAAAACGCGAGCAAATGACTGGGGGGACTTCGTCAGCCCTCGTCGCCCCCCCCCCCCCCCTGCCGGAGGTGAGATCGTTCCAGGGTTGAGGAAGTACGCCCAAGGCGTCAGCCCCCCCCCCCCCCTTTCCGGAAATCGTTGCATCGTTCCGGGGTTGAGAGTCGACGAGTTGAGCCCCCGCGTTCCCGCCGTTCCTTGACTCGGAGCGAGAACCGATGCGAGCCGACGGAAGCCCTCCCGAGTCGGCGTCTCCCCGTTCCCTTGACGCTTAACCTGCCTCCCGTGAAGCGCACGGAAGGCATTTTCTGCGGTGCGATGTCCGATTGAACTCGCATCGGGTAGGCGCCCGCGAAGCTCCCTCCCCCATTACCACCGACTCGTGTGTGAGGTCCCGTCGTTACGCGCGCGTAACTCACAGTCCTACCTGCTGCAAACTACCGCCGCGATGTTTTCCGGGTGGTCTCCTCACTTGCAAGAGGCGGCCCGGCCCGCTACTCTAGCTATTAGTCGTCCGTGGAAACCAAATATAAGAAAAGACAGTCCGCGAGGCACTCCCGGTCGTCTTTTGAGAGCGGAGAAGTTCGCACCCGGTGTGGCCCGTGCTACTTAAACTCAAACTGTCCGTGGCGTACTGTCTGGTCATTCGTCTGACCTCGGTGGAGTCATTCTACTGGTGCCAGATTCAGGCACCAGGGTTAAACGGAAGCTAGAAATATTAATGTAATGGAATCGCTATGAGCGTGTGCGATTCATGGCGAGCTTCGTTCCTGCTATTTTGCCCAATCATTCGGAATTCATTCATACTCATACCCTAGGATCATACTCATAGCATCTTGCTAGGAGTCCCTCGCGTGCTCAAGTATCTCTTATTTCACTCACTCCAGCATGCTTCCGCTCCATGGTACAATAGTGTTGATAAAGTGTGCATGTATTTGGTTCGCAAGAAAGAAGCTCCGCCATTTGTTCGCCTGATAAGCTGCATTAGCCCCACCTCGGTCCAGTCCACGCAGCGTCCGAGTCCAGTCAGGGTCAGTCGTGTGCGCGTGTGTGTGTGTGTATACGAGGGTGTATGTTCGACGTGTGTCAGTGTGCATCTCGCGAATCGGTGGGTTTGTATGAATCGCTCGCACGCCGCACGCGCCTCCGCTCGGCCGCGTCGGTACCCAAGACCCAGCGGGCCGCGTATCTCCCTCCCATTTACACTATTTACACTATTACTGTCTATAAACGTCCACGGCTGTCCGCCGCTGATGGTCCGGTCACTAGACTTGTCGTGATGGAGTTTCTGGATTCCTCCTTCTTCGCTCCTCGTTGCACGTGCTTTCTTCTTTTCTCTCCCACTGCATCCACTCCTGGCGATCTGTCTCCCGTCTCAGCATCTGCCTCCTAGCAGTCAGCATCGTTGCTGCTTCATCGTTGTCGTCCCCTCCGTGGAGAGTATAAGGAGAATGGGTTGGTGGCCACTACCCAGATCTCCCATGCATACCTTGCTGAAGTTGCCGAGCCATTCTCGGTTCCATTGGACGCGTAAATATCCTATAATGATGGAAGAAGAACAACAGCAGACGAGAGAACAAGTGGGAATTGGATTGCTTGCACAGTAAAAGGAGTGCGCATGCTCAGTGGTGATACGCCGGCTGGCCCCGAGATTGTCCATCCCTGGGACGCGCGCCTGCCTGACTATACAACTCCGAAACGCCGGCTAACCTCACCGCGCCGCACGTCACATGTCATGGGAAAACGAACCTCAGCTCCCAACCGACAAAGAGGAAAGAGGAAATCAGCAGAGTCAATAGAGTCAGTGTTAAAGCCAAAGTTAAAGTTAAGGTAAGCAATACGTATGACTGACCATATGAACAAGCCAAGTGAAGGGGAGCTACATAAGGTTAAAATTAGAGTTAAGACGTTGTTAATGTTGTTAATATGTAAAGATAACCACGTCAACCAACTGCAGACTGTAAGAGCCTCCAGCAGCATCCCCAAATAGGAAACACCGCCTGCCTGGATTCATGACTATCGGCCATATGCAGACAGACAGGCAACGCATCATGCAAGGAATTAAGCAGGGAATCCCACCGGTCTATAGAGCCATCAGGCCCTGAAGAGGACTTCAAATTCAAGCCATAACATAGCTCCGTGGAAAGGTGTGATCCTGGTCAGCAGGGATCTAGCAAAGCTGTATAAGAATAAGAGTGGGATCAAGCAATGAGGCAATTAAGCAGTTGTATATATAAGTATATATTGATACTCCTGAGAAAGTACTCAGCCTTTGTTGTAGGGCTGATCATTAAATGCTGTGTTTCCGACATGAGTTGCATTGGTTGTTGGTCTATGTATTTCCTATAATCTTCCCTTCCATCCTTCCCTTAACACCCATATAGTCGTATGCTGGTTTCCCTGTGGTTTTCTGTTAGCGTCTCATTTATTTATTTATTTATTTATTCCTTTTTTCTCAATCATCGTATGACAGCTATTCCATTATTATTGTATTCATATTATATTTTACTATATTTAACTGGGAGTAAAAGTGGATCATAAGAGAGGTGTGACGGACATCGGCATGCATTTTTGGGAGAGTCTGCCTCATGACTTTGAATACAGTACCAGAACCATGGGCGGATAACATTTTTGCAATAATTTCTTTCTCGTTATTTGGAATAAAACTATGGAAACTTCTGGTGCCCTTGATGACTACTACTCTAGAAAATCGAGATTTTAACGTTTCTGGATGCACTGATTGATTTGCTTTGCTAATAAAAGTAAATGTTATATTTTTTATATTGGTCTTTGCCCAATCAAATAATTGTATTGGTGTTGTAATTTGATCATTATGTGGACGCTGTAAGCTAGCACGAGTAGCAAGTCTTCTTATAGTGCCACCAACTCCATCACACGGTCCTTTCCCATGGGCTGTTGCGAAAAAATGCCACTCTGCCTCCACATCAAAATCTCTGGCGACCTCCACACCAGCGACAGTTCCGAAGCGTTTGAACCTCTTGCGAGCTTCTCGCTAGAATATATATTCCTGCTTAGGGCAGAATTTCGGCGAATTCAGATGGTTTCAGATACTCTTCGGAAGTTAACAGAATACTGAACCGCAATGAACTATTCAAAAACTGGTACATAACCATAAACCTAGGTACAGGTGTGGTACCCATGTAAGAAAAATGGTTTGATCAGTAAAAGTGGGTTGTAAAAGTACTTATCGACGTTCTTGGAGGATTGCCTGACTTGTTATAAACCCAACCAACAGTGTTTGCTGGATAACATACAAAAGAAACTGCACGGGAAAAGGGTGACCGACCGGGCCGCGCATACCTGCGGTGCGGCGCTCTACCCCAGGCGCGCCGCACCTCCAGCCTTCCAGAGCACAAAACAACCTGTAAAACTAGAGAGACACACTTTGAAAATAGCTCTTTCGATCGGGAAAAGTCCAAGGAATAACATATCTTTTTTTCAGAATTTTAAAAATGTGTTTTTTCGTAATTCGCAAAAGAAAAATATTTTTGGAATTCTAATAGAGAAATAATAATTTTTCGGCATAGATCAAAATTTCTTCAGAAAGCGTCACCTTTTGCGAAGAAAATGAAAAAAAACATGATCCTAGCTCTTACAGTTTTCGCGATAAAAATCATTATGTAGACCCTATTTTTACCCAAAACGGGTGAATCTTAAATTGTTGAAAGCTTGTAGTTTCCGCCCAAATTCGAATTTGGGCAAATAATGACTTAAACCCTTCTTGGGCAGGCATAGAAAACAAGATCACAAATTTTCATTAAGATACAAAATGGTGCGGGAAATGAGTGATGGATTTGGCATAGAATGACCCATCCGCACAAAACGGCCCCGAGGTGGGGCGGGACATGTCGTGGCCGCACGTCCCGCCGAAGTGAGATTGGTAGAGCGGGTGGCACGGTTCGCTCCTTCTTCGCCGGTGGCGAAGGAGTGTGGCGAACTGTCTCCCCGCATGCGGCACTCTCTCGCCTACGCGGGGGGGGGTGGCCTTCTCCCCCACCACGAGTTGAGCCCCATGAGGGTGGTGGGCGCGGGGCGGCACCGGTCGTGTTCGACAAGAGTTCCCGGTGCCGCCCCAGTAAGCGCGGAGGATGGCCACCGTGCTGTTTTAGCCGGTAACAGTCCGGCACTACCTCGTCCCTGCCACCAGGGCGGCGGGGTGTCCATGAGGATTTCCCCACGAAAAAAAAAAAAGGCTACGGAACTCCCGAAACGTAACTGGAGAGGGTAAAATTTCGGCCGGGTCCGCCTGGCTACCCTCCCTCACCGCGTTCATTCTCTCAGCGGCCCCACTATAGACAGATTTTCTAACCCTTATTTTGGTATGGGCGAGAATTTTCTGTTATCTTTGGGCAAAATTCAAATTTGCCTACCTCTCGCTCTGTGCGCCCTCTCGCCTTTCTCACCACCTTCACGGCTACCACCCGCACCATGTCGTCCACGTCTGCCAACCCCAGACAACTGTCAGCTGCTACGGAGCGGGTTTCTTCCTGCAGCCTATGTAAGAAGGGCATTAAGAAGGATATCACTAGGTGCTCACTGTGCAATGCGCTTTTTCATCCTGGATGTGATAAGGTGCACCTGGAACGAGGGTGTAAAGACTCTCCTTCGCCGGCCGGATCATCTTCCTCGAAGTCTTCCGCTATACTGCAGCCCTTGCCTGCACCATCGCCTGCTATTTCGTCGGTACTCTTGCTGGAGACTTTTCATCGAACTCGATTCTCCTTGCTCTGACTGCAGCTATACAAAACCTCATGGACAGGATTGATGCTCACAAGGCCAGAGTGGACACCTGCCTCGAAAAGCTTGCTGCCACCTCTGCAGAACACTCAGAAAGGCTTAACCGCCTTGAAAAGTGTGCTGCTGCTATCGAGGCTAACGCTAGTACTAGTGCTGCCCAGTATGATAGCCAATTTGCAAGCCTTACTGCCTCCGTTGACTCACTGGGTACACAAGTAAGTGAGGGCCGGCCAGACCTAACCTCTGCCGGCGACACTGTCACCGTGCGTCTCGCGCGCCTCGAGATTGCTAATCGATCTGCGGAGCTCGCGATCTCGGGCTACCCGGGGACCCCTGGCGAGGATCTCCGGTCTCACGTCCTTCGGGTTGCGCAGGTATTGGGCGCACCGTTATCCTCTTCCGATATTGTGTCGGCATCGCGTCTGCGCGGTACCCCCACCGTGGATCGCCCGCGGACGATCCATGTTAAGCTCGCCTTCTCGTCGCTTCGGAAGTCGCTGCTCGCCGCTAAACGAGCCCAGCGAGACTTGCCGCTTTCGGCGCTTGACCCGGCTTCCTCATCCTCTAAGCGTGTGTATGTAAATGAATTTCTTCCTCGCGATGTCTCTGCACTGCTTAAGCGGTGTCGCTCTGTTGCTCGTGAGCGCGGTTACTCGCACGTATGGCATCGGGACGGGAGTGTCTTTGTCAAAAAGACAGACTCCTGCTCCCCCGTTAGAATAAATTCTATGAATGACATCGGCTCGAAGCTCGCATGAGATTCTGGCACCTGTGCGTCGCCTTCTTCCTCCGCCGTCACCCCCGCTACTCTGCGTCTCGGGCACGTCAACGCCCAATCCCTTACTGCGCATTTAAATATTTTTTCGTAATTTCTTGCGGTCGCCAACTTCGACGTCATCGTGGTGTCGGAGTCTTGGCTCTCCTCACTCGTCGCGGACTCTCAGTGTGCAGTACCTGGGTACCTTTTACTCAGGAGCGATAGGGATGGCAGAATGGGCGGAGGCGTTTGCCTCTATTTTCGCGACTCTTTCTCTGCCCGTCTAATTGCGTCCCTCTCTTCTTCGTCTCTAATTCCTGGTCCTAAATACCTTTTCGCAGAGGTGGTTATCCCCTCTGCGGGCTCCCTTCTCGTCGGGGTCGTCTATCGGCCCCCGCACGCTCCACTCTCTCACTGTGAGCCCCTGTTCGCTGACATTGTCTCGGACTACCCTAATAAGGTGGTTCTTGGCAATTGGAATGCGGACATGGGCTCCTCCTCTTTTGACTCCGTCTACCTTGGAGATCTTTTTGCTCGCCTCAATCTCTATTCTATTCCTTATTGTCCCACTTTTCACATTTCTCTCTCCTCCACTTGGCTCGATCTTGGGCTTGTGGATGATTCTAGCAGGGTTACTTCTTTCTCTCAAAGTAAACAGCCTCGCTGCTCTGGCCATGATTTCATTTCTTTAGAATACGTCTTAACTTCACGTCTTGCTCCTTTTAACTATCTTCGTCAGAGGTATGGTTCAATCGATCGCGACACGCTACTCAATATCTCTCAGCTCACCTGTGCTCGTCTTGCTACGAATTCTTGTGAGAGCAGCGTCGATCGGTTGGTTGATAATCTCAGTGCGGACTTGCTCCAAGTTCTCAATGAGCATGCCCCTCTTCGACCCCTGCGTGTGAGACGGCTACCTGCTCCCTGGATCACTCCTGAGATTCGTCTCGTGATAAGTTCTCGTGACTCGCTCAGGAGATCCTATATTAGAACTAGGAATCCGGACTTGCGGGTACAATACAGAGCCTGTCGAAACAGAGTTCGTGCTCTTCTGGCGCGAGCTAGATCAGCTTTTCTCTTCGACAAGCTTTCCAACCTTGCTAACCCGAACGAAGTTTGGCGCGAGCTGAAATCGTTCAGTGTTCTTCCTCCCTCTCGTGCTTCCGCTCCCACTCACTTGTCTCCGGACACTCTTAATTCCTTCTTCCTTTCGGCTCACGCCTCATCTCCACCGGCCGTCCCCGCATGTTTGTCTTTGTCCAACTGTCCCTCTGACGATTCATCTTTCTATTTCTCTCCGGTCACGGAGGAGAGTCTTACTCGCGCTTTGCGCCTTACTAACTCGTCCATCTCGCCCTCGGATGAGCTCAGTGTGAGGTTTCTCTCTCCGTCGTTTCCTGCTATTTACCCCTCTGTCTTGCATATCCTCAACTCTTCTCTCACTTTCTCTATCTTTCCTGACGCCTGGCGTCGCTCTTTCATCACCCCGATACTTAAAAAACCGAACGCTTCTGTACCGGCTGACTTTCGCCCTATCTGTATCCTTCCTGAGCTTTCTAAAATCCTTGAGGTTGGTCCTCACCGACATTAAGAGTTTTCTCCATAGCTCTGGGAAGTTGGACCCCTCGCAACATGGTTTTGTGAAAAACCGATCTACTCAATCCGCTCTCCTGACACTCCTGGAGGACGTCCGTCTCGCTGCTGATTAGCGGCAGGTATGGGCATTAGCTAATAATTTCAAGGTATAAATAACTTATTAATCCGGAAAATAGGCATTAATAACTTATTAATCCGGAAAATAGGCATTAATAACTTATTAATCGGGAAAATCGGCATTAATAAATTATTAATCGCGAAAATCGGCATTAATAAATTATTAATCGCGAAAATCGGCATTAATAACTTACTAATCGCGAAAATGGATACAAATAATTGAATAAATGCCTTTGTAAAATGCCTTTGTAGGCATTAACACTGAGATATTTACTGCGCGTCTGTGCATCCACCAGGGATGGGCAAACGTAAATAAATTTAGGCCTGAATTTATTTATACACGAAGAAAATACCTTAAATTTTGTTATTCATCCAGAAAATACTGTGACTTGTTTAATTCGTGTAGAAATAGCTCTGAATATTTTTATTGATGGGGAAATTGCCGTGGATTTTTCTAATCACCGAGAAATTACCGTGAATTTTTCTATTCAGCGAGAAATTGCCATGAATTTTTCTATTTATCAAGAGAGTACAAAGAATTTTTTAATTCACGAAGAAATAGCCGTGAAGATTTTAATCGCGCCTGAAATTCTCGTGTATTTCTTTAATAATTCTGTGCATGAGCGGATACGAGCGTATGAGAACGGACGTTTGCGAGCGGATAGGTGCGGATTCGAGCAGATTCAAGCAGATTTGAGCAGATTCGAGCGTGCGTATTTTCTTCGGTATTTTCTTCGTGAATAAATAAATTGAGGCCTAAATTTATTCGCGTTTGCCCATCCCTGCTGCAAAGAATCAGCTATGAATCTTCATCCGCCATGTTTTTTTGTGACCATGTAACCTGACAACTTGAAAAGCTTCTTAATAGAAGCTTCCAGTAACTATAACTTTAGCGACAGTTTTGTTCCAACATGCACGCCTGCAGGTGGATGCACAGACGCACAGTAAATATCTCAGCGTTGATACCTACAAAGGCATTTTACAAAGGCATTGTAGAATAATAGATGAGTGAGGTTGTTTCCTTAAAATAATTAGTGGACTGTATGTGGTAAAATAAATAGATGTTCTGATTTATTCGTGTGTGATGTCCGGTGACATCCGCGTTGTCGTGTGCTATTTACAGATCTGTACAATGTTATATACAAAGCCTATCGATCTAAGATCGATAGGTTAGTCAAAAGCGTAACTATTTTGCTAGTGAGCATGGTCAAGGATGAACAGTACAATGTGTGCCTGAGGATGCACAATGAGCTTCTAAAAGAAGCTCGGCACACATGATGAGAGGAACAGAGAAAGGTTCAGAATGATATGTAGGAGGTGTGAGCTCCTGCATGAGCGGAGTATTGTGCCGATGATGCACTAAAGACCACTTGCGTGGTCTGGCTACAATTCCTCATAAATGTACAAATGTGAATGAACTGGTCATGCAATCGTGAATCATTACTATGATCCACATTAACCATTCTGGCTTGAGAAAGACAATGAACAGGACAGGTGATCAGATCTGAGATGCTTACTGTTCGACGTCCCCGAGGCGAGAGAGTTATCAGCGCCTGAGAGATGACGAGCAGGTAGAGCAGTTCATGAGATACTCGCCAGGGTGTGCATGGAGCGCACACCCAGGCTGATCTGACTTCGATCTGGTATCTCTTGATCACCGGGTGAGGTTGGGACACTATGAGCTGGGCGCTAGATGACAGGTGGGGTTATGTGAACAGGACAGATGTGGAGGCTCCATGAATATAACGTCTCTCAATATACATGATTATTGAACAGGCATTTATTCAATTATTTCTATCCATTTTCGCGATTAATAAGTTATTAATACCGATTTTCGTGATTAATAATTTATTAATGCCGATTTTCGCGATTAATAAGTTATTAATGCCTATTTTCCGGATTAATAAGTTATTAATGCCTATTTTCCAGATTAATAAGTTATTAATGGCTATTTTCCGGATTAATAAATTATTAATACCATGAAATTATTAGCTAATGACCATACCTGCCCCATTAACCCTAAATATGCTGCAACTTTTCGGAGGCGGCGCAAGTATAAGTAAAATATTACAAAAATCTCAAAGCCCTGACACTGAAATCTGGAAATACTCGTGCTGTCTATACACAATCTACACTACATAAGTGGACTATATACATAATCTCTACAAGTTGAACGGCCGAAGTATACCCTATCTAATATATTAATATTGTTAGCATTAACTAGTCTGGTATACGACAATTCCGCACAATTCCGACATCTCATAGATGTAGGCTAATCTAACAAATACGCATACATATACGTGAACAGACTGCAGGCAATAGAACTATCGTTACTCTCTTGTGTATCATTTTGTCTTCGTCTATCATTAAAGTAAACCTGTGGTTGGACAGATGGATATATATATTGAACGATGTTACATATTCATCCTCTCGGACTACTTTTCTTAACATTATTTCATACGTAGATTCAATAATTATAACTCGCTAGCTTCCTACATAGAATATTCCTGCGTATTTTTCGAGCCTTAAAACTGTGACTTCGACTCCTTCGTTCCGTCTTATCTCTAGTTTTAATGGGTTTCTAGTAGGGGAGCAACGCAGCGTGCCCTTGGTGCATCTGTGTAGTTCCTTAGAACTCAAGCATGGTCAGACTCCCCTGGCGCCTTATACTCCCACTATACCCCTTTTCACTGGATTTTTCGGGTATATAAACCCCTAATTTCTGGAGCTAAAGGGGGAATCAGTTCCGAACTGTCATCGACAGCGAAGCTCTGTCACTCGGACCAGCGAAGAACATCGTAGTAGATCGAGCATTAGTCTCCTTCGAAACCAGTCAATATTACCGTACGTACATCGTGTCATATCGCGATCGTTAGGCAAGTCACAGTTCTTTCGTCAGTTTCTCCCCCGTTCAATATCGTAACGTAATACGAACTCAGTTTAAGTATATTGTAACAACATTTCACTTTCGCTGAAACTCTCATTATTATTTTTTGTATTGTATTTTCATTCAGAATATATTGATCATTGTTTTAGTTTTTATTAACAAAATCATTGCTTCTTTATTGGAAATTCCTGTTCAGTCATCCTTGATTTAAATAAGCACATATAAGGAAAAGAATAATAAAAGACCCCACGAGGATACACTTTTACCGCTCAAGGTGTATCCGGCGAGCAATAGTAAGGTTTAACTTTAGCCTAGGGCATTCTTTCATGATCAATGAGCAGGATTGAGTCTGGTTAAGGTGAAATAGCCCTTAGCACGATCCCAAGACCTGTTCTGAGCTACTGAAAGTAACTAGCCATTCTTTTAATTAACAAGGTCCAGTCTTGAGTCTGGTTAAGGTGAAATAGCCCTTAGCACGATCCCAAGTTCTGTTCTGAGTTATTTGGAAGTAACTAGTATAAAGGGGTAAACAGGAGAATAGGGACCTGAGTCTGGTTAAGGTGAAATAGCCCTTAGCACGATCCCAGGATTGATATAGGGCCGATTGGGAACTAGAAGACTCGAGTCTGGCAAAGGTGAAATAGCCCTTTGCACGATCTCAGAGCATATTTAGGACTCGCGAAGCCTGGCTCGTAACAACGAACAGAAGAGATATATATTTTAAATTCATTTTCACGATTGTTTAACATATGTTTTGTTTTATATTCCTAACTGAAGGTTTGGTTTTCACATTCAAATCCTGTTCCTGTTCTTGTTTGTTCGTAGAATATTTAGTCCTGTATGGCATTTTTTAAATTCTTTTGTGGAATTAGAGTGTTCGAATCAAGACTTGGCTTTCCAATGATACTGATTTACGTTTTTGGTCAACTTGATAGAACTGGTTTCACCACACTGTTATTTTTGTGGAATGTGGCACATTTTTTTGTGAGGCAAGATCTTTTTTGGGGTGAGAGACAAGACTACTTGGCGCTTTTTTTTACATTTTAATGTTTTTGGACGGATAGAGATTTACTTAGTTGAGAGGCATGCGGTGTTCACGGCGTTAATGCCGTTAATGCCGAAGATCTGCTGGAAAGGACTTCAATTGAACCGACTGATCTCGTAGATTACATTAGACAAGATATTCCGAGGTACCGACATTCGCTCGAACAATTTATTCGATAGTTATTAAAAATTACATATTTTTAGATGGGAGACATATGTTAAGCACTACAACATGCGGGGCCCTATTGGGAAGATTCTTGAGGAAAAGTGGTTCAATAAAGATATTTCTCATCCTATACAGTAATTGTTCTGTAATGTGTCTGTAATTTTCAGCCATTTCGAAAAAATATTTCATAACAAACGTATCTCTTTTAAAATGACAGAGCTGGTCAGTAACTTAAAACCTGGCATTGTGTCTCAATTAAGTGATTCAACCTGGTTCGACCGCCAAACCACAGTGGACATAACCAAAACGTTCGATGATATTAATCTTTGGATACGATATTCTCCGTAGTACGACAACCCATCTGCTAACACACAGTATGTTCTTTGAATCCTCTTTTAAACTTTGCAATTAATAATTTCTTCCTATTTCCTTGGAAATTTTTCTTTCCAGTTCCGAAACTCCGTTAAACAATCCTATGCACCCAGAGGCATATCTTCATTCAGGAAACCTCATCCTATGTGATGTGACGTGGCAAATTTTTGCCCGTCACAATAGCCGGCGTCTTACACGTCTTCGGACACGCTCGGGGCATGGGGTGGGGATAGGCACCTCGGCGGGCTCACTCGAGCGCGCCATGGATTGCCCGGCGTCGCGATTTTCGTATTTCTCGCCTTATTATGCTTTGGAGATTTACAGCGGAGCAGCAATTCCGCGTAGGGAGAAAAGAAGGACAACATTTGGATCGGCGGGCTACGCATCGCCGCGTAGCCAGCGCCGCATCACGAACCACCTGCTAAAAATAAGAATATGACTTCTCGGCCGCTGCTGCGGCTAGTTTGTCAGGGCCCTCCGATTTCTCGGTCGGAAGGTCAGAGGGACACCCACTTGCCTGCTCCAGACAGGGCTTGGGGGTGCGGAAGAGCCGGCTCCATAATTTCTCTGTCCTCGCCGTTGATCCACCGTTGTGGCAACGTGCAGGGGTTCCTGACATTTTTCGTGACTTCCATTCGCGGAGCACACCTTAGTGCACGCTATATGAATGGACATTGGTGTTGTTGGCTGGCAGAGGAATTGCCAGCCAGAAGGATTCCTCCCTTCAATTAGGGCAGGGTAACCAAAGGGTTACGTGCGGCCCTGCCAGAGTTCTAGCGCGAGCCAGAGCTCTGTTTGGTTCGATTCGGGGAAGCGGCGGTTTTTGGCCGAGCCGCCGAACTCCCGCGAACTTACGCCGCGCGGATTAGCGGGTACCGAGAAGTCATCGGTAAGAACGGCAAGTACCCCTGAGCCAATCAGGGGGTGGTGGTACGTCATGGGGAGCCAATCCTCGAGCCCTAGGAGCGCTAGGCATTCCTATAAGATAGGACATTTTCGGCCGAAAATTCATTCTTCTTCGTTCTTCGTTCGACGTCAGCAGATAACCAGGTTGTGCCAGAATTCCAGCCGAAGCCTTGCTCCAGCTCCGAGAGTGCCGAGGATCTCGCCGACTTCCTCCCTGGGTGCGGAATTGGTGAGCTGAGATTTCCTGTGCTCATTATTACTTCATCGGGAATATTGTATCGCTGATATTATCGCCCGCCTTCACCATCCTCGTACGTTGTGGTTACGTTCGAACATCGCGGCAGCCCGTGGCCGCCATTTCGTGAAACGCTTGGCGGCGAAGCTAAGCAGCGACGACTACAGCCCTATTATATTAATTGTGTGATTATCGATCGAATATATTTTGTGAATATCGCTCTTTCTCTGAGTCGCGAACCTCCCCCTCTCTACTGAGATTAGCCGACCTTTGAGTCTATCGTGGAGAATTTGAGGTTTACCTGGGATTTGAATATCGCTCGAGAGAATATCGTCGTGTGACTATCGTCCGGGTGAATATCGTCCTCGCGAATATCGTTCGAGAGAATATCGTCGTGTGGCTATCGTCCGTGTGAATATCGCTCGAGAGAATATCGTCGTGTGACTATCGTCCGTGTGAATATCGCTCGAGAGAATATCATACGTGTGATTATCGTCCTCGCGATTATCGATCGCGTGATCATCGTTACCGGATCTCTCCATTATTGTGATTATCGCTCGCGTTTGCCGCTCGTGAGTCTATCGCTCGTCACATATATAAGCGATCGTTTGCTTAGGCAACGATCCCAGGTAACCCTAGTCCCTTTTCGGTATTGGTGCCTCAGGATTGTACGACCGCTATTAGAAAACTGTACGGAAGAATTACTCCGAGGGGCCAATAAACAATATTAGAAAAAAAACAAAGTTGTCGAAGGATTGTTTTTTTTTAATTGTATTATCGTTCTCCTGCGTTTTTGAAATTGGTTTTTTGTGACGACCAAGTCCCGCTACCTCTAGGGGAACCCCCACCTATCCCCGAGCGCCCCGGCGCCCGTGAGTTAAAACTCCGGGACACAAGCCCCCGATTCACGTCACAGTGAGTATCTCTTTTGGAAACAGTGCGTTTGATTTTCAATGTAGTTTGTTTCACACTTTTAGTTATCAAGTCGCCGATGCTGCAACCACCCTTCTTCGATCCGAGCTTGCCAAAGTACGTCTCAACTTATCCCTTATTCTAGAATGTATGTTATTACCCAAAATCTCACATTGCCCATAGGTAGCCAAAAACAAATCGCATCTCGAAGATATCCCTAACGTTATGGGCTTGAGTGCTGCTCACCGCCCATTTCAAAGAATAAAGAAGAAAGACATTAGCATTTGCCAAACATTGCCTTATTTGAAAAGTATAGTTTTGAGCAAGTATTCTTCATTTCATTCACCAATATAAGTACCACATCGACAGTGAACGTTTAGCATCAGGATTATTGTGAGCATTATTAAGGTTTTCTGTTATCCTTATCTGTAGACAAGATGCCTGAAGGTTGTACCTAAGGCAGCGGCCTTAGGTACATGAAATACCGACGCACAATCTTCACTCTATGAGGGTGAACGGGGAAGTGCAGAATAGCCACTTCTTCCAAACGGCTTTCCAGTGTCTTCAGAGCAAACCGATGAATTCTCCTGTGAAGGGTAATATTTGGAAATTGTTTGAAGGTTTTGAAGTTCTATAAACTATCTGTTTCTTCATGAATATATACAAAAATATATTAAAATTCTTGCTTCTTCAGTTACATCTCAAACTCCCAAAAATTGTGGAGGTTTTTAACCTTTGGAAAACATTTTTCAAAGACTAAAAAACATGAAACATGTTTTTGTAAAAAAATATGAACCGCTTTCGAAAATAGATAACACAAACAAATTTATAGTTACTAAATTTTTCCCATTGCGGAGGTGGCAGGTAGTAAGCATAAGTAAGACGTAAATTATTTTGTACATTTTACTGCTTTTTTCTTGCTCCACGTGCAAGTCGTAATACTGTTTACTGTTTCGTCACGAAATCAAAATGTTGAATTTTTATGATCATGCAGTTTTTTGTGGTCACTTCCTAGTCCGATAGTAGAATTCTTTCATTAACAGTTCTCAGTACTACGAGAGTCTATTCCAGTCAACATACGGCAAGAGTCCAGCGTGCTCGTAGGTATTATGACAAATTTGAACGCGGAACAATTCTTTCATTCTTAAACTAGAAATTAGTCATCAATGAGCACAATGTCTCGTCCAACGATACTTGTCAGGTAGGCATTGGATTTCCTGATACATGCATTCCCAGTGTATATTGCAAAACTTTCTTAAAAATTATTTTTTTATAGATTATTTCTGATATTTTTAATTGTGCAATTAGCATCGTGCGAATGGAAGCCGAATAACCGTAAAAAAGAAGCGTTGTGCAAAACACCGGAATGTAAGACGAGAGGTAATGAAAGGATTGTACCTTGCTCTCACTTCAGGTACTATAAAAAAATACATTGCCTCCTCCAGGAGATGAGTATAAAAATAATATGGACACTCGCACCAATCCCTGCCAGGACTTTTACACGTTCACTTGCGGCAATTGGCACAAAAATCATCCGGGTCCCAAGTATATTTCAGAGTATAATGTGATCCACTTGCTGAATAGCTACATGTTCAACATAATTCGGCGTAAGTAATTCAAGCATTCAGGGCGGTAGAAATATTATATTTGGCTGATTATTTGTTGTAGACATATTTGAATCGTACAACTTCTCACCAACCGATAACAGTTTGTTCCACCTGGCCAAGGACGTTTACGAGACCTGCTTGAAGATTCGTAATACAACATTAGTTTTAGATATTTCAAGTAGCGACGTATGTCTTTTACTAAAAAAATGTTTTTACAGCCGCGTATCCAATCAAGGAGGCGAAGGAAATTGCTCGAGAAATTGTGAGAGTTGGTCGCTTATCGCCCACCAATTCTCTTTGGGATATCCATACTAATTATGTGCAACTGTCAGGAGAATCAGCTTTTTTTCGGGTTAAAATTCTAGCGCATAGACCATCGGAAGGCATTCCGGTGCTTATGGTAATTATATCCTGAGTGTTGTAACAATATTACTTCTGGTTCCTGTCGATTAAACCCGGTTTGAAACCTTCAGCTCATGGAACCCACCAGTGCATTTGGATCAATTTACCACGAACTAGCCTGGAAACCGCAGGAGAGAGAGAATTACATGGAGTTCCTATTTCTCATTATGAAGAGTCTGAAATTGACGGGTTCGGACACATTAATCAAAGATAGAATTCAGAAAGTGTTCGAATTTCGGAGAAACCTCGATATGGTATACATTTTTGTCTTTAAACTCTACACTGTCATACATCGTTTCTAATCTTTTTGAGTTTTGCTACAGATAATCGAGCGCAATTCCCGAAACAGGCCCGACCACTTCGATCCTTTAACCGTACAGGAGTTAGACATGTGGTTCTTTAACACCCTTCATGACAAAACAAAGACTCAGGACGTATGGCCGAAAATCGACTAAATCAAGCTATCATTACAGCTAACTTGATTAAATGCTTTTTGTAGATACCCTGGCTGAAAGTAACAGAGGCGTTTTTGCAAAATGTACCTTGGCAGATTAGGCAATTTCGAAAAGTAGTCGCCATGCGTCAAAGCAAATATTTCGTCGATTTGATGAACTTGCTTAAAAACATACCAGAAGAAGTTTTAGGTACGCGGTGTTTTTCCAATAGAAAATTATGACTGGTTATTTCATGTACCTGCTGCCGACTGCCGTAGTTTCTCATATCGAAATGTACTTCGTCGAACGTCACCTGAAACTGAATGACAACATGATCAAGTTACTGCAAGCAACATCAGTCGAGCCTCACACGCTATTGACCTATATAAGGGAAAAACACTATCCAAGGTACGCTTTCAATGAATATAGTAAGGGCAATCAAATTAGGCCATGCGAAACAGAATACACGTCTTTTTAGATGGCATATTTGTATTGAAAATCATAACTTGAAGGATACATTAGAGCAAATGCTGTTCAAGAATTGGTTTCAATGGGAGCAACATGGAACTGTAAGAACTTAAAAGCCACACCAAGGAATAGTGGTAGTTTTACATGTAGTTTCTTGTGGTAGATTCATCACCTAATAGGTAGGTTAAAGACAGCTATTAATAACCAAATGAGAAATTCCAACTGGTTGGACCAACCGACACGCGTAGACACGATGAGAAGACTTAACACCATGGAGGAATGGATTGGTTTTCCCGCGTGGTTTACAAGTTATGCGCTTCCAAAAGAGTGAGTTATCGTATCCTTAGCGATTTCCTTTCATTTCCAATATGCGAGTTTCACTTTATTTGGTTGCAATTTATTACAATTATTGATTGTTGCAGGAGAAAAAAGACAGATATTCTGACACCAAACGCATCCCTCAACAACAAATACAATTTGCTTTGTGAGTACTTTGTTGGCATCCACCCGGAAGTATCACTCTTTAATCTTCAGTGAAACTGATCTTATTTCCATATTCTTCAGATGTTCACGCACCTCTCTTGTTGCCTCCAATATTCAGTCTGACCATACCACCGTAAGTATGATATCATAGTAAGTGCACTTTGTTTTACCAGTAAGTTCATACTCGTTCCAATAGCATTTTCTCATTCGCAGCGTGTATAATTACGCTGGCATTGGAACTACCCTAGGACACGAGATGTATCATACCATAGATGATTGCGGTATGCTTTTAAATGAGCATTAATTACTCATTGAAAATGTATGGCACTTCTTCAAAATCAATTTCTAATTCTAGGTAGATATCAGGACAAACATGGGAAAATTATTTGGTGGTCTGATGAGATGCGATCCAAGTGCTTGGGCAAGAAACTCGTGTTTATCGAAGCGTACAATAATATCACCAACCGGGAGTTTCAAAACCGTTATAACTTGCATGTGAAAGTAACAACCTGAAAATCGAATTCCAACTTTGGTATATGCGGCACCAAAGGAATAAAAATGAGTAACCGTTGTTTTTTCTAGTCCGATACCTCGATCAGTTTCTCGGAGAACTTCCCTGATGTAATGGGTCTCACTGCTGCATACGATGCCTACAAGGAACTAGCCAGCACCGATCAATCTGCCTGCCAAGTTCTGCCTGGATTCAAGGATTATACCTGCGATCAGATGTTCTATATCGCTTTTGGTAATGTAAGTTCGCCCACTCGCATATGAATTTCTTGAATGGAGCATTGCCCAGGGCGTATTAATCTGACGTTTTTTCAGACCTACTGCGGTCACTATACGCCAAAAGCGGCACAGGAAAAATTAGAGAAATCTGTACATAGCATCGACAGTGTTAGGATAAATGGGGCGATCGCTCAAATGCAAAGTTTTGCCAACGCATTCGGATGCCCAGCCGGATCTCCGATGAATCCAGAGAATAAGGTCAATCTGTGGCAATGATTTTAATGTAAGCCCAGCCCTGTATACACAACCCACTTTAAGCATAAAATAAAAAATATATCATTGTGCAAAGTTATTTCAAAGTTTGAGTATCTATCTGAATGTGAAATTTCGAAGATTTCGCCGCTATATTTGAGATTATCAATTCCTTATATTTTGAGAAACGTAGTGGGGGTTAAATAATGCGTGAGTCTAATGGTGGAAACAATGGAGAAGTAAAAACAAGCAAACAAATTAAAATATTTTGCGAGAAAGAGAAACAAAGACTAGCAAATAAAATTAAAATAGTTTGACATTTGGCAGGGAACTTCCTGAAGGTGTGCTATTAAACATACTAACAATCTTGAAGGATCCAATCGATCTGGTTTTTCGCGAATATCTTGTAAACTATTAACTATATCGAAATGGTAGTTATTATTTAATGAAAGAGTCCGCAAAGAACTACGTAAGGAAGGTTATATAAGTTTGTTCCTTAAGACTACTATTTTCGAAATGGCAGAGAATGTTGTGCGTATTGTTACGAGCCAGGCTTCGCGAGTCCTAAATATACTCTAAGATCGTGCAAAGGGCTATTTCACCTTTGCCAAACTCGAATCTTCTAGTTCCCAATCGGCTCTATATCAATCCTGGGATCGTGCTAAGGGCTATTTCACCATAACCAAACTCAATCCTGCTCATTGATCATGAAAGAATGCCCTAAGCTAAAGTTAAACCTTACTATTGCTCGCCGGATACACCTTGAGCGGTAAAAGTGTATCCTCGTGGGATCTTTTATTATTCTTTTCCTTATATCTGCTTATTTAAATCAAGGATAATTGAACAGGAATTTCTAATAAAGAAACAGTGATTTTCTTAATAAAACTAAAACAATGTTATATATATTCTAAATGAAAATACAATACAAAAAATATATAATGAGAGTTTCAGCGGAAGTGAAATGTTGTTACAATTTGGAATATCCTTACCATGAAATCGTATTACGTTACGATATTGAACGGGGGAGAAACTAACGAAAGAACTGTGACTTGCCTAACGATCGCGATATGACACGATGTACGTACGGTAATATTGACTTGTTCGAAGGAGACTAATGCTCGATCTACTACGATGTTTTTCGCTGGTCCGTGTGACAGAGCTTCGCTGTCGATGAGAGTTCGGAACTGATTCCCCCGCTTTCCACTAGAATTTATGGCTTAAATACCCGAAAACCCAGTGGAAAGAGGGTATGGTGGAAGTGTAGGGCGCCAAGGGAGTCTGAGTAAGTCTGAGTTCTAGGAACTGAAGTTCCTAGAGTTCTGCTCCTCTACTAGAAAGCTATTGAAACTAGAGATAAGACAGAACGAAATGAGTCGAAGTCACAGTTTTAAGGCTCGAAAAATACGCAGGAATATTCTATGTAGGAAGCTAGCGAGTTATAATTATTGAATCTACGTATGAAATATGATGAATATGTAACAGTATCTATCAAAAATTGCAACATTTTTCTCCGTAATCGTAGAATCTTTGCAATTCATAACAAATGATATAAAACGTCCATTTTTATGTGATTGTTATGGAACCACCATAGCTAAATTTGATATTTATTAATTGATAAATTTATTTGTTGGTGTTGGGTCGTCGTACCACTAGACACTCGTGACTGGAACGCTATTCGGCCAATACGGATTAGCCCTCACGCGCTTCTGTAATCGGGCACTACCTCATGCTCGCTTAACTCAGTCTCACCACGCTGCCGGCCGGTGGCAGCACTTTTTGGGCCTTGTGAGTGGGCTTTATGAATTGCAGAACTCCTCTGACTACAGAGAAACATTGTTACAAAATGCAAAAAAACGCCAAGTACTTTCATTTCCCCCAAAAAAATATTTTCTTCAATTACGTTGTCTAAAAAAGATATAGATGCACCCAAAAAATATTTCATCTTCAACAAAAATCCTACATAAAAAGTATAATAAACAATGTAAGACAAGAAAATTACTTATTCAACCAACTACCAAATTTAGCCAATGAATTAATAATATGTCTGATATCAATAAAATGGATATCATTGGAAAACAAAAGATAAGTTTTTATCCAAAGACTACTTTTCTTTCTATTGTTCAAGCGTAAATTTTATAACTTTAAACTGTTAGCATTTCCCAATGCAGAAATCAGTTGCACATTTTTCGATCCTAAAAAGTGTGACTTTGACTCTTTTAGTTCACGTTATCTTGAGCGATAAGCCGGCTCCTAGTAAGGATGAAACATGCAGCCGCTTGCACTTGCTACAACCCCGTAATTTCTTTACTCGTACATAGAAAACTCTATGCGTCTATACTTTTACTCTATCCTTTAAAAAGATATGAATAAAAAGAAAGACATTATCCCAGGATTGACTTAGGGGCTGCGTGAGTAACTAGAAGATTTGAGTCTGGTTAAGGTGAAAGACCCTTTGCATAATCTCGAAGCATATATAGGACTCGCAACGCACGACTCCTAACACGCATACGCACAAACATTTTAGGGCGCGGAATACAAAAATGTCGCTTCATCTGTGGCTGACATTACATTTTGCCTTATCGGCGTCCTGCTCCTGTAGCTCTGTAGAGCGAATGCTCCTTGTGCTCCCGTGGTTCTATTGTGTGGATGGAATCTATTGCATCCATAGCACCAGGGAATCGTTGCCGGGCATCAAAGAATTTTCTCTGAGCTGCGACACGATCCTGAGCGATGGCGAGAGATTGAATCCACCACGTGAACAGTTGATACGTTATCGCCATGGAAACGGACCTGATGCAGCGGTTCACGGCAATTTGGCTTATCGCGATGAGAAACTCCTTCTGGAAGGCTCTTTGGTAGGAGCGTATTGCACAGAACTCTCAGCACACAAAACCTAGTAACAGAATATACATTACTCCACAAAATTAGCGGGTCACTTTATTTCGTCCAAAAATTGCCAATGTTTGAGCAACTGTAACTTCGTGAAAAAAAATCGTACAATAATGTGCATACGCTCATTTTAAAACGCCGAGCCTCTACTTTAAAAGCCTCAGATCCTAATTTTTCCAACAATCATTTTTTTTCTACATAATCGCAAAAGTTTGATGGTCCCTTCTCTCCTTCGAAATTTCATAACTTCAAGACGCTCTATGGAGCTTCTAGATTTTTTTCTCGGATTTCCATTTGCAGGCCCTTGTAGAGCGAAGCTTCGTCTTTACAAAGAGCTATGAAAAGATGATTTTCGATTTTATTTAAATCATTTTGTAGCTACTTGAATCAAAAGTGTGCTGTCAGCATTAGAGTAACCCAAGGTACACCGCGTGGAGGTTGGATGGTCAGACTTGTACCTCGTGTGTGATGTGTATGTGTGTGTTTAGTTCATGTTTAGCAAATGTGCGTCCAGAGTTTATGTTTATTTGTCTGTGTATAGTGAATTTTTAGTGTGGGAAAGGGCGGTGAGGGAAAGGACAACGATAGACAAGGTGATACAGATGGGAAAGACATACCACGAGGTGAGAAAGTAGGTGGGAGGCAAAGAGAGGGGTCGGTAAGGAAGAAAGCGACGGCGGGAGAATTGAAAGGGAAATAGCAAGATGAGTGTAGTAGACAGCGAAGGGGGGGGGGGGGGCGATAGAGAGATAGAAAGGGTGAAAAAAAGAAGAAAACCGTCAAATGCGAAAAAATTGAGGAGAAGCGCGAGCACGATAGGAGGAGGAAGATGAAGGGGGTGGGGAGGAGCAGGTGTTTAAAAGAAGTGAGAAGACGAAAAGATCACCGGAGGGAAAAGAGAAGGGAGAGGAACGAGTTATAGAGAGTGAAAAAGAAAACATGGCAGAAGCGGAGGTGAAGGCGATGTTCTGGAAGATGATGGAGGAGATAAGGGGTTACAGGAAAGAGATGGGAGAAACAAGCAGAGAGAAGGGAGATGGAGATAAAGGTGCTGAAATTGCAGGAGGAATTGAGAAAGGAGAATGAGCAGAGGAGAAAAGAAATGGAAAAATGGAGGAGAGGAGAGGAGAGGAGGAGGTGGGAGGAAAAAGGTAGGAGGATGGAAGAAATGATGAAGAGGCTACTATACAGGGTGTCCCAAAAATGTTGGATTATATTATAGCCATCTTGTTCGGGAGGGGGCGGTGATGATGATGCCGTTTTTAAAAATTTGCGTTAGGCCTCCAATTCCGAGTTATTCAACAACAAAGTTAGGTGACGCCCTCGAGCTCTTGCCGAATCCTGGTCAGTTGTCCCTTGCTCCTAGAAAAAGGGAGGTGACGGAAAACATCTTGCCGGTGGCCTGTGAAAATCGCGATGGAGGACCGGCGGGTGCTCAACCGCTCGGCTCTTTCGAAACCGAGCGGTCAGGAGTCTGTGATGGCGAGCAGGAGCGGGTGAAAGAAAGACACTTCCGGGTTTGGGCTAAGGCTTTATTAGCGACCTTTCGAGGCGAGGGCGAGTTTGGGACTGCTGTCCCGCTTCGGGCCGAGTGCCCGGAACGGCGACTCGGTCCCATGGAGGGGCGCTCGGGATGCTGAGGTCCGCGCGTTGATAACGCGGGTGCCGCGTTACACTCCCCCGCTTTCAAGTGTGGCACTCCGTGGCATACATGTGGGTTGGTTGGGTGGTGTCTTGATGTGATGTGGTTGAATGTTGCTGTGTGGTTCGTTCAATTGGGTGGTTGTTGGTGTGATTCCTTGCGTTGAATAATTCCTCTGGTTAGGTGTCCTGTTTTTGGTTTCGTTTTATCTGGAAATAGATCTCTTGGAATATAATGTTATCATTGTTGGTTTTTGTTAGTAGGTTCTTGGTTGTTTATGGTAGGAGAGGGTAGGTGTGTGTGAAATATGTAAAAGGTAAGTTGTTACCATACTGTGTCCTTTTTACCAGTTTTGTGTTAGGATTTGTTACTTTTACTGTTAGTTTTCCTTTGTTTGTCCCAATTAGTGTGTTTTTCCCTGCATCTGTCCTTTAGGCTTCCTGTTTAGTGTGGTTGCATTCTATGGAGGTTCTTAGGTTTGTTTGAATAAAAGTGCTTGTTTATGTTTAGTCTGTATATATATAATATTCGGATAATAAAAATGTAGGGTATATATATATAAAAGTGTGTGTGTACATATTTGGTGTGTGCTTAAATCTAATATGAGTAAAAAAAAATATATATATATATATGTATACGTATGTATGTGCTTAGATCTAGTATGGGTAATACAAAAATATATATGTGTATGTATATATATATATATATATATATATTTTTTCATCATCACCGCCCCCTCCCGAACAAGATGGCTATAATATAATCCAACATTTTTGGGACACCCTGTATATGGAAGGAAATATGGAAGGAGAGGAGGGAAAGCAATGGTTTAGAAGAAGAGGGGCGAATGAAGATAAGGGAGATAGAACTGAGAATGGACAAGAAAGAGAGAGAAGAAAAGAGAAATAGGATGCTAATAAGAGGAATAGAGATAAAGGGAAAGCATGTAAAGAAGGAAGCAGAAGAATTATGGAAGAAAATGGACGTGGAATAGGAGGTCGGTGAAGTTAGGAAGGTAGGGAGGATAGATAGCAAAGGGACAGGAAACGTTGTGGTGGAGATGGGAAATAAGGAGGCGAAAGGGAAGTTGATGGACAGGAAAGAAAGTTTGTGTGACGACCTGACAGAGAAGGAGAGAAAGGCGAGATGGCTGATAGAAAAAGAAGCAATGAGGGAGATGGTAAAGGGAATGAGGGTCAATGAAGGGGGTGGAGTACATGAAAACGTGGGTGAATGGAAAGATGAGAAGATGGGACGAAGTTAAGGAGGGGTGGTTCGAGAAGGAGGGAAACTGATAAGAAATGAGGAAAAGGGCGAAGAAGGGAAGAGGGGGGCAGCGGAAGGGAAAGATGGGTGTAGTGTGACGTTCTGGAACGTGGCAGGGCTAACTAACAAGGATTGGGAATTCTGGAAAGGGTTGGAGGAATGGGACGTGGTGATAATGAGTGAGACATGGGTGGATGAAAAAGCATGGAGAAGAATAAGACAGAAACTACCAAAGGGATATGTCTGGGAAACGCAACGGGCGAGTAGAAGGAACAGGAAAAGAAGAAGGATGGGGGAAATGGTGATGGGAGTGAGAGTGGAAATAAGAATAGAAAGGGTGGAGAAGAAGGAGAACGAGGGATTGATAGTGAGGAAGTTATGGATGGGAGGAAAAAGTTGGAAAGTAATAAGAGTATACGTCAACGGAGACTTAGAGAGGAAGTTGGAATGGTTAGAAGTGATGGAGGAAAGGGAGAAAGGAGTAAGGGTGATAATAGGGGGGGGGGGACTTTAACTCGAGGACGGGGCGAGAGGGAGCGGAGATAACAGAGGCAGAAGAAGAAGGGTATGGGTAGAGGGTGGAGAAATTCAAAGAACGAAAAAATGAACAGAGAAGGAAGAAGGCTATGTGACTTCTTGGGAGAACAGACATGGTCGATCATGAATGGCGATACGAGGGGAGGTTGGAACGAGGAATGGACGTACATAGGAGGAAGGGGAGAGTCAGTTATAGACTACATAATAGGGGACAAAGAGACAAGGGAGAGGGTCGAAACATTGACAGTGGGGGAGCATGTAGAGTCGGACTATCAACAGCTAACGGTAAGGATAAAGGGGAAACGGGAAGAGAACAGAGAGACAAGAGGAAAGGAGAGAGTAAAGTAAAGAGAGGTGTGTGGGATCAGGATGGGATGGAAGAATTTAGGAAGAGCTTCGGGAAGTGGGGAGCGGAAGCAGGGGAGTAGAGGGAGAATGGAGGAAGTAGATAAGAGAAAAGGAGGAGGCAATAAAAGTAGAAGAGTGTCGTGGGACAAGAAGTGTAAGGAGAAGAAGGGGATAGTAAGAAAGGAGATGAGGAGATGGAGAAAAGAAGGTGGTAGGGAAGACGAAAAAAGTACAGAAAAGTACGAAAAAAAACAGAGAGAAGAAAAAAGAATGTAGGGAGTTATGCGAGCGGAAAAAGAAAGAAAAGATAGAGGAATAGATGAAGGAAGTAGGGAAGGTGAAGACGGAAAGTCAGGTATGGAAAATTGTAAACACAGAAAGGAAAAGAAGGAAAGTAATAAATGAAGGGATAGAGATAGGCGAGTGGGATAACTACTTCAAGGGGCTGCTGGGAGGAGTAGGATGGAGGGTGAAGAAAGGATATAGGAAGGAGGAGGGAGAGGATGGAGAGCAAGAGGTAACAAGAGGAGAGATTAGGAGAATAGTGAGAAGATTAAAGGACGGGAAGGCAATGGGAGGAGATGGAATACCAAACGAAGCATGGAAGTATGGGGAGGAGGCGGAAGAGGGATTATGGAGTGTGTGTAGTAAGGTATGGAGAGGAGTGGGAGTGGAGAGAAGCACGCCGGGGTATATGGTGAGGGAGGAAATACAATGGGACAAGCTGACAGGAATGGCAGGTATGAGAGCATGGAGCTACGAAAAGAAGTTAAGCGAAGGAAAAGGAGGATAACCGGCACGAAGGTGTTGGGAGGAAATTAAGAGGACGGCACAGAGAGGAGAGACTCTGGGAGCATGAGAAGAGGAGAGGAAAGGGTTCTATGCGGCGAAAGGATGGGATATAGAGGAAATAGAAATGAGAAGAGAGAAGGGATGCGAGTTGAAAGGGGAAGAACTGATAGGGAGAGATAGAAGGGAGCAATAAACGAAAAGATGGAAGAAAATTATAGAATCAAGATTTAACGTAGGGGTCCCGTGATATTTGAAGAAGGGGTGGGGAGAGAAGCAATGTTAAAGGATAGCGAAGTATAGACTAGGGAATGGAATGAAAGGGAGTAGATATTGGATGAAGGAGAATGATAAGGAATGTAAGGATATGTGGGGATGCAAGAGAGGCATGGGAGCACATATGGGGAACGTGCACAGGATGGTTGTGGGAAAAGAGTCGGAGGGAGGCGGTTGATGAGGTACTAGGGGCAGAGGGGGAGGGTGAAAAATGGATGAGGAAAATAGAACTATCGAGGGGGGAGTATGGGGAGGGGACGGAGTGGAAGAAAGAAAGGAGTGGAAGACGGAGCAGCGGAAACGGAAGTCCAACAGTATGAATGAGAAATGAGTGGAGGGATGAGAGGGAGAGAGAGACAAGGTGGAGAGCGAATAGGGCGAAGGATAACAAACGGAGAAGGGAGCAGGAATAGAGGCGATGAGAAGGGCAGAGGGTCGAGACCGGAAATAGAAATGAAACGGCGAAGTGGGAAGAAATAGGGATAATGCTGTAATTGTGAATTGTAACCCTCAGAGGAACAATAAAATCATATATATACTACCTAACAAATGTCTATAATTATTTAATGCATTTATTGCATGTTTGGTCGCCGCGCCAGCAGGGCGCTCGACTGGAAAAGCATTGCGGCCAATCCGCATGCACCCCTGTTGCGTATCCCGACCTCTCACGCGCTCTGAATTTAGCCTCTAGTCGATAATGCCGACATTTTTAATAGGCGGCAGATAGTTTAATTTAAAACTCAGCGTGCATAAGGAATCGTTCGAATACGTAGGATTTCCGCTTTAATATTTCGTAAATAGGAATGCGACAACGGGCACGGAGATGTCGAGCTATTGTAAGAGAAAAAGCAGCGAAGCGAGGTCTGGAGTAAACATGGGCAATAGCTAAGAAGTCACGTCTTAACTTCTTAGAAACTCCTCGATAATCCTAATACAATGGCTCGGAAAAACTCAAGTATCGAGACTCCTCGAAACTTTCGAACACATGGAGTCAATTGCCTCCCATAAATTATTCTTTTCCGGAAACAGGCCGTCGCTCTTCTTTCTTTCTCGCTCCGTCAAGAGCCCAGTAGGGTTTTTCCGCGTCTTGGCGATTTCCACCTCGCCGCCATTTCTCGCTGGCGCCCAGCGCACGTAGCCTAGGTCAGGAGTAGGGCCTAGAGTGGAGGGAGAGCCCTTTTGCTGCGCGCGCCTGCGAAATCTTAGAGAAGGAGTAAGTCCCACGGAAGGGCACCAATAGAACTGCGTAAGGGCCAGCGTCGGCCGTAGCGAGCGCCGGATTGGTTCCTTCTCACCCCCTTGGAGAAGGGAGCTTTCTTAGACGTCGTCGATTCCGACTTGTAGAATAAGACGTCACTTCGGTTCACACTTACCCACTTTCAGATCGTATAAACCCGTGAACACGCAACACCCCTAAGCGCAACCAAGTTCTAGCGCTACCTTTTTTTTTGACGCAGTGAAAATCTCTAACTCGATACCTCGTCACTCTGAGGGAGAACCGGGGTTATGTGGGACTTGCACCCACTAAAAACACTGCGGTGACCTCTAAGACATGACGGAGCGGGCCCTGGGAAGACGAGAGGATGCTACCAGGATCCCCCTGGGGGGGGGGGGGAGAACCCTCCCCCTGTTGGGTACCACCAAGATTTGGTGATGGTCGGGCCACACGCCCATCACCCCTTCACGCGGCCGGAGTGCAAAGGAGGGACTCAGCCCCCCAGCTGAGCCCCCCCGCCGACCGCACGGAAGATCTAGCGCTACCTACGGATCGATCAAGTCTGTCTCTGACCATGCTGCCGTCGGCGGCAGCACCACTCGGGCCTCACCGCGTCTCAAGCGCCATCAGCGCTGGCTTGCCAGTCGTTTCTCTTCCGGCAGCCATTGTTCTATCGAGCCTCGATCCTAACGGAGTGAAATTCGGTATCTTCGCGGCTCTCTTCGGCGTTATCGGACTCTCTCGTAAATCTCTGCCTTGTTTCAGCAAGGCAACCGGTACTTCTCACTCTTGTACATTTTTGTAAATTTTGTGAATAGGTTCTAGTGAATAAATCATAGTTAATCTTAGTTATAAGTGTTTAAGTTCAGTGTTCCCTCTGTACACCAGACTCACACGTTCGCTCGCGAACAATTGCAATATATGTACAGTTCACCTCTGGAAAGAAGGCGCCTGGCTCTGATTGGCCGAAAAATTTGTCTCCACCTTCGATGTCCGGTACCTAGGAACGGAAAGAAAAGGTTTTATGATTAGCGAGCCTAAGTCTTGTTTCTATTGGCTAGTAGGAAACTGTGGGAGTGGACTGCAAATACTTATCTTTTTCTTACCTGTGGTGCGGTCAAGATTTTGCGGACCCTGTCGGCGGCGTCCTTTTCGTGCAACTCATAAAGCGATCCCTTATTGCCGCTGATTTTCTGCGCACCTGAAAACCTGCATAATAATTATTTATTCTTATAGTGAAGGAAGTTAAACAGCACTGTACAAAAATACTTATCTTTTTCAAAAATGCACGTTGGTCCATTGATCTGAACACATCTTCAAGTATAGTTTCACTTTCGAAAACAAAGCGCAGGCAATGCACTCGTTTCCCCCAGTAGCTATTTCAAGCTCTCTTGGATAATAGAAAATAATACTGAGTGATCCCTTTCGTTTGCTACCTGCCCGCGGTCTTCCAATACTCGGCAAAGCTGGCACCTCTGCCTTACGTTAATAATGCAAAGTAACAGCAGAACAGTCCATATTTCAGTTCATTAATACAATAAGAGACAAGATTTAATGATTTCCCACGCGAACAAAGATCTCGGTTTTGCAAAACTCGTGCCTCAATTAGCTTAAATAATGTATCTTTAAGAAAGTCATCATCGATGGGGTTGGCTTTTGTATAGGAGGTCGCACCCTTGCGCGGTCAGTCAAGCATAACTTAGGCGCCTTTGTAATATCAGGAAAATGAGAGATTATTCTCGAGTCTCGTTAATGCTCGGGACAGACTCGAGAATAATAATGATCATAAGAAGAAATATCTGATTGAGATTTCGTTTACTTTATTTTACGATAATTGAAATTTACTTCAGCGGGATGATTTGTCGTCAACTACGTTAGATTTCCATACTCATTTTCCCGATACTTCGGCTCGGGAGACTCAAAGACGGCCAGCCCTTAGTTTCACAAGAAAGGGCGCCAGGCATCGAAGATGCCACACAAGATCCGTAATTCGCAAAAGGGCGGGCTACGAGGAATCTCCCGAGACGGCGTAACGTGCCTGTCGGCTAGCTCAGACTAACAAAGAGAGAGCACGTGGGTTCGACACGAATGAACAGTGGCCAGGATTGAATTAGAAACGGATTTATTTCGACAATGCAAAGCGATATCAAGGTCCTTCGCTCGAGGTGTTCATTAGCAACCTCGGGCGAAGCACGTGGCCGCGAGTTAGAAGAAAGTCGAGATCACAGTCCGATGTTAGCTAATTCGACGCGGTTGTTCGGCGTTAAGGCGGTTGATGAATTCGCGGTCGTCTGAATTCTACGCAAAGCTACACGTTGACTCTTGGCTGACTTCGTCAGCCCGCAGAAAGATATCAGTTAGAAATAGATCAGATGGAAAGCTCGGAAGTTCGATAGAGAGGAAGATCGCGAATAGATCGTAGACGAAACTTACAGTCGGGCAACTACAAGCCTGAAGGGCGAAGAAACAGCGAAGGTCTAGCTGAGATCCCACAAAAGTGGGTCCCTTACAGACTGCTAGACCGGAAAGATGTTCGCTTACCGCTAGTTTTTCCCTAAGCGCTAGTTGGACGTTAGAGGAGCGTTAAAGCTTCGTCCTTCGTTCCTACCTTCCTTCGGTAATCGTTGCTATTGTTCGCTAATGTCGGTAGTCGCTCGCTAGTCCGCTCGCTTCGATCGTCAGCACAAGAGTGACTCTAACGCTCTTCTCTAACGTTCGCCTAGCCGCCTTTGTCCCCCGAAATCGATCGCTATTGGTCGCCGGATCCTACCGCGCGTTCAGGGCTCGCTAAGCCCTCGAACGAACGACGCCAGGGCCGTAGGCCCCACAGTGCGCCAACCCCGCTCCGTCGAGACGACAAACGGTCAGTCTCCCACGTTGCTGGGTGCCTCGGGGTCGCCTGCCTCACCACCCAGTTTCCTCCTACGTTGACCAGTCGTCGTCGGAAACTTTCGGAGACTGCTGACCGCTTAATGTTCATCCTGGTCGGGCCGAATTCCTCTGGGCTGGCAGAGTTGGTGACTTCGGGTGCTGTGGGTAGTTGGTCGTCCCTGGTTGCTGCTCCCTAATTGGCTTAGGCGAAGTTGATCGGCGTTAGTTGAGATTCTCGCTCTTCTGAGGCTCTTTATTGGAGACGCTAGTTTACTATTTTCTCGGCGCTCGATTTGAGCGAGAGGGTTGTTTTTGTGACGTACGACAAACGCAACGTCACAGTAATTATATAGAATTTAAGTGAAGTGGGCGAAAAGTTGGGATAATACTATTCCGAACAAAAATTTAATATCTCATAGTTGTTATTATAGTTTTGAATGATATTCATTATAAAAGTTATCTGAAACTGTTTCGCACTAATAAAATTGACCGATTATTACAACGACGTAAAATTTATCGTTCTGCTCTCAAATATTAATGTTGTAACAAAGCGCTCCGGAATCGTCCAGAAGACTCGATTTTAAAGAGCCGAAGAGACTCGCGGTGCCTCCCGCAGAGCCCCGCGAGCTCCATACAACTCCGCGCTCCGATCCGAGCGGACACCTGCATGGAAACCGCGTTGTTGACTGCGGCCGCGGCGGCTCAATCAGCATAGCAACGACTCCCTATAAGAATCGTGATCGCGTACACGCTCGCCGCTATTCCGCCGCATTCTCGAAGGAGAGGACGAGGTAGGAAGCCACGGCCGCCTGAGAGAATTAGGCAAAACAGGAGAGTACGGGGGCTAGCTTTGCTGGACCTCTCGTGGAACGGAGAGAACGGCTGAAAAGGCCGGTCGCCTCCCAGAGAGGAGAGTTCGGAGAGTCACCCGGACGCCCATCGAGTATTTCGCGATACCCTACGATGGGGAGAGTACGGCTGAGAAGGCCGGACGCCCGATAGGTCAATTAGAAAATGGAGTCGTTGCTAAGGATCATAATGATTGAATTATATCGAGGCACGGATAAACCGTTTCCCGTATCCAAATCCAGTCATGCTCCGTACATTGTACTCCAATTATGTAATCCTGAACCTGTTTCCTCATAATAAAACCTTAATTCTGTTTGTCTAGCCCAAGCAATTCCTGTTTTCCTGACCAATTTCCCGAATACCTTTCCAATATGGCCACGAGAGGTCGACCCGCGAAGGCAAAACGCACTACCACGGCTACAATGTATATTTTAAATTTTAACCAAATTCCGGTTTTGCAAATAGTAATTTGTATTATTTTCTCGTCCCGCGAGCGAAGACAAGGCGAGTAAATATCACACAATGATATTTGACCTGAGCCGAATACGATTTCTGCAAGGTACACGAAAGTCCAGGTCAAGGCCGTCGGGGGCTTCGTCCGAGGAAAGATAGGAAAGGCGGAATTTTCCAGGCCTGTAAGGCGTAGCCCACCAGTCCCACTCTTTCCGAATTCTAGAGCCAGGCGCCTTCTTTCCAGGGGTGAACAGTATATAGCGGTCGAATTGAGTACCTCCTACTTTTCAAAGTCGGTAAAAATCTGTTAAAATTATATAACATGCGCCTTGGTAATTAAAGGATCCCTGATTTTTTTTCAAATTTTAGGATAACAGAATTTAAAATATGTTACATAATTTTTTTTTAATTTTTGTCCCTTTCTCCCCTCCCAGTTGAGATAGAAAGCTGAAACTTGGCCCAAATTGTTAGGCGATAAGCTATCGAATGACCTGTAGTACGTCGAATTTGGTTCTGGGGCACTTTTGACCCCTTTATCCGGCTATACCCTTTATTAATCGCGAGTTCTTCCTAGCGAATGAAATGCGATAGTTTTTAAAATCTTTACTTTTTCCTTCTTGTGGTTCTTTGGGAAGTATACCTGCGACTGGATTGTTAAATAGGCATATCATTAGGTTACTATAACATTTATAAAATCTAAATAACTAACTAAAGGAAGTATAGAGTAACGCATGAAGTTTGCACCATGCACAAGTATTTTGTGCACAGTGGGAGTCAATTCATACCACGGATATATTCCCTCACAAATCTTGAATGTATTGGCCGTGTAAGTTTAAAATTCGTTGGATTCCACAGCACACCTTCGGGAACTAATAACTGCCAAAATATTGAAAAATCGCCTTATAACCCGTTCATCAACACTTGTTATTTGGGAAACTAAGACATAGACATAAAATTGGAAATTTTATAACTGATAATTAATTAGAAATTAATGATTAAGAGAACAGCCAGTAAATAATTTAAACAAACTAGGAATACCTTTCTCGAGATTGCTTGAGTCGAAAAACCTTCTCGCTATGTTTCCTGTATTGAACGAACGATAATGTAAAGGAGAATAAAAAGAAACTGCTTGTTATATCGAGATTTTACGAATAGGAGATAGGGACCGTTGATTATGAACTGTCGCTGTTACTTACTTTGCTTCGGAATATCCACTTCAATTCCGATTTCAGTTTTAAATTGGTCCTGCAGCTGCTTTTTCTCTGCTTTCCTTAATTTTCTGGGCTACCGTTAAATGCGTACCTGTGGGTATATTAAGTCCGCTGTTACAAAAAAAGAGAATGTATGTTTAATGAATACAACTTCTAGTATTTGCAAAAAAATTACACTGATTCACTAACATTCGATATGACAACTTTAATAAAAACTCCATCATTTTAATTCAAGTGTGGAGAGCCGAAACCCCAATCTCGAGTGCCTCCTCGTTTTTAATAATTACCGACTTCGAAAAGGAGGAGATACTCAATTGGACCGCTATATTTTTTTTACCGAATTCGAATTCCGACTAGATCTTCGATGGGTGGACCGATCGGGATGAAACCATACCTATCTTATAGAGGAAGTTCACAGTTTGGTCCCATTATAAATTGTTTCGAAATTGTTTAACGCTAACCATAGTTATTGCACAAAAACCGAATTTTTGGCAGATTTCTCATTTCTACTAAAAATTTTGTTTGTTCGGCGATATCTCCGAGATGGATGGACCGATATTGATAAAACCATGCCCATTTTATAGAGGATGTTCACAGTTTGTTCCGATTATAAATTTCTCCGAAATTGTTTAACGCTAACCATAATTATTGCATAAAAACCGAAATTTTGCAGATTTCATGTTTCTACTACAAATTTCGTTTGTCCGCCGATATCTCTGAGATCGATGGACCGATCTTGATGAAACCTTGCCTAGCTTATAGAGGATGCACATAGCTTGGAGCGATTATAACTTTTCCCGAAATTGTTTAACGCTAACCATAATTATTGCATAAAAACCGAAATTTTGCAGATTTCATGTTTCTACTACAAATTTCGTTTGTCCGCCGATATCTCTGAGATCGATGGACCGATCTTGATGAAACCTTGCCTAGCTTATAGAGGATGCACATAGCTTGGAGCGATTATAACTTTTCCCGAAATTGTTTAACGCTAACCATAATTATTGCATAAAAACCGAAATTTTGCAGATTTCATGTTTCTACTACAAATTTCATTTGTCCGGCGGTATCTCTGAGATCGATGGACCGATCTTGATGAAACATTGCTGATCTTATAGAGGATGCACTGTAACGAAAACGACCTTCCTGACCAAGCATAAGACCGGAAGGTTACGCGCGGTCAGCCGATAGGGAAAATAAATATCGCCTCCAGAGAAGGTCATACCGATTCCGCTAACAGCCAAAAAGAACTGTTCCGTTTCTAACTGTCGTTTGAATTTCGCGTGAGCCATCCAACACCGTTGGGCAGGGACGAAACACCACCACCGGCCCCCTGAGGAACATCTTCCACAACGCCACCCGCAGCCACGAGACTCCGGCTCGACGTGGAGACCCCCTTAAGGGGGTCGCCGGGGGAAGTAAATAGAAATCTATTAAAGCCCCGCACGCGGAAGGAGCGGGCATTCGTTTTCGAGCTGTTATCGCGATTAATTCCCGAACCAGTGTGAGATATTCCGAAGCTTCCGTCTACTTCCGTTTGGTAAGCCAAGCCTCCGGGCATCTCTCATACGTAAGGATCGACCAGGGGATTGTCCTGGTCCGATTTTGTAAACGTTGTCTTGTGCTTCTCCAAACCATTGTTTAACGCACTGTAAGGTTCCCGTTTTCTGTAGAATCTCCGTTAGCGACCTTCCTGGAGGGTTCCCGCTCTCGAAACGAATCGCTTCCATCCGTCCATTAGAATAAGTTCACGCGATCGAGATTGTATTTTCCAACTCTGCTCTTCCGTTCGTTCGTCTCGCCGTTCGAGACTCGCTTCCGTTTTGTATCGGTTCACGTAGTTCCATAGTTCACTTCTTTTGTATCCTGCTCTTCACGGGCGCTGAGTACCGCCCGTGGGCGAAGCCCGTTTTACCGCCCATTTGCCATTAGTTAATCATGTGTCTGTGAGCAATAAATCTCGTGCAAAGAACTCAGTCTGTCTTGGTTGCGTCTTCTGCCGAAATCACGGCCCTTCCTACCATCCTCAACTGAGCTGCCGTGTGAGGAAACCCGATTGCGGATCCGCGGAAAACTTGCGTCCGGCTTTCTCCCGTTTGTTGGTCTCAGAGTGGTACCTCGGGGTACCTGGCGCCCTGGTCTCTTCCGCTTCCCGGAGCCGAATCGACGGTCAGGGAAAAGTCATCGCGTTCCCGAAAATCCGCGCTTCGGGCAAGAAAATATAAGAATAAACATATTTTCCTGGGCAACCAGCTGCGGGTAGCTCTATTCCCGAGTGGCCCCAGGAAAATCCCTGATAGCACATAGTTTGGTCCGATTATAACTTTTCCCGAAATTGTTCAATGTTAACCATTGTTATTGCATACAAACCAAATTTTTCGCAGATTTCACGTTTCTACTAAAATTTTGTTTGTCCAGCGATATTTCCGAGATGGATGGACCGATTTTGATGAACCCTTGTTTATCTTATAGAGGATACTCACAGCTTGGTCCAATTATAGATTTTCTGGAAATTGTTTAACACTGACCATAGTTATTGCATAAAAACCGAAATTTCTACTATTAAGATTTCGTTTGTCTGTGGATATCTCTACGACGGATGGACTAATCGGAATGAAACCTTTTCTATCTCACAGTGGATGTTGCCAGAATGGTTTCGTTCGAAATATTTCCAAATTCTGCAACATTAACAACTGTTATTGCATAAAACCGAACTTTAGACTGTCTGGCAATAGCTTTGGGACGGGTTGATTGATCGGGATGAAACTTTTATAAGCTTATGGAGGAAGTTCTCGAGGAACTCGCTCTTGCATAAATTTCGCAATGCACTTTCTACAACAAAAATCGGCTACATTTGTTGGTCTATAACTGGTACACCACTACATCGATGAAATTCGAGATGAAATCAACCTCGAACCATGGTTCTATTCATTTCCAATACTAAAAAGCATGAAATAAAAAAATATATTTTTAAAAAAATGTGCCCGACTTCGAAAAACTGACAGAGGTCCAAAAAGCTGAAAAGTAGAAACTAAGCAGCACCAAAAATGCGCTGAAAAGTAAAAAATAACTTGTTGTTTTTATGGATACAGAAATTTGCAGTCATAATATGCGATTTTGGCAACCTTCTTTGGCAACCCCATTAAGCCTAAATATGCTGCAACTTTTCGGAGGCGAAGGGGGAGGGATCACCCCCTCCGCCGCTACGGGAATTCCGGACCCCTCCAGGGAACCAGGCCGTCCTCCATGGTCTGAGGAACTGGAGGTGACCCCTGGAGAGCTCCGGGATACAGCCAGAGGTCTGCGGGCCGGTAAGGCATCCCGGGCAGGGCTTGGGCCTTGGCGATGGGGGCGTTAGGTTCGAGGCTCCTCAGCCTCTTTGACCAGTGTCTGGAGGAGGGGATCTGCCCCTCCTCGTGGAAGAGGGCCCGCTTGGTCCTCCTCCAAAAGGACGGCAAACCAGCGGATTCTCCCTCGGCCTTTCGGCCGATATGTCTGCTGGACGGAGGCGGGCAAGGTGTTCGAGCGTGTCATCGCTCGCCGCCTCGTCCAGCACCTGTCCGGTCAGGGTCCCGACCTGGACGACCGCCAGTACGGCTTCCGCGCGGGAAGATCAACCGTGGACGCGGTGAATCGCGTGCGTTCCTGCGCGGAGGCAGCGGTCTCCAGGGGAGGTGTGGCGTTGGCGGTGTCGCTTGACATCGTCAACGCCTTTATCGGAACGAATTTGTCGGGTAGGACGGAAGGTCGAGGGTGAAGAAAGTGGACCGCGGAGTCCCGCAGGGGTCTGTACTTGGGCCGCTCCTGTGGGACATTGCCTACGACGCGGTCCTGCAGGTGTCGCTTCCCGTCGGTGTGGAGGTCGTCTGCTACGCACGATATGCTCATCATCACCGGCGGGAGCGACTGGAGGAGGACCAAGCGAATCGCCGAATTGGCGGTGGCGCGAATGTCCGCATCTATCGAGGAGCTCGGCCTGAGGGTGGCCCCCCACAAAACGCAGGCCATTTGGTTCTGTGCTCGGGGGGGGGGGGGGGCATCTCTACCTCGTCGGGTCGGGCTTTCTGTGGGTGACGCCGTGGTCGAGGTGAGGTCCGAGATGAAATACCTCGACAGCCACTGGCGCTTCGAGGTCCACTTCGACCAAGTGGATCCCCGCGTTGAGGCGGCCGCCGGCGCTCTTTGCCAGTTGCTCCCCAACGTAGGGGGGCCAGGAGGAAGGGCTCGCCGGCTGTATGTCGCAGTGGTGCGGTCCATACTGATGTATGGAGCCCCGGTATGGGTGACTAGTATGGTGGCCAGCGCGCGTTGCCGTCGCCTTGTATAGCGGCTGCACCGCCGCATGGCCATCCGTGTCACCCGGGGCTACCGCACCATTTCCGGTTCAGTGGCGAGCGCCGCGCCGTGGCGGGTATTCCCCCCTGGGTAATGGAGGCTCAGTTCCTGGTCGAGGTGTATGTCGGCCAGTCGGATCTCCGGCGAAGGGGCGAACCCGTCACGGCCGAAGTGGTCGCGGGCCTGGAGCGCCAGGCCCGACAGACTCTGCTGGACAGGTGGAGCGCATGGCTATCCGAGCCGCGGCACACCGCCAGCAGGGCTGTTGGGGCTATCCTCCCCTCCTTGGCTGAGTGGGCGGATAGCGGTAGGAGATACGGCGTCACCTACAGGACGTGCCAGATGCTCACCGAACATAGGTGTTTCGGTGAGTATCTGGCGCGTGTAGGCAAGGAGGCGGGCACTCGCTGCCATCAGAGTGGAGCCGACCGGGACGGCGCTCATCACACCCTCGAGGAGTGTCCCTCGTGGGCGGCTGAGCGTGCCGTCCTGGTCGGCCAAATAGGGCCGGATCTCTCGCCGTCGGCCGTCGTCAAAGCGATGGTCGGCGGCGAGGAGAATTGGAAGGCGGTGGCCTCCTTCTGCGAGACTGTTCTCTCGCAGAAGGAGGCCGCCGAGCGTGACCGGGAGCGTCGTGGCGTGTGGCCCGCCTAGTCGCCAAAGTGCAAGGTACCGGGAGGCCCAATGGAGGGCCCCCCCGGGAGGTGGCGCGTTGCGCCGAGGGGCCGAGTAGCACGGGCTCTGGATGTTGTTCGTCCAGAGTTCCCAGAGCCCGCTCTGGATGGCCCCAGAGGCCGGCCACCATGGGGGTTTTAGTCGGTAAGAGTCCGACATATCCCCGCGCTTTCCTCAGGCGGCGGGGAATCCATGAGGATTTCCCCCATGTAAAAAAAAAAGGCGTAATGCTTTTGATTGTACACAGGCAGACTGTAACTGTCCCATAGGTACTTCGGAGTGAGATTGAAGAGTCTCCAAAACACAAATGGTTATTTGAAATATGTACACATTCTCTATCATTCTCTTTCATATATGATATGTTCAAATTGTATGATTGCAGGATATTTTAAACAAGCAGGGCGTACTGAGGCAACAACTCACCGATGATATGGTGGGAACAGCACAAATACTGTTTTTGGTGAAGGTGAATATATGTACAGGGTGTCCCAAAAATGTTGGATAATATTATAGCCATCTTGTTCGGGAGAGGGCGGTGATGATGATGCCGTTTGTAAAAATTTGCGTTAGGCCTCCAATTCCGAGTTATTCAACAACAAAGTTAGGTGACGCCCTCGAGCTCTTGGCGAATCCTGGTCAGTTATCCCTTGCTCCTAGAAAAAGGGAGGTGACGGAAAACATCTTGCCGGTGGCCTGTGAAAATCGCGATGGAGGACCGGCGGGTGCTCAACCGCTCGGCTCTTTCGAAACCGAACGGTCAGGAGTCCCTTGCATGTGCCGTTTTGAAGACCGAACATAGCAAGGTACAGCATCGCCCGACGGACACACTTTGCCTTTCTTCTTGCTTTCCCTCTTTCTTGATATACGCTTACGATAACTGATATCTCTGGTTAGTTGTTTCGCGACTCCCGACTAAATCAGATTGAATCCGTCCAAATCCAGTGCAGCAAATTTATCAGGGGCCTATGATACTTTTTTCTTCAAAGTATCGAAGTGGCGCCGTGACAAAACATTGGAGCTGTAACCGTGATGATCTGAGTTCGATTCCTCGGTGTCGCGGTTATTTATTTTTTTTGTCTTGTTTTGTCTTGATCCATATTTAATACCTAATAGTGGAAATACTTTTTCTTTTACAGTTTTACGCCTTTTCCCCGAAAATTTCATTTTGCTTGCGATAAGCAAGATCCCTGATTAGTCGTTTCGCGACACCCGAATAAATTGGAATAAATTTTAACTTTTTTAACCATGATTGAGCAAACTTTATTGAAGTTGGATTACCTTGTTAAATTATGTTAAGCATCAATTACTCCCGGTACACATTTCTCGATATGCTACGAAATGTAGTCAGTAGTTTAAAGCGATAGGTCTCTAATCTTGAGAACATTATTTCCTTTCTCTTTTCCTCAATGAGTATTTTACGCTCCCCGTTGTATTGATTTCATGAAAAATCTGCAGAATCTGCAATCTTGTCTAAATTACAAGAATAACTGGATCGAGTTAGTTCTGGCGGGTGCTCTCCGTGCACAATTCGATAAATTTATTCGAACTTAGCGAATGAAATGAGGATGGACATCATTCAACGCTGGCGCATTCTCTGAAAATCAGAAAGCAGGAGGATAGGCCGCGAAGGATAAAGATTAAGTATTACCATTAACTGGGTATTCAACATAAGGCAAAGAACTGTAAAAGAAAAACTATCAATACTGTTGGGTATTCAACATGGATCAAGACAGAACAAGAAAACCAAAAAAAATAACCGCGATGCCGAGGAGTCGAACTCGGATCATCACGGTTACAGCTCCAATGTTTTGTCACGGCGCCACTTCGATACTTTAAAGAAAAAAGTATCATAGGCCCCTGATAAATTTGCTTCACTGGATTTGGATGAATTTAATCTGATTTAGTCGGGAGTCGCGAAACAACTAAACAGAGGTATCAGTTATTGCAAGCGTGTATTAAGAAAGAGGGAAAGCAAGCGGAAAGGCAAAGTGTGTCCGCGGGCGATGCTGTCTCGTGCCATGCTCGGTCTTCAAAACGGCACATGCAAGGGACTGTTGACCGCTCGGTTTTGAAGGAACCGAGCGGTTGAGCACCCGCCGGTCCTCCATAGTAATTGTCGCAGGCCGACCGGCAAGATGTTTTCCGTCACCTCCCTTTTTCTAGGAGCAAGGGATAACCGGCCAGGACTTGCCAAGAGGTCGGTGGGCGTTACCTAACTTTGTTGGTGAATAACTCGGAATTGGAGGCCTAACGCAAATTTTTACAAACGGCATCATCATCACCGCCCCGTCCCGAACAAGATGGCTATAATATTATCCAACATCTTTGGGACACCCTGTATATATAGTTAAATTAAAAAGATCTCTAATTTGAGTAACGCTTGATTTTTTTCTAATCTATTTTGTTATAACTATAATTACAGCAACACCCGTACATCAGCTGCGGAAGGGAAAGCGGTGATGAAGATGCTAATGGTAGAACCCACCAGGAGATGAAATAGATGATAGCACATATATATAGACCATAATAAAATAAAGAATACAATATTGTAAATAAGTTATTTTATTCTGTTTTAATGTAAATATTAATAATTTAAATGGGTCGTATGCCCGGCTAGCCATTTAAATTCAAAATGGCTGACAAAGCAGACTCTGCCACATTTCTGCTGCATTTCTGTCGCCAAGACAGACTCTGCCAGGAATCGCTTCTCTTTTGCCGCTAGGTGCGCAGAGCAGACTCTGCCGGCAGTCTGCCATCCGTCTGCGGCCAGACCTGCGCGGCAGACTCGGACGGCAGCACGCCGTCCATCTGCGGACGCAGATGGATATGAAGCTGCTGGCAGAGTCTGCCAAGCCTGCTGACAGACTGACGGCAAACTGCCGGCAGATGGCTATGAGGGATAAAACAACATAAATATTATACTCCTGTTTTATTTGGGTATTTAGTATATAATAGCAGCATTGGTAGTAATTTAAAGGGATTATTTGAGTGCCGCGATTTTAAATTTAAAGGACTCGTTTAGATCCCGGCATTTAAATTTTAAACTGCTGACAGAGCAGAGTCTGTTGCGTTTCTGCCGTGTTTCTGACGCCAATCTGTTGCCGATTCGGACGTCAGACTCTGATCCAAAAATGCGATCCTACGCCCGCCTACGCCGGGCTCGTCTGATCGGAATTATACGAAGTGTCTCGTTCGAAAATGATAATCTCCCTCCCGTATCTATCCCAGAAACCACCATACCCATTATCATCTGCAAAAAAAATCGTGATAATTTGCACAAATCACAAAACAATATGAAGATGGAGGGCGGCGAAAGGCCCAAGATGGCGGGAAAGCGCGACCTTTCGGTCTGAAGATACGTTGAACGTTGTGCTGTTAAGCTGTTACGTATCCGGACCTCCAATCGCACGGATCTAGCCGAATAAACCGTCAGGCTAGCAACTTCAATTCAGCAGGAATTCAAATCAGTAGAGCAAGGGGGTTTCTGGATGAGCGGGATCTCGGGGGGGGGGGGGGGTAGCCTTGTAGGCGAGGGGGTGCGCGGGGAAAGGGTAGGGGATGGCCGTCCTCTTCGATGATTGTTTTTAGAGGGGGGTGGGGGGGGGAGACTGTCCTCTTGGATGATTGGTTTTAGAGGAGTAGGGAGAGGGGGGGAAGACTGTCCTCTTCGATGATTCGTTTACAGGGGGTGGTGTCATTTGCGTGGGAGGGGGTGGGGATCGTCATTCTCTTCGATGATTGGTTTTGGAGGGGGTGGTCATTCTGGGCCTGTTGGGGGCGGGGGTGTCTTTAGGGTGGGGGGTGGAGGGGCCTGTGGGCGGGGACGATATTCTCTTCGATGATTGGTTTTTAGAGGGGAGTGGGTGGTGGAGCTGGATGATTAGAATAATTAAAGAAGGGAAGGGAGGTGTTCTCTTCGACGACCATAAATAAATCCTTACAAGCGATGACACCTCTTTACACAGCTGCACTTCTTAAGATGACAAGAAAAGGGAATAGATCTTCGAGGGTCGTGAATGAATCCCCAAAAATTAGCATGTCAGCGGGATGGGGGACTCGCAGTTCATTTGCATTCTTTTGTCTGTGCTGAGGCGCCACTACCTGTCACCACAATCACAATGGTGACACTTCGAGTTTTCGGCGCATTGACTGCAAGATGCCTTCGATCTTAACGAATGAAAGTTCACAACAATGAGAGTTGCCCCCCTCCTATCTGCCAGCAGGGATGGTGGACTTTGGTCATGTCTAAAAGTACCATCATTAAGGCAAGTGCAGGTAATTTCTCTCGAAGGTCATGAGTAAATACCATCTTGCTCCTGCTGCTATGGTAATGTCTATGCATTGTATATGAAAATGTTTCTTGCTGCTACGGTAATGTCTTTTGCATAGTATACGAAAATCTGAGCAACAGTACTGTTCTACTATGGTCAACGCCCATTTTCTTTTGGAGGTTGCATAAAATTTTGCGGAGGATGTGTACAGATTTTGCGGGTGCATAAAATGGACCACTTTGGAACGAATTTGACATTCTCGCTGAACACTCTTCAGGAGTACGCTCTTGCTATACTTTTTCGTTGAGATATCGCTTAATTTTCTTCCAACAACTGACAGTGACGTATTATAAAGAACAATAACAGCATGAATGTCGCTAAGAAAATGCTCGAGACTTTGACGTCTTCCGCAGCCTTAGTGCGGAGTGAGAGCGAGTATCGCGAGTGGATAGATGAATGCTCGCAATGTACGTCGCTGATACGGCAATACGTGGAGAACATCGAAGACACTGTATCCATTTGTCCAAAACAAGATATGATGTCGATTCTGTGCAGAATAGAGCACATGAAAGTCTGTATGACCACTCGACTGTCATACATTGGTATGAGCAGTCCTCGAACAGCCGCGGGACCTTTCATGCGTGTGTATCGCGTCATGACAATTCTATCTTAACGAATGAAAGTTCGAAACGATGGCGCCTCTAAATGTTTAGACAGCTGCACATGCATCTTCTCAATGATGCCTGGACAATGCCTTTTTCGGCACATTTACTGGTGGACACACATTTCACTATCATTCTCTTGTTTGATGCGGCGCCACTTCCTGTATGCGAGTAAAGCAATGGCGCCTCTAAATGTTTAAACAGCTGCACACGCATCTTCTCCATGATGCCTGGACAGTGTCTTTTTTCGGCGCAGTTACACCATACGTTTTGGTAGTGGTGAGGAGCGTTGACCGCATAAAAGAAAATTTGTTATCGGTGTGACATTACCCAACCTATGCAGTAATACAGAAAATCAAAGTGTACCGTTTTTGATGATGTGGGGGATACTGACTGTATAAAAGTGTACCGTGATGAAAATGAGAAGACATTAGGAAATGGGAAGTAGTGGCAGCAGCACCAGTAGTAGTAGTACGATAGTCGCCTTCAACGATATGTTCGCCAAGAGTGCCACCAGTGCCACCGCGACAACAATCACTGCAAGAGCGACAACAATCAGCGCCGCAGCGGCAACAATCACCGCCGCAGCGGCAACAATCACCACCACGACAGCAACGATCACCGCCACGATGGCAACGCCCAATTTCATCAATACTGGAGCCGCGAGAGCGCGGATTCTGGGAGCCCCGTATACTTGGACGAAAATACCCTCTGACGAAAGACTTCTCGAAGTATTTGGAAATCGGTGTATACGTCGCTCCTGGCAGTAATTGTCAGGTTGAGTTGGTTATTGGGGACAACCATGGACATGAAATCATCATCCACATGGACCTGTGGAAGGAGGTAATATGCAACAGAGATACGATTATGGAAATGTTCAGCGTGCCGACCGAGACGATTGAAGTAGGCAATCGCAGGATGCTATCATTCCGAACCATTACACTTCCCAATAGTAACATCGGGATCATGGAAATTTCGGATGGATTAGTGTCTATATTCATAACCGCGAATACTATGCAAAAGATTTTCGATCTTGAATATTGTATAGACCGTATGTATTCATGGTTAGCGGAAAATATTCCTGCAGTCAAGCAGAAATTTATCTCATTCGTTGAAATATTAAGGAAGGCATCAGCAGCTGTACATTGTAAAGCAACAATTATGGAAGACGTGACTTTCGAAAGACATTCGTTGATCGATTGTGAACTCGTGACACTCTGTATGAAAACGATTCTAAGCGAGGTAATGATGATTAGGAGTATGAGTAGTAATAAGAAACGAGATCGTATGTACAAATAATGATTATTTATTGTAAAAAGGAACAGTACAAAATTTTGTACAGTTTGAGAAATAAAGAAAAATATATATAAAATTTCGAATGATTATGGTGATGATTGGTGTCAGTGCCTCCTCCTCAGAAAATTTCCTTTTTCCCTTAGGATTAAGTGGGGATGGAGGGAGAATGAGACAAATGGTACATGATTACATGCATCTTTATTATTACATCATACATGATAAAAAGTTGTGTAATTTCAACGCATTCTGTAACGCACAAGTTCCTCTATGCATTGCGCATGCAAACGTATTCTTGGAACACATTTTATTAAATGCCGGTATAACACCGCCGCTCCCGTAATCTTCGTCTTCAATGTTATAGACTATAGTGGAATTCGCAAGCTCTTCGATCCATCGACACTTGTCATAGCCGTTCGCAAGGATGACAGTAGTTACATCTTTCAGTACCGATTGCAATAGTGGTTTAGCCATACAGTACTTCACACAGCCATCTTCCCAGCGTAGCGCATGATGGTGTTTCGTTAACCAGACACATTTTTTCCTTGAGTCAATGTCCAGCGCTGACCATGGAAACGGTGGAGCAAAAATCCAATGTGCTATTTGACAGGTGCTAGGCAGAACTACTGCAGCCTCCTTCAGTATAAACTTGTCGTCCACCATAAATCCTTGAACATCAGCTATCGCAGTCTCCATCCCTCTCTCTCTGAGTTTTATGTGATTTTGCGTACAATGTTTGTCAGCGGGTTGTAATCCACTATGCGATTATGTATGATTAGGCAGTAAGCAGTGGTATTTTCTGGGATATTTTCTGGACACTCAAAATCAATTTGAACATCAACAGTCGCGCTCTTCACAGACTCGTTTTGTCGGGAACAGTCCAGCACGACAAATGGTCCGTATAGAAGGAAGTTTGTAATGTCGAGCAGTGGCTCACCACTACCGTAATATGATTCTCGGAACTTGGCATACATGTCATAGAGCAGGGCATGCTTGTTTTTTTGAAAGTCAATGTTCAAGTCGTCGTAGGGATACATTTCGGAGTTCAGATAGAGACGAATGTTTGAGAGATTGCAATGATCAAACATTGCCGCTCTTTTGCTAACATCGTTCTTTCGTGCAGTTTGTAGAGCGAATATCACGTATCGAGGCTTTTCCATCTGCGTCGCGGCTTTCACCGCCCATGTATGCCTCGTTGTTGTCTGTAATAGAGGATACTCGTGGAGCTCCGACGAGCGAAAACTCATCTTAATCGGCATGCCGCTTTCCAGTACACGCAACATTGACAATTTATGCAACTCCTCCAGGGTGACATGTGGTATGCGCCATTGCACCTTGTGTAGCACAAGATTGTGTTTTGCGTCCGACGAGCCATATATCGCGTTCGTATCGGTGCGAGCACGAATCAAGATGAGCTCGTGACGCGCGTTTATCAAGATACGATTATAGTCCTCGCAAAAACCTAACAACATGCTAAGCGGTACACAAAAATTGAAATCCATTGGTGCACTACGTATGATTTTTTTCTTGTTTTCCGAATCATCTTCATATCTTCGGCCTGCATTATCCAAGGTTCTGCTCTTCTCGGCCGAAAGAATCAGATAGTTCTTGAGCGTTGTTGTTATACCAGGATTCCTGCATCTATCGATTTCAACGCCATCCAGTTCATAGCTTATTTCATCGAAGAGGAATGATATGCAATTATTTTCAAAATGCACAGTCCCCCCATCGTTTGTGCCATCGAGTCTCCCCTCCACGTATAGGAAACTACGACATGGCAGGAGGTACAGATCTTGTTGCTGAATGGGTATCCTTATCTCGTCGCTATTCCCGAAGGATGTGTTGACATATGGGTTGTACGTATGCAGCTCCAATTTCGTTATACGGTTGTCGAACGTCGGTCCACCACTGATGCTCAAAATATCGTTCATTATGATTGTTATCTTGCAGTTCTGAATCCCATAGATTGCAGAAATTTCACGTTGGTCACGCTTAATCTCTTCCTTCTCCAACCACTGCCGTCGCTACCCTTTTCCAGCGATTGAAATATGCTTGACTCACAGCTAGGTGCAGTAATAAGGGATTCGGACGTATCGCTGCTGTTGTTGTTGGTGAGACTGTTATAAACGAGCATGCTACCAATACAGTTGAGCGTGTCTATCAAGCACGACGTCGTACATGCAGACGTACTGTTATCTCTTCACCGCGAAAATCCACCGGTTGTCCCGACTGATCAACTATTCGAATTGTCAAGTCGTCTATTGCTCGTACGACGATTGGCAAGTAAATGACTCGCGGTGGCGTTTCCGATATCTTATATCCTGTCGGAGTACGCGGTGAGATTTCATGTATCGCATGCAACGGTCTACCATTGCTGTAAGAACCGATGGTGATGGAACACTCTATCCGAATTGTATTTACACTTATGATGTTCACAGGTGCGTCCGATTGATGCCATGTATTGGATGATAGGATACGATTCGTGGAAAATCCTAACAATGGTCCCACGTTGTTCGGTTTTGTAAAGTTTATTCTATATACGCTTCGAATTTCACTCTTCATCGTATTGTTGTTTGCGCGCAAAGCGATCGGATATTCACTGCCATCTTCATCGCCAGTAATATAATTACCATCGTCATTTTTACGTGCTGGATTCCTTTTGACGATTTCACGTTTCAAGTACTGACTGATAGCCTTCAGCTCGTACGAGCCATCAGGAATGGTAATCTGCTCGTCATGCTCGCCAAAGTAAAATTTATTATTGCCATTCGATGAACTGATGTTTGGTATCGTGTGGTAAGTTTGGAAATCTACAAGACCAAGCTCATAGTCTGCACCATCGTCCAGGTCTATGGGCGGAAAGTGTCCCTTTGTGTACCTTTGCCCGTCAGCGTGAACGTGAATGACATTTTGTATCACGCGCCCGTGTGAAGATTCGCAGAGTAACTGAGTTTTTCTCGGAGGTTGGACTATGATTTATAATGAATTTTCCTGAAGAAATTTCAAGCACAATTGTCCGCAAATGTTCTCATTAAAATTTTGAAACCGCTCATAATTGTATGTAACTTTTACACTCTTGCCAAAGTAATCCATCAATTCGCTCGGAGGTCGGAGATTCCCAAAGCTGTCAAAATATTTTACATCCAACCCGCGCGTAATGTACGCGACCCAATGCGTTCTTGGACCGAGATAATCATCCAAATTTACTATACCACACTCGTGAGTACATACTTTCTTTGGCAAATCGTCACGCATAAAAACCCCTCGAAAATGCGGTGTGTGTTTACACAAACGTTCTAGCTCGTAGTTTGTTGCTGCTCCCACCAACGATCCATCTACCTTCTTCTTTTTTGTGTTATGGAAGTTTTTTTTTCCCCCCGTCTCCGTTCTCACTCCCTTTCCATGCTTGTACGGTGAAAGATACAATCCCTTGCCTTCCATGGCACGGTTGTGTCGTTGCATTTCCTTCAATTGCTTTTGTCGGAGTCTTTTGTCGGAAATAGATTTTGCTACCGTCGATGCCCCCGTAACCAACGCTCCTAGAGCACCCAAAGCAGGAAAGAGTAAGGGCGGTATGCGGGGACGTGCACCGCTGCTCTTCTTCTTCCTTCCTCTTGTTGTTTTCTTTCTTCTTCCATTTCTCATTCCCATACCGAGTTTTCTTTTCGTCTTCATGGCAGTCCAGACTGCTGTGGATGCGATCTTCTCACCGATCGATGCGTCCCTAGCTGATATGCGTTGAAACGCGTTTTCGGCCAGAATCCTATCAGCCTCGTGACGCCCTTCGAGATCCTTGCGCTGGGAGTACGCGATATCGTGCTCTCTGCAAGCTGCGTCCAAGGGGTTAACACCCCGCTCACACCTCTACCACGAGCTAATCGGTGTAGTAAGCGCGTGCCCGGTCCATAAAATTGGTATCCCGGAATGTGAAGTTCGAATGGTAAAGAATTTATCGCTCTATTCAACAGTCCGCTTCCACTCATAGAGTAGATTCCTCGTGCACACACCCGCACACACACGCGCGCAGGTCATATGCTCGGACTGATGTTGAGGATGATTGATCACGTCGTTATATATGCACGTCTTCACCTGCACTGTTTTTAATACACTCAGGACAGTTCCTTATCATGGGTGCCGGTCCGTCAATATGTGTGCGCTGATTCAGCTGGTGTAGTGCTTGAAACATCTGCGATACAACTGCACCTCCGGATCAATCTTTATGTGGTCGGGCAACTTATCCCAAATACTGTCTACCTCCGCAGCGAAATTGCTTAGTAACAGTACTTTCAGTACAAATTCAAGCTCTTTGGCAGTCGCAGCACGCAGCCTCGGTTGGTTAAGAACGAAGAAAACCATGATTTCAAGACTCGTGGTGTTGTTGCCGCTACCGTTGTCGTTGTTGTGAATCATCGCAATCACGGATCCGAGGGGCTATAAATACCAATACCCCTTACCCCCACCTCTTTGCTCTATAGTGTATGCATGCGTGTGTGGGTGCGCGTGTATGTATCTTTTACATCATGCGCTTCATGAGACAGTCAATCAACATCAAAATTCCTATGAATCGTACGTTCGATGGTGAGGAGGAGAAAAATAGACAACGGAAACATGGTGCGCTGTTACCAAGAAGTATACGATGTGTGATTTGCGGTCCATCCAATTGTGGGAAAACAAACACGATGATTAGTGTGATCGAGAGTCCGAACGGGTTACGGTTTGAAAATGTGTACGTGTACTCAAAATCATTGCATCAACCCAAGTACCGATACTTGGAGAAAGTGTTGTCGTCGGTGGAGGATTTGGGTTACTTTCCATTCAAGGAAAATGCAAGTGTAATCCCGCCTGCCGAAGCCTTACCAAATTCGATATTCGTTTTTGATGATGTAGCCTGCGATGAGCAAAACGTTATGCGTGAATACTTCGCCATGGGTAGACACTCTGACGTGGATTGTTTTTACCTCGGTCAGTCGTACGCGAGAATCCCAAAACATCTGATTCGCGATAATGCAAATATGATAATATTCTTCAAGCAAGATGGTATGAATCTACGACATGTCTATCATGATCATGTTAATGTAGATATGCCGCTTGAGAAATTCACCGAATTGTGCGCGAAATGTTGGGATAAAAAGTACAGTTTTCTAGTCATAGACAAGGACAGTCCAGTGAGCCATGGACGCTATAGGCGGGGATTTAATGAGTTTGCAATTATATCATGAGTGCACACATGCTTGACGAGTCATTGAACCTGCATCGATCTGTCTTGTAATTATTAACACTACCATGGAGGAGGCAGAGGAGGAAGAGGAGGGTGAGGGGAAGGAGAAGAATATTCAGATGAATAAGATGGGCATATCTATCACTGCAATGCCATCATGGATATGTCGTTGGAGAACGTGGATATGCCGCTGGAGAAGTTCATGGAGTTGTGTACGAAATACTGATACATAGAGTACCGTTTCAATACAGGTATCGGTATTTCATGTGTTTACAACAACATCATACAAAACGGTATCGGTATATAATGGGTTTGCAATAACATCATACAACATTCGTTCGGGAAACATCATTGACGTCACATCGGTCTCTCTCTCCGTCACATACTGGGTCCATAGTCACTTTGAGTCATTACAACCTCCGCCATGGTGTTGGTTAAGGAGGAGGAGGAGGATAGCCGGATGAAAAACATGGTAAAGAAGAAGAAGAAGCATACCAAAAAGGAAGCAGTTGTGCGGGAGATTGCCAAAACCAGCGAGGCTATACGTAAAAAATATCTTGCGCTCAAAGTGGGAAAGATGGATACTGATGTGACCTTGGAGACAAACCTACGACCAATAGTGGAACCATTGAAACAATTGATGGAGAAGGCTAATACGGTTATACAGCAGCAGCAGCACCCCTTGTCACCGACATTGCAAACCCCCGAGTTCGATGATTCGTTCGACATACCATTGAGGGCAATGAAATTATCTAGCAGGAAAAAACTTTTACAAGCAAAGAGTCTCAACAGATTATATTCGGAGAATGTGAGTCCAACAAGCCCACCGCGTAAACCTATTTCTGCTTAAAAAAAACGCGATACGAAGATTCACCAAAAATTGTGTCAACGGCCACCACCCCTGCAATCATTAATAATGACACCGATCCTATGTCGATCGTGGCTGGGGAAACCTTTAAGAACTCGTTCGTGGCATCGGACGAGGAGACACCGACGGCTATGATAAATAGATCAATGCGCGCATTTATGCACCCAAACCCTCAAGAAGAAGAATATCAGTCAGAAAGAGAATTCTTGCATCGAAGTCTCGGACCGTTGGCAAAGCGCTACTTGGAACTATTCTACACTGACACGCGAGATACTGTGGACAATGTGTACGGTGTGTACTATAACGCCAATGATAATAAAATGTATATTGGCAATTCTATCTTCGATGTGGATGGGAAGGATAACATTATGGTTGGCACGACGCGATACAGGGGAACTTTGGGTCTCTACGAACTCATATTCTCAAAGACACCTGACGATCTAAAATACACCCAGGCAGATTTGAATGCGTATAAGAACATCCTATTAATTTCGAATGCCCATAAGTTGCAACATTCCGCGTCCAAGCACACTATGGGTAATAGAGGCTACAAGTATACGCATATCATAAAGAAGCTGTTCCCTCCTGCTGTCACGGGTAGGGGTATATCAGAAGAGCTGTCACACGTTCAACTACCAAACGCAATGGTTGCTACGAATAATACCATCGATTACGTTCACTGGGATGATCCGAACGAACTGGTGGACCGCATGAAGCTACTTGTTTCTTCGCGAACCGCTGGACACACCGGTCATGGCAATGAGATACTGTCAATAATCGAGGAGCTTCGCGAAGCAGGATTGATTATAAATTAAGCAACTATCGACGTGTGTGATGGCAGTGAAGCACACGATGCCGATCAACAAGTTTGGTGTATCGCTTGCGACGGACGATGAGGCAGCAGCGGCGACGAGGTCTTCATCACAGCCAATGTTAAGAAACTTACTGCGCGACAACGCCCTGTGTCTCAAGGGTGACTCTTTCAATGCACGAGGTATAAAGATCAGCTGCGTAGCGGAACCTCTGGAAGCTAATGACGTCACGACAGTGGACTATGTCAACCGTCTTGTGGAACGATCGATTAAAAAGGACACATCGATAGACTACATCAATGATGTTATGGAGCGTGCGTTGGGAGCGATGGAATACAAAATTAAGGAGGACTTGGATCGTGAAATCAAGGAGTATAAAGAGATGTTGCGAACTAATATCACGTCTCCTAAGATACTGCCGAATAATGTTATGTCGGCTGTAGTCGCAACCACAACTTCCAATAAAAGAGGATAAATAAACGGAGTGTTGTGGGAACGGACAGTTGTAAGAAGCCTATAGTCACAGCATGAGTAATGTCAAGGTGAAATTGGTGGAAGAGCTGCATGCACCGGCTAGACGTAATTTTCCACGCAGACGAGTAATCGTGCGGGGGTTCGATGACCTATGGCAAGCCGATATCGTGGAGATGCAACCCTACACAAAGGAAAACCGAGGATTTCGTTATATTCTCACAGTCATTGATGTATTCTGCAAGTATGCATGGGCCGTTCCTCTTAAGAGCAAAGGTGCGAGCGACGTGACAAAAGCCTTTGCAGGGATACTGCGTGCAGATGGAAGGATTCCGCAAAATCTTCAGACCGACATGGGCAAGAAGTTTTACAACAAGGACTTCCAGCAATGTGTAAAGAAGCATGATATAAATCACTACTCAACCTTCAGCATCATGAAGGCATCCGTCGTAGAACGTTTCAATCGTACGCTCAAGAACACCATGTGGAAGTCGTTCTCGCTGAATGGTGACTATCGCTAGACCAATATCCTTGCAAGCTTAGTGTCAGAGTACAATGGAAGGAAACATCGCACCATCCAGATGCGTCCAATCGATGTTACTCGCAACGATGAAAAGCATCTCCTTGCCACAGCGTACAACGATGATGGCGTGAAAATGATAAGGCCCCCAAAGTTTAAGATTGGTGACAAGGTACGCATCAGCAAATTCAAGACGGTCTTCGACAAGGGTTACACACCCAACTGGTCAGCCGAGGTGTTGGAGGTCAGTCGAATTAGACGAACGAACCCTGTTGCGTACTTCCTCAAGGACTTCAAGGGTGATCCCATTGCTGGCGGATTCTACGAGTTGGAATTACGCAAGGCCATGCATCCTGATGTGCATTTGGTGGAGAAAGTGTTGCGTAAGAAGGGTGATATGATGTATGTGAAATGGTTGGGATTTGATAAGATTCATAATTCATGGATAAAGAAAAAAGATATTGTTTGAATACAAAATATATAAAAACATTTATTATTGTACATTGTTTTTTTCTTCATTCATACATACATATTATTCCTACTGTACATTCCATCCATCCATCCATCCGTCCATACCGACTACCAGAAAAAGTAAAACATTTTATTATTGTACATACATATTATTCCTACTGTACATTCCATGCATCCATCCATACATATTACTAGAAAAAAGTAATGAAGTTGACAGTGACTGTGTCTATTACTAGTACTACTACTACTACTGTACATACTACTACTACTACTGCTGTACATACTACTACTACTACTGCTGTACATACTATTATTACTACTGCTGTACATTATTTACAACTATCATTGGGTATTTTGTAATGTCCCCGTGGGAGCGTGTGCGTCGAATCCGGTAAAATGTATCGTTTATCATCGTGGGGACTGGGGGCAAGTTTTTCCTGACTAATTGTATATACATTGTGCCGTAGGGATCGAATGAAATTTTGGTGGACTATTTTCTCTGTATGGTCTTCGAGGCATCGAACGTAGTCCTCGAAGTCTATACAGGTAGCTGTAACAATTTTCTTTATTCCCTTGATTTTTTTGTCACATTTGTCCCTACCATGTACCCGGGTGGCATACATTTTTGCACGAAGTCCTACAAATTCAGTCATAACCGTTCCGTGGTTCTCGTCTTTCATTAGACCCGGCACCTTTTTATTAACCCGGGGAATATTGTATGGATTACCATCGGAGTAGTCGCTGGTATCGAATCTGTCCAAGTTACGGTTCACGTGATTATACACATCGTCACACTCTATTTCATAAATAAGACTGTCGGTATCAGTGTACATTACCCTACACCTGTCAACAAAGCATGGAAGCATGTGATCGTAATGGAACTCATACAGACGTGTCTTTGCAATGTCCAAAATGCACATACCGACATATAAAGGTTTGAAGAATTTGACGATAACATTTTTAATTCAACAACCACCAGGTTTTCCGAAAATATCGTACGACTATGAAAATTGGGCTTTGCGATTGCAGCCTCGGCACCGTACCGCCCCTCCCATTCAGTAAACAATTTAACATTTGTGTGGTTCCGTACGTTCTCCATGGTTTTTCCAAAGACAGCATTATTCATTAATTTAAATAAATTTTTGCTGAATTCGCTGGTCGCCATCGTACGGAACCCGGTGTTCAATGCGATATATTCGCCTAACCATGGTGACTGTTTGAATTCGAGAACGCGGTGCACCTTGGATATCTTTAAGCCATGCTTCAATGCTTGCTGTAGATATCGGTAGTGTATCACGTAACGTGTCTTACTTATAAACGTAGCCAGCAATTTTTTATGGTTTTTGGCTTTTCCGTGGTCGGGGCAAAACGGAAGATCGGCGTGCGAGTCATGAAGTTCGCGCGGATACTCTAAATCCACTTCTAGAATGTACCCTCGTGGGCCATCCAGTGGAAGGGAATTTACGTCAATCTTATGCACCTCGTCGACCCAGCGAAAACCTCCATACGGCAGAGGTTGCGACATTGCCCAACAATAAAGATTATTGATGTCGAAATACATTAAATATGTAGAGGGTTTTGCTGGATCGTACGAGGGCAGGTATTTGTTATTCGCGCGCGCGTATCTGTGCGAGCACTGACTAAGCCCGCCGCATATCCCCCGCTCGACGAATAGTAACATATCAACGTCCGTGAGAAGTTCAAATTCGATACCAGTGTGCTTTAGCATGGCATTCCACGTGAAACCGGCCGGGTATAATAATGTGCCGGATCTAAATTATAACTTGCCATACAATCCCTCCGAAAGTTCTCGAATACATCGGCTAACAGCAGTACATCCGTCTTCATGTACAGGTCGCTGTATTCGCCCAATGTTCTTATGCTAAAACGCGACCAAACATTCGTAGCATGCTGATATTCAGTGTCGGTTACCGCTTTATCGTTTAGACGATTGTAGAACGCATCGCGTACCGGTAATCGCTCCTCGCTAAGTTTGCTGTAACATGTTAGGTAATCGTATGGAAAGATGCCCTTCCTCGTCAAAAGATCGAAATCATTTTGATTCAGATGCGGGAATTCTTTACGTAAGATACGTAACTGTTCCTTCCCCAGGTATGAGGATAGCTTATCGAGGCTTGCACTGAGAAATTTAAAGGAATCTATAAATCTGAACTTTACATGCATATTCTTCTTGTTAATATTTTTCCCGAACGATTGATATTCTTCTTTTGCATTGACTGTATGTTTAGTGAAGGAGATATATTTCTCCTTCGTCAATGGAAGAAGATCGATCTGACCCTCGAAAGCATTAGCGAGTGCAGTAATTACGAAATGCGCGTCATATCCGGATAAATGATGAAATACTACCGGTACCGGTGTACGGTATTTGGTACGATAAATTACAATTGGAATGTGCAGCGCCTCGATAAGCTCCAGTAAGATGGCAATGGTCGCGCACCTTCTCCTCCCCCCCGTAAGTGAATATTTTCGAGTATATATGACAGTGTGTCGCTCGTTGAAAAGACTGCTTCTCCTCGTCGGTGAGGCGAGACATAGGAACTACTTTGTCTAGTATTGCTTTAATATTATGGCTCAAATCATATAACTCCTGCGCGAACCATTCCATACATCCCGTTGCAGCGCGATGAGAGCGATACCGGCACAACGAGTCGTCGTACGTACAGTGAACGTAATAACCGACACTGAACGGCTTATGCTGCTGATATATATTCAGCCTACCTGATGCTGGTTCATGCGTCGTCGTGGTCGTGGTCGTTGTGGTCGTCATTTGTCCAGGCATCATTGAGAAGATGCATGTGCAGCTGTCTAAACATTTAGATGCGCCATCGTTTCGAACTTTCATTCGTTAAGATAGAATTGTCATGACGCGATACACACGCATGAAAGGTCCCGCGGCTGTTCGAGGACTGCTTATACCCATGTATGCCAGTCGAGTGGTCATACAGACTTTCATGTGCTCTATTCTGCACAGAATCGACATCATATCTTGTTTTGGACAAATGGATACAGTGTCTTCGATGGATACAGTGTCTTCGATGTTCTCCACGTATTGCCGTATCAGCGACGTACATTGCGAGCATTCATCTATCCACTCGCAATACTCGCTCTCACTCCGCACTAAGGCTGCGGAAGACGTCAAAGTCTCGAGCATTTTCTTAGCGACATTCATGCTGTTATTGTTCTTTATAATACGTCACTGTCAGTTGTTGGAAGAAAATTAAGCGATATCTCAACGAAAAAGTATAGCAAGAGCGTACTCCTGAAGAGTGTTCAGCGAGAATGTCAAATTCATTCCAAAGTGGTCCATTTTATGCACCCGCAAAATCTGTACACATCCTCCGCAAAATTTTATGCAACCTCCAAAAGAAAATGGGCGTTGACCATAGTAGAACGGTACTGTTGCTCAGATTTTCGTATACTATGCAAAAGACATTACCGTAGCAGCAAGAAACATTTTCATATACAATGCATAGACATTACCATAGCAGCAGGAGCAAGATGGTATTTACTCATGACCTTCGAGAGAAATTACCTGCACTTGCCTTAATGATGGTACTTTTAGACATGACCAAAGTCCACCATCCCTGCTGGCAGATAGGAGGGGGGCAACTCTCATTGTTGTGAACTTTCATTCGTTAAGATCGAAGGCATCTTGCAGTCAATGCGCCGAAAACTCGAAGTGTCACCATTGTGATTGTGGTGACAGGTAGTGGCGCCTCAGCACAGACAAAAGAATGCAAATGAACTGCGAGTCCCCCATCCCGCTGACATGCTAATTTTTGGGGATTCATTCCCGACCCTCGAAGATCTATTCCCTTTTCTTGTCATCTTAAGAAGTGCAACTGTGCAAAGAGGTGTCATCGCTGTAAGGATTTATTTATGGTCGTCGAAGAGAACACCTCCCTTCCCTTCTTTAGTTATTCTAATCATCCAGCTCCACCACCCACTCCCCTCTAAAAACCAATCATCGAAGAGAATATCGTCCCCGCCCACAGGCCCCTCCACCCCCCGCCCCCAACAGGCCCAGAATGACCACCCCCTCTAAAACCAATCATCGAAGAGAATGACGATCCCCACCCCCTCCCACGCAAATGACACCACCGCCTGTAAACGAATCATCAAAGAGGACAGTCTCCCCCCCTCTAAAAACAATCATCGAAGAGGACGGCCATCCCCGCGCACCCCCTCGCCTACAAGGTTACCCCCCCCCCCCCGAGATCCCACTGATCCAGAAACCCCCTTGCTCTACTACTCGGCTTTTTTCTGCGGCACGCAGATGTTCAGTAATTCGTAGTAACGATAATCAGGTACGGTTAATCCTGCAATAAATTAATAAACGAAGAAATCACTTCGCGACTTCTTCGAATTCCTCGCCAACCCTAACACAATAGGCCCTAAAATTCTTGAGCGCTCACTCTTTTCCTCGAACGCGCTGACCAGCGTCCGCGAACCACAATAGAACCATAAAAGCTCGCTCGCCTCGAGAAAGGGTCCGTGTTTTCTGCGACTCAGCGATTTTCCCATCTCGCAGCCATTTCCCGCCAACGCCCAGCGCACGTAGCCCAGGGCAAGTGCAGAATTAGGAAGGAGAGGGAGAGCCCTTTGACTGCGTGCGCCTCCAAAATTTGGGGTGTTGCGTGTTCACGGGTTTGAAAAGTCTGAAGGTGGGTAAGTGTGCCCGTGGGGCTCTGAGCACCCTGCTCACGTAGGAGGGAAGTTTGAAAGAGTTGTACGAAGGAGTTGAATAAAAATTCTGAAATTGAGTTGGAAAATGAACTGAATTATATTAGACGTTAGAAATTTAGCTGCTGTCCAGAACAAATCGTCTTAATCGCTCGACTGCTCAAAACCGAAGTGACGTCTTATTCTACAAGTCGGAATCGACGACGTCTAAGAAAGCTCCCTTCTCCAAGCGGGTGAGAAGGAGCCAATCCGGCGCTCGCTACGGCCGACGCTGGCCCTTACGCAGTTCTATTGGTGCCCTTCCGTGGGACTTACTCCTTCTCTAAGATTTCGCAGGCGCGCGCAGCAAAAGGGCTCTCCCTCCACTCTAGGCCCTACTCCTGACCTAGGCTACGTGCGCTGGGCGCCAGCGAGAAATGGCGGCGAGGTGGAAATCGCCAAGACGCGGAAAAACCCTACTGGGCTCTTGACGGAGCGAGAAAGAAAGAAGAGCGACGGCCTGTTTCCGGAAAAGAATAATTTATGGGAGGCAATTGACTCCATGTGTTCGAAAGTTTCGAGGAGTCTCGATACTTGAGTTTTTCCGAGCCATTGTATTAGGATTATCGAGGAGTTTCTAAGAAGTTAAGACGTGACTTCTTAGCTATTGCCCATGTTTACTCCAGACCTCGCTTCGCTGCTTTTTCTCTTACAATAGCTCGACATCTCCGTGCCCGTTGTCGCATTCCTATTTACGAAATATTAAAGCGGAAATCCTACGTATTCGAACGATTCCTTATGCACGCTGAGTTTTAAATTAAACTATCTGCCGCCTATTAAAAATGTCGGCATTATCGACTAGAGGCTAAATTCAGAGCGCGAGAGAGGTCGGGATACGCAAAAGGGGAAGGAGTAAGGCCCTCCGGAAGGGCACCAATTGAAAAGCGTAGGGCCTGCGTCTGCCCTAGCGAGCGCCTGATTGGCTCCTTTCTCACGCGCCGGAGAAAGAAGCCTTCGAAGACGTTCGTCGATTCCGTCTTCAGGAACAAACGTCACTTCGATTTTGAGCAGCAAGCGACTTAGATCTTTCTTTCACATCTTGTACTGGACACTAGCATTTTAAGTTAACTCAATATATTAACTTCAACCTTGTTTCAATCCAACTCTGATTACTTTATTTCAAACTTTCCCTCCTTCACGAGCAGGGTGCTCAGCATCCCACGGGCATTTACCCACTTCAGATCCTACAAACTCGTGAACACGCAACAAAGCATGGCAAGCATGACTACATATTATAATCTTCGAACGAGATAGTTCGTATAATTTCGATCAAAATTCGCCCGCCTACGGCGGACTCGTTTGGTCCTTCTGTTCTAACATAAACATAGGAGCGCAAAGGAGATGGTACATATTTTAACATAAATAACACTCGACATTTTAATAAAATTATACTTTATATTTCTTAATCAACCAATTGGTAATTATTTAAAAAATGTGTTGTCTTTATTCTTAAACATTAACTAACAAAAAGGCATGAAATCTGTCCAAAAACATTAAAATGTAAAAAAATGCGCCAAGTAGCAGTTTGATTCCCCCACAAAATTGAGATATAACAAAAAAAATATAGATATCATACAAGAAAGCCATGTTTTCATTCAAGAATACCTTGATTTAACTCGTATTAGCAAGTAACAATATAAAAAACTTGGCGTGTGCGCGCTTCATTCGAGGGATTTGCTCTGGTAATATTCCTAAAAAACTTTTACAGAAATTAAATTGTAGCAAAGTCAGTGTTAGATTTAAATCAATTTCCCATTGCGCTTTTATCTCGCAATTAAACAACAGTCTGAGTTATTAGGCAAGCTATATTCTCATACCTTGAAATTTTAAATGATCAAATAAATGAAAAACCTATAACTCAAGAACCCCTTAAGCCAAAGTGGTATACAAAATATCTTGTATGAACTTATAATATTTCTAGTGTTAAAACTTGGTGTACACATGCTTCATTGCGAGTAAAAAACCAATGGGAAACTACTTTGCAGTTAATGGTGAATATACTATCTAATAGATATGGTGTGCCGTTATTTTTATTCCTTCTTTCATAGTGCCCAAGTCTTTATGAATATTGCCCAGTCTCTCAGATTTAAAAATAAAAATGCAAGTTAATTTGAAGTATCTTTGAATGAAAACTTGACTTTCTGTAATATTCTTTCTGAATATTCTATCGTTATTAATTTTGATTTCCTATTTGGCATAAAAATTGTAAGCACCAAACTTGTCTTGACTCAACCAGATTTTTCAATATTGAACTGTTTTGTAGCTTGCAAGACCTAACAGAAATTGGATATTAAGTTCACAATGCTCAACTATGGGGACATCGAACATGTGGATGTAAACCAATTGAAAGCGTTGGATGTGAATTTAAAAAGTAGCAAAAATGGAATAAAATTGACCATCTAAAGCAGATCCACATGTAACCAAAGATGTTAGGACAACTTATATGAAATAAAACCAAAATGTAAATGATACAAGCACTGCGTGGGACATTTAAAAGATTCACTCGAGCATCACCCAATGGACCAGTGCCTAAAACAAAGAAGGAAGTTCATTATTAATTTATAATTTACAATGGATTAATTAAAATGCAATTGCTTGATTCAGAATACAACCTTATAATTATTTTGATATATAACAGTCAACATATTGTATACATGTTCCACAATGGCATGTATACCCTTCACCATATGTGCAGCAAATTGGACATGAGTATTCTTGAATACCTTAGAACAAATACTGTAAGGGTCCCCATTCCCCCAAGCACCAGGTAGGACAGCTAGTGGGAAAGTATTATATCGATGATGAAGTTAAAATACGAAGTAAAATACGATGTACAATTTACATTAACAGAATTTATTACACCATTTGAATTTTTGTTTAATCAGTTTATAATGTGTTGAGTTAAATATATTTAATTGGTTGCTTACAGATAATAACTGTTAATAGGTAATAGTCTTGAAAATATGTTCTTGTGCTTCCATAGACTGTTAAATGGATTTCAACCAAAAGTAAACTAGATTTTGTGTAGGTAAATTTAAAGCATTCCCGTATCAATCAAATTTTCTACAATTACCAGAATTCAATTAGCCCAAAGTGATATTCTGAGGTCAAAGTGATCTCTATCATTAACAAATACTTTGCAAAGTTAATGTTACAGAATTGACTACAAGAGGGAAAGTAAAAAAGGGCTGAAAGCAAATGTGAATTATATGGCTATGAATAAGAGAAGTGAGAATATGACGGAAGTTTGCATTATTCTTAAAAATTTATTGGAACACAAATCTCCAGTTACAGTTGCTATTCAGATAAAAATAAAAATTATATTGGAATCTATTGGACACTTTTGCCGTGGTACTTCACATGATCGAGATTGGAGAAACTTAAATTTAGATCGAATAGTTACTTCAATATGAGTAAATACAAACCTGAAATGTGTTACAAGAATTGCGAGCGTAGATGATTTTTGTCAATGAAGTACCAATGTTTGTAAATTGATAATTGTGTATTACATCAAATGCACGCGATGCATGCAACTGAAAAGGTTAAGTGATGCGATGCATGCTGATAGCAATCAACTAAAAGTGCGAGATGTCGTAAGAGCGTTGACAGCGTTCAACGATGTATTACTATCAGTTTCCAATTGACAGTTTAAATATACATGTAACGAAGTACAGTTTTAAGTTGAACTTAAGTGTCAGTGTCACGTAAGGGATAATGTGTAACGTTCTCGAAATCGCCAGCAGAAAATATCCGAAAACTCGGCAAACATGCAAGAGCGGCACAATTGATCGTCTCGACACGACATTAAGCTACGACGATTTTTATTCGCTCTATTTACTTCCGAATAAGCCTTGCATCTTTGAAGCTCGCATAACTGAAAACTGGCCATGCAGAAAACTGTGGAACGTGGACGGCGAACCAGATTTCGACGCTTTGGGATTATTGTTCGGTGAGTAAAATGTTGAATTTATACGAAGTGTAAATCTTATATCAGTAATTTATGTTATTGATTTTGGAGGGTAAAACATTTGTGTGGAAAAACAGAGAATTTTGCTATAAGCATCTACTCCTGTTAGATATAGCAATAAATTAAAAATGTTATATATTTAAGCGTACTATTAAGAAAATACACTTTCATGAAATTGTTTCTGATGAATAATCCCTAATAAAAAAGAAGTAAGTGAGACTTTTTCCCCAATTCTTAATTCATTATAACTAACAAATGCAGCTGACGATTGCAAAATCCAGAATTTTATGCACGTATCTTATCTTCAATGATCATCAGTGTAAATTAATGACATACGAATATTTACAACTGGAAAATTTTGGTTAAACATACTTTTTCATGAACATTTAAATCCTTCTTTCTCTTTTATCAAGATATAGCTGAGAAAAGAAATGGCAAACTGGTAACTTGCAAACTGCCTTTACATCATTTTAATTTGCTAAGTGGTTGTTGCAAGATATATAAAGTATGCAAAAAATACACAAATTTAAATGCCACAAGCTTTAGTACTCTCTAAATGTAGAAAAGAAATTACATGACCTAGTAAAATCAAGATTAGTTGTAAAACACAAAAATAAAAAACGATATTTCTTAAATTGAACGAATTGTCCAAAAACTTTACCATGTTCGGAAAGAGGTATTACTTAACTATTCACAAAGTCTGCAGTCAAGTGATTGTGCACAAGAGCAAATACATCTCATCAATTAAGAGCCATACCTTTTGTACATGCTTTTTATATCTGGTAAGTGCAATTGGCACACTTCTAATTTCAGCATCAAAATAGATCTTAAAATTTATATAAGAACAGCAGGCTTGTAAAAGAAAAAATAGTCCAAATCAATCATTTCCTTAAAAAGATATATTTTCAGAAAAAATTATCTTTTTATACAAAATTAAAATCGTAATGTTGTCACAATTAAGGTACATTTAGATGATGCCTCTTTTTGTGTAATATAAGGCATACGACTAACAAATACCAGGTACAAAATGCTGCACAAGCTGTGGGTTACATTCAGTTTTACAGAAAATAAGAAATCATTGAAATGCATCCTTAATAAGTCACGTGACGTATGTTATAGAGGTGTGTGTAAGAGTCAGAAGTGTGTAAACGTGGCTAAAAATATCAATGAGAAATCATGGATTCTTATGTTTGCCTTTTAGATAGTATGTTGTATGACAACCTTTAGGATAATTTCTGAGCTTTGGACTTTATATTTATCATTTGTTATAGATTCATTTCTCTTTATTACTATCTCAACTTTACTTTTTAATAGCTATCCCAACATTCAAATATGTACATTTACCTTTCTAAAACTATATTATCTTTAATGCAAATTTCACAAACCAATATTGAAATTTTAATATTTACTGGTCAGGATGACTACAGTCTGCAATTTATACTAATCTCTAAAAAGAGAAAGTTTACATGTGTGTCTGCTTGAGGTAAGCCCGAAAACTACAGAATAGATTTGGATAATTTTTTTGTCACAGCTGGATATAGACTATTGAAAGAATTTCTTATGCACAGAAAACTTGATTATAATCTTGAGAACCATTCAATGGATTTTAATGCTCTCTACCATAGAGTTATCATGCAAGCAAACTATAGCCTACAAGATTTTGTAATCAGCTTAAAAACATTAAAATGTAAAAGAGACTCCAAGTAGTAGTTTAGGCCCGTGTAAAAGATAGCTTTTCTTATAATAGATTTCTTAAAAGGGTATAGATATCATAGTATAAGAAAGCGAAGTTTTCATACAATGATACCTTCATTTCACTTGTAGCATTAATGTGAAAAAAAACTTGGTGTGTGCATGTTTCCAGTGAGGCAATCACTGTGGTAATATTGCTATTGCAATATTGTGGACGAAGGAAAAAATGTACATCACTACATAGTAAAGTCAATATTAGGTTCAAAGTACTTTCCCATTAGTTTTTTACATCGCAATGAAGTGCCTACATACCAAGGCTTTTTTAATGTTAGTGTTGTTAGTTAAATGAAGCTATTGTATAGAAACTTCAGCTTTTCGTACTATGATATCTTTTTGGAAAATTTAATACAAGGAAAGCAATCTTTTAGATGGACCTACTACTTGCCAACTACTACTCGCCGTCTTTTTAACATTTTAATGGTTTTGGTCGGATATCATGCCTTTTTGGTGGCTTCTTTTTCTGACATAGATATATATCAACTCGATTTCCCATTACAAGGCTTCTGTCATGACCTACATACATAATTTTTTAGATATGAGGATATACACATAACTTGAGATATATTGTGGTTAATAATTAAAGGCAGACTAGCCCTTGGTAGTGCTAAAGCACCAGTAGTAAATCAGAAATAGTTTATGAATTGCACACGATTTGTAATCATTCTCTTATATGCCTGGAAATTAAATATGGTTATACTTTATTACTTACTTATTAAATTTTATAAAATAGGGTCATGTATGAAGATATAGCTTGTCTAATGTAACTGGTAAAGTATTAAGTGGAATCAAGAAACTTAGCATAGCATATGCTGCAAAATTTCAAAGCTGTCAAGAGCATACTCCAAGATGCACTTTTATTAAAGAGTTGAAATTCGATAACGAAATATTGATTACAAATAGCTTGCACACATTTAAATTGTAAACGATTTAACTTAATATTTTACATGTTACATTAGCTATGCTAGATCTTGATACAGAGTCTAATTCGGAAGTATCAAAATTGTCAAACGCACAGCATAGGAATTACTCAAGGTACTAGTTACTTTTGGGTATCATGTCCCTGAATTTTACATAAGTAGCAATCATTATTCACTTATTAAAATCCAACTCTTTAGCTGTAGCGCTTTTTAAGCTATGCATTTGACAATTTTGACAGGTTGTAACCTATTCTCTGTATACAGGGTGATGCATGAGACTTGGAATTAGCGTTTTAGCATCGAATTATAGATAATATTGACCTTGCGTAATTGTCCCGGCGGCCGTGTAATGTCACTTTTGTCGTGTGCCGCGTGAGCTTACACGGAGTGAATCACGACAGATATCGGCGGCCTATTGATTAATTGAGACATGCAAAATCTCGAAAAACCGTTACGTATGCACTCCGATGAAACTGTTTTATTTTAAGTTCCGAACTATATGGTAACCGTATTAAGTCTTGTGTCATATAAACTGTCTCTGAACTGAATCTCCGACGAGCGGGCTATGATTATAAGGATGAATGCCCGTAACCCACCAACCTCGTCAGTCATTTAAAAATTATCAAACATAGAAATGGATATCATTGGTAAACGAAAGCCAAGTTAGAATTCAAATATAATTAACATACAAGAAATTCAAGTTTTCATTTAAAGATACCTCGATGTAACTCGCATCAGCAATTAACAATACATTCACAATAAATTAGCGAATAACAATAATAAAAAGTGCGCGCTTCATTCGAAGCTCTTGCTGTGGTAATATTGCTAGAAAATTTGGAAAGAAATATATACGCGACGAATTGAGAACCCCCTTTTCGATGCACTATATAGTGTTGCGTATCCCGACCTCTCTCGCGCTCTGAATTTAGCCTCTAGTCGATAACGCCGACATTTTTAATAGGCGGCAGATAGTTTAATTTTAAAACTCAGCATGCATAAAGAATGGTACGAATACGTAGGATTTCCACTTTAATATTTCGTAAATAGGAATGCGACAACGGGCACGCAGATGTCGAGCTATTGTAAGAGAAAAAGCAGCAAAGCGAGGCCTGAAGTAAACATGGGCAATAGCTAAGAGTCACGTCTTAACTTCTTAGAAAGTCCTCGATAATCCTAACACAATAGCTCAGAAAAACTCAAGTATCGAGACTCCTCGAAACTTTCGAACACATGGAGTCAATTGCCTCCCATAAATTATTCTTTTCCGGAAACAGGCCGTCGCTCTTCTTTCTTTCTCGCTCCGTCAAGAGCCCAGCAGGGTTTTTACGCGGCTCAGCGATTCCCACCTCGCCGCCATTTCTCGCTGGTGCCCAGCGCACGTAGCCTAGGTCAGGAGTAGGGCCTAGAGTGGAGGGAGAGCACTTCTGCTGCGCGCGCCTGCGAAATCTTAGAGAAGGAGTAAGTCCCACGGAAGGGCACCAATAGCACTGCGTAAGGGCCAGCGTCGGCCCTAGCGAGCGCCGGATTGGCTCCTTCTCACCCGCTTGGAGAAGGGAGCTTTCTCGGACGTCGTCGATTCCGACTTGTGGAATAAGACGTCACTTCGGTTTTAAGCAGTCAAGCGTTTAAGACGATTTGTTCTGGACAGCAACTTCAATTTCTAACGTTTAATATAATTCAGTTCATTTTTCCAACTCAATTTCAGAATCTTTATTTAACCTCCTTCATACAATTCATTCAAACTTCCCTCCTACGTGAGCAGGGTGCTCAGCGACCCACGGGCACACTTACCCATCTTCAGACTTTTCAAACCCGTGAACACGCAACAATAGTACTACATATGTATATATGATTGAAATGTAAACCTGTGTGAACTTGGCCCGGTTGTACTTGTTTGTACCACTTTTTTTTCGTTTGTTCCCCGGAGGGTAAAAAGTTATGGGGTGGTTTTAAAATGCCCAGCACCCCACTTCAACCGATCCGAATGAGAGTAGGCTCATTCAAAAGGGCTTTGTTTGTACCCCACGGGGTAAAAAGTTTGGGGTGGTTTTAAAATTCCTAGAACTCCACTTCAGCCGATCCGAACGTGAGTATGCTCATTCGAAAGGGCTTCGTTTGTACCCGTTTGTACCAATTTTATTTTCGTTTGTACCCCACGGGGTTAAAAGTTATGCGGTGGTATACCATGAGTTGCACCCCATGTAAACCAATTCTCTTTACAGGCATGTACATTTCAACGATTCGTTCGATCACTTTGATATTATACTCTACAGTTCCTCTAGATGCTTGTACCCCCGGAAAATTCTTTTTACCCTGTGAAATTCCACTCCAAAAGCTATCCAGATGTTTGTACCTCGCGAAATCCCACTCTAAAATCTATCCAGACGTTTGTACCTCGCGAATTCCCACTCTAAAACCTAGCTAGACGTCTGTACCTCACGAGATCCCACTCTAAAATCTATCCAGACGTTTGTACCTCCCAGGAAATCGTTTGTACCTCATGAATTCCCACTCTAAAACCTAGCTAGACGTTTGTACCTAGCGAAATCCCACTCTAAAATCTATCCAGACGTTTGTACCTCCCAAGAAATAGTTTGTACTCAATATATATATATTGTTAATCAGTAAATCAGTAAAGTTATCGGTTGCTCCTAGAAAAAGGGAGCTGACAAAAAACATGTTGACAGTCGGCAAGTAAGAATCGCGATGGAGGAGCAACTGGTGCTCAAACATTCGGTTTTCCCAAAACGCGAGAATCGCTGTCTCGGTGCGCTCGCACTGAGGGTCAGCCGGCGGCCCGCTGCATGTATCGTTCTCGACACCCGAACACGGTACAGCATCGCGCAACAAACGCTCCTTTACCTTTCCTCTTGCTTTCCCATTTTCTTAATATGCGCTTACGATAACCAATATCCCGGATTAGTTGTTTCGCGACATCCGATTAAATCCGATTAAATCCAATTAAATCCAACCAAATCCAACCAAATCCAGTAAATCAAATTTATCAGGGGTCTGTCATACTTTTTATTAGAAATGCTGGAGTGGCGCTGTTACATATTGACCCTCTCGGACTACTTTTCTTAACATTATTTCATACGTAGATTCCATAGTTTTAACCCGCTAGCTTCCTACACAGAATATTCCTGCGTATTTTTCGAGCCTTAAAACTGTGACTTCGACTCGTTCGTTCCGTCTTATCTCTAGTTTTAATGGGTTTCTAGTAGGGGAACAACACAGCGTGCACTTGGTGCATCTGTGTAGTTCCTAGAACTCAAGCATGGTCAGACCCTTGGCGCCCTATACTCCCACCATACCCCCTTTTCACTGGGTCTTCGGGTATTTAAGCCCTAAATTCTAGTGGAAAGCGGGGGAATCAGTTCCGAACTCTCATCGACAGCGAAGCTCTGTCACTCGGACCAGCGAAGAACATCGTAGTAGATCGAGCATTAGTCTCCTTCGAACAAGTCAATATTACCGTACGTACATCGTGTCATATCGCGATCGTTAGGCAAGTCACAGTTCTTTCGTTAGTTTCTCCCCCGTCCAATATCATAACGTAATACGAATTCATTTCAAATATAATCCAAATTGTAACAACATTTCACTACCGCTGAAACTCTCATTATATATTTTTGTACTGTATTTTCATTCAGAATATATTAAACATTGTTTTAGTTTTTATTAAGAAAATCATTGCTTCTTCATTGGAAATTCCTGTTCAGTCATCCTTGATTTAAATAAGCACATATAAGGAAAAGGATAATAAAAGATCACACGAGGATACACTTTTACCGCTCAAGGTGTATCCGGCGAGCAATAGTAAGGTTTAACTTTAGCCTAGGGCGTTCTTTCATGATCAATGAGCAGGATTGAGTCTGGTTAAGGTGAAATAGCCCTTAGCACGATCCCAAGTTCTGTTCTGAGTTATTTGGAAGTAAGTAGTATAAAGGGGTTGACAGCAGAATAGGGACCTGGGTCTGGTTAAGGTGAAATAGCCCTTAGCACGATCCCAGGATTGATATAGGGCCGATTGGGAACTAGAAGACTCGAGTCTGGCAAAGGTGAAATAGCCCTTTGCACGATCTCAGAGCATATTTAGGACTCGCGAAGCCTGGCTCGTAACAGCGCCGTGGCAAAGCGTTGGACCAGCGTCCGCGGTGATTCGTGTTCGGTTCCCCGTTGTTGTGATTGTTTTTTTTTGCATTTTCTTGTCCTCGCATCACCGTGTTGAATACCTGGCAGTGGTAACGCTTTTTCTTTGACGTTTCTCTGCATTTTCACTGTGGCACCATGGCAAAACGGTAGAACTTAGATCAGCACGGTCGCTGTTCTAACGTTTTGCCATGGTGTTATAGTTATCGCAAGCACATACAAAGAAAATACGGAAATACGAGGAAAGGCGGGGTAACGTGAAAGAAAAGTGTTACCACTGCCGGGTATTGAACACGGTGATGCGAGGACAAAAAAATGCAAAAAAAACAATCGCAACAACGGGAAACCGAACACGGATCACCGCGGACGCTGTTCCAACGCTTTACCACTGCGCCACTCCAACATTTCTAATAAAAAGTATGACAGACCCCTGATAAAGTTGATTTACTGGATTTGGTTGGATTTAATTGGATTCAATGGGACGTCGCAAAACAACTAATCCGGGATATTGGTTATCGTAAGCGCATATTAAGAAAATGGGAAAGCAAGAGGAAAGGTAAAGGAGCGTTTGTTGCGCGATACTGTACCGTGTTCGGGTGTCGAGAACGATACATGCAGCGTGTCGCCGGCAGACCCTCAGTGTGAGCGCACCGAGACAGCGATTCTCTCGTTTCGGGAAAACCGAATGGTTGAGCACCAGTTGCTCCATCGCGATTCTCACTTGCCGACAGTCAAGATGTTTTTTGTCAGCTCCCGTTTTCTAGGAGTAAGCGATAACTTTACTGATTTACTGATTAACAATATATATATATATATATATATATATATATATATATATATATATATATATTGGGTGCAAACTATTTCTTGGGAGGTACAAACATCTGAATACATTTTAGAGTGGGGTTTCGCGAGGTACAAACGTCTGGATAGATTTTAGAGTGGAATTTCACAGGGTAAAAACAATTTTTCGGGGGTACAAGCATCTAGAGGAACTGTAGAGTATAATATCAAAGTGGTCGAACGAATCGTTGAAATGTACATGCCTGTAAAGAGAATCGGTTTACATGGGGTGCAACTCATGGTATACCACCGCAGAACTTTTAACCCCGTGGGGTACAAACGAAAATAAATCTTGCTGATGCGGGATAACGGTCAGCCGTATAGGGCAATGCACACACGAGAATTCCTTCGGAATAGCAACATTCGAACAATCAAGCGAGCACCCACCACTCAGTCCAGCTCATAGGGTGGCAGCTACGACATCTTGCAAAACATACAACAACCCTGCAGGAATTAGAGGCTGCCACGCACACACACACATACACACGCACACACGAGGTACAAGTCCGACACAGTGACATCCTCGTAGTGTACCTTGGGTAACTCCAATGCCCGCGACACACTTCTTAATAACAGTGTGATAAAGAACTTTTTAAAAAATCGTACCCAACTTTCCAATAGCTCATTTTAAAGAGCTATCCTCCATCCAATATCTTCCCCCATTCATTTCGTTTCCTAACCTAAACTTTGCTATTCTTCTCCATCTTTCTTCTCCCCATCCCTTCCTCAGATACCCCGGCACCCCTTTCCCTTTTACCCACCCATACCACCTATTCGCCTTCGACTCCCTTATCCTCCACCATCTTTCCTCTTCCTGTTCCTTCCTTTCTTTCTCTATCAACTCCTCTCCTCTTATCTCTCCCCCTTCTTCCCTGACCCTTCACCCTTTTGCCTCATAATATTCTTTCCTTTCCGGTTCCCACCCTTCCGCCGCCTCTCCCCTCGCCGCTCTGCTTCTCCACTCCTCCCAACACCTCCTCGCTAATTCCGCCTCTTTTCCCTCCAACAGTTTCTTCTCATACGCCCATGCCCTCATCCCCGCTCTCGTCCTCATTTTTTCCCTCTGTAGATCCTCTCTTACCATATACCCCGGCGTGTACCTCTTTACTCCTATCACCCACTTCAAAAATCGTTCCCACAACCTCTCTACTCCTTCTCTCTCCCTCCACCCCAAATCTCCACCCCATACCCAATCACTGGCCACACCAGCTTCTCATACAGCCATAGCTTTCTCTCCCAATCCTTCCCAAACTTTCTCTGTCCTATGCCCCACATCTTCCCCATCACTACTGCTCCCCTCTTTATCCTTTCCTTCACATGTCTCTCCTGCCTCCCATCCATCGTCACCGTATATACTTATACTCCCTCACCTCTTCAATCTTCCTTCCTTGCCCTTCCTCCTCCCCTCCTGCACCTCATCACCTTCGTTTTCTCCCTATTGACCTCTAATCCTTTCCTCTCCATGTACTTTTCCAGTGTCCCATAGCCCCTCTCATCTCCTTCTCATCCTCTGCCAGCACCACCAAGTCATCCGCGTACGCCAGCGTGAATACCTTGACCCCTTCTAGCATCACTCCTCCCCACCTCCCCTTCCTCATTTCCTCCGCTATGTCCGATAGCAGGATCGTGAACAGGCACGGGCTCAACGGGCACCCCTGCCCCAGCCCCTTGCCGTCCAAAATCTCTCCCTCTCCTTCCCACCTGCCTTCACCCTCCCTACCGTCTCCCTCAATACCTCCTCACACCTGCTTATCAAGCCCTCCCTTATCCCTCTCTGTCTCATTGTTCTTACTAGCACATCCCTGCTCACCGAATCAAACGCGGTCTTTAGGTCGACGAAGAGTACTTCCTTATTTTCCTAACTATCTGCCTATTAATCAGATAGTTAAGAACGTAAATATTATCAATTGTTCCCATCCCCTTCCTAAATCCGGCCTGATTCGGCGGCAGAATCCTCTTCCTCTCCACCTCTTCCCTTACCCTCTCCGCTAGGACTCCCGCATATATTTTATATGCCTCTGCAACAGTGTGACCCCTCTGTAATCCTCTACCCTTCTTCCTTCCCCCTTTTTTACTAAGGGCACCACCAGACCTTCCTTCCAGTCTTCTGGCTGGCCACCCTTCTCCTCTCCATACCCTACTGCATACTTTCCATATTCCCTCCTCTACCTCCTTCCCTTCATATTCCCATACCTCACTCGCTATCCCGCCCCTCCTACTGCTTTCCCATCCTTCATTTTTCTAACGACCCTTAACGACTTCCTCTTGCATCCCTCCTCACCCTCCCGCTCACTCCTCCTAATAGTCCTCTAAAATAGTCGTCCCATTCCTTCATCTCTATACTTTCCTTCATCTGTCTCCTTCGCCTCCTCTCCCCATTGATCAACCTCCACACTTCCCCCTCCGTCCTTATCCCCTCCACTTCCTTCATCCACCTCTCCTGATCCTCCTTCTTCTTCCGCTCGCAGCACTTACTCCATTCTCCCTTCTTTCTCCTATATTTCTCTCAATTCCCCCCTTCCCTCTTCCATCTCCTCAGTTCCTCCCTTACCTCCCTCTTCTTCTGCGCACACTCTTCATCCCACCAACCTCTCCTTACTCCCCGTTTTTTCTTCCCTCTCATCCCCCTTGTCATCTTACTTACCTTGTTTTTCAACTCCTCCTACCTCTCTTCCGCCCCTTCCCCCCACTCCTCCCATTCGCCGAATCCTCTTTCAAACTCTTCCCTTTCCTCCTTACTCCACTTCCCCCTCTTCACCCCTCTTTTCCTCGCTCCCTTCTCTCTCCTCCTCTGATCATCACCTTCACTGGTTGATGGTCTGAATCTACCCTCTCCTCTTCCTTTATCATCTCTATCTTTTCTGCCGTATACCCATTCACCAATATATCATCAATCACTGACTCTCCCCTGCCTCCCATATACGTCCACTCCCCTTTTTCATCCCCCTTCGTGTTTCCGTTCGCTATCCACCACCCCTGTTCCGCTAAAAATTCCACCAACTTTCTCCCTTCCCTGTTTATCCTCTGAACCTTCGACTCTCTTCTCCATTCTTCCTCGTCCCATTCTTCGCCCCCCCCCCCTCCTGTCACCCCATCCAACTTTCCCGTCCTTGCATTAAAGTCACCCCCAATTAGCGTTCTCGTCTCCTCCGCTCCCTCCTCCATCCACTCCCTCAGCTTTTCCATCTTCCTTTCTAAATCCCCATTTACATACGCACCCACCACCCTCCACTTTTCCTTCCCTATCCATACCTTCCTTGCCACTATTCCTTCCTTTTCCCTCTCTTCCCTTTCCTTCTCTATCTTTATTCCTCTCCTTACTCCTATCACCATTCCTCCCATTGCCCTTCCTTTTCTATTCCTTTCCCTCGCCCACTGAGCGTTCCACACTTATCCCTTCGGTAGCCTCCTCTCAACCCCTTTCCATCCCATTTCATCTATTCACGTCTCCATCAACACCATTATGTTCCATTCTCTTAGTAGCCCTTCTCAAAATTCCTTATCCTTGTTGCTCAGCCCGGCCACATTCCAGAAGCTTATGCTGCACCCTCCCCCTTTTCCTACCTTTTCTTCCTTCTCCCTCTCCCCCTTTCCCCCGCCTTCCTTCAGTTTCCCTGTTCCTCAAACCATTTCTCCCCCACCTCGTCCCACTTCCTCTCCTTTCCATCTACCCATATGCTCTTATAACCTACCTTTACATTTTTTCCCTTCCCCCTCTCCTCTTCCGTTACCTCTATTTTCCATCTCGTTTTCCTTTCCTCCTTCGTTAGATCGTCCTCCACTCTCTCCCTCCTCCCCTCAGCTTCCGCCTCGCTTCCCTATTCTCCAATCTTACCCATACTATGCCTCTTTTCCTTCCTTCTATTTTAACCACCTTTCTCACAACCTTTACCTTTCCCACATCCCCTTTCAGACCCATTACCTTCCATATCTCTCCTACCGCCTTTTCTATTTCTTTCCCTTCTAGTTCTATTTCCTTTATTATTACATTTTCCCTCCTCTGCTAACTCTCCTTTTTATCCACATTTGACTGCAGCATTCTTATCCTCAATCTCCACTCCTCTCCCGTCCCATCCGATGGATTTTCTTCAGATACTTCTTTCCTCTCCTTTTCCCATTCCTCTACTCTCCCTATTACTTCCTCCATTTTCCTCCCTTTCTCCTCCCATCTCCTCCTCTCTCTCCTTCCTCAAATACTCCCTCTCCCTTCTCAGCTCTTCCTGCATCTCCCTTAACAAGTCCATTTCCTTTTCTCTCCTTGTCTCCTGTCTCCTTACCTCCTCCCTGTACTTCCTCATCTCTTCCCTAAGTCCCCAGAACATCACCTTCAACTCACTCTCTTTCAGGCCTCCATTCCTTCCTTCCTGCTCCTCACCCTCCTCTGTCCCTCCCTTCTCCTCTCCTTTCCCTTCTGCCCCTTCCCCTGCCCCCTCTTTTGGCGATTGCGCCGTTTTTCCACTCCTTTTGAATGCTTGTCCTTCCTCCTCCTCTTTACCTTCTTCCTCTCTCTCCTTTCTCTTCAGCCCCCATAACCCCTCCAGCATCCCTCCTAAACTCACTACGCTGCTTACACTGTCTTTCCTAGCCCTCTCTTCCTTTGCCAGCTTGCCCCTCTTCCCCTCTTTGGCTTTCCCCTCTTCCTTTTCTCTTTCTCTCTCCTCCTCCATTCCCTTCTCCATCTGCTCACTCTTATTCATTTCTAATTTCCCGCCCCCTTGCTCTTCCTTTACCTCCCGCCAGCTGTCGCCTTTCTCCTGTACTCCTCTTTCTTCCCTTCCTTATCGTCTCTCCCGCGCCTTGTGCTTCCTACACCCGTCACTGCTCCTAACCTCTACCCTTCCTTCACTTTCCCTTTCTTTCTCCCTTCTTTTCCCGCCACCCCTTCTTCACCCTTTTACTCTCCCTTACTCCCTACACCTCTCTCTCCCTCCCATTGCCCTTCCTCCCTCCTGCTTGCCCTTTTATTCCTTTTCCCCCTCTTTTCTTCCCCCACACACACCTCTCACACCACTCTCACGCTCGTCACCGGAAACGGAGGTCCCAATAAATGTAACTAAATAAATTATAGTTTTTCGTATGTAATATCGAAACGGATCCGATTTAAGGATCTAGATCGGTGGCGTTAAATTGCCCCCAAAAAAGGGTAAATTTTGGGCCAAAGCTCATTCCGCTTGGCGCCAATCCCGGTACCCTTAAGTTGTTTTGGGATTACATGCGAAAAACTATAATTTTATATACATTTATCGATATTGCGCGACTCTGGGCGCTTCGAGTTTTTCGATTTTTTCTCCAAAAATAGTCCTTCGACAGACGGAGAAAGTGATCCTAAATTGATTAATTTGTAGCCAACCGTTCGTGATTTAAAAATCATAAACTGAAATCGTCACAAACTCAAATTTGAATGCATGTGTTACATATTCACCCTCTCGGACTACTTTTCTTAACATGTAATAAAGCGCTCCGGAATCATCTAGAAGACTCGATTTTAAAGAACCGAAGAGGCTCGCGGCGCGGGAGGCACCGCGAGAGCCCCGCGAGCTCCATGCAACTCCGCGCTCCGATCCGAGCGGACACCTGCATGGAAACCGCGTTGTTGATTACGGCCGCGGCGGCTCAATCAGCATAGCAACGACTCCCTGTACGAATCGCGATCGCGTACGTGCTCGCCCCTATTCCGCCGGATTCTCGAAGGAGAGGACGAGGTACGAAGCCACGGCCGCCTGAGAGAATTAGGCAAAACAGGAGAGTACGGGGGCTAGCTTTGCTGGACCTCTCGTGGAACGGAGAAAACGGCTGAAAAGGCCGGTCGCCTTCCCGAAGAGAGTTCAGAGCAGTTACCCCGAACGCCTGAGGAATGCTGGGAGAGTACGGGGACTACTGCCTGGACGCCCCTGGGATGGAGGGAACGGCTGAAAAGGCCGGTCGCCTCCCAGAGAGGAGAGTTCGGAAAGCCACCCGGACGCCCAGGGCACATCGAGTATTTCGCGATACCCTACGATGGGGAGAGTACGACGGGGAAAGTCGTTGCTAAGGATCATAATGATTGAATTATATCGAGTCACGGATAAACCGTTTCCCGTATCCAAATCCAGTCATGCTCCTTACATTGTACTCCAATTATGTAATCCTGAACCTGTTTCCTCATAATAAAACGCTAGCTTCCTACATAGAATATTCCTGCGTATTTTTCGAGCCTTAAAACTGACTTCAACTCCTTCGCTCCGTCTTATCTCTAGTGTTTATAGCTTTCTAGTAGGGGAGCAATGCGGCCTCCATACGGTGCATCTATGTAGTTTCTAGAACTCAAGCATGGTCAGACCCTTGGCGCCCTATACTCCCACCATACCCCCTTTTCACTGGATTTTTCGGGTATATAAACCTCTAATTTCTGGAGCTAAGGGGGGATCAGTTCCGAACTCTCATCGACAGCGAAGCTCTGTCACTCGGACCAGTGAAGAACGTCGTAGTAGATCGAGCATTAGTCTCCTTCGAAACCAGTAAATATTACCGTACGTACATCGTGTCATATCGCGATCGTTAGGCAAGTCACAGTTCTTACGTTTAGTTTCTCCCCCGTTCAATATCGTAACATAACACGATTTCATTTTAAGAATATTCCAAATTGTAACAACATTTCACTTCCGCTGAAACTCTCATTATATATTTTTTTATTGTATTTTCATTCAGAATATATTGAATATTGTTTTAGTTTTTATTAAGAAAGTCATTGTTTCTTTATTAGAAATTCCTGTTAAGTCAACCTTGATTTAAATAAGCACATTAAGGAAAAGAATAATAAAAGATCCCACGAGGATACACTTTTACCGCTCAAGGTGTATCCGGCGAGCAATAGTAAGGTTTAACTTTAGCCTAGGGCATTCTTTCATGATCAATGAACAGGATTGAGTCTGGTTAAGGTGAAATAGCCCTTAGTACGATCTTGGAGCATATTTTGGACTCGCGAAGCCTGGCTCGTAACACACGCGTAGATTCAATAATTTTAACTCGCTAGCCTTCCACATAGCATTTCCTTGCGTATTTTTCGAACGTTAGCTTTGGCCCTTATGCCAAGGCTAACCCATAAACCTCAAACGTAGTGAGATCCCCCCGTCACAACCACTTTTCACTGAATTTTTCAACTATTTAAGCTCTAAGTTCTAGTAGAAAGCGAGGGAATCAGTTCCGAACTCTCATCGACACCGAAACTCTGTCACTCGGACCTGCGAAGAACACCGTAGTAGATTGAGCACCAATCTCTTTCGAAGCAGTTATAATTACTGTATGTACATCGTGTCGTATTGCGATCGTTAGGCAAGTCACAGTTCGAACTTATTTAAGTTTAGTGTAACAACATTTCATTACCACGGAGAAACTCATTTTGTACTGTGTACGGCCTAGAATTTACGGCTTAAATATCCGAAAACCCAGTGTAAAGGGGGTATGGTGGGAATATAGACGCCAAGGGTCTGACTATGTTTGAGGTTTCAATGTTTATGGGGGCCAAGAATGCACAGCTGCATAGTGCACTCCTATTAGGAATTCGGAGAAATACTAAAGAGATAACATGGACCGAAAGAGTCGAAGTCACAGTTTTAAGGCTCGAAAAATACGCAAGGAAATTCTATGTGGGAGACTAGCGCGTTAAAATTATTGAATCAACGCGTGAAATAAAGCTAAGAAAGTAGTCCGATAAGGATGAGTTTGTAACACCCTCTCCTCTTTCTATCACGAATGCCTTTTCCACTTCTATTTTCACCTTTAGCTTCCCCTCTATAAACACCTTAACTTTTTCTGCTATCTTTCTACCTTCAAATTTCTTCCCTCCTATTATAATATTCTTTTTTTGTTTTTCTCTTTCTTGCCTTTCCTGTGCTTTCTCCAAGACTTGTATTTTTTCGGCAATCTCCCACCTTTTTTCTTTCCACTTCTGTTTTTCTTTGATCCATTCTGCTCCCCTTGCCTGCAATCGGCAATATGCGCAGCAATATTAACAATTACTGCTTCACTGTACATTGTTTTCGGAGCAATTCTCTACACATTGTTATTAAAGCTCTCATTGGCATTCTGAGTGAAGCCACCAATGCATCTTGCTAATAAATTTGTATCCGACAGTTTCTCATAAATTTGCCGGATCGCATCTGCTACCGTTTTGTGGGGTGATTGCTTGTGGGTGAACTGTTCCAGCATTCCTTCCGCCTTTGCTCGTGGCAACGAGCGCCAAGACTGCAGTTCTTCTGGGTAGTGATTGTGCTGTGGCTCTTCATTTGTTCCAAGGAGTAGGCATCTCGTCGAATGGCGAGGCTGTAGTAAATGGATAATTTGTCGATGAACTTGGCCGTCAGCTTTCCTTTTCCGCCAAGTCTTTTGGTTTTCTCGCGTTCCAAAGAAGGGTGGAAGAAAGATTTGCTACTCTCAATCCATATCAAGCAGCATCCCAACGCTATTATATGTTTTGGAGTTGCCATCTCCAATGTAATTGATGTATTGTACTACATAGCATTCTTTGGACCGTATGAAAATTTCGCGGATGGTATCTACTTCCATTTCCCCTGTCGACCCTTGGTGGTTTGCAGAACATACACTTCCGTGACTTTTAGCCCATTCCACGTATTCCGTGGTTTCTGTTTTCGCCTGCAAAAATTCGCAAACTTTGCAGTATGCTGAGTTGACAATGATGTCCAATGTGTTTCCCGTATAATGCCCGATTATACTAGAGACACCATACAATGATTTGAAACGGCATTTTTTCCAGGTTCCATCGCCCCATACAGTTAATCCTTATATTTCCTTATATTCTGTCGTCCTTTTACCGACTTCGAAAAGGAGGAGGTACTTAATTTGACCGCTAAATTTTTGTTTCCAATGTTTGTCCGGCGAGATCTCGGAGATGGATAGACCGATCGGGATCCCAACCTTGCCTATTTTGTAAAGGATGTTCACAGTTTATTAGACCCATTATAAATTTGGTCGAAATTGATTAACGCTAACCATTGTTATTGCATAAAAACTTAATTTTCCACTGATTTCACGTTTTTACTACAAATTTCGTTTAGCCGCCGATATCTCTGCGACGGATGGTGCAGTCGGAATGAAACCTTTTCTATCTCACGGTGGATTTTCCCAGAATGGTTCCGTTCAAAATTCTTCCAAATTCTTTAACATTAAGAACTGTTAGTGCATAAAACCGAACTTTCGATCAAACGGTAACGATAGCTTTGGGACGGCTTGTTTGATCGGAGTAAAACTTTTATTAACTTATGGAGGAAGTTCTCGAGGTACTCCCTTTTGCATGAATTTCGTAATGCACAAGCTTTTCTTTCTTCAACAAAATTGGCTACATTTATGCGTCTATAACTGGTCCATGCACCAGTGCATCGATGAAATTTGAGATGAAATCGACCTCAAACCATCGTTCTATTCATTTCCTATACTAAAAAGCACTACATAAACAAATATATGTCGGAAGCACGCCATCGCTCGTCTCTGTATTTTCTTCTCTGCCCTCCATTTCTGTCACTTCTCGACCTGCTCAGCCTATTGCTTTTTCCTGACTGACTACAAACTAACGCTTCTCGTCTTATCCGCAACGGATTATCCCCACCACCATAGACCGGAGTATACACTCAGGTCAAAACCCTAACTTAATATTATGACCCAGGTATGGTTTTACAATTTCGGTCATACTTCATAGCTGAACTCTGCGACATATATTTAAAAAAAAATGTGACCGACTTCGAAAAACTAGTGGAGTTCCAAAAAGGTGAAAACTAAAAACTACCAGCCCCAAAAAGGTGGAAACTAAAAACTAAGCAGCACAGAAAATATGCGGAAAAGTAAAAAATAATGTGTTTTCATGGATACAGAAATAGGCAGTCATAATATGCGATTTTGGCAACCTTCACCCATTAAGCCTAAATATACAGGGTGTCCCAAAAATGTTGGATAATATTATAGCCATCTTGTTCGGGAGGGGGCGGTGATGATGATGCCGTTTGTAAAAATTTGCGTTAAGCCTCCAATTCCGAGTTATTCAACAACAAAGTTAGGTGACGCCCTCGAGCTCTTGGCGAATCCTGGTCAGTTGTCCCTTGCTCATAGAAAAAGGGAGGTGACGGAAAACATTTTGCTGGTGGCCTGTGAAAATCGCGATGGAGGACCGGCGGGTGCTCAACCGCCCGGCTCTTTCGAAACCGAGCGGTCAGGAGTCCCTTGCATGTGCCGTTTTGAAGACCGAACATAGCAAGGTACGGCATCGCCCGACGGACACACTTTGCCTTTCTTCTTGCTTTCCCTCTTTCTTGATATACGCTTGCGATAACTGATATCTCTGATTAGTTGTTTCGCGACTCCCGACTAAATCAGATTGAATCCGTCCAAATCCAGTGAAGCAAATTTATCAGGGGCCTATGATATTTTTTTCTCTAAAGTATCGAAGTGGCGCCGTGACAAAACATTGGAGCTGTAACCGTGATGATCCGAGTTCGATTCCTCGGTGTCGCGGTTACTTTTGGGTTTCTTGTTTTGTCTTGATCCATGTTTAATACCTAATAGTAGAAATACTTTTTCTTTTACAGTTTTACGCCTTTTCTCGGAAATTTTAATTTTGCTTGTGATAAGCAAGATCCCTGAGTAGCCTGATTTGTCGTTTCGCGACGCCCAAATAAATTGGAATAAATTTTAACTTTTTTAACCATGATTGAGCAAACTTTATTGAAGTTGGAATACCTTGTTAAATTATGTTAAGCATCAATTACTCCCGGTACACATTTCTCGATATGCTACGAAATGTAGTCAGTTGTTTAAAGCGATAGGTCTCTAATCTTGCGAACATTATGTCGTTTCTCTTTTTCTCAATGAGTATTTTACGCTTCCCGTTGTATTTATTTCATGAAAAATCTGCAGAATCTGCAATCTTGCCTAAATTACAAGAATAACTGGATCGAGTTAGTTCTGGCGGGTGCTCTCTGTGCACAATTCGATTGTGCACAGAGCTGGCGCATTCTCTGAAAATCAGAAAGCGGGAGGATAGGCCACGAAGGATAAAAATTAAGTATTACCATTGACTGGGTATTGAACATAAGGCAAAGAACTGTAAAAGAAAAACTATCACCACTGTTGGGTATTCAACATGGATCAAGACAGAACAAGAAAACCAAAAAAAATTACCGCGACGCCGAAGAGTTGAACTCGGATCATCACGGTTACAGTTCCAATGTTTTGTCACGGCGCCACTTCGATACTTTGAAGAAAAAGTATCATAGGCCCCTGATAAAGTTGCTTCACTGGATTTGGACGGATTCAATTTGATTTAGTCGGGAGTCGCGAAACAACTAATCAGAGATATCAGTTATTGCAAGCGTGTATTAAGAAAGAGGGAAAGCAAGAGGAAAGGCAAAGAGTGTCCGTCGGGCGATGCCGTACCGTGCCATGCTCGGTCTTCAAAACGGGACATGCAAGGGGCTGCTGACCGGTTCCTTCGAAACCGAGCGGTTGAGCACCCGCCGGTCCTCCATAGCAATTGTCGCAGGCCGATCGGCAAGATGTTTTCCGTCACCTCCCTTTTTCTAGGAACAAGGGATAACCGGCCAGGACTTGCCAAGAGCTCGGTGGGCGTTACCTAACTTTGTTGTTGAATAACTCGGAATTGAAGGCCTAACGCAAATTTTTAAAAACGGCATCATCATCACCGCCCCCTCCCGAACAAGATGGCTATAATATTATCCAACATTTTTGGGACACCCTGTATATATCGAACGAATTAGTGCTTTCGCCTTAAAGTGCGTATACATCTGCCGAACCGAGCGCGAGCACGAGCAGCTAGACAATAGATACCGACACATGGGCAAGGTTTCGAAACAGTTTTCGAGTGCATTCGACCCACCATAAACGTCGAACGCCGGTATACACTTAGCGAGCCGTGCACGAACATGCACATTAGCATTTTCTCAAGAGGCTCGGGACGGGTTCGCCGGGAGAATTTCCCGATCCGCTGAAATCGGTTCCTGCACCGAGCAGCAAGGAAAAATCCCCAAACCAGTTGACGTATTCTTGCCCTGAACACAGGTCATTCCTTGCCGTATCGGTCACTTTTGCCCTACACATAGACGAGAGAGGGAGGGCATGCGGGGTCGGATTCCCCCTCCCCTGTCCCTCTTGCGCTGAACAGGCTTCCGTGGTATGACCTGCCGGCGCCACTGGCGCGCCGATCATCCGGATCCCGAGTTAGCCGTATTTATGACTGACTTGAAGTGCACACCTACAGCTGACTTTGATGATTCAATTGCTGCAGGACTGAGCATGAACTCACAGCTGCAAGAGATTAACGAAATTACTCTCTTCATGCATATAAAAGAACCAAAAAGAAGGAGCAAGACCAGCAGAATTTCCTGCAGTTTGCAGTGAAAGGAAAACACAAAAATGAACAATAAATCCTTGCTGTGCAGGCCCTTGAAGTATAGTCCGGGCCGAATTAAACATTTTTATGGTCGGGCCCACCCGAGCAAGCCCACTCCGCTTGACTGACTCACGGTCGGTGGGCCCGGTCGTGGCAGGGACACTTAGTGACAATAGGCACACCTTTTCTATTTCTCCTCAGGTACCGGATAGAAAATCCAATCGTGCAATAAACTCCGCCATTCCTTTCTGCCTCACGGACTTCAGACCAACAACAAATCAGCGACCACATTAAAACGTGTTTACTTGACCTTAACATTCGGTTTTTCCGTCGCCGTATTTGCTGATCTACCTGGGGGTTCGTACCGCCCCCGAGTGCAGCACCCCGAAAAGTGTGAAACCCAATGACAAATTAGGAAAGGGGCACCATTTTCGCTGACGAGCACCGAAAACTGCGAGAACCAATGACAAATTAGAAAAAGGGCACTACTTTCGCTGATAAGCATTTGTAGCCGCGAAGTGGGAATAACTCGGTTGGCTTAAAAGGATCATTACAAACTTTGAAATTTTAATCATTGTCGAAGTCGTCAGCCGGAGCAAAGTGTTTAAGTGAAGCAAGTGAAAAGTGTGACTGCATAATAATGGCAACCAATACGGAGCAATGGACGGAGGAGATGTCCTTGGCACTCATTGATCTTTATAAAACCCGGCCGATTTTATGGTGGGCGCGCCACGAGGGCTATTACCACAAAAATTTGAAGGAGGATGCATGGAAAGAAATTGCTTGCTTCATGGATTGATGAAGCGACGAAGTGAGGAGAAAAGTGGCGAGTTTACTGGCCTCCTATGGATGGGAAAAGACCAAAGTCCGAGAGTCTATGGGGACAGGAAAAGGTAGGTGTTCGCTCAAATACAAATGATATTGTTTGAATCTAAGTGATTCTTATTTGATTCTTGTTTGAAGTGAATGTTAAATGATATATTCGGTCGCATATTTATATGATATATCTCTACATGTAGGAGCGGATGAAATCTTCCATAGCAGGTGGTTTGGGTACGACGCCCTGCAGTTCGTCGACAACAAGGACCGGCCTCGGAAAAGATTGAACACGGTGAGCAGTTCGCAACATTATTATTGTGGGATCAGGATTTTGATGGGGTCAGTACAAACGTATAAAATGTAATTCGTTTAAACAAATGTTGAAGACATATGTATTTAGTGTCGAGAACGCGTCGACTACCACATTATTGGTATCGATCTTGCCAAGGTGCAGCCCCCTCCTTCACGCAGTAATCGGCCGATTCGCTTCTGATTGCTTCGGCGCGATGTGACGACCGTCGTGGCACACTCCTGACCGGGATTAGCGAAGACATTCCCTCTTCGTAACGCTTCCACGCGCCCTCAATCACGCATCCATCTTCTCCGCGATCGATAGACTCGCGCGGAGCGTATTCATGTGCAGAACGCTCTTTTAAAGTCTCTGGTTGTAAAAGCAATGGCTTCCGGAGAACCTGAAAAACAGAACTTACGATACCAAAAGTATTTTCAACTACTCTTCTCGCTTGAGTCAGTCTGTAATTGAAGATGCGTTTTGTGGATCGTATTGCGTGGGTGCCGGGATATGGTTTCATAATGTTTTTCATTACCGAAAAAGCGCTATCCGCGGTAAAAAAATACGCAAGCTCCGTCGACGGCGGCAGTCCAAGAGAGTCCTCTCTTATCATTCGAAACATGGCCGTGTCCCGGAAAACACCACCGTCCGAAATCCTTCCCTGGCATTCAGCATCCACGAATATGAATCGGCATTCAGCATCTACGGCCGCCATTAACACAATGCTGAATGTCGATTTATAGTTGGAGTAATCGCTGCCAGAGTGGAGTGGGGACTGCAGCACGACGTGCTTTCCATCAATAGCACCCACACAATGGGGCAGATTCCTCAATTCCTCGAATTTGTCGCTCATACTAAGCCACGCAGCGGGGTTTCTTGGAAGCTGAAAAAACACATTACATATTGTTCCCGTGTGGCACTAGTATTGTAGAAGTTAGCTGAAAAAAATAGCACAAAGATTGCCCCAACAAAGTAGAAAATACGCTGTCTTCGATATCCGCGAGCATGACGTGGAATAGAAATTGTTTTTTATAAATAATAATGAAAGCTCCGTTATCAGCGCACCCACGCTCGCTCAATTGATCTGGTAGAAGCATTGGAGGCTCGCGGGAGTTAAAATATCCAATAAGTTTCGGTCCCCCACCGCACCGACTGACCAAAATACATGCGAGTAACCCCACCGCGCTGTGCTACTTCGCCGGTGCGCTCGCTCTCGAATGGGCTCGCTCCGGAAAATCATTTCTCGCGAACCGAGAGTAGTTTACATTGTCCACAAATCCGAAACATTCACGCGACAAAGTGAAAATACAACTTCTTTTATTGTTCATTTTTTTTCTAGGGGACAATGGATGACGGCGACGAACATAACGACGCAATTGATGAACGCGAACCTGGGCCGTCAGGACAGGCCCCCCCAAACACAATACACCCACCGTCGCGGGAAAAAAACAGTCGGTCAAATGAAGACCCGATTGCCGCCGAAACATTGGCGATTGTGAGAACGGCGGCGGAAAAACTAGTCACCTCCACATCGTCGTCGTCGTTGGACGAACATATATTTTGTAATTTTTTGGAAAGCAGATTAAAACGATTCCCGCAAGATGTGTGTATGAGGGTTCAACACTCGATACTAGATCTTGTGATGAGAAGGGAAAATGAGCTGTACGGGGCCCGCGTAGCCTCTGGTCAAATGAATAGTCCCCACCATTTTAATTCGCCAGCCCCCCCCCCCCCCCCCCGCATACATCCGCGTCAGGCAGGTTACCCACCGGAACAGGCGCACCAAGCCTCCCCAATATACCCGCCTCAAATTTATATTATCACCCCTCCCGGAGTACACTCTCGCGAACATTACTCCCTCCACTCGCGACCACCTACGCTGTCCCCGTACTCGCAGGCACCACCTCAACAGAGGTCACGTGTGGCACCCCGTAGCTCGTCACCGACCACAGACGATTTATATAACGACGAATTTTAGGTTAGTTAGGAATAAAGAGCCTTTTTTCTATACTCAAAACATTTCTCCGTTAATATACCATCCCTTCTACCACCCTCACCTTAATATTTTCTCGCAGTTCGGCAATGAGTGCTTCACAAACTTCCGGGACGATTCGTCCTATCGACTGCTTCGAGACTCGGAAGAGGTATTGGAGACTCGGATATGAATCTCTACTTGCCAGAAATCGTAGCGTCATAGCTAATCTAGCGTTCAAACAGTAAACGTTATGTGTTAAATACAATGTAAAATCTCTTCCCATATTTGGAAATTATTACCCAGAAATACTTTTACTAGTTTTTGTAATTGTTGAAAACCACTTACCTATCTTGTATCGAAATTGGAGTTCGGAAATGGGTTTCCTGGCGCGCTATTTGCGGACCAATCTTAGTCAACAAATACTCGAAACACGTCGGTGACATACGCACAAAGTTTTTGTGCTGTCCACTGACGTGCTGGAAGTGCAGATCGCGAACAAGCGCATTATCGACTTTTGTCCTGAACAACTCAGTCATCCACCACCGTCGTGCGTTTCTAGCCTCTTTTCTTTTCGCTAAACGCGATAACAAGAGGCTTGCTCCACTCAAAACCACTAGAGCTGCAAGTTGTTCCGAATCACTTATTCTTGCGTATTGCTACTTGCTTGCACTCACTTTGTCACGGTAAACTGTTGCTGCTCCTCAGAGGGTTAAGCCGAAAATGAGCTTTACGTTCGTTGCAATGCTACCGGGCAGCTAAACACGACCGCTTGGCAAAAAAAGTATAGCTTTTTGTGTAAATAAAATAATATATTTTTATAACGGCAAACTAAACGAATTGTTTTCTTCCCTTTATTTTCCCTTTATCTACACAATCGTAGGGGTAGGTGGTTTGCATTGTTCAAGGTACAGCCGAAACCTTTACTTAGACGACCCAGCTACCTATGTGTCGGACCGCTGAGCTGAGCATCTTGTACCGCTCGTGAGTGAAGCCCGTCTTACAACTCTCTTAATTAACCTCTACCTTACCACCTCTGTAGAGTTAAATAAATCTTGAGCCACATCACAGCTTCTGTGTTGGTTGCGTCTCCTGCCGAATCCACCGCTCTCCACTTTCACCGGCCTCTGAGCTACCGTGGTAGTTAATCCAACTGCGAATCTCCGGAAGTTTCGTCCGGCGAATCGCCTGTACAGTTGGTTTAGCGTGGTACCGAAAGGTACCTGGCGCTCTTCTTTTAGTCCCGGAATCGCAGTCGAGGATCAGGGCTAAGTATTGCGTTTCGAGTTTGGATCGAGGCTAGTGTAGCTTGCGTCTATCCGATACACAATTATAATTATTCATTTTCCTGGGCAACTGGCTGCGGGTAGCTTTATTCCCGAGCTGCCCAGGAAAATTCCTGCCAATATGGATGGTTCGGATGTGTTGAATAGCTCTGTTACTTCGAGGCGACAGTACTAATTAGTTCGATGTAGTGCGGAATACGATAAGATATTCTTGTTTCGTTTTTATTCATATCATTCAAGATAAGAGCAGTATTACTTGTTACTGGGAAACCAAAAATAAAAAAATGAATGCCTGAGTCCCTACATACTCTAACAAAGTACTATTTTTGGTATAAAACATCATTCGACATATGCAGAACAAAACTGTAGCTAGACTATTATTAGTAGCTGTACTGCCATTTTCATACAAGTTAGTATGAAAAATCTTGAGTACTCTCTTAGATAAAGCAAGGTATCCCTATCACAGGACAAGAATTAGAATAATAGTTCCGGTGTTCCCTGTTTGGCTTGAGGAGAGATTAGAAGGCACATATAGTACACAATTGTGGCTTGCTGGAAGGCAGATTCTCATTTTGCTAAAACAAATTTTCTCTTGCGTTTGTCAAAGTTTTGCAAGCAACATATTACTTTCTGCATTCTCTGCAGTCGAGCTCTTTACTATAAGTCATGCTAGACTGGGTTCTTTTCGAGTGAATGGACTATGGCTATGAAAGATGTTTACAAATTCTGTATCAGAGCAGATCTTGTTATGGCAATGATTGGACTGATTGAACCAAATACTTGGTATACGCAGCTGGTATTTCAACTTTAGTTGTTACGGAGTAATTTGAGGCTTACGAATCTTCAAAATCGTAAGAGAGTCATTACAGGTCCTACAACAGATATCTTCTAGGTATATTGAAACATTGATTGTGCATAATATAGCACTCTGACAAAGGATTGTGTAAAACGATTGATCCAAGCAAATTCGGTTCTTGCGCAATGATTCATTCGAGATAGTATGTGGTATGGCATATATGTTTGACAGGCAAATATACAAAAAAAAGCACTGTTATTCCACAATGTGCATAACTCCAAATTTGTTCATGTTCTTTCACTTCCTAACATTTGCAAGGGACTGTCCATATACTACCTTTTGATTTGTTTGCAATTCAAAATTTGTAAATTTCTTACTGTTTCCCAGATTCATAAGCCATAATTTACCCTGCAGATGCGTATTGACTGAACATAAAACAGCTATGTTCGCTAAGTATTTGATTGAAACTGCCTGCACCAAACACCAAAACTGGAGATTATCTGTTAGCAATTTTTACTGCTCTAAAAAAATATAGACATTGGGGGGAAAGTTCATTTTCCGTTTATCAAGCCCAAGAATATGCGACTGATATGATACTGCATTTACTAAACACGTCGAAAGATTCAATTACTGTCTCTCATTCAAATGCTGCATTTGCAAATAATTCTTGCATCTTCTGCGACAGGTCTATTCCCGGGCAAAAATCTTGGAAGTAGCTCTCGAGTGTAATATTGATCACATTACATTGACAAATATCACTCTCGACGGATACTTTTAAGATTTTTGCTCTGAAATATATGTAGTACACTTTGCCTTATTAGCTTGTCAAACAAGGCCTGTCACTGGGGACAACGCCAGCGCCATCTCACATTTTTTTTACGTCCAATATCTGTAGATAACACGGTCGTGCGTCCCAAAAACCATCAGTAATTGCCGGCCAGCCAAATCCCGAAAAGTCACGTACCTAGCTTACACTCTTAACTATACTTAGCTGGCACGCGCTACTACTACTTGGCGCGAAAGTCTACCGAGCCCCCAGATAATGAATTAAATTTCTGTGTAATCAAAAGAGATAAAAGGAAATGTTCTTATCAGAAATTGTGCATGTTATTAATATTTTTTGTAAACGCAAGTGTTTGTAAAGTTAATAAACTATTTTGTTACAGGGCCATGCACAGTACCAGTAGTAGATTGTGATAAAAAGTATTACAATTCTCAATTTAAAATGGATATGAAAATGGAAGATTACCTAAGCTACTGGAGAGGCCACGGAAACAAAGTACTCCCGGAAGTTACGGAAGTACTATATTTAAAAGATTGGCACTGCAAGAAACAATTTCCAAATACTCCTACTTATGAAACGCCGCATTACTTCTCGTCCGATTGGTTAAATGAATATTACACTGCTAACAGTGACCTGGATGACGATTACATGTTTGTATATATGGGACCAAAAGGAACATGGTAAAGAAACTGTCAATGCTTTATAATTTTGACGCATTACCATAAGCAGAGACGTATAAAATAATAAACAAAATTTTAAATGTTGTGCGTGTATATCTAATATTACGGGAAAATGATGTAAGTGTTACATACTCATCTTTGTCAGACTACTTTTCTCCTTTCGTTTAAGCATAGATTCAATAATTTTAGCTCTCTACTTCCTCATACCGAATTTTCCAGCGTATTTTTCAAGCCTTAAAACTGTGTCTTTCACACTTCTAGTCCACGTTATCTCAAGTGCCCAATCAAATTTCTAATAGGAAGGCACTATGCAACTGCGTACAATTTGGCACACATAAATTAAATTCTTAACAAACGTATTCAGACTCCTGGTGCCCACGCTCTCACCTTTACCCCTTTTACTGTATTTCTCGAGTATATAAATCTCTAACTTCTAATGTTTTGAGGAAATAAGTTCCGAAGTGTCACCGACGGCAAAGCTCTGTCTCTCGAATCATCGAAGAATATCGCAGTAAATCGAACACCTAGTCTCCTTCGAAGCAGTTACAATTATTACACATACATCGTGAATAACCGCGATCGGTAGGCAAGGCACAGTTCTTTCGTTTGTTTTCTCCGCATTCAATTCGTATCGTTAAACCCGTTGGCGGGTTCGCCGCACGATTGTATAATAACATTTTATATCCATTTAAACTCTCATTGTATATTATTATACATTTAATTTTCCAAAATATGTTCAACTTACTTTAGTTTTCAACAAAAAAAACCAAGTGTTTACTCATTTCTTGGACTCCTGTTTAATAGAGCCATATCAGGAGACTCTGGAGAGTCTCGCGCCAAGTAGTAGTGATATATACACTTACCACAAAAATTAATGCATTACTTTTTTTCACCGAAAAATCACCGATTTTTGATGCGGCATAACTCGGCTCGACAAAATCGTACAGCAGTTTTTTAATACTCATTCCTTCGAAACCGAGCGGTCAGCAGCCCCTTGCATGTCCCGTTTTGAAGACCGAGCATGGCACGGTACGGCATCGCCCGACGGACACTCTTTGCCTTTCCTCTTGCTTTCCCTCTTTCTTAATACACGCTTGCAATAACTGATATCTCTGATTAGTTGTTTCGCGACTCCCGACTAAATCAAATTGAATCCGTCCAAATCCAGTGAAGCAACTTTATCAGGGACCTATGATACTTTTTTCTTCAAAGTATCGAAGTGGCGCCGTGACAAAACATTGGAACTGTAACCGTGATGATCCGAGTTCAACTCTTCGGCGTCGCGGTAATTTTTTTTGGTTTTCTTGTTCTGTCTTGATCCATGTTGAATACCCAACAGTGGTGATAGTTTTTCTTTTACAGTTCTTTGCCTTATGTTGAATACCCAGTCAATGGTAATACTTAATTTTTATCCTTCCAGAACTAACTCGATCCAGTTATTCTTGTAATTTAGGCAAGATTGTAGATTCTGCAGATTTTTCATGAAATCAATACAACGGGAAGCGCAAAATACTCATTGAAAAAAAGAGGACCGAAATAATGTTTTCAAGATTAGAGACCTATCGCTTTAAACTACTCACTACATTTCGTAGCATATCGAGAAATGTGTACCGGGAGTAATTGATGCTTATCATAATTTAACAAGGTATTCCAACATCAGTAAAGTTTGCTCAATCATGGTTATAAAAGTTAAAATTTATTCCAATTTATTTGGGTGTCGCGAAACGACAAATCAGGCTACTCAGGGTCTCTCGGGGATCTTGCTTATCACAAGCAAAATGAAAATTTCGGAGAAAAGGCGTAAAACTGTAAAAGAAAAAGTATTTCCACTATTAGGTATTAAACATGGATCAAGACAAAACAAGAAAACCAACAAAAATAACCGCGACACCGAGGAGTCGAACTCGGATCATCACGGTTACAGCTCCAATGTAACCACTAATTATTGTTAATCACTAATTTATTGTTCATTTATTGTTAATTGTTAATACGAGTTAAACCGAGATATTTTTGAACGAAAACTTGGCTTTCTTGTATGATATCTATATCTTTTTTGTTATATTTCAATTTTGTGGGGGAATCAAACTCTTACTTGGCGCATTTTTTTTACATTTTAATGTTTTTCGACGGATTTCATGCCTTTTTGTTAGTTAATATTTAAGAATACAGAGAACAAATTTTTTAATTAATTGCAAACGAAGTGTGATTATGAAATTTAAAAGTTGTAGGAGGTTCGATTTAGGATGGGCGGAAATATCAGTTGGAACACAGGATTCTAGGAATAACAAGAATAGGGTTTATTGAAACGCGGATTGAAAACAGGATTTCATTACAGAATTAGGATTGAATTAGGATATTTCTAGGTTTATAAGATTTTTCATTGGTAACCTAGTACCGGTTTTATAACGCGTGGGTGTCCCGACCTTCTTGGCCGAACTCCCCCATCTTCTACGATCAGGCATCCGGCTTTCATAGCCGAACTCTCCCTTTCGTAGGGTCATGTGGAAATACGCGAAACGACACGGGGCATCCGAGTAATCCTTCAGTACTCTCCCTTTTGGTCAGGCGTCCGGCTTTCATAGCCGAACTCTCCCTTCCTTGGGGCGTCCCGGTGTAACTATCGTACTCTCTCGTGGATGACCGACGTCCAGGTAGACCCCTGTTCACTCTTCTGGAGGACGACCGTCTTTACTAGTCGATCTCTCCACTTCAAGAGGCGACCAGGAGCTTACTCCTGTATTCTCCTGCGTTGCCAGGCAACCGATAGCAAGGCTTCGTCCTCTCCTCATTTTTCTTGGCGGCCGTGGTCTTACCTCGTCCTCTCCCAGAGAATTCAGCTAACAAGGGCGAGCGCGTCCGCAATCGCGATTCTTATACTCCCTCGTTACTAGGTACGCCGAGCCGCCGACGCCGCAATCAACAACGCGGTACCCAAGCATGCGACTGCTCGGATCGGAGCGGAATCCCTCCCCCCCCGATTCCCAAATATTTTGGAAGTAATTTCAAGGGCAGCCCAAGATGTTGTTCCTTCACAAAGTATAGTTTTGTTAAAATGTCAAGTGTTATTTATATTAAAATATGTACCATCTCCTATGCGCATGTTTATGTAATAATGTAATTTTAATATTACAATGTATTTATAACTTAAACATGCACATAGGAGGAGGTCTAACATAAGATATTGAGTTGAGTATGAGAATATAGATTCCCGCCATAATATAGTAATATTCCATAATATTCCAAAGTCAAACAGTATGGCGTTTACAGCTTGCCTAATATAATTTAAAATTTTAACTTTAGTCTGTAAAATTAGTCTAAGCAAGTCCTGATTACGAATAGCCAGTATATCCCTACATGACATATGAATGGTAATTATTACTTGCTTACTCTCTTGGCTGTTCGAACGAGCAGCGAGCAATATTAATAAAATATATTAGTACTAATAGTAATGTTGAAATTTAAAATTATCAACTGCATAGTATAAACATTATTTAAGTTAAAAACATGAAATTTACTAAGGAAACGCTGGCTGCAATAATTAGCACACCCTTGAATTCCTACTAATCAGGCCCAATGCTTTATAAAGTATATCAGATGCACAAGTACTTACCTCATTCGTTCCAATTTTAAAATATAAGTCTTACCATACAGAAAACTAAAACATAAGACAAGCGTGCACCATAGCGCACCACCTGAGTAGAAGATATGAAATTTCCTGACTAATAAATGCTTCAATGCTTCCTAAGATACATAAGATAGACAAGCTGTTTGCTCATTTGATTGAATCTCGAGGGGTTAGGATGTATCCTCGTGGGATCTTTTATTATCCTTAATGTGGTTACTTGAAACATGGTTGACTAAACAGGAATTTTTGTAATGATAAGACAATTGGTTTTCTTAATGAAACTAGAATAATGTTCAATATACTCTGAATGATAACACAGTACAAAATAGGGATGAAAGTTTCAGTGGTTAGGAAATATTGTTACAAAAAACTTAAGACGAGTTCGTTTTACGAAGACGAATTCAACGGGGGAGAAACTAACGAAAGAACTGTGACTGTTAGGCCGTGAGAAGGTTTTTTTGGAGTCTTCCACAGAATGATCCACACTTTCCGGATTAAAAAAAGGTTTTTTTATTGGATGTCGAAGAACAAGAATAGACGGCAATTGATGCTCTCGCTAGTGGAACTAAAATTAATTTCTTAGAGCAATCACTGGCTTACATTAACTTGCCTAACAAAGCGAGTGACGTTTGCCTATTGCATTTCTTAGAAGTAATTCCTAATCATCGCGGATCTTTAGGGGTACGGGGAAACCTCTCTATAAAATAATTTCCGACATATACTGGGTGGCATAACAGTACGTACGGTAATTGTAACTGCTTCGAAGGAGACTGGTGCTCCATGGTGCAACTCCATGGTGTTACTGGCGGGAGGTTTTGCCTACAGATCTAGAGTACCGAAGAAAGGCACTCTAAGACTTTAGTCACTCTTACTTTGACTCTCAAAGCCGAAACACTGTACGTTTACCAAAATATAAGTCTCAACTACTATCAATTCGTCCGATTCGTTCATCGCCCACAAATGTATTATATAAATTCCTTACCGAAAAGTAGTTCGATAAGGATGAATATGTAACAAGCACAACAATCACTTAAGCGTTTTAGCTCTTTAACAGATGCGTCCCTTAAGCAACAAACTTGACAGTCAAGACACAACTACACTAAATTAGACTGTGTATGAGCAAATCGCTTGGGTAATATTATAACTGTAAAGCGTTAAGTCAAACAATGATTCAGATTAGCAAAAGAGAGATTACTAATAGCAAGAATGTATTGAAAATGTAAATGATTTGACGTAACACTTTACAAGTTATATTCGATAAGCTATATATGTAGGCCCTCTCATTCGTAGTCTAGTTTTGACGTATCCTGACTGTCAAGTGCCTAGCTGACGGAGTGCAAACCTAAAGTGCTGAAATTAGTCTAGACAAGTACTGATTACCAATAACTAGCATTTCCTTAAATTGTAAATAACTGCTAATATTGATTAAAAGATTGATATGCTACACACTTGACAATTTTAACTATTGGTAATCGACACTCGTTTACCAAAACGGGGACTTGTGGGTTACGCACTTAACACTTTTAACATTTCATAATTCTTAATAATGACAACATCACAGGAACAGGGCAAGGACAGTATACTCTTTTATTAACTAAATAAAGTATGGAATCTCGAATAAAATAATAAAATCGAATTGGGTCATATAACAATTACGGCACATAACCATTCATGGCATAACCGGCTTAACCAATATGTCGGAAACATAAACATGACAGATTACAGATTATAGATCAGTAACGTAAACACAACATTTCGGAGTAGTGCCAACTGGTGTGAGAAAAGTGGAAGCCACATTTTTAAGAATTCTGGAATCCTATGACTCTTAATCCGCTTTGCCTTTTCCACGAGTAAAATAAGCAAGAGAAATTCATATCTCCTGAATGACTGAACCGATTCGCTTTATTCTTGGCTCATTGGATTCAGAAAAATCAGCAATAAAATACCAAATTCTAAAATAAATCCTTGGTGCTCTAACTTTTTCATAAATCGAGGTGAAAGTTTTATAGCAGACGACAACCTCTACACTTCGGAATAAGTATCCTCGGTAGTCGCGCGCTATACTATACATATACTCTTATAGTCCATACGCATTTGGCAGTCAAGGTACACCAATGTTAGAGGGCATATGAGGGTATAGCTTGTCTAAGCTGTAAGTTAATAGACGCTGATTGTTACCAATAGATATTATGCTTCTAACTTCCAACAGACTAAAGTTAAAATTTTAAATTATATTAGGCAAGCTGTAAACCTCATACTGTTTGCATTTGGAATATTGAATGTGTCAAGTGCAAGCTATATTATGCAGGGAATCTATATTCTCAGACTCTGCTCAATTTCTTAGATCTCCTCCTATGTGCATGATTAAGTTATAAATACGTTGTAACATTAAAGTTACATTGTAACATAAACATACACATAGGATATGGTGCATATTTTAACATAAATAACACTTGACATTTTAATAAAATTATACTGATAAATGTAGTTAAACCATTCATAAATAATTAAAAATCTTATTGCCTTTATTTTAAGCATTAACTAACTAACAGAAAGACATGAAATCCGTCGAAAAACATTTAAAAAATGTAAAAGAGTGAGTCAAGTAGCAGTTTGATTCCCCTACAAAATTGAGATATAACAAAAAATATATAGATAGCATACAAGAAAGCCAACTTTTCTCTGTCTGTAAAGTTGAAATACTACTTGGCGCGAGACTCTACCGAGTCTCCTGATTACTAATAATGGGATGAGGAGGGTAACAGATGAAAAGGAAAGCATATTTTTTTTATTTTATTAATAAGATCCCGTCTGCATTTAGCGACTCCTTTGCAAAATCATAAACAGATCTAACTACATACAAAAATATTCCTGATTTCAACAAAATCCTGCACAAAAACAATCCTCTCACTCTCCAAAAACATTAAAATGTAAAAAAAAGTGTCAAGTAGTCTTGCCCCTCACCACAATTCCTAAATAAACGACCAAAAAGACATGAAATCCATCCAAAAACATTACAATGTAAAAATTGCCAAGTAGTCTTGTCTCTAACCCCAAAAATGATCTTGCCTCATAAAAAAAGTGCCACATTCCATAAAAATAACAGTGTCGTGAAATCAGCTCTATCAAGTTGACCAAAAACATAAATCGATATCATTGGAAAGCCAAGTCTTGATCCAAACACTGTATTCCCACAAAAGAATTTAATGGTAGTGCAGGGAATACAAATATTGTGCTTAATTGAATGAATATTCAAAACAAAGAATGTCCAACAGAACTAAATATTCTACGAACAAACAAGAACAGGAACAGGATTTGAATGTGAAAACCAAACCTTCAGTTAGGAATATAAAACAAAACAGTTGTTAAACAATCCTGAAAATTAAATTTAAATATATATCTCTTCTGTTCGTTCAATTTATCACAGAAAACGTAATACTTGGCCCGCCCGGTTCTTCACAAACCGAGTTAACTGTAGAACATAAATGACAGTTAACATGTTAATGAAATTATATCTTCTTGAGCATTAACTAATAAAAAGACATGAAATCCTTCCAAAAACATTAAAAAGTAAAAAAATGGGCCAAGTAGTAGTTTGATTCCCCCACAAAATTGCTTCCTGATTTCGTTTTCTAAAAAAGATATAGATAGATTCCTTCCAGAAATGTGTCATATTCATTAAAACGCCTACAAAGTTATAACGAAAAAGATATAGTTATCATACAACAGAGCCATGTTTTCATTCAAAGATACGGCGATTTAACGGGCATTAACAATTAACAATAAGTTAGCGATTACGAGTAAAAAAAACTTGGCGTGTGGGTACTTCATTCGAGGTACTTGCTCTGGAAATATTGCTAAAAAGAACTTTTAAAGAAATTATTTTGTATTAGAGTCAGTGTTAGGTTTAAGTTTGTTTCCCATTGGTTTTTTACCTCACAATGAAGCACACACACGCGAGTGCGAGTTAAGTCGTCGTGACTTTGAATGAAAACTTGGCTTTCTTGTATGATACCTACATCTTTGTTGTTATATTTTTTTACGATTTTTAATGAATATGAGACATTTTTGGGGGGAATCTATATCTGTTTCATAAAGCGAAATCAAGAAGGAAGTTTTGTGGGGTAAACAAATTGCTACTTGGCACATTTTTTTGACATATTAATGTTTTTGGAAAGATATTATTTATTTGTGTTTTAATGCACTGCGTTGTATCGTCAATTTTTTAAAGTCGCTCCGCATTTTTACAAACATTTTTTCCAGAAGAATAGAAAAGAACAAGGGAGGGAATCTTGTGTACAGCATAGCACTGTGGTATTCATATTATGATAATACGTGAACAAAATCTGTTTGTTTAGGACTCCTCTCCATGTTGATGTTTTAACCTCGTACAGCTGGTCAGCTAATATAGTTGGAAGAAAACGTTGGCTGTTATATCCTCCAGGCCAAGAAGATTTTTTGCGCGACACTTCTGGACAACTAATATATGATTCAACCTCAAAAGATCTGTCGAATACCGAAAAGTACAAAGCCTATGATAAAAGGATAGTCAAATGTATAGATATAATTCAGGAAGCTGGAGAAATTATATTTATACCCTCCGGGTGGCACCATCAAGTATGGAATTTGGTAAGTATCTTACATCATTTCAATAAAGCATTACCGCCTCCGGAATTCGAAAAACCGTTTTCATGTTTTCTTCACTTTATTGCACCAAGTCGAAATTCGCGAAAATAGAGAATCAGTATACAAGTCTAATACATGTTTTGGAATTTTTTGTTGAGTGTCGCTCTAAAGCATCATATTGACAAGTTTTTTTGTATTCTTTTTTTACTAAAAGAGAACACTTCTTTTCCGAGCTAATGATGGGATTTGTATCCGGGCTGCCAGATTTTTGCGCGTCAGATCAGTGAGATCCAGCCGGTCGGGGCTAGAGGGCGAGAAAAGATTCGGGTTGGTGTTCAAGCAGAGTCTTTCACAAGGAGCGGCGTCGCATAGGGACCGGACGAGGGTCGGTCCGACGGCGGAGCCTGCTGACGAGGCGCGACCGCGGCGACGGGGGCAGGTACTAGAGTGTCGCAGGACGTCGGATCTGCGCTGTTGACCCGAAGTAACGTATTGGCTAAAGTCGAGATGTCAACGCGACCGTCGCGATATAAGGTTCGAATGTGGAGGTTGGGATTTTGGAGGAGTACGTCGTTCCTGATCCGGGGCGTTGGCCGTTCATTAAATACCAACGGGTTGAAATCGCCACCGCTGTGGGGGAGCTTCTTCAGCCGCTTGACCTGCTTCTCGGCACCCGCACGCTGGTGTTTTTGTCGGCGTCTAGCCATACGTGGGAGAATGCGGTAACTAATATCGACGGCAGCCAGATCGGAGAGGAAAAGCGTGAGAGGTAATGCTGAGAGATTCCTTAGGTCGTGGCTCCTTAAGTTAAGGATTGGACCGGGAAGGACAGCGAAGGAGCGGCCCCTTGTCTGGCAGCACTTCAATTCGTCCGTGGGTAGGCGAAGTAGCCCGTTTGCTGGTGGCACATTCAACCAGGTGTCAGAAATGGAAGTTGGCAGGTGGGAGGACGAAGAAGTGGCTCCAAATAAGGGCACTTCGATTCGGATGGGGAATATTATCGGGGCACGCACTACCTTGTCTCGATCGTGTAAGACGAACCAAGGGTCATGGGCTTGGATACAACAGGACGGAATTGTTAATTCGCTTACGAATTAACTTCCGGGACGGCGAAGCAACCCCTTATTTGGTGGCACGTTCAAACTTGGGGAGAGCTTGGGTGTGATCTGCCCACAGAATTACTTACCACTTTTTCGTCAACAGGTTTGATTGCACAGGGAAATACGAAATTAATTCCTTAAAGATCTAATTAGAATGACTTAATTATATTATTAGAATGATAGTAAGCGGGAAGGTTCCGGCTACTATCAGGATTGATGCCCGAAATCAATGGTACAGTAAGTTGTATGTCGAGAAATTTTATGTTAGTTCGGAAGGTGAGATCTACTCGTTAGAGAGCCAAAATGTCGAGTGATACGATTCGGGTGAACATGCTACCCACCCGAAATATGGCGCCAGAGTCTCGTGTCGGAATTCCCTTTCTTAAAACTAGGTCACGTGTAACAATACATGGTGGTAAGGGATACTAATGGGGATGCAATCTAATTACTCTAGATGATACTAGCGGCAAGGCGACCGAATCTGGCTTGGTGCGGACCAAGCGAATGTTATGATTTTTATTACTGACTTCGAAAAGGAGGAGGTACTCAATTCGACCGCTATATTTTTTTTTTTTTGTTTTGTTTTAATATTTGTCGGGCTAGAACTCTGAGATGGGTGGACCGATCGGGATGAAACCTATCTTATAGAGGAAGTTCACAGTTTGGTCCCATTATAAATTTTTTCGAAATTGTTTAACGCTAACCATAGTTATTGCATAAAAACGGAATTTTTCGCAGATTTCACGTTTCCACTAAAAATTTCGATTGTCCGGCGATATCTCTGAGATCGATGGACCGATCTTGATGAAACATTGCCTATCTTATAGAGGATGCACATAGCTTGGAGCGATTATAACTTTTTCCGAAATTGTTTAACGCTAACCATAATTATTGCTGTAAGCGTTTTCTCCGGGCCGCGGTCCGCGCCGGCTCCGGTGGACGCGCTCCAACTTCGCCGAGGCTTCTCCGAGGTCACCTGAAAGGCGCGAAGGGAATCGATTGGGCGCCAGGCCCTAGGCAGGGCCAAATTTCTAGAATTCAGGTCCCTTCGTCCGGATGGTGTCCTCCCGCTTGACCTCTCGAGCACGGCGGCACTCGCTGATGTCCTCCTGGCTGGCTCGTGTGTGGTAGAGTGGCGGAGTCTGTATGTCAGGGAGAAAGAAGCAAAGAAAACCCACGCGGATGGGTGGCGAAGATGTTTATTGGGCCGTGACGGCCAGAAATCCTACAGCCCGCACGCTCGCGTCCGAACGGTCGGCGTTCGGACCCTCGGCTTTCCCGTAGGCGCTATACAATTTAAATTTCACCCGACCTCGTTGCGCTCGCCTCGCGCTCGCTAGATTGTAATGCTCGGACACGCCAGTTATAATTTTCCCACGAAATCGCCTCTGCAGCGGAGCTGCTCGCCTCGATGTTACGCGTTAGGCGACGGATAGCCACGCAGCCGAAAAACCCAAAGACTACCGTCCGGGGTGGACGGCCGTGACGCTCCTGGCTTTCGTACGCCTCACAATCTATCAGCTCGAAGTTAAACCGGGAACTTTGCGGCGACTTGAAGAGTCGCGCCAAGGTAGTAGCCGCTTAGTGACCGATGGTCGCCCCAGAAAAAAAAATCTAACGGCGTTAGATCCGGTGACCTTGGTGGCCACTCGATCGGACCATGGAGTCCAATCCACCGAGGGCCGAAAATTGCATTCAGGTGGTCGCGGGATGTCCTGGCGGAGTGTGCTGGCGCTCCGTCCTGCATAAACCACGTGTTTCTATTCTCTGGACCGAGAATAATCCCATCCGGGAGCAATCCTGGCAGATCAAGCTGGAGAAATTCAAGATAAGCCTCGGCGTTGAGGCGATGGGGTAATACAAATGGGCCGACAATTGCGTCGCCCAATATGCCGGCCCAAATATTTACAGAAAACTGCCGTTGGGCGTTATTTATTACCACCGCCCGAGGATTTTCTGTCGCCCATACGTGGGTGTTGTGGTGGTTGAGGCGGCCAGTTCGCCCAAATCCTGCTTCATCCGTGAACAGGATGTTAGCTAGAAAGTTCGGATTCTGCACTGACTCGCGCACCAACCACCGGCAAAATGTCACCCGCCGCCCGGGATCGGCTTCTTGCAACTCCTGTACGCGCTGCACATGGTAAGGATAAAAGTCCTCTTCGTGCAGTACGCGAAGGACCGTTGTATATGAAGTCTCCTCCGTCGCGGCGATTCGGCGAGAGCTAACTCCGGGATTATCCTCCACACGATCGAGGATGCGTTCCTCCAAATTCGCTCCTCGACGCGAACGTCCTCCGCTCGCGGCCTTTCCGACGCTGCCGGTAGCCCTCAGACGCTGAGATACCCGGTCAAAAGTCCTTGCGGCAGGAATTCGCCGATTAGTCCCGGAAAGCACGACCGTAGCAGAGGAGCATTTCCTCCATTTCGAACGGCTCATACATTATGTCGAGTTTCACTGACACTGAATGGTATAACACAATGCGTGCTCGGCAAAATACGTGAGCGAAGTGTCGCTAAGGAACTTCGGATCTCCCAGCTCGCGTAAAATAATTGGTAAAACAAATTGCATCTTGTCGCCACGCAACAAAAGATCAGATGCCCACGAAGAAACAGTAAAGTACAGAGAGAACCGGCTCGGATTACCAGAGAGCTAAAATGATATCGGATGTGCTTTAATGATATGTTTAGAGACATTCGGCATGGGTACGCCTGGCTAAGGGAAGAGGTTCATCATGATAATTTCTCCAACGAAGCTGAGAGTCGACATTTTAATCGGCGACCGGCGAGTTGTCAGAGTATTGACAGATATTGGCGACTGCACATGAATTGTTCCACAAGTGCGAGGGAATAAGCAAGCAGAGGACGGCAAGCTGAGCGAGTCGGCGGGGAGCATCACCGAGAGGTGCGAGAATTCTGCAAGATTTGTTCAACTTATTCGAATAACTAGCACTTGTACTCTGGAGAGCTACAAATGTCCAATTACTGTTTGGCACTGCTTAAAAGTGTCAAGCATTTTATCAACATCATTTTACAAGTCGAACAACGCGTACAAAAAATTGACACTTCGGGGCATTCAGGGCATTCCCCAAATTAATTTCTATAACATGAGGGTACGGCTGCTGGGGAGATATTGGGAATGGAACGTAAGAAACTGAAATTGCAATGATTTGCGCGGCTGTTGCGTTATCGATGCATTTTGTACAGAAAAATTGACTCCGATTTTGGAATCTCCGTAATGGGAAAAGTTTAAATGACTTACGCATTGCCCTTCTTCAGCTATTGGAGATTACTGATTCTATTAATTTACGCAAGGTCGGAGATGGCACGAGTTCGCTTAATGGGAGCATTTAAAAAGAGGTCGATGGCCGGTGGCCCGAGTTAATGCCGATACATTGTATGAAACGTCGTGTCCGAAATTAACTCAGAAACAGGTGGTGCAATGAACTCCGAAGCCACCGATTTTTCAGACAGGCCGCCCGATGTTGCATTGTCTCAATACGGAGCTTCCGTCTCTGCGATGCTCGCTCGCCGATGACCGGGCGGGGGTTCGAGAGTGTAATGAATGGAGGAACACACACGCAGCCTGTGTAAATGAGCATTCGGCAGCCGAGGGAAATTCTGTCATCTCTGCGCTGGAACGAATCAGTAGCATCACGCACAGCATTTAATCCCTTGGCTGCTATAGGCGTATGAACTCGTCCGCAAATTTGTGGAAAGGACCCGAAGAACGAACTCTTTTACATTTTCTTGCCTTTTCTTCTCAGAGATGGTCAGAAAATAAAAAATTGAAAATTGAGAATTTTTTTCCAAAAGAACTATCAAAGCTATCGACATGAAACTCGGTACGCACATTATTAGCATACTGAGCAACAAGTGTAACTTTTTCGGTTACACAATAACGCATAGTTTTTACGTGGTGTAAATCTGAAGAAAGGGCTAGGAAATGTAAGGGGGCAAAAAAACGCTACAGCGAGTAACTGAACTCGAATCAGCACGGTTACAACTCGATCGCTTTGCCGCGCCGCCACTTTGCCACTTGCGTGTGAAAGTATCTTAGGCATCTGATAAATTTGATTCACTGGATTTGGATGGACTTAAACGGACAGCGCGACCCGATTAATGAGGGATACTAGTCATCGCAAGCGCATGTTATTAAGAAAGTGGCAAAGCTGGAGGAAAGGCGAAGAAGCAGCAGTCGAATGATGGGGTGCCGTGGCTTGCTCGGATGTTAGGAAACGAAGCATCCGAGGGGCAGTCGGGTTAGCGCCGCTGGTGCGAATGCACCAAGGCAGCGATACGATTTTGTTTCCGATTTTGATTCTCTCATGCTGGCCGGCAAGATGTTTCATGTCATCTTCAAACGCTAGCTCAAATCAAGATCAAAGTTCAGATACGTTAAGTCCCTCTAAACCCCGTACCACTTTTAAATTGACATTATGCGTACTATTTTATTCTACAGCTGGCGAAGGTAGTAGAAGTCGTGCCAATTTTCAATGATATTATAAAATGTCAACGCTACAGTCTCACGTATCATTCCCCTTATTAATTCCTAAACACGTCGCTAATAATTGTACGTCTCAATGAGAATCCGATCGTAGGGCGAAATTATGTCCGCTGTCCCACACAGTAGCGAGCAGTTGGAGCGGCACATTTTTAGCCAAAAGGAATGTTACGTGTAAGAAAGTTGTACAACACATATCGCACACTTCCACCCACAATTAATTTAGAATTTCTAAAGAAAGCATCGCTTTAAGTGCTTACTACGTTGCGAGACCTCTCTGTGGTTGCGTTACGTGGCAATCGCGCTACGAAGAGATCGGCTGCAATGGCCGGCCGCATATCGCCGCCTCGCCCAGACGTGTCGTCGAATCGTGCTGTCAAGTACGGGCCAAATCGATCACTCATTTCCCGCACCATTTTGTATCTTAACGAAAATTTGTGACCTTATTGTCTATGCCTGCCCAAGGAGGGTTTATGTCATTATTTGCCCAAATTCGAATTTGGGAGGAAACTACAAGCTTTCAAAAATTTAAGATTCACTCGTTTTGGGTAAAAATAGGGTCTACATATTGATTTTTATCTCGAAAACTATAAGTGCTAGGAACATATTTTTTTTTTCATTTTCTTCGCAAAAGATGACGCTTTCTGAAGAAATTTTGGTCTATGCCGAAAAATTATTATTTCTCTATTAGAATTCCAAAAATACTTTTCTTTTGCGAATTACGAAAAAACACATATTTTTAAAATTCTGAAAAAAATATATGTTGTTCCTTGGACTTTTCCCGATCGAAAGAGCTATTTTCCAAGTGTGTCTCTTTAGTTTTACAGGTTGTTCTGTGCTCTGGAAGGCTGGAGGTGCGGCGCGCCTGGGGTAGAGCGTTGCGCCGCAGGTATGCGCGGCCCGGTCGGTCACCCTTTTTCCGTGCCGTTTCCTTTGTATGTTATCCAGGAAACACTATTGGTTGGGTTTATAACAAGTCAGGCAATCCTCCAAGAACGTCGATAATTACTTTTACAACCCACTCTTAGTCAATGACACCTTCTCCCTGAAACCGTACTAAGTACCGATCAATCCATTTTTTCTACTGGGTGCCTGACCTATTTCCAGATCTCTAAATTTTATGTAATTGCTCGGGCACTTTTTTGAAATGCTTATAAAAGCACTGATGACTTGCGCGCTTAAAAGGATTGCAGCACACCACAAGATACATTTTGCTCAGTTCACAAGCAACGAAGTAAACGTAGCGACAGTTCCGAAGCGTTTGAACCTCTTGCGAGCTTCTCGCTAGAATACATATTTCTGCTTAGGAAAGAATTTCGGCGGATTCTGCTGGTTTAAGATACTTTTCGTAGGAAGTTAACAGAATACTGAACCGCAATAAACTATTCAAAAACAGGTAAATAACCATAAACCTAGGTACAGCTGTGGTACCCATGCTGGAAAAATGGGTTGATCAGTAACAGTGAGTTGTAAAAGTAATTATCGACGTTCTTGGAGGATTGCCTGACTTGTTATAAACTCAACCAACAGTATTTCCTGGATAACATACAAAAGAAACGGCACGGAAAAAGGGTGACCGACCGGGCCGCGCATACCTGCGGCGCAGCGCTCTACCACAGGCGCGCCGCACCTCCAGCCTTCCAGAGCACAGAACAACCTGTAAAACTAAAGAGACACACTTGGAAAATAGCTCTTTCGATCGGGAAAAGTCCAAGGAACAACATATATTTTTTTCAGAATTTTAAAAATATGTGTTTTTTCGTAATTCGCAAAAGAAAAGTATTTTTGGAATTCTAATAGAGAAATAATAATTTTTCGGCATAGACCAAAATTTCTTCAGAAAGCGTCATCTTTTGCGAAGAAAATGAAAAAAAAAATATGTTCCTAGCACTTATAATTTTCGAGATAAAAATCAATATGTAGACCCTATTTTTACCCAAAACGGGTGAATCTTAAATTTTTGAAAGCTTGTAGTTTCGGCCAAAATTCGAATTTGGGCAAATAATGACTTAAACCCTCCTTGGGCAGGCATAGAAAACAAGGTCACAAATTTTCATTAAGATACAAAATGGTGCGGGAAGTGAGTAATCGATTTGGCATGGAATGACCCGTACGCGAGATTCAGAGCTCATTATCTCTTAACTACTGACATCTCGCGCTAGGAATACCGACTTATCGATGTTGATCTGTTCGCATCCGATGTCCTTTCGATTTTCAGTGTAGGTCACTGTGACCTACTTTGCCATGCCTGTCCGGCCGGTCAAAAGGTGACTGCATACACGGGTTGCCAGCTTTCAGGCGCCTTTTCGACTGATTATTTAACATGGTATAACTAACAAACGGAAGCGCAAAATGCAATGTTATATTAGAATTATCTTCTCCCCATGGCACGCAGATTCACCCCCTGCGAGAGAGAGTGAGAGGGAGAGGGGGGGGGGGGAGTACGAAAGCAAGAGTGAAAAACAACGGGTAAGAAAAAGAATATGGATAAGCGCGGGTAATAATTGCCAGCAATATTTTACTTATATTTGCGCCGCCTCCGAAAAGTTGCAGCATATTTAGACTTAATGGGGTTGCCAAAGAAGGTTGCCAAAATCGCATATTATGACTGCAAATTTCTGTATCCATAAAAACAACAAGTTATTTTTTACTTTTCCGCGCATTTTTGGTGCTGCTTAGTTTTTACTTTTCAGTTTTTTGGGACTCTGTTAGTTTTTAGTTTTTTTGATAGCTGGTGGTCTAAGGAGTGAAGGGGAATTCCGACAACGAGGAGCATGGCAATAGAACAGTGAGGATTTAACATTCCATTGGGGATTAGCCTTATCAATAAGAACTGTAGAACTTACTTCCTAATTAGCTTACATAATATAATTTTACAAGTTCCGTATCGGGAATAGTATCCTACGCGCGGTAGCAGAAAAACGTGATGTTCCGAAGTCGCGACTGGTCATAGCGGCAAGAAAAAGGAAAACTTTTGGCCAATGGCGATCGCGGAACGTAACATGAACAAACGAATAAAATCTTGAAAAAATATATTTCATTCGTACCAATAGATAGTTTATAAAGAATCATGAAAATTTCTTGTTCAATATTTTAGCAGATTAAAATACAAACTGAAAGTCACATTTCGGAAACGGTTAGGGAATTGAAATTTTGAGTAAAAGTGTTTTATTTAATGAAGAAATTATCGGGGAAATGACCATTTTTTTGCCACTGGGGCCATTGCACCCCTCTTACTCTGCTATGTCCTTTGAACTCCACCACTGTTACTATAATTTATTACGAGTGGAATCAACGATTGGAAAACTAGGCTAATTCATGCCTGTGATTCTTTACTCACTGCTCTTGGGGATTTGGGGACGGCTTGCAGCACTGAAAGTCTCGTGCGTAGCCTACGACTGCAGTAGCCTTTACCTCTTTACCAGTAAAAAAATGTGACCGACTTCGAAAAACTGACAGAGTCCCAAAAAACTGAGAAGTCGCTCCGCACCTACAGCCTTCCAGAGCGCAAAACAACCTGTAAAACTAAAGAAACACACTTTGAAAATAGCTTTTTTGATCGGGAAAAGTCCAAGGAACAACCTCCATTTTTTTCAGATTTTTTAAAAAACTGTGTTTTTCGTAATTCGCAAAACAAAAATATTTATGAAATTCTAATACAGTGTTACGTACGCGAAGAGTTTAGAGCATCTGCGCGGTCGGCAAAAAGGCTTGAACGGTTAAGCAACCTTCATGACGTAACGATTAACAAATAAAATATGACATTGAAATGTAAATAAAGCGCCAAGTAGTGTTGTCCCTCACCCCAAAAAAGATCTTGCCTCACAAAAAAATGTGCCACATTCCACAAAAATAACAGTGTAGTGAAACCAGCTCTATCAAGTTGACCAAAAACGTAAATCGATATCATTGGAAAGCCAAGTCTTGATTCAAACACTCTATTCCCACAAAAGAATTTAATGGTAGTGCAGGGAATACAAATATTGTGCTTAATTGAATGAATATTCAAAAAAAGGATGTCCAACAGAACTAAATATTCTACGAACAAACAAGAACAGGAACAGGATTTGAATGTGAAAACCTTCAGTTAGGAATATAAAACAAAACATTTGTTAAACAATCCTGAAAATTAAATTAAAATATATATCTCTTCTGTTCATTCAATTTATCACAGAAAACGTAATACTTGGCCCGCCCGGTTCTTCACAAATCGAGTTTCGCAAGTGAGGCAAGATCTTTTTTGGGGTGAGGGACAAGACTACTTGGCGCTTTTTTTACATTTTAATGTTTTTGGACTTACTCTTTACCGACTTCGAAAACGAGGAGGTATTCAATTCGATCGCTATTCTTTTTTTTTAATGTTTGTCCGGCGAGAACTGTAACAAGGGGTGCTTGTCAGGACTGGAACACCAAATGGGCTGAAAAAAATTGTGGACCTACAGTTCGACCCCCTAAACAAAACCCTATAACACTTTTTCAGAATGTGCCCTGGTTGACGAGAAAAAAATTGATAACATAACATCATCAACACTTACTTGTAAAAAATGTCGAAATTCATGCAACATTTCTTTAAAATATCGAAATCTATTTCATGAAAACAATAGAAAAACCTAAATATGTTGCTGTATTGATCTAATAACCTAAATCTTTTCTCTATAGAAGTTTGTGTCCTATCTATAATGGGAAAATAAAAGTTATTTTTAAAATTTTGTGTGGGGTTTTGTACCAACTCATGACGTGATTCATACAAAAATTGACGAGATTTTTTTCTTGTACGAGTTACAGTAAATTCGGGTTCTACATCAATATATTCAGCGAGCTTTGCAGCTTCACTAATATACTCATTAAAACTGGCATCATGTCTTTTCTCATTCACAAATGTTTATAAATTGTCCAACGTTTTCATGCATTCGTTAATGCTAGTATTAGTATTTTGTAGCATTTTGCTAACATGTATTTTAGAGAGTAAATCTTGCTAGATTATTAACAAACATTACAAATTTAAAAAATTTCAGTTTCTCTAATAAGGATTTTGTCATATTTCCTGTGCTCAAATCTCTACTTTGATCATTACTTAAAGTAGTTAAACTTTGATAAATTGGTTGGAGATTTTGCAGCAAAGGTTTTACAGCGTTAACACAACTTGTCTGCCGAGTGTTACTTAAAGGTTTCAAAGTTAAATTAATATCTTTTTTTTAACATATTCTACCTATGTGAGGAAGCAGAAAGAAATTAAATAATTCTTGAGCAATATCGAAAAATCAAATGGTATCATTATTAACCCTTTCGATACCCTGGACGAGATATCTCGCGCCCCGATTCTGGCCAATTAACGCTTTTGACGAGATATCTCGCGACCCGATAGTGGCCGGTTAACGCTTTTGACGAGATATCTCGCGTCTCGGTACTGGCCGATTGACGCTTCTGACGAGATATCTCGTTTCCTAGCACCAACATTTTGACATTCTAGACGAATATATTTTATAACTCATTCTATTCGTATGCCTATTAGAAAGAAATAAATATAGTTTGATGCAATTATTTTTATAATATTATATTTCGTCTAGAATGTCAAAATATTGTAAAAATATAAATATAATACTAATATAATACTAATGCAAAATATAATACCAATCTTCGCCTGAGAATATTCTTCGAAGTATAGCACCATGCGTCTTGATACTTAGTATTTTGGGTTTCTTATGTTTACTCCAGCACTTCCTGGAGTTTCGATAGGCCCTTCGCTGAGGTATGCGATACAACGCTTGAGTTTAATTTATGGATTGGTCGTAACGGGAGACTGAATTAATTCTTGCTTGAAACCTTAATAGATAGATTATTACACTATACTTGGTTACCAATTCATAGTTACTATTTAGGTCGTATAAACGGCTTATATTTAAAAGTGGGTGCGTTAGAACTCTACGTGTTTGCAGTTTCACATCATCGTTCCTAGAACACAACGCTGCGTTTTCTACATGATATCCTACATCCGCTCCCCTGTTCATATTCGTGGAACTGTTGTCAGTGTTATGTCTTTACCCGTTCTCCAGTGTCTTGATTACGGGCAAGCCCAGAATCGCATAAATGCATTATCAACACATTGAAGAAGAAAAGGAAAAGAAACGGAACGTAAGACCCCTCCCTCCTTAGAGTGGTCATCGTCCTTGATGACTGTGATGGTATTGTTTTGGTTTGTGTGTCTAAATGTGAGGCATTGGCGTGAATCTAACATAATATATTTTAAGGTAGTTGTTTTCCCTATGACGTCTATCTTCGAATGCGGCTGTGTTACCAAGGAATAATGACCTTATATTATATGGGCGGTTATGTATTGCCTCGTACGCGGCATCTACCACTCCTCTGCCGATATTTGCACATCCTTCTAAACTAATGTGGACTAGGTTTGGCGCTATTCCGATCAAGGGTATTAAGTCGTCGTCATTGACTCCGAGGTTGTCTCTACATTCCAGTCCTTCTAAGTTAGTTAATGTAAGTAAAAATGTCCCTATCACTGTCTCGTGCAATTCGTTCATGTGTAATCCTTTTAGTCGCGTCAGGTTGGAGAGGGGGTCGAGTCCTTCTGGGTCTCTAACATTTGTGCACCCGGAGATATCCAAACATTCTAGCCCCTGCAGATGGCGACCTACTGCGGTTATGAACGTATTTCCAACCCAGCCAGAGTATGTAACATTTAGTTCTTTTAAATTTATCAGTTTTGGTGGAAGTGTTGAAGCTATTTCAATTGGTCCCGGATTTAATGTATCGAATTCGTCGCCTATATAAAGGTTTTCGGGAAAAGGCACGCCTGGAATGCTTAAAGTATTGAGATTGGAGATGTGGTTATTGTTGATTAGGGCTTGAAGTGGTTCATCATCTTTGATGTTGCATAAAGTTATGTCGAGGTCTTTAATACATGCCAGTCGAAAGAAGGATCTCGTCACGTGGGATGAGAACAAGTTATTGAAGTGGTGGAGGACAAGAGTCTGTACGGTTAGGTTCTCAATTCCGAGGCCTGTTAGTGATACGTTGAAAAGCTTAAGGCTTTCGAGGGCAGGGTTTGAAGTTATCAGTGCACGCAGTAGTTGGTCCGGTTGCGAGCCTTTTATTTCGCCAACAGTTAGGCGTGTTAATAAATGGGTTGAAGAAGAGAGCCGATAGATGGTAGCCGTAAATATAGGTATGCGCGGATTTAGAAAAACTTGTCGATTGGGACAAAACCAGGGTATAAAGGTGAGTGAGTCGGAAGTTAAATTCGTGACGTGCTCTTTTCGTCTAAAATCTATCTTCGTAATTTGGTGTCCGCATCTGCTAAGCAGCCAATGTAAGGATGCCGTGGTCAGAAATTTCCGAGAGCTGTCGAAGTCTTCACCCCAACGCCAATCGGTTGTTGTTATTGTCGTGATGTCCTTCAGTGGCGTGCGTCCATCTAATCTTGTAATAAGCTTTTCCACTGGTAATTGTGGCCCAAATTCGGATGTGAAAAATCTCTGCAGATGGTTTTTATTAACGTATGTTGGAAATCCTCCTATAAACACCATTACCGTGGGTTGCCAATGAGAACTCATGATACCTGAAGAATGCAGTGAACAGTGTATTGAATTAGTACAGTGTAATGAATTTTCTGAAATGATAATCACATTATGATGTGACTATTTTTTTTATGAATTTTAAATAAAGATATAATGCAAACGTAATCTGTGGACTTAGCATTAGTGAACAATGACTCTTTGTATTAGTGGTGAGTCAGTTGGCTCGGGAGTAATTTGCGACGTGTTGTCAGTTCTTTCCATGTTTAATTTCGTAGACCTTGTGGGTGTTGGTGCAGATGTCAATGTTCTCTTGATTGACGGTCCCATTTTCTTGAAACGAAATATTGCCATTGCCGTTAGCACAGTAGCATGTACCGAGAATGATCCATAGGTTAATCGTAGATTACGAGTTTTGTCTCGTTTCCTGTTTCCCAATTCTTCTATGCGTCTCTCTATGCTTGTCAGAGACTGTTCTTCCGTATCTGACACTAGTACGTTACCGTTACTGAATGCGTCTATCTCTTCCAACAGTTCAAGATTCTTGATTTTGGGTGATATTTCGGTAATGTTGAGTAATATGTCTGGATTATAATAAAATTGTTTTGGGTAGTCGTATATTCGAATTCCTGTCAAGGCCGTCAAATGCGTCCGGGCGAAACAATTTTGATGCAATTCGAGGATCCCGGTGCCTAAAAGTTGAATTGATGTTGAATCGCGGTGTTCGCAAATCAATCTCAATGTCAAAAGTCCACTGGTTGAGAACAGTCATCCACTAAGGGTTGCGAGCCGATCCCAATGTTCATATTCGGTTTGGAACTGATGAAAATTTTTGCAATCTCTTAGAAACGCAACATTTGGTCGAATCAACATATGCAGCTCACATGATCGAGTGGGTGCTGTGTCTTGTAATGGAATCCCAGATGGACATAGGCATTTCCCTTTCGCTGCACACATACACGTTTGCAGGAAGCTTTCTTCTGCTTCAAAGAATTTTGTATGATCGTCTGATAATCATATATATGGAAACTTTGGTTTTATGAATGCAGTAAGGTTCTGCCGGTTAGGGCTTATGGTTTGTGATATTGGCAGACTATGTAGTTTATATGTGTGGTAATTCATTGGGTCCTTGAGAGGGATATACAGATTGAGTATGATCTTCCCTTGCTTGATGATGGTTACACGTGTTAGCTGGATAATCTCAGAGATTTGGTTTTCTGAGTAGGGAAGCTGGTATCTGGTCGAAGCTCGTCGTATTTCTCCGATTCTGCTGTTCAATTTCGAAATGGTCAATACTGAAGGGTGCAATTTCCCATTTTTGGCGAATCGTATGATCGCCATAAGATCTTGAGCAGCTTGGTTATATTGGTCCAGCACTCGATGTAAGGCGTCCTTGTATTGCATTGAAGATACCGTATAGTCGAGGATACGTTCTTCGTTTACCACATGTAATATTTCATTTATCCTCTCTCGATTTTCCGCGATGGAGGCGAACATGTTATTTATGCTTTGATAAATGTTGTGAATATTACTACCAATAATATGGGTGTAATTTTTCATTAGTTTGGCCATTTCCCGTTGTCCTTCGTATAATTTGTCAATTTCGTCGTTGAAGTTTCCTGCATCCTCTTCATCTAACGTCCCGAAAAGTGTTTTACTGACAGAACCTAAGAATCCGAATGGAGTGCTCCTGCGTTTCAGGCTTTTTGGCAATAAATCCGAATCTTACCTGTTGAAATCTCGAGGGATGCTTGATATTAAATTGTCCACTTCTTCATGAAGGGTGATGCAGTGCTGAATTTTCCTTTCCAATGCTTTTATTTGAAGTACTGTATCGCAATCAATTGCCGTGGTTATGTTTCTACATTTTGGACTTGTCATTGCTAGGTTCCTAGATTGTTCTGCGAACTTGTGGTGTAACTTATTGGGGTCTATGAATACTATGATACGCCAGCCAGCTCGTCGGAACGACGTGGTATACAATTTTTCGAAGTACAATCCTGGGCTATTAATTATTAATAGGCATGATACGGTATAAGGTTTGTGCGGCGGCGGCGGTGCTCCACAGTCCGATTAATAGGCAAGTGAGTTCATCGTGACTGAAAGGTTGTGAAAGAATGTCGCTGTGACAGTTTAATTTTGTCAAGGTGCTTGGTTCCCGCAGGGGGTGCCATAGGTTGAAAGCCTGGGTTTGAGGGCGATTCCTATGGTGCTTTGGTGGGTAGCGTCACCACGGACTTCGAACCGCTTTCGGCATACCAGTCAGCCTGGCTGTAGGGCCTTAACTGGGAGCGGTAACGTCCAAGCTCTCGCGCTTGCGTCCGCGAACGGTCATACCAGTCGACCGCGAATACTGGTACCACGGGGTTGAGGAGCCCCGCGGCTTCGGCCGTGCCTTAACATGGGACGGACCATCGTGGTGGCAGAGGTTAACTCCGTATGCTGGAGTAGGGACCTGGCTTGCTGGGTCCCGGCGTGTGAGTTGCGTACCACCAACTCGGGTGCTAGTCTTCTATAACTGGCAGAGCGTGGATAGTCGCTCGGTGAATTCTATGGGCCTGCACCTGTAGTTTTCAACTTCCTGTAATAGGCGAAAGCCTCGGAACGGGGGAGCCGGCCTTCGGGTTTTGTGCGCTCATATACATTCATTGTCAAGGTGCTTGGTGAATCGTTTCCCATCCTTATCCTCCAAAATTGTATTACTTTGATCTGTGAAACCGACTATGCGATATGGACCATAGTATCGCTGCCCAAACTTACCTTTCTTTGGTTCGATCACAACGCGCGCTTCATCACCAATTTTCCCAGGAAATGGATGTACTCTTTGGCCATAATGTTCGTTTGATTTGGTTTTGGCTTTAATTAAGTTTTTTCCGGCAATCGTTTGCATCTCTGTTAGTCGATTTACTAAGTCCAATATGTAGGAATTATATTCTGGCTAATTTTCTGAAAATCAGTTCATACGGTGTAAAATTTGTTGCCTCGTGCACCGAGGTGTTGTATGAAAACATTGCAAATGGTACTAAGCTATCCCAATCATCGAATTGGTCTATATAATGTGAGATGTATTCAGTAAGGACTATGTGACTTCTTTCTAATGATCCGTTTGTTGGTGGTCTATAACCCGAGGTGGTGACATGTTGTATCTTGAAGATTTTTGCAATGTTCTGTATAATTTTGTTTATGAAGCTAGTTCCTTTATCAGAGAGTATAACTTTGGGTGCTCCGTATTTGAGGATTAAATTGATAACTAATGCATGAGCTACTGTCCCGGCTTCAATATCTTGCACCAGAACAGCGATGCAATATTTTGATAAGTTATTTTGTATGGTTAATATATGTCTATTGCCAGTGGGCGTCACAGGTAATGGTCCCACTGTGTCTATTGATACTTTTTCGAATGGTTCTATCAATGTATCAGTTATTATCATCGGTTCTCTAGTTTTGATTCTGACTAACTTTCGATTTTTACAACTATTGCATGAGCGAATAAAATTCTGAATGTCGTTTTTCATTCCCGGCCAATAGAATTTTTCTCTAATCCTGCGGTATGTTTTGGTAATTCCTTTATGTCCTCCAACTAAACTTTCATGCAGTTCTTGGATAATTTCAGAACGCAAAAATTCTGGTGGAATTTGTACTGTTCCTGTACACATAATGAGTTCTATGTCCGTCCCTTCAAAGGCATAAGTTAATACTTTGGCTAATGTGCCTCGTGATATAGTATCCATGAAATCACCACTCAATGAAATCCTGAAAGATTTAATTTCTGATTTCAATAAAATGAATTTCAAATTTTTAAGTAATCCCGTAAGTTTATCTAAGGATACGTCATCAAAATGATTTTCCTTTATTATTACGCTAAAAACCTTGTACATTCCATTTTTAGAAAGTAGAATTTGTCCTAGCTTAGGTTTTGCTAATCTTAATATCTGTCATGTTAATCAGGCCCAGATCAGATAAAAGTTTGCTAACCGGAGTTACTAACTCACAATCTGCGGAAACAAAATGGATATAATTCGATCGATGGTATGTTACATTTTTCCTGCAATACTTGATTACTCCAGATGGCTCAGGATTATCAAGTGGTATTGATTCTGTAATTAGCGCATCGAGTGTACTCGCGGGTATTAGAGTTCTGGGGGCGGCATTCGTTCTAGCTGTTGAAGGACCCTTTCCGCCTCCTTATAAAAATTTGGACGTGGGGTGGATAAAGCTAGAGGTCTTTGGAAGGACATAGGAGTGGCAATTACGGGATTAAAATGATTTTGTCCGAATTCCATAGTACTTGACTCTGTTTCTTCCGGAATTTGGTGTAAAGTCGGTCGTAATAGTGATCTGTCTACCGGCCTATTTATTAGTCTATTTATGGGTTCGTGAACCGGTGGATCGTCTTGTCGTCTTATTTCTGCCAATTGCCTGTAAAGTTCATCTATTACATCGGGCACGCGTTCGTCATCATTCTGATCGCTCGCCCTTAAATGTTCATCTTCGCATATATCGAATTTTTGTTCTTGTTCTTGCCTACTTCTTTCTATCTCTTCGAATTTGGAAAACGAGTCTTGTAGTGCTTGTAAATCTATCGACGGTCTTAACCGAGCGCTTGACATCTGTACATTTTCTTGGGGTTCATTATCTTCTTCCGGGTTTTCTGGTAATTCTACTACTATTGGGTCCGGTGCGGATTGTGCGTTAGGAGTAAGTTCTACTTCCGATGGTTGGCTAGTCCGAATTTCATCTTTATCATCTGCTCTAGGTAAAACCGTTCGATGAGGCGGAATGCTAGAAAATGCGGCGTTTCACTCTCGAAAGATCGGGATTTCAGGGTCAGGTTCCGCAGCAGTACCCCTTTTTAAAGTAGGGGTATTATCCATTCCCTGCGTCACTAGCGAACCTGAGGTGGTGGGTTGTGGAGATATATTAGGTTTCGATCTAGTTCTTCTGGCTACGGAACTCGGGTCAGGAGGCGGTTTTGGTTTGTTTTTAGAGGCAGTCGGCCTTCCAGGATTTGAAGTGATGGGTCTTCGTAATGGTAATTGTTTTTATCCTGCGGGCTTCGATTGTTTCGTCAATCTCGTATTTACGGGATTCGAAGTGTTCTATCGGATTTGCGGACCTCTCGAGACATTCCGTATCGCTTAACGCTGACTCAGAGTCGGATGTCTCTGGATTTGATCCATCGGTTTCTCCCGAACTACAGAGGTCTGCCGGGTTTCGGGATAGTGCATCGGCGTTTGCATTTAGTTTTCCCGGATTATACTCGAATTCATAATTGTATTCGCCAAGTTTAATTCGCCAACATACTAATCGTTGGCTAGGGTCATTGACTGAATCTATCCACTTCAACGGTTCATGATCACTCACCAGAATGATAACGTCCATATAAGTAAGGCCGGAAGTGCATAACGGCGTAAATAATAGCTAAACATTCGTTTTCAGTGGTAGTATAATTACACTCAGCTTTGGTTAGAGTTCTGGACAGGTACGCGATCAGTAAATCATGACCATTATTTTCTTTGCTAAGAATAGCCCCAATTGCTTTATGTGACGCGTCCGTTGTTAGTGTAAAAAGTTTATTAAAATCTGGGTCTTGAAGAATCGGACGTTTGCATAGTGCTTTTCGTAATTGCAGGAAACTTTGTTTCTGTTGCTTGCCCCAATTAAATTTTGCGTCCTTTTTCAAGAGTTCTGTAAGAGGCTTTGATTTTTTCGCAAAATCTTTGATAAAACGGCGATAATACCCGGCTAGTCCAAGGAATTCCCTAATATTCTTTTGTGTCTTGGGTTGCGGAAAGTGTCTCACAGCATCTATTTTCCTCAGATAAGGCCGATCACCATCTCTACCGATTATATGCCCTAAGTATGTGACTTCCGGTCTAAGGAACTCACATTTGTCCGGTTGCAATGTTAAATTAGCATCATCCAATTTCATGAGTAGTCTGCGAATGTTTTTGCCATGTTCCTCTAGATTTCTAGCGAAAACTACGATATCGTCTAAATGAAGAAAACCCTCAGTTCCCTGTAGACCTCGTAGGACTTGGTCCAGTAATCTCTGAAATGTAGCCGGTGCATTTTTTAATCCTTCTGACATTCGTACATATTCGTAGTGACCATGAGGTGTTGAAAAAGCTGTTTTTAATCGATCAGAAGGATCCATTTCAATTTGTTGGAATCCACTAGCTAAGTCGAATACTGAGAAATATTTAGCCTCACCGAGTTGATGCAATATCTCTGTTATATTTGGTAGGGGATAAGCATCACTAATTGTTTTTTCGTTCAATTTACGAAAATCTATCACCATTCTCCATGTACGGTTTCCCTTGCAGTCAGGTTTTTTCGATACTATCCAGAGTGAGAGTTATAAGACGAGGTGGATCGTGTAATTATTCCTGATTCTAATTTAGTGGCTATCTGACATTGAATCTCTTCCTTATGAATCGGTGAAAATCTATATTGTCTCGTGTTTATTGGGACGTCATCTATTGTCGGAATTTTACGCTTCACTAAAGGTGTAGGTTGTAATTTATCTTCTGGTAACTGAAATCTATATGGGAAATCTTCGATGATATCCCAAACGTGAGAAATTTCTTCCTTATTTAGATGATCCAAACGCAGTTTTGCAATAATATTTTCGACTCTACTCAAAGACTTCTGTGTGACTTTCTCTTCGGAATCTGAATCGCCTGCAAAATCGTGATATCGATACTCGAAAGGTATAATCTCTTGGGCTGGAATTTCTATTTCTACATCCTCCCGTAAGGTATTTATTGCCAAGGCATGACAGACTCCATGTTCATTGACGGAAACTGCGGCTTCACCGACATACAGGCCGTCCATGGTTGTAACTTTCGGTGGGTAACCCATCTTAAGATCAGGATTGATTACTTTTATGGCTATTGGTTGATGAGTGCGTGACTTTATCAGTAATTTGCAAAGGTTCTGATTAGATGACGGGGACTTGACTTTCGGAGATATATATTCTCCAATGAACGGGATAGGTTTAATACGGTCACTTTGTGTAACCAGGGTATTGTGAGAAAAGGAAATTTCTGCCTTCTCCTGCCAGAAATACTCCTGGCCCAATAATCCTTCGGGTGCCAGAGGGGCATCCGATTTTTTCATATGAAATTTAACCGGTTGTTTATTAAGGTGAATAGTCGTTGTACCTATTGTTTTCGATTTATCGGGAGTTATTCCGGAAATAATTACATTTTCGTTTAGATTCACAACGACATCTTCGTGCAAGGCGTTTAATTTGATAATATTAATTTCCGCTCCAGTGTCGACAAGAAATCTACATGATCCAGCACGGAATTTATTAACTTTCATCAGGACAATCGGAGTCTTTTGGTTACATACGATAGTGGAAACCTTTAGTTCTGTTGTTTCAAGAATTTAACTGTTTGACGCTCGGGACTCTTGCGGCTCGCCATCACGTCGATGCGACGAGCATCGGTCGAGTTTAAATCTCTTGTATGGGAATGCGTTGATTCTCGTCACGCGTCGTGGACTGCCAATTTGAATTTTCTTCCGTTCTTCCTATTTGAGGGTCTCTGTTGTACGGTCTTGGTTGACCACAACAGTGGCAATGATTTGCCAATTTGCTCTGTAGTTAACATTTAAAATTCTCCTTTGCAGTCCTATTATATGCTTTCAGGAAAATGAAATATTATTCTCGAGTCTCGATAATGATCGGGACAGACTCGAGAATAATAATGAGAAAATTAAGAATCCTTTACTTTACGATAGCTGAACTTTACTTTAACTGGGTTGTTTTGCGTCAACTACGTTAGATTTCAATACTAATTTTCCCGATACTTCGGCCCGGGAGATTCGAAGGCGGCCAGCCCTCAGTTTCACAATAATGGGCGCCAGGCATCGAAGATGCCACACAAGGTCCGTAGTTCGCAAAAGAGCTGGCTACGAGGAATCTCCCGAGACGGCTTAACGTGCCTTTCGGCTAGCTCAGACAGACAAAGGGAGAGCACGTGAGTTCGACACGAATGAACAGTGGCCAGGATTGAACTAGAAAACTGGTTTATTTCGACAATGCAAAGCGGTAACAAGGTCCTTCGCTCGAGGTGTTCACTAGCAACCTCGGGCGAAGCACGTGGCCGTGAGTTAGACGTAAGTCGAGATCACAGTCCGATGTTGGCTAGTTCGACGCGGTTCAAGCCTGAAGGGCGAAGAAACAGCGAAGGTCTAGCTGAGATCCCACAAAAGTGGGTCCCTTACAGACTGCTAGACCGGAAAGATGTTCGCTTACCGCTAGTTTTTCCCTAGGCGTTAGTGGGGAAGTTAGACGAGCGTTAAAGCTTCGTCCTCCCTTCCTTCCTTCCTTCGGTAATCGTTTCTTTTGTTCGCTAGTCGCTCTAGTCGCTCGCTAGTCCGCTCGCTTCGATCGTCAGCACAAGAGTGCCGAATTCTACGCGCTCTTCCCTAACGTTCGCCTAGCCGCCTTTGTCCCTCGAAATCGATCGCTATTGGTCGCCGGATCCTACCGCGCGCTCATGGCTCGCTAAGCCCTCGGACGAACGACGCCAGGACCGTGGGCCCCACAGTGCGCCCACCCCGCTCCGCCGAGACGCTCCCACGTTGCTGGGGTGCTTCGGGTACTTCGGGTGCTGTGGGTATTTGGTCGTCCCTGGTTGCTGCTCCCTAATTGGCTTAGGCGAAGTTGATCGGCGTTAGTACAGATTCTCGATCTTCTGAGACTCTTTATTGGAGACGCTAGTTTACTATTTTCTCGGCGCTAGATTTGAGTGAGAGAGTTGCATTTGTGACGTACGACAAACGCAACGTCACAATGCTTACTCCTCATATTAGCTCCATTGTCATATCCTTATCCACGGATATTTTGTACATCAAAGCTAAATTTTGGTAATAATTCATTGGTAAGGTATTTAAATAAACCTTCAGTTGTGGTATCAACTATTGGGGAAAAACCAAGAAAATATTCTCTTATTTTCACATTTTTCTTTACGCAATTCACACATCGAATTACAAACGTGATTTGTTCAACATGGGTTAAATCTGGTGTACAGTCAAGAATAATAGAAAAATATTTCGAATTTTTTGTAATGGTAGGCGGTTAATTTTCTTGTTACTGCTGCTGCTAATATTCAATAATTTCATTCTAAAAATGAACCCCTAAATAATGTGGAATATGAGTATTTTTGTTTCGATGTCTGTACATTTCGTACGTGCTCTGCTGTTATGGGATCAAACATTTCTGTAGCTTCCATAAAGTTCCCACTGTTGAGATGATATAACACGGTAGGCTCTCCACGTAATGCTAAACATTGACCAGATAAAAATTGGACGATCGCTATTATTCTTTTGATAATCCTGCCCCATCGTTTTGTTCCTTTCTCCTAATGTGTTTGAAGACCTTTATCTATTGTACAGTCGTTTTGCATTCGTAATTTTAATTCACACCATATCTTTGTTACGAGCCAGGCTTCGCGAGTCCTAAATATGCTCTGAGATCGTGCAAAGGGCTATTTCACCTTTGCCAGACTCGAGTCTTCTAGTTCCCAATCGGCCCTATATCAATCCTGGGATCGTGCTAAGGGCTATTTCACCTTAACCAGACTCAGGTCCCTATTCTCCTGTTAACCCCTTTATTCTAGTTACTTCCAAGTAACTCAGAACAGAACTTGGGATCGTGCTAAGGGCTATTTCACCTTAACCAGACTCAAGACTGGACCTTGTTAATTAAAAGAATGGCTAGTTACTTTCAATAGCTCAGAACAGGTCTTGGGATCGTGCTAAGGGCTATTTCACCTTAACCAGACTCAATCCTGCTCATTGATCATTAAAGAATGCCCTAGGCTAAAGTTAAACCTTACTATTGCTCGCCGGACACACCTTGAGCGGTAACAGTGTATCCTCGTGGGATCTTTTATTATTCTTTTCCTGTATGTGCTTATTTAAATCAGGGTTGACTGAACAGAAATTTATAATAAAGAAATGGCGATTTTCTTCATAAAAACTAAAACAATGTTCAATATATTCTGATTGAAAACACAATACAAAAATATATAATGAGAGTTTCAGCGGAAGTGAAATGTTGTTACAATTTGGATTAAGCTTAAAATGAAATTGTATTACGTTACGATATTGAACGGGGGAGAAACTAACGTAAGAACTGTGGCTTGCCTACCGATCGCGATATGACACGATGTACGTACGGTAATATTTACTGGTTTCGAAGGAGACTAATGCTCGATCTACTACGATGTTCTTCGCTGGTTCGAGTGACAGAGCTTCGCTGTCGATGAGAGTTCGGAACTGATCCCCCCCGCTTTCCACTAGAATTTAGGGCTTAAATACTCGAAGACCCAGTGAAAAGGGGGTATGGTGGGAGTATACGGCGCCAAGGGTCTGACCATGCTTGAGTTTTAAGGAACTACGCAGATGCACCAAGTGCACGCTGCGTTGCTCCCCTACTATAGTCGGGCCGCTGAGAGAATGCGTCTGGAATTACCCTCTCCTAAGCGCAGTCACCGCCACTTCCCTTGACACTTGGGTGCGTCGCGGTCCTAGCACTATGCATCTATGGTCTCGCTATTGGTTGGCCGACCTAATAGGGTCAGCCTAACTTAGAAAAAGATAACCTGCGTCTGTCTCCGTTTGACACATTGAGCGATCCGCAAGCCAGGGTTGGGTGCCATTTTTCTTAAAACGGATCAGTTCTTTTGCATCAAATCGCCGATTTAAACTAAAATGACATACTATATTTACTGCGACTCTATATTATGATTTCTCAGAAATAAGGATTAATCGATACGTTATAAGGGTTGTTGTTTCTCTACATTTTTCAATATTTGTAAGCAGAAATGAGTTTTCGCTACAGTTTGCAGATCATGTGTAAATTCCTTTTTCCGAACATTCCCTACCAGGTACGGCCTACCTCGTAAGGGTTAATCCAGGCCAAATGGGTCGTTTTACTTTACTGGCACCGGTCACTCTAAGACAAGTTGCAAAATATAACATGGACTTTCCTTTACCGAATACTGTCTCGTCCAGGGTGGCAAAGCTTTGTTTACAGGTGTAACTATAAATACTATTCCACGGAGCTATAGAAAGGGGATGTAGAATAAAAATCTGTCCAATATGTCGCATGTATGTTATTAAACATATGTATAATGAGAATTAGACTCACTCTCTACGTTAAGAAAGGGACAGTGGCCGGTCTCCGTCTCACTTCAAATCTCAACACAGACGCATAGCGTGGCTACAAGGCGCCGTAGCATGTGTGAGTAGAAAGCGCGTGAGGGGAAGCCAGGCTACGGAACTCCCGAAACGTAACTGGAGAGGGTAAAATTTCGGCCTGGTCCGCCTGTATACCCTCCCTCACCAGACGCATTCTCTCAGCGGCCCGACTATAGAAACCCATTAAAACTAGAGATAAGACGGAACGAAGGAGTCGAAGTCACAGTTTTAAGGCTCGAAAAATACGCAGGTATATTCTATGTAGGAAGCTAGCGAGTTATAATTATTGAATCTACGTATGAAATAATGTTAAGAAAAGTAGTCCGAGAGGGTGAATATGTAACATCTTTGAGCTTTGAAAATGTTGTGCACTGTTTTCCTGATGCACAAAATACGTTGCTGCATGTCGCCAATATGAGTAACAGGTATGGGCATTAGCTAATAATTTCATGGTATTAATAACTTATTAATCCGGAAAATAGGCATTAATAACTTATTAATTGCGAAAGTCGGCATTAATAAATTATTAATCGCGAAAATCGGCATTAATAAATTATTAATCGCGAAAATCGGCGTTAATAAATTACTAATCACGCAAATCGGCATTAATAACTTACTAATCGTGAAAATGGATAGAAATAATTGAATAAATGCCTTTGTAAAATGCGTTTGTAGGCATTAACGCTGAGATATTTACTGCGCGTCTGTGCATCCACCAGGGATGGGCAAACGTAAATAAATTTAGGCCTGAATTTATTTATTCACGAAGAAAATACCTTAAATTTTTGTATTCATCCAGAAAATACTGTGACTTGTTTAATTCGTGTAGACTTAGCTCTGAATATTTTTATTCATGGGGAAATTGCCGTGGATTTTTCTAATCACCGAGAAATTATCGTGAATTTTTCTATTTATCAAGAGAGTACAAAGAATTTTTTAATTCACGAAGAAATAGCCGTGAATATTTTAATCGCGCCTGAAATTCTCGTGTATTTCTTTAATAATTCTGTGCATGAGCGGATACGAGCGTATGAGGGCGGACGTTTGCGAGCGGATAGGTGCGGATTCGAGCAGATTCAAGCAGATTCGAGGAGATTCGAGCGTGCTCGAGTAAATCCAAGGTGCATGGACTGTTACGAGCGTATGAGGGCGAGCTTCGGCAAGCTGATACGAGCTGATACGAGCGGATTCAAGCGTGCGTGAGTAAATGCAAGGTGGCTGGCCCATCCAAAGGTGCATGGACGGATACGAGCGTATGAGGGCGAACTTCGGCAAGCTGATACGAGCTGATTCGAGCAGATTCGAGCGTGCGTGAGTAAATCCAAAGTTGCAGGCCCATAAAAGGGTTCATGGAGGGATACAAGTGTGTGAGGGCGAACGTTTGCGAGTGAATAGGAGCGGATTCAAGTTGATTAGCGCGGATTCGAAGTATCAGTATGTATGAAATCGTAAGTATACGAAGTAAGTACTTATGTATTACTAATATATTATAGTCGCTATCGTTATGCAAAAAGAAGATCAAACGTAAATGAAATGTTGTATAATAAGATCAATTTAAGTTTTATTTAACGCAGAATTGCATTTAGCAAGCACTCGCATCTCGAATTGTGCATCTGTTAGTCTATTGTATTTCGGGACACTCATGATTGTGGCATACGAAAATAGGCGTTCAACCGCTGCCGATGATGGTAGAGGAGTATTATAATATCAGAATGCCTTTTGTAATGTTGGATAATTGTCAAGAATCTCAACCTGCTGAGTGGGGCGTTCGGCTAAATATTTCAATAATTCAATGTCTGCAATTGACATTTCATCACCGCGTGATGGGGGGTGACTGGGAGACGTCTCTTCGACGCCAAAATCGAAAAAGTCGTCGTTTTCTATATCGTCGTCTTTAGCTTGGGATAGACTTTGTTCGTAAAATACATTTGCCGCTGCTTTAACGGAACTATCCACTATTGCTGTCAATTGTAGCGACACAGATGCCATCCACACCCTCTTGAAGCGGGGATGTAAAACAGCGGCTACCGCCGCAAATTCGATATTCCCGTGACTGTCCAAATATTCTTTAAATCGATTTACAATCGATGCTTCTATGTGATCTAAGAGTGGTTGACAAAAATTTAAGGTTCTCCTACTTCCCGCTTGACTTATCAGTCTGCGTAGACTTATAATCGTTGGCAGTACAGCAATCTTTGATCTTCTTTTTGCATAACAATAGCGACTATAATATATTAGTAATACATAAGTTACTTTGTATACTTACGATTTCATACATACTGATACTTCGAATCCGCGCTAATCAACTTGAATCCGCTCCTATTCACTCGCAAACGTTCGCCCTCACACACTCGTATCCCTCCATGTACCCTTTTATGAGCCTGCAACTTTGGATTTACTCACGCACGCTCGAATCTGCCCGAATCTGCTCGAACCTGCTCGAATCCGCACCTATCCGCTCGCAAACGTCCGTCCTCATACGCTCGTATCCGCTCATGCACAAAATTATTAAAGAAACACACGAGAATTTCAGGCGCGATTAAAATATTCACAGCTATTTCTTCGTGAATTAAAAAATTCTTTGTACTCTCTTGATAAATAGAAAAATTCATGGCAATTTCTCGCTAAATAGAAAAATTCACGATAATTTCTCGGTGATTAGAAAAATTCGCGGCAATTTCTCAATGAATCAGGAGACTCGGTAGAGTCTCACGCCAAGTAGTAGTATATATAGTATGGCACGCAACTACCGAGTATACTTATCCCGAAGTGTAGCGGTTGTCGTCCGCTATAAAACTTTCACCTCGAATTATGGGAAAGTTACAGCTCCGCGGATTTATTTCTGAATTTTGTATTTTTTCTCTGATTTTTCTGAATCCAATGAGCCAAGAGTCAAGCAAATCGGTTCAGTCGTTCACGAGATATGAATTTCTCCTGCTTATTTTTCTCGTGGTAAAGGCGGCGGATTAAGAGTCAGTCTGTTCAGGGATTCCTAAAAATGTGGTTTTTACTTTTCTCACACCAGTTGGCACCACGCCGAAATATCGCGTTTACGTTACTGATCTATAATCTGTAATCTGCGTCATACCGACATTGGTTAAGCTGGTCATGCCATGGTTGGTTATGTGCCATAATGGTCATATGACACAGTCCGATTTTATTATTTTATTCCAGATTCCATGCTTTATTTAGTTAATAAAAGAGTATACTGTCCTTGCCCAATCCCTGTGCTCTTGTCATTATTCAGAATTGTGAAATGTTAAAAGTGTTAAGTACGTAACTCAGAAGTCCCTGTTTTGGAAAACGAATGCTGATTACCAATAGTTAAAATTGTCAAGTGTGTAGCATATCAATCTTTTAAGCAATATTAGCAATTATTTATAATTTAAAGAAATGCTAGCTATTGGTAATCAGTACTTGCTTAGACTAATTTCAGCACTTTAGGTTTGCACTCCGTCAGCTAGGCACTTGACAGTCAAGGTACGTCAAAACTAGACTGCGAATGAAAGAGCCTGCATGTATAGCTTATCGAATATAACTTGTAAAATGTTACGTCAAATCATTTACAATTTCAATACATTCTAGCTATTGGGAATCTCTCTTTTGCTACTCTGAATCATTGTTTGACTTAACGCTTTATAATTATAATTATAATATATAAACCAAGCAAAATGCTCATACGCAGTCTAATTTAGTTGTACCTTGACTGTCAAGTTCATCGCTCAAGGAACACTTTGGCTAAAGAACTAAAATAACGTAAGCAACCAATAATTACCAATCATGAGCTATTTAGCATCATACTACCTATTGGTAATCAGTACTTGTTTAGCAAGTATTATTACTTCAGATTGTGCGCTCCCTGAGCTATGTGTTTAGCAGTCAAGTTACACCAATGTTAGAGTGCGTATGAGGGTATATATAGCTTATCTAATCTGCAATTTAAATGCATCCTAGCCATTGGTAATTTCTCTTTTGCGAATGTCGATCATTATTTGATTTAATGCTTTACAAATTATATCAGGCAAGCAATATACTCATATGTACTCTAATTTAGTTCTTCTTGATTGTCAAGTTTGTCACTCAAGGAACGCTCCAGTTAAAGCGCTAATTTCATCACTTTAAATTAGTTGCTCCCTGAACTATGCATTTGACAGTCAAGATACACCAAAGTTAGAGTACGTACAAGGGTATAGCTTATCTAATCTGCAATTTAAATGCATCCTAACTATTGGTAATTTCTCTTTTACTAATTTGATTTACTTCTGCTACTTACTTTTGCTAATTTAATTAGAGTTATATTAGACGAGCAACATTTTCATTCGCACTTCAAGTTTATTGTATCCTTATTGCCAAGTGCATAGTTCACGCAACGCTTCAGCTAAAGTGGTAAAAGGATGAGATAAGGAAGGTAAGAGACAAGAAGGTATATTTAGATAGAAAATATTTATTTTATATTACATATATACAATGGTGGTTTTTCCACTGCCACCCCCGTGATCATATTCGCCACGGCCGCCACGGCCACCACGGCTGCCTCTCCCGTAATAGGGAGCGGCCTGCCACCTTTTGGCGGCGGCCGTCCTTCCCCTGCCACCAGCTTTGAAGCGTTCTGTAACAAAGATTTCATATCAAATTGATAAATCATCCTCTTCATATTTTAATTAATTCGTGAAAATAAACTCACTTTGATTGTTATTTGGCGGCGGGGGCGGCAACGCCAGTTGTTGTGGCAGCGGAGGCGGAGCCACCCGCTGCAGCATCCGAAGACGCCTGATTTCCTCACGTATTTCTGAAACAGGAAATTTAATTATTGTTAGGATAGGTTTTATTGGAACACCACGTATACTCGTAATTGGTTTTGCTGTAGACTGTCTGGCGATTGTGAGTCACTCACTCGGCAACAGTCCCCCTCTCTGCCATCGACGCAACGTCACGAAACGCCGAGACAGATCCCCAGTTCCGAGAAACAGCTGGGTCATTCCATGCCATGTGGATACTCTTAATTTAATGATGATACAGATTTTCATAAAATTTGCACATATTGTTCTCCATATGAAAATAGATAGAGGTCATATTCTCTTTTTCCATATCCTAATTACAAACCGCGAAAGTAGGTCATTTTAGTCTTTTAGTTAAATGACACCATTACGGAAGAATTTGTTTTACGAAAACCACTGGAAGAATCGATATTGTTTCGTTTTTGTTAGGAAGGACCGCACTTTATAGTTATAATTTGTTCATGTCTTGTACTAAATAGTCAATTTGCGTGGCACGAAAAAATATAACTATAAAGCACGTTCCTTCCCGAGTAAAACATAAAAAAAGAACAATGTCGATTCGATCAGCGGTTTCCACAACAAAAAATCTTCCGTAATGGTCCCATTTAACCAAAAGGCTAAAATAACGTACTTTGGCGGCCTGTAATTCTTAAGCAATTACGATATGGAAAAAGAGAATATAGCCTCCATCTATTTTCATATGAAGAACAATGTGTAAATTTTATGAAAATCTGTATCATCATTAAATTAAGAGTATTCACATGACATGGAATGACCCAGTTTGACTCCGTCGTTGGCGACGTTGCGTCTCGAGTGTCCAAACTAGCCCCCTCAATTCTAGGAAACGCACACGCATTCAGGAGGGCTCACCGATATAGTCCGCTTAGCCGTGTGCGAATCTATATTTACAACACTGTATTCTTCCCGCAGCTTCCACCTTGCACGTCACCATACGCATAAAATCTAAAGTTTTCAATCCGCGTTCATTTGCATCCATACACTATTTTAAACATTCGGTCTATCTCTCCCTCTCTCTCTGTCGCGTGAGCGAACGCGTCAGAACGTTCGTTACTCTTGCACATTCGAGTACAATGCATTCGTGCTTTTCGATTCTTATTTCGGACTCCGACGTAGACCTAAACCTTCTCAGCCTTTGCAATCCATGTTTCGGTTATTCCTTTGCAATTGGGGTAGGTTTAAGCCTACGTCAGAGTACGAAATCAGAATACAAGAATATTGGTCGAAAAAAACAAAGACATTGGTACTAAGTGTGCAAGAGTAACGAACGTTTTGACGCGTGTGCTCGCGCGACAGAGAGAGAGAGAGAGACCGAATGTTTCAAAAAATGCATGTGAACGTAGATTGAAAACTTTATAATATTTATACGTATGCTGAGCGTGCGAAGTGGAAGCCTAGTGACAGAAATAGAGTAAATACGGCATGAACACTCGCGGATAGTACTGATGATAGTACTGATCCGTGAGACGGAAAGACAGAGAGACACGGGATAGGTGAAAAGGTGGAGATGCACATAGATAAAAAGGCAAACAAATGGAGAAGAATACAGAAGCAAAGAGAACAAACTGGTAAACTTGTATTCACACTTACGGTAAATGTCGCCGAACTCCAACTCGTCCTCCTCCATCATCGGCTGCGGCTGATCTGTCATTCTATATTAATAAAGAAATAATATTGAATGTATTAGTGTTTTTATATTATACATATTTCAATCAAACAGCCGTAGACTTATTTTAATTAAATACTTACGTGTCAGCCGGATGAGTTCCAGCGATAGACTGGTTTCAGCTCACTGCACTGTGCCGAAGGTGGTGGGGTTTCACCGCACGAAAGAAAGAAAAGTATAATATGGGGAGTTTTCACCGCACGAAAGAAAGAGTAGTATACGGGGAGTCATGTGTAAAACAGAGATGAACTTACTAATCGCGTCTGCGCAAAACACTGGTGTTGCCGCGTGGTCGTGTTTATGCACGTGCATCTAGAGATCACCGTAGCTGATCTCAGCGCGCGAAGAATGCGTTCAAATGAAATTAATAATGTATATGTATGTTATTGTATATATGTTGATTTTATCTGCATTCACTGTCTTGGGTGTTCGAACGAGCAGCGAGCAATATTAATAATGTTACATATTCATCCTCTCGGAATACTTTTCTTAACATTATTTCATACGTAGATTCAATAATTATAACTCGCTAGCTTCCTACATAGAATGTTCCTGCGTATTTTTCGAGCCTTAAAACTGTGACTTCGACTCCTTTCGTTCCGTCTTATCTCTAGTGTTTATAGCTTTCTAGTAGGAGAGCAACGCAGCGTGCCCTTGGTGCATCTGTGTAGTTCCTTAGAACTCAAGCATGCGAATCGACAGCGAAGCTCTGTCACTCGGACCAGCGAAGAACATCGTAGTAGATCGAGCATTAGTCTCCTTCGAAACCAGTCAATATTACCGTACGTACATCGTGTCATATCGCGATCGTTAGGCAAGTCACAGTTCTTTCGTCAGTTTCTCCCCCGTTCAATATCGTAACGTAATACGAACTCAGTTTAAGTATATTGTAACAACATTTCACTTCCGCTGAAACTCTCATTATTATATTTTTTGTATTGTATTTTCATTCAGAATATATTGATCATTGTTTTAGTTTTTATTAACAAAACCATTGCTTCTTTATTGGAAATTCCTGTTCAGTCATCCTTGATTTAAATAAGCACATATAAGGAAAAGAATAATAAAAGATCCCACGAGGATACACTTTTACCGCTCAAGGTGTATCCGGCGAGCAATAGTAAGGTTTAACTTTAGCCTAGGGCATTCTTTCATGATCAATGAGCAGGATTGAGTCTGGTTAAGGTGAAATAGCCCTTAGCACGATCCCAAGACCTGTTCTGAGCTACTGAAAGTAACTAGCCATTCTTTTAATTAACAAGGTCCAGTCTTGAGTCTGGTTAAGGTGAAATAGCCCTTAGCACGATCCCAGGATTGATATAGGGCCGATTGGGAACTAGAAGACTCGAGTCTGGCAAAGGTGAAATAGCCCTTTGCACGATCTCAGAGCATATTTAGGACTCGCGAAGCCTGGCTCGTAACAATAATATATTAGTACTAATAATAATTTTAAGATTCAAAATTATGAAGTATATAGTATATCAAGTGCATAGTATAAAAACCATTTAAGCTAAAAATCTGAAATTTACTAAGCAAATTCTGGCGGCGAATAGCTACCGTGCCCTTAAATTGAACATAATTAGGCCAACGCTTCATAAGATACATAAGATAGGCAAGCTGTTTCCTTACTCGGTTCAATTTCAAAGTATGGGAATTGTCAAGTGCGTAGCACAGCAATCACTTAAACTGAAGATCTGATTTTTCTTGATTTAGGCCAATGCTTTATAAGATGGTGTTTCCTCACACCATTCAATTTCAAAGTATGAGACTGGTCAAGAGAGTAGCATAAGTATCACCTAAGTTAAAGAATGTGAATTTTTATGAGTAAATGCTGGCTACCAATAGCTAGTACGCCCTTAAATTGCAAATCATTAGATCAATGGTTTATAAGATACATGAAATAGAGAAACTGTTTTCTTACTCGGTTCAATTTCAAATTGTGACATTTGTCAAATACGTAACACAACAACCACTTGAGCTAAAGACCTACAACTTCCTGAATAAAAGCGGGCTGGCAATAGATAGTACACCCTACAATTCCAACCAATCAGGCCTAACGTTTTATAGGATATATCAGATAGACAAGTTGGTTCCTCACTCGATTGTATTTAAAAGTATAAAAATTGTTAAGTGCATAGCAGAACAATCACTTAAGCTAAAGACCTGAGTTCTCCTAAATGAATACTGGCTGCTTATAGTTAGCATCCTCTTATTCCAAATAATTATGCCAACACTTTAAAAGATACATTAAAGAAAAACTACTTAAGTTAACGAGATGTAATTTGATGTGAAACTGCTGATTGTCAAAGGCTGGTATGCCCTTCAGATGCAAATTATTAATCTCTCATTTTTATAAACTACAATAAATAAACTACAATAAATAATCCAAATCCTCATACGTAGCATAATTTTAGTTTTTAGTGTTCCTAAATTGACAAGTGGATAAGTTAAGATGTGTAGGATTGAGTGAGAGTGAGAGAGGAAAAGCGATTGAGTGAGAGAGAGAGAAAGCGATTGAGCGAGCGAGAGAAACCATATATGTGGAGTGTGTACGTGTGTCGACGAGAAAAATTGAATGTCTGGACGACGCGGAAGATTTCGGCAGACCAACGGTCACAAATAAAAAATCATGTGAATGCTATAATTCCTAAACATAAAAAACAATATTTCCTGTATTTCATACTAATTTGAAATGAGAGTTTCTTCCCGAATTATTAAGTTTTCCTCGAAAAGGAATATAATCGATTCTCGGAAATACATCGTAATTTTGCAATATGACCGATATAAAGATTTCAGCTATAGGCACGCACGCCGCCGAACAATACACTATGGTTGGGTGGTGAGGTAATCCTTACAAATCTGGCAAGCTTGATCTGGTACGCTTGCTCGGCAGTTTGCGACTGATTGTTGAGCCAGGCGGCCCAGGAGTCACGGTGGTATTCCTATTTTTATAATTTATTATACTTTTATCCTTTCCTATTTCCTATTTCCTTTTCCCTGTACCTTTTTTTTCTTGTCCCTACTTCCTGCTTCCCATTTCTCATTTTCTACTTTCCCTTCCCTATACTTTATTTTATTATATATTAGTTATTAGTTTTTAGTTTTTTTAAAATGAATGCAAGAATCCCGAAATTGACAGAGGACTTGCAAAGCACTCTTTCCACAAACAGGTGGTTGGAGGATACTCATATAGATATTTTTAATTGCCTTTTGAGTGCATATGGGTATGCTCCACAGGAACCGTGGAAATTGCAATGTCCTGATAGGATAAACGAAGTGCCACAAAATAAGGAACACATTCAAATTTTATTTAGTGGCACTTCAGATCTTGATGGACATTGGATATGTGCTTATTACGACACAAAATCTATATCTTTATATGATTCGTTGAATAAAAGGGAAATGCATAATGATCATATAATATTCTTAAAGAGATTGTTTCCCTTTTATGATTTGAATAATAAAACTGTTGTATTTCCGAAAGTTCAACAGCAACCGAATGGAAACGACTGTGGCGTATTCTCCATAGCGTTTGCAACTTCGCTGCTGTTCAATATTCGGCCGAATAAAGTTAGGTACGACCACGCGAAAATGCGTGGTCACCTCATGACAATCTTAAAATCACATATCATTCAGCATTTCTCGCAGGATTCAGTACACTGCAGTCATGTAAAAGTTCTGCCATTACCGGCGGTACAGGCAAAAAGGCAAAGAGCAGAAGAGGCGCGATTAATTCGATTTCATAAGAAAAAAATCGAAGTTGCGCCCACAGAAACAGTTTGCCTAATATCTCCATTAAGTAATACTACTGATGAGGAAAAGGCATTGTCACCACAATGTGATATTATTATATCAACCATGTCTGCATTTAGCGACTCCTTTGCAAAGAAAAGACCCACGTCTGCATGTAGCGACTCCTTTGCAAAGAAAAGGGCAATATCTACATCAAGCGATAATATATCAAAAACACAGCTGATGTCTGACTTAAACGAAAATTTGTCAGATACACAGCTGATGTCTGAATTAAGCGAAAAGACTATATCAAAGACACAGCTTATGTCTGCTTTAAATGAACATTTTTCAGAGAAACAGTTTTTATCTCCATCCAGCGATAAATTTGGTGATAACGTTGCAAAAAGTCAAACCCTATCCGGGCTTAACGACATTGGAGGTAGAAAAAGTAAATTATCTAGAAGTTCTCAAAATCAGAAATACTATATAGAAAATAAAGAACGAATACGTATGCAGAATAAAAAATTAGACCGAGAAAATAAAAATCAAATAGGTATCATAAACCAAAAAATATAATACAAAAAATAAAGATAAAATACGTATTACGGCTCAAAAATATTATGTAGAAAATAAAGATAAATTACGAATAAATCGCAAAAAGTATTTTGAAACTAATAAAGATAGGCGACGTTTAAGTAATAAAAAGTATTATAGCAAATTTCGCAAAAATTTGCTTGTGAAAGACTAATTGCGAACGGCTCAGAAAATAAGCGATAAATATAAGAGATTCCGTATTCGTGAGAATACTATAGTTTTACAGCGAAGTGCTGAAAATTACATTCGGAAAATATCCAAAAATCTTACAAGTGAAACACTTATCAGCAGAAGAATAGAGGCTGAACGAATATTAAAATGGTGTTTGTTTGTTAGACAAAATTATATGTCCAGTATAGGAAAGGCACATAATATGAGGGAAACTGCAGAATTGTATTTAACACAGTTATCATCACTTGCTTGCGATGACATTGATAGTATTCGAAATGTGTTATGTGGTAGTTCCAAACACACTCCTACGACGGAATCGTATTTTTCTGAAACAGCATACGATTTTAATGTTATTAAATTAAAGGAGATGTCTCTCGTAATGAATAAGTATGGACAAGTTACAAATGTTTTACCATTATTAATAGAATCCAAACCCGGAGTAAAGTCTATGAAATCGTGGGTTTGTAACGAATTTTGTACAGTTCAGCAGTCTGAAATACTTGAGCGATATCAGTGATTGCTTAAAGTTTTATCTGAGTGTAGGCAAATAAAAAACGTACCAAAGCTAGTAGAGCGTTTGAAGGGATGTACAGCAAAATATACAACTAAATTGGGACATTCGCATGGTTGTTATATAAAACCCGATATTTGTCAATCATTACCTCTGACAATACATTTCTTGTCTCCGCACTTTCCACGAGTCAGAAGCATTGGTAGGTTGATGAATCGTTTAACAGAGCAAGGCATTGGAAGCCGGAGACGTTGTAGCCATTAGGGAAATAATTAAAAATGCAGAGCAAGTGGCGTCAGGAAATTCGTTGTTAGAAGAAAACAAAATTAAATTAAATGAGGATGATATAATTGATAAATGTTCTACAGCGTTTAAATTATTCACGGAAAGATCTATGGACGTTCCTCGAAATGCATGTATATCATGTGAAAAATTGCATTGTCGGAAAAATGTTACTTGCGTGACAAACATGAGAAATTCAATGGTTGGAAAATATTGGGACAAGTTAATGGATTACTCAGAAAAACACGAGATAAACGTTGGCTACATCTGCCATTATTGCAAAGATTATTTATGCAGAAGTGCCTTGCCGCCAGTATGTGTATTAAATAATCTTTATGTAGAAAGAATGCCTAAGATACTGTCAACGTTGAATGATTATGAAAAAATTTTGATTCAGCGTGCTAAAGCATTTCAATGTGTGCAACGATGTGGTACAGTAATGAATAAAAAGATACCGCACCGGCATATGATACGAAAAATAAAAGGACGAGTATTTCATTTACCGCTGCCGATCGAGCAGAGTTTAAAGAAAATATGTTCCGCAGAGGCTCCTATAAATCCTAATCATGAAGTTTATATATTAGTACGTGGAATTCCGACAAAATCAAAAATAGTGTGGGAAAAATTGGTGGATTTAAATAAAATTTTTAAACTTTTGAAATGGATGAAGGAAAATAACTCGTTATACTCGAAAATTATATTGCCCCGTTCCCACAAAGATTTATTAAGTGAAGATTTCATAGAAACAGAATCGAGATCAATGAAGATGAAAGTGAAAAAATGGATAACCCTGCTGCAATGCTAACGTATGTTACCGATCCAGATTCGTATTACGAACATTTCTCTATATACAGAATAATATATCACAAAATAATACGTCTGCTGAGCTGTATCAAATGCTGAAAATTGAAGCCGCTCCTCTAGATAATCGTTGCCGAGATTTGGATGTTCTGTGGTTTCCAGACTTATATCCATACGGCAAGAACGGTATAAATCAGCAAAGACAAACCCCTATACGGGATTTCGACTTTGTAAAGTCGAGATTGATGTCGAAACACTCTCATTTCCGCTTGAATATTCAATATTTGTTCTTTTTACTGAATAATGCCAATATGCGTCAAACCAGTAGCGGTATTTATCACAAACTCAACACTGTCAATACACGTGTAAGATATACAGCGACTGAATTTTTAACATCCATGTGTACAAAAGAATTGGAAGGAAATTTGGAGACTATTTTCGGAAAATTGCCAAATACACAACAATATTGGCGTAAAGTGAGAAGCAATGTTAATGCTGTGACACACGATTATGGACCAGCAACTTGGTTTGTAACGTTGACTCCGGCGGAATATCTGTGGTCGGACTTAGCGGAATATATCAAAGAAGTAAGTCCTAGTTTGAGCTCCATAAAATCAATAAGCGAATTGGTTGCTGCCGATCCAGTATCTGCAGCTAGATTTATAGAAAATAAATTCCAAGCAATGTTAGATTTCATTTGCTGCTCCGACAATCCTATAGGGAAAGTGAAGCATTACTTTGTGAGGCGCGAGTACCAAAATAGAGGAATGGCCTACTGGCATTTGATGTTTTGGATAGAAGGTGCGCCCATAATAGGAAAATCATCCGACGAGGATGTAAAAAGTTTCATATTACAATATGTTACTTGTACGATGCCTGATAAGAAAGTATCGCCGCAATTATATCGACGTGTCACTACTCACCAAGAGCATTACCACAACTCTTATTGTCAAAGAAAAAAGAAAACCAAGAAAGGTGGCATAACAAAATGTCGATTTGGATTTTCACGTCCGGTGACAGACAAGATAATATTAAGAGATCTCGCAGTCTCTATAGCAAATAGAAAGCAATTCAAAAGTAAAAATCGTCTATACGATTTGCCTCGTGGGGAACGCGAGAAAAACATAAATGATTATAATCCTACCATACTCTCGGCTTGGGAAGGAAATATGGATATTCAATTTATCGGTGAAAAGTCAGCTCTGTTAAATTTCTATTGTACAAAGTACACCACTAAAACGGAATGCAGCTATGGTGTGGACACTTTTAGCGTAATAAATAGTACAAAGTCTCTCCATAGCAATTTGTGGAACATTGGTTTACGTAGTTTAAGCAACAGAGAATGCGGAGCCATAGAAGCCGCGGATATTCTTTTGGGAATTGCATTACACAGGACTGATCCTCATACGACATTTCGCTGGTTAGATGTTAATCGGATAAGAAGTAGAAAAATCAAAACGCGAAAGGAAATTGCTGAACTCGATTCGCAATCGACAGATATATTTTGTCACTCCTTCATTGACAATTATTATCCGAACAGACCGCAAGAGTTAGAAACGTGGAATTTGTACGACTTTGCGAAGTGGTACGACGTTTCGCGAGTTAAAACGTCAAAGTGCACGTTAGAATTCTACAATTCAAAAATTCGCACATTTTTAAAAAAACGAGCTCGTGGTTATTTGATTAACCATTTCAAACATAATAAGAACCTTAATCCAGAAAAATACTATTACTCAATGTTATTATTGTTTAAACCCTGGAGGGACTTGGACGAGTTAAAAGGATGCTATGATACTTATACCGAAGCATTTGCATCGGTAAAGTCAGAAATTAATAGTGGTCTTCAATACCATGAACGATTAGAAGAATGTCAAGCAGCTATCGACCATGTCCAAGAATTTATTAAGCAGAGTATTTTAGAAAATGAACGTAAGAATGAGAAACCGGATTCATTCGATGAGATGGAATGCCAACCTCTTGAGGTGGAAGGTGCAATAATGGAGTTGAAAGAAATTGAGAAAAATGCAAAAATTGCTGATTGTAACATTACGCAAATGATACAAGAATTAAATCCTGATCAGAAAAGGATTTTTGAAAAGGTTACAGAAACAATTGCTAGCAATTTAAAGGATACGAATAATCCACTGCTGCGCTTGTATGTCAGCGGAGAAGGCGGAACAGGAAAAAGTTTCTTGATTAAGGCACTGCGATCTTGGACGAAACAAGTAGCAGAGAAAAATACTGCTGTATTAGCCCCTACTGGAGTAGCAGCATTCGATATCGATGGTTTAACCGTACATAGATTACTTCAACTTCCCGTTGAACATGGTCAAACTCCTAGCTATAGGCCTTTATCTGATATGGTCTTGAAAACATTACGTACCGACTTAAAGAATTCCATTCTATTCATTATAGATGAAATTTCGATGATATCAAATATTACCTTAATGTTTATACATCTGAGACTGGCAGAGATATTTGATACAGTTGACACGAACGATGGGTGGTTTGGCAGAAAGCATATTCTTCTGTTTGGTGATTTACTACAGTTACCACCTGCTCACGAAGAGCCGGCATTTATCGAAATTTCGAGAGAGAAAAACGCTAAATGTTTGGGTTCATTGGCTAGTTACAATTTGTGGACTGAACTATTCACTTACGATGAATTGAGTATAAATATGCGACAAAAAGGTGATGATACGTATCGTGAAATTCTTTCAAGAATTCGCCTGGGTATTGTTACGGAAGCAGATAGTTTGGAATTCCAATCGAGGAAAATTGTGTTCGTATCCAACGACACTGGGGCAAGGTTAAGTGAGCTTTGCAATTACATTCAAACTTTACCGCCAGATGCAATTTGTTTACTTCCTACGTGCCATTTATGTGACGTACTTAATGCAGCAATGCTCGAAAGAATTAACAGCGAAGAAGTAAAGCTGACTGCACGAGACGTTCTTGATTGTGCGGAGTATTTAAAGAAACGCGTGAATAAACTCTTAGACCAATATGAGGAAGACAACTCTCAGACAGCTGGCTTAAGCAGAAATATAATTGTGAAAGTTGGTGCCAAAATAATGCTGAGGCGTAACATTGATGTCACGCTAGGTCTTGTGAATGGTGCTATTGGACAAATTGTTGGACTTACCGAAGCAGTGGAAGCTAATGGAGATATTCAAACTATACAGTTTCGTTTATCAACTGGTCAGACATATTCATTAGAAAGAGTTACTTCAAAATTTCAAATAATGGATAAAGCATATGTCATTCGTCATCAATTTCCAATATCTCTTAGCTATGGTATTACTATTCACAAGTGTCAGGGGTTAAGTTTAAAAACAGTTATAGTCGACGCAGGTAACATTATCTTTAGCTGCGGTCAGGCGTACGTTGCATTATCACGTGTAACTTCGTTGAACGGCTTGCATCTGATTAATTTCGATCCGTACTCTATACAAGCTAATAAATTAGCTATATTGGAATATAACAGATTAAGAGGCATTTACAGACCTGATCTGGCAAATATAAATTATGTGATGGAGAGGCAACCGAAAATTACTGACAGATATTGGGCCGGACTACCAAAAACTAATATCGATGCATCGCATGTAGATAATACGGTAATTGTGGTACGTTCCGTTAAAGGCTTTATCAATTCTGACCACGTATCCGCATACGCGAACGTAAGTTTGCAATGTATGCTTCATTGCCAGATTATTCGTGAAAAAATGTTAAATCTCCAAAAACATGATGCGCTAAAAGCTTTGGCCCAAGTCTACATAAGTCAAGGAGTGACGCTCCTTAATTCTCTTGGGGTTAGGCAGTATTTAGGTAGAACTTTCATTGAAAGCAATCCACAAGACGCTGCTGAATTTTCACTCAGTGTTATAAACAGTCATAACAGTATTAGACAAACCTTGGAACACGAATTGACACAGAAACTGCGCTGCAAATCTTGCCATCAAACGAGTGCGAGTACTGAGTAAAATGTAATTCTGACACTACCAGTATGTGATCTAAAAGGACAAAGTAAAGGCCTACAAGAAATAATTAAGATGTATTCCATCTGGCGTGAATTAGATGGTTCCTCGTGCACTCATTGTGGAAGTAAGGAGATGATATTTAAAACTGATGTTACGATGTCTAGAAATGTTATACTTGTCGCAGAGTTCGGCTATGACGTGTGACCGAAATTGTAAAACCGTACCTGGGTAGCGCTGTTCCCAGGAATAATATTAAGTTAGGGTTTTGACCTGAGTGTATGTATACTCCGGTCTATGGTGGTGGGGAGAATCCGTTGCGGATAAGACGAGAAGCGTTAGTTTGTAGTCAGTCAGAATAAAGTAATAGGCCGAACAGGTTGAGAAGTAACGGAAATGGAACCCAGAGAGGAAAGTACGGAGACGAGCGATGACGTCCTTCCGACACACTAACTCATTTTATGTTGCGGAATGTAATTTTCTTAATGATAAGACACAGGTATTCCATTCGTTTGCCGTGTGAAAGACTTGAAACTCGATTTGTGAAGAACCGGGCGCGCCAAGTACTACGTTTTCTTTGATAAATTGAACGAACAGAAGTGATATATATTTTAATTTAATTTTCACGATTGTTTAACAAATGTTTTGTTTTATATTCCTAACTGAAGGTTTGGTTTGCACATTCAAATCCTGCTCCTGTTCTTGTTTGTTCGTAGAATATTTAGTTCTGTTTGAATTTTTTTTTTTTGAATATTCATTCATTAAACAATATTTGTATTCCCTGCACTACCATTAAATTCTTTTGTGGGATTAGAGTGTTTGAATCAAGACTTGGCTTTCCAATGATATCAATTTACGTTTTTGGTCAACTTGACAGAGCTGGTTTCACCACATTGTTATTTTTGTGGAATGTGGCAAATTTTTTTGTGAGGCAAGATCTTTTTTGGGGTGAGGGACAAGACTACTTGGTGCTGTTTTTTACATTTTAATGTTTTTGGACGGATAAAAATATTGAGAGCTATTTCTACACGAATTAAACAAGTCACAGTATTTTCTGGATGAATAAAAAAATATAAGGTATTTTCTTCGTGAATAAATAAATTCAGGCCTAAATTTATTCACGTTTGCCCATCCCTGCTGCAAAGAATCAGCTATTTCTTCATCCGCCATTTTTTTTGTTACCATGTAATCTGACAACTTGAAAATTTTTCTTAATAGAAGCTTTTAGTAACTATAATTTTAGCGACAGTTTTGTTCCAACATGCACGCCTACAGGTGAATGCACAGACGCAAAGTAAATATCTCAGCGTTGATGTCTACAAAGGCATTTTACAAAGGCAGTAATTCAATTATTTCTATCCATTTTCGCGATTAATAAGTTATTAATACCGATTTTCGTGATTAATAATTTATTAATGCCGATTTTCGCAATTAATAATTTATTAACGCCGATTTTCTGGATTAATAAGTTATTAATGCCTATTTTCCGGATTAATAAGTTATTAATGCCTATTTTCCGGATTAAGAAGTTATTAGTGCCTATTTTCCGGATTAATAAGTTATTAATACCATGAAATTATTAGCTAATGCCCATACCTGCTCAATGAGTAACCGCCACGGGTGAATTTAATAATATTTTTGCACCAAAAAAGTGCCCAAATGCGGCGGCACCTTTTGCACTTACGCCAGATATCCTTACCTGATCCTCTTCGCTGTCCAAAAACCCTCCCCAACTTTCTCTCCTACTCTGACCCTACTCCTCGTCTCCCTCAACGCCTCTTCCACCCTCTCGCTCAACCCTTCGTGAATCCTGTTTGATTCGACGGGATTTTGCAATCCCCCTCTAGCTGCTCCCTCAACCTTTCCACCAGCACTGCCATATACAGTTTGTACAGTGTGGGCATTAGCGTTACCCCCTTGTAGTCTGCCGCCTTTTCTTCCCCACCCCCCTTCCTTTTTCTATCACCCATTCCTCCCAATTATTTGGTCATCTCTCGCCTCTCCACACCCTGTTGCAGAAGCCCCGGTCCTATTTCCCTAATTCCTCCCCACCATGTCCCCTATTACCAGTTCCCTAATCAGTTCTCTCTCCTCTGCCCCTCCCAATACATAATCAATCACGGTACCTCCTCTCCCTGCTGTGAAGGTGTAATCCCCTTCTTCATCCCCCTTTACCCCTCCGTTATAAATCTCTAATCCTCTCTCCTCTACAAATTCCAGCAATTTTCTTCCTTCGCGGTCCCTCACCTAGTCCTTCGATCCCTGGCTCCTCCCCCCTTTGTACCTTGTCGTCTCATTCTGCGCTCTCAGAATTGCGTTTGATTTTAAAATATTGGTCATATGTATCGCAACAACTAAATTGAGTGTGTGACAGACAACGGAAATGGCGCAGCAAACTGAATGCATATTCTGGGACCGGGTAGTCTATTATTTTGCACGACTCTTGCTGCGAAAATTCTTCATCATCGTTCACGTCCCACTCGGATACTCGCAATACTAGTCGTACCGCTGGCTGTGTAGCTGGTTGTATCGCTAGTTGTATCTGCAGTTGTCACTGGCTGTAATGCTGGTCTCTAAAGAAAAAAAAGAAATGATTGAGAATGTGGCAAATATAGTACAAACAGATCGTATTTTCAAAGTTGCAAACCAAATGCATTGGGGGTATCACTCAGAAGGTTGAAAATTCAATCGTAGGAGTGTGTCCGAGGAAAGCGGCGGCACACCGTCTATCGTAGGTCGTGGAATTGATCAGATTTAAGAAGCTCTGGGTGTCGTCCTTATCCCGCGAGTACAGAACATTGGTAGTATCAGGAAAATTCTGAATTATTCTCCAGTCTCGAGAAGTGCGACATAGACTCGAGAATAATAATATGAAATAAGCATTGAACTAATTTTCTCAAATTCGAACTCTAATTTTTAACGTTAATTCTTATTTCGGCCCGGGAGATTCGAAGTCAACTATCCCTTAGTACCGTAAAATAGGCACCAGGCATCGAAGATGCCATACAAAATACTAGAAATCACAAAAGGAACGGCAACAGACAATCTTCAGAAACGGCGTAACGCGTGCTTCGGCTAGACAGGAATAACAAGGAGAGCACGTGGGTTCGATACGAGTGAACAAGCCAGGATTGAGCAAATGTGAATGATTTATTTCGACAATCAAGCATAGAGAGAATTTTTTGCTCGAGGTGTTCATCAGCAATATCGGGCGAAGCACGTGACATCGAGTTAGTGAAAGTCGAACTTACATTTAGATGTTCGATAGCTTGACACAGTTAACAGGCGCTAATGATTTGAACGAAGTCGCGATGGTCTGAACTCTACGGAATTTTACAGTAGTTGACTCTTGGTTGACTTTGTCAGTCCGTAGGAAGATCCCAATTTACATAAATGCAGCACAAAAGATTAGAACTCAAGAGAAAGGATCTATGAGGCAGATCAGAAATAGAAGCTTACAGTCGAAGATAGCGAGAGTCCAGAAGGCTCGAGAAGCAACGAATCTCTAGCTAGGAGGATCCCACAAAGAAGTCGGTCCCTCACAATAGCTAGAATGGAAGGTTTTCGCTTACCACTAGTATTTTCTCGACAGCAGCGTCGTTAGTAAGGAGGCTCAGAGGTTCGAGAAAATTCCTTCCTTCCTTCCTTCCTTCGCACAGTTCGGTCGCTAATTATCAGAGCTGCTCCCTAATCAATCGCTCGCTTCGGCGGTCATTACAAGAGTGCCGAATTCTGCGCGCTTTCCCTAACGTTCCCCGAAATTGATTTCTTATTGGTAGCCGGGTCCTACCGCACGCTCAGAGCTTGTAGTGGCCTAGGACGAACGATGTTAGAGTCGTAGGCCCAATTGTGCGCCAACCCCGCTCCGCCGAGGCGACAAACGGTCAGCCTCCCACGTTGTTGGGTGCCTCGGGGTCACTTGCCTCACTACCCAGTTCCTCCCACGACGACTAGTCGTCGTTCGTACTTTCGGAGATTGCTGACCCTTTAATGTCTGTCCTGGTCGGATCGAGTTCCTCTGGGTTGGCAGATTTGCTGACTTCGGGTGCTGTGGGTAGTTGGTCCCGGACTCGCTGCTTCTTCATTGGCTCGGACGAAAGTTTCGGAAATTACTATTGATTTTTGATCCTTGGAGGTTCTCTATTGGAGACGTTAGTGGTGCGAAAGTGTCGCGACTCTAATTTCGAACGAGGGAGAAGTTAACTTTTGTGCCTTTTGTTACGTCAGACGTAATTTCATAACTACTACTACTTGTACTGCGGTAAGAGCGTTTGACACTTGGCGTGGAGGTCCCAGTAAACGAAAAAGTCCATGAGGCAAAACTGTCAATATTCGACACCGGTGTGCAGAAGTGTATAGAGGAACGGCCATCAAATTTGGCACAGGTTTGCGACTCTTTTTCCTGTATCAAGAATGCATTCCTATATTTTAATACATCGCTGCCATGATCGGCGGCCCGCGGAACGGTTATTTTTATATGCAACGGGGATGAGCGTATCATAATACAATCCTTTAACCCATGAGCAATTCGAAATGCGGCTATTCGCAAAATGTAATTCGATAGTTAACACCAATTAGTTACATGACGCAAAAGTTGTTTCCGCAATTCTCCTGTCGTGTGGTATATGAATTTACCTGGAACTATTAAGAATCTCCGTCAATCTCTCTCAAAAGTAAAGTCAAAAGTAAAGTCAGATTTCCCCATCCATGTTCCAGCGATTCTAAGAGTTGCTCATCCGTGATTTGAACCCCGAAGGCGCTGAAATGTGTAAACAACGCGAATGTTTGTGACGCACAGAAACCTACAACGTCACGGTACTTACTGGCAATCCTTCGTTCTCGTGGTATCCGAGGAGTGATTCATTTTCATGATTTACTGTTGTTACATATTCAACCTCTCGGACTACTTTTCTTAACATTATTTCATAGGTAGATTCAATAGTTTTAATCCACTAGCTTCCTACATAGAATTTTCCTGCGTATTTTTCGAGCCTTAAAACTGTGATTTCGACTCCTTCGTTCCGTCTTATCTCTAGTTTTAATAGCTTTCTAGTAGGGGAGCAAGGCGACGTGCACACGGTGCATCCGGTTAGTTCCTAGAACTCAGACTTACTCAGACTCCCTTGGCGCCCTATACTCCCACCATACCCCTTTTCACTGGATTTTTTGGGTATATAAACCTCTAATTTCTGGAGCTAAGGGGGGATCAGTTCCGAACTCTCATCGAGAGCGAAGCTCTGTCACTCGGACCAGCGAAGAACATCGTAGTAGATCGAGCATTAGTCTCCTTCGAAACCAGTAAATATTACCGTACGTACATCGTGTCATATCGCGATCGTTACGCAAGTCACAGTTCTTACGTTTAGTTTCTCCCCCATTCAATATCGTAACGTAATACGATTTCATTTAAGTATAATCCAAATTGTAACAATATTTCACTTCCGCTGAAACTCTCATTATATATTTTTGTATTGTTATTTTCATTCAGAATATATTGAACATTGTTTTAGTTTTTATTAAGAAAATCATTGCTTCTTTATTGGAAATTCCTGTTCAGTCATCCTTGATTCAAATAAGCACATATAAGGAAAAGAATAATAAAAGATCCCACGAGGATATACTTTTACCACTCAAGGTGTATCCGGCGAACAATAGTAAGGTTTAACTTTAGCCTAGGGCATTCTTTCATGATCAATGAGCAGAATTGAGTCAGGTTAAGGTGAAATAGCCCTTAGCACGATCCCAAGACCTGTTCTGAGCTACTGGAAGTAACTAGCCATTCTTTTAATTAACAAGGTCCAGTCTTGAGTCTGGTTAAGGTGAAATAGCCCTTAGCACGATCCCAAGTTCTGTTCTGAGTTATTTGGAAGTAACTAGTATAAAGGGGTTAACAGGAGAATAGGGACCTGAGTCTGGTTAAGGTGAAATAGCCCTTAGCACGATCTCAAGTTCTGTTCTGAGTTATTTGGAAGTAACTAGTATAAAGGGGTTAACAGGAGAATAGGGACCTGAGTCTGGTTAAGGTGAAATAGCCCTTAGCACGATCCCAGGATTGATATAGGGCCGATTGGGAACTAGAAGACTCGAGTCTGGCAAAGGTGAAATAGCCCTTTGCACGATCTCGAAGCATATTTAGGACTCGCGAAGCCTGGCTCGTAACACTGTCAAGTAAATCATGAAAATACGTGAACACACTGGCAAACAAAGATGCCTTTCACAGAAATTTCACACGTTCTGCTCGGAACAAACCGATTTTTGTTTGTCCAAGCATAACTTTTGAATCAGTGTTCTTATCGAAATGAAATTCTGGACGTCTTGTGGAAGACATGGCGGCGGTTACTCTCTTTCCTACAAATCTGTTCCATACTAAAGACCTAATAGACATATTTCCCAAAAATGTGAACCGTCCTCGAAAATAGGCAATACAAAAGTCTCGTAGAAAGTAGAAAATGATTTTCCACTTATTTATACTTATTAAATATCTCCCGTTTCGGAGACGGTGTATAATAAATACGACACTATCATTAAATGATACTAAATTTGAAAATATGACACCATTAAAACAATACCGCCGCTTTTTACTTGCCATTACGCCTCCTCCGAAAAAGGAGATATTTAGTCAAGTATTTAGCAACTATAAATATGAGAGATCTTTATATGTAGGCTATTTCCAAATTGATTCATTTTTTAAATTCTATTTTATCAACAAATATTTAAGACGCGAATCTTATACGGTATTTCTGTTCACAGGAAGACGCAATATCTGTCAATCACAATTGGATCAATGCTTGCAACATAGTGATCGTATGGCAAGGGCTAAAGAAAGAATTAGCAGCTGTAATGCGTGAAGTAGAAGATTGCCAGGACATGCCTGATTGGAATAGTCATTGTCAATTGATGTTACGAACATCTTATGGGCTAGATTATGTACAATTTTTTGATTTCATTTCATTCATCGCGCATGAACGTTTAAGAATAATTAGTGACCGCGAGCACGATATCCCTTGTTCCAAAAAATGTAATTTCTCTCTTAATCATTGTTTATTTGATTTAGATGCAATACGAATAGTATTAATGGATTTAATAACAGAGGCGGATGCCAAATGTATTTATGCCATAGTCTGTCCAAAACAGGAAGCACATAAATTATTGAATAAGATTATATCGTTGTTACAATTACAATACAGTAGAGACAATGTTTAATTTCAGGCTTCGAAGGTAGTAAGGTTTGATAAATGCCTGCCTATAAGAGTACCAAGTTTGTATAATAGGGTCAATGGAAATGAAAGCGTCTGGAAAGCTCTTTGAAGATGAGTTTGGATGCTTAGGAATTTTAGGTAACATATTCAATGTACGTAATATGGGGAAACTTTTAATCTTATTTCTCTTTCTTGAGTTGAAAACTATCAATGAGACGTAATTATGCTTAGTTCGAAAGGATGCATTCTGAGGTTCGGCACAATTAGCATTACTATTCTGTTATTCCTTGCTTACTTTGATATTTGGGTAATTCCACGCCAAAGTAAGGAGCTGTGTTTTGATGATATCAGAGATTTTGCTGAAAATTCAGTATGTCGTTCCTGCGACGACATGCGGGGGAAGGCACCGCCTTATCGTTTCCTAAGATTCATCTTTATTTAGGAAATACAGACCCCGAAAGCCGACTTTTTTGTGCATCGGTAAAAATAGACCATTACGTCGTATTAATATGATTCACATTTTATTTTACTTGAGAAAGACTCTATGTAAGTATATTTTTTAAATGATTCGCAGATTAATTGTTTAATGCAAGAAAGTAGTATAAACTTTTATCTTTTAAATAGAACATCGAAGGTAACGCTCCTCCAATCTGAATTATATTTTAGAATATACTTTCGACCTTTGTGTATCGAAAACTGTCTTGTCCGGAGTGAAGAAAATGGTCCAAGTGGGTGTCATTCACACACGTTCTTCTCTATATGAAAATAAATACAGGTCATATTCTCTATAATTCGCAATGGTTTAAGAAATTGGGGCTGTTAAAGTGGGACATTTTAGTCTTTCCGCTAAGTGAGATCATTACGGAAGAATTGTTTAGGGAAAACCACGGGTCAAATCGACATTACTCTTTATTCGTTTTGCTCAGGAAAGAACGCACTTTATAGTCATTATTTTTTCATACCCCGCGGATTTTCTATTTAATTCCAGATATTTAAGTAAAGTTTTAATTTGCAAATAAAATAATGTTGGGGTAAATTGACCACTCGAAGATTGATTTGAAAATAGCGTGGAGTTTCCTCTATCGATTACTGTTTCGTTCAGAGTGGTCAAACGATCCCAACATTACTTTATTTGTAAATTAAAGTTTACTTAAATATCTTATACCAAATGGAAAATCTGCGGGCCATGAAAAAATAATGGCTATAAAGTGCGTTCTTTCCTGAGTAGGACAAATAAAGAGCAATGTCGATTCGACCCTCCGTTTTGAGGAACAATATACTAAGTTTTCAGGAATATCCGTCGCGTAACCAAACTCCAGTTTCTCACTTAGCGCGGAATGACCCATTTGCGAAAGTACTCAAAATCCGCGATACGAAGGACACTGGGTTCTACATAATCCTACCGAGCCATCCATCCGCGTTAAAGTAAAATAATTATCAATTTGTACATTGACTTTATAACACAATTGAACATGAAACTTTTTAATAAACAGCAGCACGGTCTATACAACTGGCGCGTATGATGATGTTGGCTGTTCACACAATAAATTAAGCATGAGAGGAGCTACAAAAACTGAAGATAGTCTAAACACCATGATATTTAGCCACAACACTCAGATTTCTGAAGTTTTTGAAGCCTTGTCTGAATTATCTTCTAATGAGGATCTTCCCGGATTCAGGAACATTCATTGTATTTCAGACATCCGCCTTATCACTTGTGTTTGGGGTGGGGACATCTACTTAGCCTTACTTTTCAAACTAAAGTTATAGCGAGATGAAATACTGTTAATTCTCAATAAGAAAAAAGGATGCGGTGATAGAACACCAAGGTTTTCCGGTAGCTTATATTTTGAAAGTTGTAATTAAAATTCTCTAATTTTGCGACCTATCTCCGAAGCACAAGATACTTTCTAATTCGGTTGGCATTTCACAAACGCAAATTTCGTATCCAAGAAGAACTTTTTTTAAGTATAAAGACCGGCTTCATAAACTTTTTTTATATTTGCTCCTCGTTGTTTTTATCATATCATTTCTATTAAATTGTAGAAAGTCAATAAATTTATAAATTTGTTGAATGTCCATTCACAAGAAAGTCAAGTTCATGTATTATTATTGTCATATCATGTCTATTGTACCATAGAAGTTAATAAGTGTATAAATTTAATATTAACCATTCACTACTAATTTTAGTTTAATAAGCATAAGCTTGATAGTACCAGAATGAGTTAATAAGTAAGTTAGTAAGTAAGTCGCATGCTAATTATATGAATAAAACATTGTTGCTGATGCTGTAAGCGCGACTATTACCAGCCACGATTAAGAGCCGCCACAACTCTTGCGAACCTGGAATAACAGATTTATTTACGCCAGTATGATTTTCCTCACAACATATTCTTAGAGATTCGAGACCAACTTGCAATAATGGAAGTGATGCGTGTAGCTCCCCTACGACGAGTAAGTTTATTCTCGCCCATCTTGCTGCTCTGTTCATCTCGAGCTGCTAATTGAGGAAGACCACGACCCGGAATTCTTCGATTTAAACGTATTGTCACGGCCTTGCATGCACCGTGCTTGTCTCTTCGCCGCAAGAGCTACATTCCTGAGACCATCTGAAGTGTGATCACCTGTTGCGCCCGAGCCCAAAGTTGGCGTTCGGAATGCGCAAACTAGCAAACCAAAAGGTCTTAGTCCGAAAGGTAACGACCTACCATTGTAGCGATAGCGAGCACATAGCGACTAAGTCACGTTTAGTAACATGGCACTGAGTCACTTCGCCTGATCAGCGCCTGGTGCCAGGGCAACGCCCGCCTCAAACAAAACAAGCAACCCATGTTCCGATCAGGAACTCACCTTCGAAATCTCAATCAGAACAGATCAGTGCGAACCAGCGAGTTACTCTGTACCTCTTGTCAGTTCTTTGGTTATACCTTATCAATAAACGTTAAGTTTGGGTTTAATCCCGGTAGATTCCAATCCTTAAAACGGTACGAGCTTGACTTCCTCCGATCCCACTACCCGCTCTGCGCCGTCACCACGCAGGGCACAACACACCTGAACTACCATTGACTACCACTATCAACTTTGTAGTACTTTGTCAAACGAGTCTATCTTGAGATTCCGAACTGTCCTTACGTCCGCTACTAATAAATCCGTGTTGTCTTCTTTCGTATCTCACGTTCCTAGTTCTATAATTACGCGTTCCGCGGGAGTCACCCGCAACAGTATTATAGCTTAAAATGTAGGGAATGGTGTTAGTAATTAGATCCTAGAATACTAGATTCTTATGGCCAATCATTTTGTTCAAATGGCATCAAATATTCAAATTTTGGTATCGTCAGATAGCAGTTACACTTTATTCGAGGCACCAGATATGGTAATATTACAAAAAGCAATGGTCCCTTTATTATTTACGTAGTACTTAAGAATACCCAGGAAAGCTTGGGTACTGTGAAGGTGGGAAAGAATTATAAATTAAGTTTATTATATAGTAAAGACAGTATAAAGTTCAAAATAGTTTCTATTGGTTGTTTTTTTACCTCGCAATGAAGTGCGCACACGCCAAGTTTTTTTAATGATAGAACTGCAAGTTAAATCTAAGTATTATTCAATAAAAACTTAGCTTTATTGTATATTACTTATGTCTGAATCATAACTCGGCTTTCGATTTCCAATAATATCCATTTATATTTTGTAAGCGTATCCTTCGGGCCGCGATCCGCGCCGGCTCCGGTGAACGCGTTGCAACCTCGCCGAGGCTCCTCCGAGGTCGCCTGAAAGGGGAGAGGGGAATCGGTTGGGCGCCAGGCCCTGTGCAGGGCCAAATTTCTGTAGTTAAGTTTCCCTCGTCCGAGTGATGTCCTCCCGCTTGACCTCTCGGGCTCGGCGGCACTCGCCGATGTCCTCCTGGCTGGCTCGTTGATGGTAGAGTGGCGGCGTCTGTATGTCAGGGAGAAAGAAGCAAAGCAGACCCACGCGGATGGGTGGCGAAGTTGTTTATTGGGCCGGGACGGCCAGAAATCCTACAGCCCTCACGCTCGCGTCCGAACGATCGGCGTTCGGGCCCTCGGCTTTCCCGTAGCCGCTGTAAAATTTAATTTTCGCCCGGCCTCGTTGCGCTCGCCTCGCGCTCGCTACATAGTAAGGCTCGGACACGCCAGTTGTAATTCGCAAACGAAAATCGTCTCTGCAGCGGAGCTGCTCGCCTCGATGTTACGCGGTGGTCGACGGTATAGCCAAGTAGCCGAACAACCGAAAGACTGGTCGAATTCCCAGAAACTACCGTCCAGGGTGAACGGCCGTGACGCTCCTAGCTTTCGTACGCCTCACAATCTAGTATCTCAAAATTGAACCGGGGACTTTGCGGCGACTTCAAGAGTCGCGCCAAGGTAGTAGCCGCCTAGTGACCGATGGTCACCCGCACTAGGGTTGTCTCTACAGGAGCGTAAACGGCCGGCACCGAGACCTACAGATTGATTTAGGCAGGCAGGTAATTGCACTGGGCTCACCTCAACAATTTGCTGGGTGTCTCGGAATCTCTCCTCAAACTCGCTCTGGTATGGATTATTCGGTATACTTGCTCACGCACTCGCCTACTGCACGGTCGCTCACAAAGTGACTCGCTTCCGGCGTTACCAAAATTTTGCCAAGCGTTACGTTGCCGCATTACGCTCTCTATCTCTTGATGCCGCCGCGCCGGTCGATATTGATCGGTGTCGAGGACGGGCGTATCGATCCCGCGCGCTGGAATCGAACGTCTCGCTACGCTACACTATCCGTCGCTGTCTTCAACCCGCAGACGCTAGGAGCTCCTGGGCCACGCCGGTCTGTCTGTCCTCGTCCTGTCATCCGTCGTGCTCCCAGGCTTAGAGCGGCCCGATCGGCTCGGCGGATCGGCACCCTCACTATGGCTCGCAGTTGGGAGCATCCGGGCCCCTCCTCCTCGAGCTTATCTCCTGCTCCTCGACCGACTGGTTGCCCTTGTCGCTATGTCAAGCTCGCAAGTAGAGACAGTGCGTTAGTAATAATTCGATGGCTAAAGGCGGTACCCCTTGGAGCTACGGTGTTTGAACGAGGTGGCGAGTGCGCGGCGGGAGCGGCGCGGGGTAGGAGTCTTGCGACGGGCGTGTCTGCCGCGTTACAATTTTTTATAAATTAATAATGAAGAAATGAGTTTGGGGGTGTTGGTGGTTAGGGGCCAAGAGTAAGGGGAGGGCTACTTCGCGTTTTTTTACATTTTAATGTTTTTGAGGAGTAAGTTTTTGTTGAAGTAAAAATACTGCTGTTGTGTCCTGCGTGGTGACGGCGCAAAGCGGGTAGCGGGATCGCATGGAGTCAGGCTCGTAGCGTTTAAAAGATTGGAATCCGCCGGGATTAACCCCGAAAACTTAATGTTTATTAATTAATTATTAAATAATAGTTATTAATTAAGAGTAACTCGTTCGTACGCACTGATATGTTCTGATCGAAATTTGGATAACAAGTCCCCGATTGGGACTTTGACCTATGGCACTTGGAGTGCCCTGATCAAGCGGAGAGGCTCAGTGCTTCGTTGCTAAACGTGATTTACTCGCCATGCGCTCAGTATTGTCACAATGAGAGGTCATTCTAATGGTAATGATCTATCACTGCATCATCCTGCATCATCCTTTCGAAAAAAGTATTTGGCAATATTGCTAGTTTGTGCATTCCGAGAGCTAACTTCGGGCTCGGAAGCAACACTGCAATAGTATTATAGTGCAATATTTCTGAAACGATTACAAAACTCTTATGGTGTAAAATGTCATTGAATCTATACTATATTAAAAAAGGATGGATCGTGACCTGCAAATTATTGTTACGTACGCGTGTCGCACCCAAAAGATAAAGACTTGAGCGTGTAGACCTTGAGCGGGCCTTGAGCGGGGGGCCTTCACGTGTTAACAGATCACACATAAATAAAAGAAAGGTCTATGCGTGTGGCCCGCCCGTCACCCAACCTCCAGATGGAGCATAACAGGGGGAGGGCACTCCTCCCCCCGGGTATGTGGCATTTTATGCCAAGACAGGGGCGGGTTCTGGTAGCATCCTTTGATCTTCCCAGGGCCCGCCCTGTCATGTCTTCGAGGTCACCGCAGTATTTTTAGTGGGTGCAAGTCCCACATACCCCCCCCCCCTCCCCCTCCCAGAGAGAGACGGGGTATCCGTTCAGGGATTTTCACTGCGTCAAAAAAAAAACAAAAAACACCCTTTCCCGAGAGGGACCTTTCGCCGTCGACGAGCATCATTAAGATCCTCGGCAGCGAGAGGTCGTGGAGGGCCTTCCTCGCATTCTGCGTTGAAATGCTCCTTCAAAAGGAGGAAGTAGAGCGGCGGCGAGAGAGGACGGACCCTTTCCGTCTGGCGAGGGCCCGTCCTCGCCGCCGCAGTAAGCAAGAGTACCCAGTCCAGCCGGTGGATTTCGACCCGCTGGCGGGCAGGGTGCGCAGCAAGGGGCCGAGAGGCGGCAGAGTGGCTCTGTCGTCCGCGCAAAACGGCCCCGAGGTGGGGCGGGGCATGTTCTGGCCGCACGTCGCGCCGAGGTCAGATTGGTAGAGCGGGTGGCACGGTTCGCTACTTCTTCCCCGGTGGCGAAGGAGTGTGGCGAGCCGTGTCTCCCCGCATGCTGTGGGGGACGCCTCCCTCTCTCGTGCAAGCGAGAGGGGCGATCCCCTCTCGCACGGAGAGACAGAGAGGAGGCTCGTACGCCACTCCTTCGCAAGCACGCGCGAGTGTTTCTCATAGAGCGACGCAACGATAGTGTTCGCTCCTTCGCCGGCGGCACTGCGGACAGACCGACCGGCTAAACACAGGTGTTTATGTCTAGGACAACTCTTGCCATACCTTTACGTAATGGCCTCGTTTAAACTGGCTCCTTTGTGATCTGAAACCCAAAATTGCGAAATCCGTTCGCGCGCGGCGTATCCGAACTCGCGAAAAATTATTATATTCTATGCTTCTTTTGCCCGACTATGGTTATTTCCGACGTAAAATGAATAGAGGAATCGAACGCCGCAAGCAGAATTCAAACTCGTGCCTCCGGTCGCCAGGAAACCACAGTTATAGCTAAAAACCTATCTTCCAGCATTCTAACTGCCTGAATCGTACTCTGTTGTTGAACACAAATGTTTGCTAAGTAAAATGACTAGAGGAATTGACTGCCCCAAGCAGAATTCAAAACCGAACCTCCGTTCGCCAAGAAATTGCAGTTATAGCTAAAACCTATCTTCCAGCATTCTAACTGCCAGAAACGTACTCTGTTGTTGAACGCATGTGTTTCCGAAGTAAAATGACTAGGGGAATAGAATGCCGCAAGGAGGATTCAAAACCGAGCCTCTGTTCGGCAGGTGTTACGTCTTGGGGGGCGTCGACCGGAGGTCGTGGTCTTTTGCAACCTGTTAGTCGATCTAGTTCCAAGACGCGCTTATTTTCAATTATCATTTGCCTCTTTTTCGGGTCAGTCGCATGTACTAAACTGTACCCTGGGATGAGGCGCTGTTGTAGAGAGAGTCGAGTGGACATGACTTACACGGAGGGCATTACTCTGCTTGGCCGTGCTATGAACCTGCCCCGCACGGGAGAGGAAATCTCGCAGGTAAGTAAGATGATTAAGATTGATGGTAAAGAGGTAAGGTAGAAGTTAGATAAACAGTTTATCGTAAAACAGTACGGTGGTTGATCAACAGTAGGTAAGTGGTAGCGTTGTAAGGTAGGTAATGAATCGTGGCGAGGTCGGTAAGTAGGGGAAATGTAGGTAAGGTAGTATAGTGAGTGATCAGGTGATCCTGGGTCGGTAATGACAAAAGTAGACCTATCGAATCTGGTTGAATGACCGTACTTGTCGGCGCGTCCGGACTATATATGTCAATATATGTACATATCTCAACAATATATGTACATATGTAATATATGTACATATCTCAATCCGCCAGTCCGTTGCTGGTTTGAAGCGCGGTTTCGATAGGCAGCATTATCATAACAAGAGCAACACGTTTAAGACCAGAGTAAGGTAAAACCTTCTCGTCGCTAGCAAATAGCGTGATTCTGTTGGCTGGCTGTGATAATCACACAGAAATAATTAAATTCCGAATATTACCTTTCTATGATTGCGACTCTTAATGTCTGATAATGCATCCCGAACCCGATGGAATAGGATGATGTTGAATATTGGGACTCGCCTTACCCTACGAGTGTCGAGAAGTTACCAAAGTGGTAGAAATAAAGTAAGCGTGTATGAGGTAATTGGTAGAGTTAAGGAATGATTTGGTGGACAGGTGATATGAGGTAATGGTTAGGACTTATTCTATCTTATTGCTACGAAATTCTGATCATATAATATCGACACACTTGAGTGGAAATAAGTGAGTTTATTCGTGTGGACGCATTCTAATATGTGCAGTCTATACATTTATGCAGTTATATGTATATATGTATGAGTGTGGGCGTGCGAGTATGGTTATTACATTTCTTCGATAACCACGGTCGACGGTGGCGGTACGTACTCAAGGATGTGCTCGGAGCAATCCTGTATTAACTGGGTTACTAGTGGATTACTTTCGATATATCGGAAAGAGTCGCCCGGTGATCTGGTCATTGATGGTACGTAATATAGCCCGCCATTATGTGAACTCCTCGGCAGAGGATCGTCGAAGGGACCGGCCTCCGGCTGGTCGCGATTATAGTCCTCGGGCTCTGCCTTCGGCTTGACCTGAGGCTGGTTCGCGAACTCCTCCACTGGGTCCGTTTCCATTTCCGCCTTAATGTCCAGATTGAACAACTGTTCTTCGATCGGTTCGGAATGACACGAGACAGGCGAGTATGCGTGTTCATCCATATCGGGAGCGACACGAGGCGCGTAATTTGGACATGGCGGTTCGTTCACAATTTTAGTTTCGGTACGAGGTTCGGTGGGTCTAGTAGGGGTTCCACTACGTAGATGCGTCTCGGTAATCTTGCGGGCAGCTCGGCCCGGGACCGGGGAGCGCGTTTGGTAAGGCGTACGGAAATACGCATGGTACACCCACTCGTCGATCTCCGCTTCTTCACGGCGTACATGCTCATTGTAACGTTACCTTCCTCCCTAACTCGTCGCCCTGACCGATGGCTTCCTCGTGAAGCGGGGCGGTAGTGGATGCGATCCGTCGACGCCATCGCAGATAATTGCGGGTTGTTGTTGTTCTTGCCTGGTCAACGCTGCCAACCAGCGCGATCTCGATAGGCGGAACTGAAAGGAGTCGATGACAAGCGTAAGAATAACTAACCATTGCCACCTCGTCGCTAACAAATAGCGCGGTTTCTTTGGCCGGCTCTCGAGTTATTGACAGGCGAATGAAATTAACGATTATTGCAAGGATTTCACATCGCGGGCATTGAAGCACATTGAGTAGTGGGTGTCACAGGTAAAATCACCGACAAACGAATGAGTCCCGTGTAGTAAGTATATCGTAAAGCGTTTGAATAGTACACGAATCGATAATACAGAATTAAGCGAATCTCGGAACAGTAGAATAAGTATAATTATTAACGTGACCGTTGGATACGGAGTTCTATCGCGGCTCTGACAGTTTAATTGGACTTACGTTCAATGGAAACGAGTCGCGGTGGTTGGTATGTTCCTCGCTGAAATCAAGAGTTCCGTGTAGCTACTGTACCGTGATGATTCACGAAGCACGAGCGCTAATAGTCACAACTCTTGGATTCGTTTAAACAATACTGAATGTAACTGGAGCACTTTGGGTTTACGTTCGCTGCTGTCAGATCCACGATGAGAACTGATTGTCCGAGTGACTCTCCGGAGCCTCATAGGGTCTCCGAGTAGTGGGGCAGGCGCCCCGCGAGCGGTGGGGAGCCAATCAGTGCGCGCGATAGCGGTCACGTGCTCGAGTCCGTGCGGACAGCGGCGCTGCTGATATCAGCGATCCCACGCTTTGGCGCTTCACGTGTGATGCTACACAAGCGGTCCCACGCTAGGCCGCGCGTGTCTCATCGCTAGTAGACGAGCTGGAGTCTTCGGTATTATCAAACATCTCGTACGTGACTTTTAATTACTTTGCCGTGAGAATGGAATGTGGGCTCTGTCCACTAGATATCTTTTGGTCATCTTCCCGTGGGAAGTCTCAGAGCGATTATATTGCGGGCGCACGTGCGCTCGAGCGCGTGTGAGCTGCCGATGGTACTAACTGTTCTGTTAGTGGCTTCTGTGACGTCACTGTGCTTGGCGCTGGCTCGTCTACACGGTGTCCCAAAGACATACGTATTCTATTGCTTATCTTAATATGCCTCCGAACAACCCATGATCATTATTATCAGTAGCGGATCGTTTGTGATCAATTGTCGTAGTTTATTGGGGTAATGTTAACTGACTATGGCTTATCAATATCGTTATGATAATGCGGCTACTAGTTTACTAATCAGGAGACTCCGTAGAGTCTCGCACTAAGTAGTAGTAGCATATATAGTATGGCGCGTGACTACCGAGGATACTTATCCCAAAGTGTAGCGGTTGTTGTCTGCTATAAAACTTTCACCTCGAATTATGAGAAAGTTACAGCTCCAAGGATTTTTGTCTGAATTTTGTATTTTTTCTCTGATTTTTCTGAATTCAATGAGCCAAGAGTCAAGCAAATCGGTTCAGTCGTTCAAGAGATATGAATTTCTTGTGGTAAAGGCAAGGCGGATTAAGAATCAGTCTTTTCAGGGATTCCTAAAAATGTGGCTTTCACTTTTCTCACACCAGTTGGCACCACGGCGAAATGTCGCGTTACGTTACCGATCTATGATCTGTAATCTGTGTCATACCGGCACATTGGTTAAGCCGGTCATGCCATGGTTGGTTATGTGCCATAATCGTCATATGATATAGTCCGATTTTATTATTTTATACCAGATTCCATGCTTTATTTAGTTAATAAAAGAGTATACTGTCCTTGCCCCGGTCCCTGTGATCTTGTGATTATTATTAAGAATTATGAAAGAAATGTCAATCAAAAGTGTTAAGTGCAAAACTCACAAACTACTGTATCTATTAAAAGTGTGCTGATTACCAATATTTATGGAAATACTAGGTCACAGCTAGCTATTAGTAATCAGTACTTGCTCAAGCTAATTTCAACAGTTTAGGTGTTTGCTCCATCAGCTAGGTACACAACAGTCAACGTACACTAAACACAACTAAACTTTGTATGACCTGTGTATATAGTTAACAAAATCTAAATAATTGTTTGACCTAACGCTTTACAATTATGATATTAACTAAATGATGTACTCATACGCAGTCTAATTTAGTTGTGACTGTCAAGTTTATCGCTCAAGGAACGCTTTACTAAAATGACGTAAGCAAGTAATAAGTAACAATCATACGTCATTCATCACTTTAGATTGTGCACTGCTTGAGCTATGCATTTGGCAGTCAAGATATATCAAAGTTAGAATGTTTATGCGGCTATAGTTTATCTAATCTGAAATATAAATGTGTCCTAGCTATTGGTAGTGTTATTGCTGATCTGAATCTGAATTATTGTACGTTAACACTTTACAAATTACATTATTACTGACTGCCAAGTGTGTAGTTCAAGGAATGTTTCAGTTAAAGGGCTAAGATCATGTAAAGTAAGTTTTGTGGTGTACTACCTACTTATTGATAGTAAACTCCAGTATTAAAGGTTGCGCTTCCTTCAGTTTATGTATGAAATTTGACAGTTTCTTAAGGCAACATAGTGAATGCAATACAAAATTTGTTTGGAGGCCTTTATTGTTTACAGGGTGTCCCAAAAATGTTGGATGATATTATAGCCATCTTGTTCGGGAGGGGGCGGTGATGATGATGCCGCTTTCAAAAATTTGCGTTAGGCCTCCAATTCCGAGTTATTGAACAACAAAGTTAGGTAACGCCCACCGAGCTCTTGGCAAGTCCTGGCCGGTTATCCCTTGCTCCTAGAAAAAGGGAGGTGACGGAATACATCTTGCCGGTCGGCCTGCGACAATTACTATGGAGGACCGGCGGGTGCTCAATCGCTCGGTTTCGAAGGAACCGAGCGGTCAGCAGTCCCTTGCATGTGCCGTTTTGAAGACCGAGCATGCCACAGTACAGCATCGCCCGACGGACACACTTTGCCTTTCCTCTTGCTTTCCCTGTTTCTTAATACACGCTTGCAATAACTGATAACCCTGATTAGTTGTTTTGCGACTCCCGACTAAATCAGATTGAATCAGTCCAAATCCAGTGAAGCAAATTTATCAGGGGCCTATGATACTTTTTTCTTTAAAGTATCGAAGTGGCGCCGTGACAAAACATTGGAGCTGTAACCGTGATGATCCGAGTTCGGCTCCTCGGCATCGCAGTTATTTTTTTGAGTTTTCTTGTTCTGTCTTGATCCATGTTGAATACTCAACAGTGATGATAGTTTTTCTTTTACAGTTCTTTGCCTTATGTTGAATACCCAGTCAATGGTAATACTTAATTTTTATCCTTCGTTGCCTATTCTCCTGCTTTCTGATTTTCAGAGAATGCGGCAGCGTTGAATGATGTCCATCCTCACTTCATTGGCTAAGCTCGAATAAATTTGTCGAATTGTGCACGGAGAGCACCCGCCAGAACTAACTCGATCCAGTTATTCTTGTAATTTAGGCAAGATTGCAGATTCTGCAGATTTTTCATGCAAACAATACCACGGGAAGCGTAAAATACTCGTTGAGAAAAAGAGAAACGAAATAATGTTCTCAAGATTAGAGACCTATCGCTTTAAACTACTGACTACATTTCGTAGCATATCGAGAAATGTGTACCGCGAGTAATTGATGCTTAACATAATTTAACAAGGCAATCCAACTTCAATAAAGTTTGCTCAATCATGACTAAAAAAGTTAAAATTTATTCTAATTTATTCGGGTGTCGCGAAACGACTAATCAGGGATCTTGCTTATCGCAAGCAAAATGAAAATTTCGGAGAAAAGGCGTAAAACTGTAAAAGAAAAAGTATTTCCACTATTAGGTATTAAACATGGATCAAGACAAAACAAGAAAACCAAAAAAAATGGATGGAGGACCGCCGGTCCTCCATCGCGATTTTCACAGGCCACCGGCAAGATGTTTTCCGTCACCTGCCTTTTTCTAGGAGCAAGGGACAACTGACCAGGATTTGCCAAGAGCTCGAGGCCGTCACTTAACTTTGTTGTTGAATAACTCGGAATTGGAGGCCTAACGCAAATTTTTAAAAACGGCATCATCATCACCGCCCCCTCCCGAACAAGATGGCTATAATATTATCCAACATTTTTGGGACACCCTGTATACTTTGAAGCATTTACTATTTTTTTATGTGATTTTCGACAAAATGTCGAAGCTAGAGCTCGGCAGTGAAACTGTGTAGTGTTCTGCCGCCGGAAAGATTTCTTCTCTAATATAGAACAATAAAACAAGCATTGTTCAATTCTGTATAAGCTTGACTTGAAAAGTACGTATCAAATTGAAAAAAGATTGGTTTTTGTTGTTTCTGTTGTTCGCCGTTTTAACAAAAAGCAATATTTTTTATTTCGCTACGTCCTTTTCGAATTAAGCTTATACAGAGTTGAACAATGTTTGCTTCATTGCTCCAGATTGAAAATTAGAGAAGAAATCTTTCTGACTGTAGAACACAAACACGGCTTCACTTAAAAAAACTCTACATTTTTCACAACATATAAAAAATTCTACACATTCTTCAAAGCATATAATAAAGACCTTCAAACCAGTTTTATATTATATTTACTGATCATAAAAAAGTGTAAAAAGTTAGATATTTTCTCGGTTGCCAGAGTGGCATTATCCCTTAAGTTAATCTAATGTTAAATATGAAGCGGGTGATATTGAAAAAAAGCCGGCAATGTTGCCTGAGGATGGGGAGCCATCGGCAGTGGTGGTGGCGGCGGCGGCGGCTGTGCTGCAGCTGGTCGTTCAGCTAATAGTTGCCGCAATCAGGCGACTTCTTCTCGTAAATCTGGAAATATTTGAATAATAAATAGGATTGAACAATATTAATAGTCTATATAAATATACTACGCGTCTCAGCGTTTGTTGGCTGTTGCTCATTTGATTACAATGTATTCGTGCTCTTCGACCAATATGCTAGCATTCTTATTTCGTACTCTCAATCAGCTTCTGCAATAAGAATGCGAGAATATTGATCGAGAAGAGCGAAAAGCAAACGAACGTTCAGGCGTTTACGATCGCGCAACATACAGAGAGACAGACCCATGGAGAGAACGTTTGAAAAGTTGTTGGTATTATTGACGCGGGTGGATAGAGGGATGCAGGAGATCTTAATTTTCTTTATGAAGAAGGGTGGATAGGTGCAGATCCGTACCGACAAAGATATGGAGAAGAATCCAGAAACAAAAAGAACGAAGTAACAAACTTATAGTTTTATAAAAACAGTTACAGTTATTTTCATTATTCCCCTCGCAGTCCATGGGTTCGCCCTGCTGATTTGTGCTCATTCTATATTAACAGAAATCATATTGAATATATATAGCTCAACAAACTAACAGTCGTAGAGTGGTTCTCATTAAATACTTACATGACACTTGGATGGACTCCAGCGATATACTGTTTTCTTGCTGCCACAGCACACGTCGCGGAGGGGGAGGGGTATTCACCATGAGAAACAAATCACTGGCGTTGTCGCGTGGTCGTGTCTATATATCTGTCGTATATGTGTGCTTGGCAATCTCCATGGTTAAACTTAGCGCGCGAAGAATGCGTTCAAATGATTTGCGGATAATAAATGTATATATATTATATTATTCTATACACGTTGATTTTTCTCCATAAACATTCCCCCTTTTCTAAACTTTACTAAGTATATAATGGCTGCCAATAGATAGCATGCTCTTAAATTTTGCAAATAATCAGTCCCGATGCTTTATAAGATTCATCTGATAATGAAGTTGTTTCCTCACTCGATTGAATTTAAACGTTTGGAAATTGTCAAGTGGATAGCGCAACAATCACTTCAGCTAAAGACTCGAGGTTTCCTAAGTGAATGCTGGCTGTCTAGTGTTCTCATGTTCTTATTCCAAATAATTAGACGAACACTTTATAAGATATACTAGATAGACAAGCTGTATCCTCATTCTGGGTGAAAAATCACTTAAGTTATAGTGCTAAAATGTAATGCGCAAATTATTATTAATCTCCCATCTTTATAAATTGCATTAAACAATTCAAACCCTCATACGCACCATAATTTTTTTAGTTCCTGAATTGGCAAGTGCATAAGTTGATATTGATATGCAGTATTTTATATACATATTTGTGATTGTATATTTAGCAATGCTATACATAGGGTGGCTGGCTATCAGAAATTTTGAGAAGTCTATAATTTCGAAACATATGAAACCTTATTTCCTTTATTTCATTTCTTACTAATTTGGAATGGGAGGTTCTTCTTGTAAGACTATGCGGAGCCTTAACTTGGTGGATGGGTGATCGGAATGAATGCGACACGTCAGGATTCCAATTGAGAGATGCCACGTACAAATTGCCACCGCTTTCCCGAGCTCGCCGATTTCGTTGGCTGGCTAGGAAAGCGGGGAAACTTCGACCGAGCCTCCTCTCTGAATCTCAAGCCCTCTGGGTGCTTCGATGGGCGCCAGGCCCCGTTGCCGAGACCAAATTTGATTTTAATGTGCAACCCAGAGGAGATGAAAAGCTCGAGCGAGGGAGAAAGCTCGGTGGGAAACGCGAATGGTGGCCCGGCCGGCCTGATGTAAAGGTAGAGGGGCGGGGAACAAGGGAGGCCAGGGACGACACACTGGACTTACAAAATGCTGAAAGAATAATTAACTGCGGCTTTCTTTAAACAATGACGCCCTGTTTATTTATGTCGGGCGGACCGACGGTTCTACAACTAAATAACCTACTGCAAATCGAGCTAACGCGCTCTCGATCCTGGGCCACGAGGGCCCCTTTACAATTTAACCCCACGGTAGGGAAACGCGTCGTGCGATCGACAAATGGTCGGTCGATTACCAGACTGCAATAATTAAACTGGCCGAACGTCAGCGGACGATGTACGCCGCGGATAAATGGAAACCCGTCGCCCGTTCGAGCGGACGATCGATCGCGGATCTCGGCAACAAGTGGCAAGATGGCGGCCACTTTGTTCGGCGAACGCAGTCTTACAATGCTACCGCGCGACTCAGAAGCGACTTGCGAAGTCGCCCCAAGGAAGGCAGGGCAAATGCAGGCTAATTGAACTCTACTGGCAAACAATCAATGCGAGGAACCCGATTACCGGGCGCGGAATCTCTACGTAGGACTCTAAGGATAGGGCACTGAGGTGTGCGGCTTACCACAAATCTAAGTCGGCCGTTGATCTGCCGATCTACACTCCAGGCTCACTGGTCCTCTACGGAAACTCCAGTCGTCTGGCTCGTCGCTCTCTCGTTCTTTCGCTCGCTCTCCCTCTCGTCACTCTCACTTCTAAACACAATCTCGCTAAACGCTCTGACGGCTGGTAGTCGCTAGGACGGTCGCAATCTGAGTGACGAGAGAGAATCCCTAATTCGCTAAGTGGCCTCACACCCTCAGCGCCACTACCCCCGAATCCTCCCGTGGCTCCATCCGTTAGACGGTGTCGAAATTGAGCCCGCGCGTTAGGCCCGACTTCGACCGCATGTATCGACCGCATGTATCGACCGCCTGTGACGATCCGTCTCCAGCGCAGGTCGACCATCAAGAGTGACGGGCGCCCAACTTCCTCTCCTGACGTCGTTTGGTTGGCCGTCCGTCCTCAGGGGCTGCTTCGTCCTTGACACGGCAATCCCCAGCTCATCCGGCCTCCCAGGCTACGCACTCCTGGTATCCGGACTCTCCTCCTCGCCTATTCGGATAGCCATTCCACTAGGTGGGCCCAGTCCGTCGTGCCGACCTAGGTGCCTCTCGGCGTTCAAGCTCGCTTTTAATTTCTGCCTACTCTGCCTGTGCCTGCCTTGGAGCAACGCTATAACGCCAGCCCTCGCGTGTGAATGTGTGAGAGAGAGAGAGAGAGAGAGAGAGAGAGAGAGAGAGAGAGAGAGAGGGAGGGAGAGGGAGAGGGAGAGGGAGAGAGAGAGAGAGAGAGAGAGAGAGAGCTATGGCGGGCGTTCGCCCGGTCTCCCTTGTCGGAGTGAGGAGTATTGGGACGAGGCAACTTGCCCCGTCACAAAATATATTGTGATCTCAGGTTAATACAGGAATGTCGTCGTTGCAAGTCAGTCCAAGAGTGATGCTCTCGGACATCACTCGCCGTCAGGTTACCTGCCTCAGCGTGGCCAGGTTTGGGGGTTTATGACCCCTGGGTTTTCCCTGAAGGGGAGAGGTGCCCTGCAGAACCTCCACGAGGTCTGCTCTACACACGCATACTCATGCCGATTTCTAATTTTCTAACATTCCCGAATATGGTAACAGTTTCCTAAAAAAGGAGTGTAATCGCACCCTCGGGAATGCAGCATAATTTGTTCAGTATGGGTAATATAAAGATTTACGCATGCACGCCGCCGTACATGCCTATAGCTGAACCAAGAGTCGTTTGGTCGAGCATACAATGTATGATGAGATTGAGACGGCGGTATCCATGGCAACGAGTACGTTGAATTTAGCCTGGACTCGTCAGTTTGCGACTGACTCTCGAGTCAGTAGTCAAGATTCGCAATAGTAAGCTATATTTTTACCATTTCCTCTTTTTCACTGTTTCCTATTTCCCATATCCTATTTCTTATCTCCTATTCCCTATTTTCCATTTTCTGTTCCCGATTTAGTTTATTTCCTAGTTCCTATTTTCCCTTTCCTGTTCCCTATTTAGCATTTAGTATTATTATTATTACTTTTATCATTATTATTATTACTATTATTAAAAATGTATGCAAGAATTCCCAAATTATCAAAGGACTTGCAGAGCACAATTTCAAGAAACGGGTGGTTGAAGGATATGGATATTTTTAATTGTCTCTTGAGTCAATATGGGTATGCTCTACAGGGACCGTGGAAATTGCAATGTCCTAATAGGATAACCGAAGTACCACAAAATATGGAGCACATGCAGATTTTATTTAGTGGTACTTCAGATCTTGATGGTCATTGGGTATGTGCTCATTATGATACAAAATCTATATATATATTGTTACGAGCCAGGCTTCGCGAGTCCTAAATATGCTCTGAGATCGTGCAAAGGGCTATTTCACCTTTGCCAGACTCGAGTCTTCTAGTTCCCAATCGGCCCTATATCAATCCTGGGATCGTGCTAAGGGCTATTTCCCCTTAACCAGACTCAGGTCCCTATTCTCCTGTTTACCCCTTTATACTAGTTACTTCCAAATAACTCAGAACAGAACTTGGGATCGTGCTAAGGGCTATTTCACCTTAACCAGACTCAGGACTGGACCTTGTTAATTAAAAGAATGGCTAGTTACTTTCAGTAGCTCAGAACAGGTCTTGGGATCGTGCTAAGGGCTATTTCACCTTAACCAGACTCAATCCTGCTCATTGATCATGAAAGAATGCCCTAGGCTAAAGTTAAACCTTACTATTGCTCGCCGGATACACCTTGAGCGGTAAAAGTGTATCCTCGTGGGATCTTTTATTATTCTTTTCCTTATATGTGCTTATTTAAATCAAGGATGACTGAACAGGAATTCCAATAAAGAAGCAATGATTTCCTTAATAAAAACTAAAAAGTGATCAATATATTCTGAATGAAAATACAATACAAAAATATAATAATGAGAGGTTCAGCGGAAGTGAAATGTTGTTACAATATACTTAAACTGAGTTCGTATTACGTTACGATATTGAACGGGGGAGAAACTGACGAAAGAACTGTGACTTGCCTAACGATCGCGATATGACACGATGTACGTACGGTAATATTGACTGGTTTCGAAGGAGACTAATGCTCGATCTACTACGATGTTCTTCGCTGGTCCGAGTGACAGAGCTTCGCTGTCGATGAGAGTTCGGAACTGATTCCCCCGCTTTCCACTAGAATTTAGGGCTTAAATACCCGAAAACCCAGTGAAAAGGGGGTATGGTGGGAGTATAGGGCGCCAAGAGTCTGACCATGCTTGAGTTCTAAGGAACTACACAGATGCACCAAGGGCACGCTGCGTTGCTCCCCTACTAGAAAGCTATAAACACTAGAGATAAGACGGAACGAAAGGAGTCGAAGTCACAGTTTTAAGGCTCGAAAAATACGCAGGACTATTCTATGTAGGAAGCTAGCGAGTTATAATTATTGAATCTACGTATGAAATAATGTTAAGAAAAGTAGTCCGAGAGGATGAATATGTAACAATATATACGATTCCATGAATAAAAGGGAAATGCATGGTGACCATAAAGTATTCTTAAAGAGATTATTTTCCTTTTATGATCTAAATAATTAAACAATCGTATTTCCGAAAGTTCAACTGCAACCGAATGGAAACGACTGTGGAGTATTCTCCATAGCGTTTGAAACTTCGCTGCTGTTCAATATTCGGCCAAATAAAATTATGTACGACCACGCGAAAATGCGTGGTCACCTCCTTAGAATGTTAAAATCCCATATTATTCAGCATTTCCAGCAGGATTTAGCACACTCCTCCAGTCTTGTGAAAAATTTGCTATTGCCTTTAATGCAGGCAACAAGGAAGAGGGCAGAAGAGACGCCACTAAGTCGATTTCATAAGACTAAAATCCAAATTGCGTCCCTGGGAACAATTATCAGTAATGATGAGGAAAAGGCACCGGCAGCACAATCCGACATTGTATCGCTGTCAATTAAAAACACACCCGCCACGTCTGCATTTAGCGACATCTTTGCAAAGAAACGGGCCACGTCTGCATTTAGCGACACCTTTCCAACGAAAACGGTCACGGCTGCATTTAGCGACAACTTTGTATAGAAGAAGCCCATGCATGTACCGAGCAATACTTTTCCAAGAAAGAGAGCTTTGACTGAATCGAGCAACACTTTTGCAAAGAAGAGAGCTTTATCTATATCGAGTAACACCTTTGCAAAAGCGCAGCTTATATATCCATTAAGTGAAAATATATCAAAGACGCAGCTGATGTCTACATCAAGTGATAACATATCAAAGACACAGCTGATGTCTGACTTAAGCGAAAATATATCAAAGACACAGCTGATGTCTGACGTAAGCGAAAATATATCAAAGACACAGCCTTTGTCTGCATCCAGCGACAAATTTGGTGATAGCTTTAAAATAAAACAAACCCTCTCCAGCCTTAGCGATAATGGAGCTAAAAAAGCTAAATTATCTACAAGTTCTGAGAACTGATCTCAAAAATATTGTACAAAAGGTCGAATACGTTTCGAGAACAAAAAATATCATATAGAAAATAAAGATAAAATACTCGTCACAACCAAAAAATATTATGTAGAACATAAAGATCAAAAGTGTATCAGGAACAAAAAATATTATGTGGAAAATAAAGATACAGTATGAATAAACCGCAAGAAATATTTTGAAACCAATAAAGATGGGCGACGTTTAAGTAATGATAAATATTATAGCAAATTTCGCAAAATTACTCTTGAGAAAGACAAAGTCCGCATTGCAAAGAAAATATGCGATAAATATAAAAGATTCCGTACTTTTACAGCGAAGTGCTGAAAATTACATTCATAGAATGTCCAAAAATCTTACAAGTTTCACACTTATTAGCGGAAGAATTGAGGCTGAACGAATATTAAAATGGTGTTTGTTCGTTAGACAGAATTATATATCCAATATGGGAAAGGCACTGCATAGTGTGAGGGAAAATGCTGAATTGTATTAAACACAGTTATCAGCATCTGCTTGCGATGACAATGATAGTATTCGAAATGTGTTATATGTGGTAGTTCCAAACATACTCCTACGCCGGAATCGTATTTTTCAGAGACAGCATACAATTTTAATATTACCAAATTAAAGGAGACGTCCCTCGTAATAAATCAGTTTGGACAAGTTACAAATGTTTTACCATTATTAATGGAATCCAGTCTGAAATACTTGAGCGATGTCAGCGATTGCTTAAAGTTATATCTGAATGCAGGCAAATAAAAAACATACCAAAATCAGTAGAGCGTTTGAAGCAATGTACAACAAAATATACAACTAAATTGGGGCATTCTCATGGTTGTTATATAAAGCTCGATATTTGTCAATCATTACCCCTGGCAATACATTTCTTGTCTCCGCATTTACCACGAGTCAGACGTATTGGTAGGTTGATGAGTCGTTTGTCTAAGCAATATAAAATCCTGCAAGATTTATATAAGGCATTGGAAGCCGGAAACGTTGTAGCCATCAAGGAAGTAGTTAAAAATGCAAAGGAAGAGGCTTCAGGAAATTCGGTGTTGGAAGAAAACAAAATTAATTTAAATGAGGATGATATAATTTATAAACATTCTAGAGCATTTAAATTACTCAGAGAAAGATCTATTGATGCTCCTCGAAATGCATGTATATCATGTGAGAAATTGCATTGTCGAAAAAGTGTTACTTGTGTGACAGACATGAGAAATCCATTGGTTGGAAAATATTGGGACAAGTTAATGGATTGCTTAGAAGAATGCGAGATGAACGTTGACTATATCTGCCATTATTGCAAAGGTTATTTTCGCAGGGATGCCTTGCCGCCAGTATGTGTATTATGTATGTATAGTTTATTGATCCCCTTGGGGTTACAATGTTTTCCGTCCTTAATGCTACCCTAATCGCTCCCTACTTCGCATTGCCTGTCTTCACCCCCCCCCTCTCTCTCTCTCTCTCTCCCTCAACGCCGCCGCCTCTCTCCCCGATGTCTTACATCTACGTTCCGCTCTTGCCATTCCTCCTCTCCCTCCCTCTCATCCGTCCATTCATCACCACTCATTCTGTTGCGACTTCCGTTTCCGCTGCACTCTCCTTCCCTTCTTTCTTCCCTCCTCTCCTCTTCCCCCTTCCTTTCTCCTCTCCATACTTCTATTTTTCTCAACCACTCTTCCCCTTGTCCTTCATCCCCTAATACCTCTCCTGCCGCTTCTTGCCATCCCCAGTCCCATCCCCATCCCGTGCATACCTCCCACACGTGCTTCCACGTCTCCCTCCCTTCTCCGCACATCCTGCACTCTCTGTCCTTCTCCTCCATTCCATTCCCCAGCCTGAACTTCGCCACTCTCCTTCATCTGCTTTCGCCCCACCCTTTTTTAGGTATCCCGGTATTCCCTTCCCCTTCACCATCCCGTACCATTTGTTGTACCTCGCTCCTCTTATTTTTTTCCATCTCACCCCTTCCTGTCCTATCCTCTCCCTCCTCATTATTTCCTCTCTTCTCAGATCCTCTCCTTCGTCTCTTAGTTTTTCCACTTCCTCCGTCTCCCACCCCCTTACCTTGTAGAACTCCGCTCTCCCTTCCTCCCAACGTCCTAATGCTTTCCCCAACCTTGCCCTCCTCCTGACTTCTTCCCAGCATCTTCTTGCCAGTTCTCCTCCTTTCCCTTCCGCCAATTTTTTCTCATATGCCCACGCTCTCATGCCTGCTTTCCCTTTTAACTTATCCTTCTGCAGCTCTTCCCTTAACATGTATCCCGGCGTGCATCTTTTCACTCCCAGGACCCATCTCAGGTACCCATCAATTTCTCCACTTCTGCTCTTTTCTTCCATCCCCATATTTCTACGCCGTAACCCACTACCGGCCACACTAATTTCTCGAAGAGCCAGATCCTCCTCTCCCATTCCTTCCCAAACATTCTCTTTCCTATTCCCCATACGTGCCCCATGACTGCTGCCCCTTTCCTGATCCTGTCTTTCACTTGTTCCTCCTGCCTTCCATCCCTTGTCACCACGTATCCCAAGTATTTGTATTTTCCAACCTCCTCTATCTTTTTTCCCTTCCATTTCCAGTCCGCCTTTCTTTGTCTTCCTCCACCTTTCTTGCACCTCATTATCTTTGTTTTGTCCCTATTCACTTCGAGTCCCTTCTTGTCCATGTACCTCTCTAGCTTACTTATCATCCCTTTCATGCCCTCCTCATCTTCTGCTAAAATCACTATGTCGTCCGCGTATGCTAGAAAAAATATCTTTTCTTCTCCCAACCTTTCTCCTCCCCATCCTCCCCGTCTTAGTTCCGCTTCCAAGTCCGCTATTAGTATTAAGAACAGCATCGAACTCAGCGGGCATCCCTGCCTTGACCCCCTTCCCGTCCAAAACTTCTCCCCTTCTTTGCTACCGACTCTTCCCGTCGTTTCCCCTAAAACCTCTTCACATCTTCTAATCAATCCTTCTCTCATTCCCCTTTCTCACATCGCCTTTATTAATATATCCCTATTTACTGAATCAAATGCTGCTTTCAGATCTACGCACATGGCTACCATCCTTCTCTCTTTCCTCGTTACCTGCCTGTTTATTAGGTAGTTCAGGACGTACACGTTGTCTATGCAGCTCTCTTCTGAATCCTGTTTGATTCGGTGGTAACATATTCTTCTCTTCAACCTCTACCCTCAACCTCTCCGCTAATACCCCTGTGTACACCCTGTACGCCGTCTGCGTGATTGTTACACCTCTATACTCCTGCACGCTCTTCCCGGATCCCTTCTTTATTATTGGTACGACCATCCCCTCCTTCCAATCTTCTGGCCACCCCTCTCCCTTCCATATCCTGCTACATACCCACCATAGTCCCTCCTCCACCTCATCGCCTCCATGCTTCCACGCTTCCCCTGGTATTTCATCGCTCCCCATCGCCTTGCCTTCCTTTACTTTCCTTAGCGCCCACCTTATCTCCTCTATTGTCAAGTCCTTTTCCTCGTCATGTCCTCTCCTCCTATCTACTCCCCTCTCCACCCTCCATTCCCCCCCCCCCCCCACAGTGCTTTAAAATATTCGTCCCACTCTTCTATCTTTATCCATTCGTTAACTACCTTTCTCTTTTTTCTGCTTCTGTTCACTACGTTCCACACCTGCGCTTCGTTTCTTACACTCTCTATCTCTCTCATCCATCTTTCCACCTCCTTTCTCTTTTTCTCCTCACACATCTTCTTATACTCCTGTTTCCTTTTCTTATATTCCTCCCCCCCTCCTCCCTTCTTTCTCCATTTCTTCATCTCTTCCTTCACCCTTCTCTTCTCCTCTCTACATTCTTCATCCCACCATCCTTTCCTACCTTTTGTCTTCTCCTTCCCTCCTGCCTTCAACATCGCCCCTTTTATTTTCTCCTTTAACTCTTCCCACCCCTCCTCCACTCGTCCCTCCCCACGATCCCATTCTCCAAATCTCTTCCTAAATTCTTCAGTCCCTCTTTCATCCCATTTTCCCCTTTCCTTTCTCTCTCCTCCTCTCCTTTTTCTCCTTTCCTTCTCTTTACTCCTGCCTTCTAACCTTACTATCAGTGATTGGTGGTCCGAGTCCACCTTGTCTCCCACTTCTATACTCCACACGTTATCCCTCGTACTCTCATTTCCTAAAACATAATCTAACCGACACCCCCCTTCCCCCTGTGTACGTCCGTTCCCCTTGGGTGTCACCATTAACGCTGCCATTCAATATTGCTCATCCCTGCTCTCCCAGGTACCTGCTATCAGGAAAATGAAATATTATTCTCGAGCCTGGTAGCGAGACTCGAGAATAATTTTGAAATGACTCTTATATTTTCGGTTGGATTGTTAATTCTCGAGCTTTAACTCGGTGACGTGAGTGTCTCGAATACTTGGATTTCTGCTACTCGTGATTCTCGCAATTATTCCATTTCCCGATACTTCGGCTCGAGCGATCAGAAGCTAACGATTCCCCAAGCACACACAAAATTGGGCGCCAGGCATCAAAGATGCCACACAAGAACACACAAAATCGTAAGAGGAACGGCAACAGGAGATCTCCCGAGACGGTGTACTTTGCTTCGGCTAGACGGTAATAGACAAGGAGAGCACGTGGGTCGACACGAGTGAACAAGCCGTAGGGTTTAGAGCTAGTTAGAATGATTTTATTCCGACAATGTAGTTGGAATAAGAGGGTTCACCCGAAGCGTTCATCAGCAACCTCGGGTGAAGCGGATAACTACGATAGTGAATGTCGTCTTACATTGAGTTGGACGCTAGCTTGACGCAGGTGATCGGCGTTCGAAATATAGAGAATCTGAAGATTACAATTTGACTCTTGGCTGACTTAGTCAGCCTGCAGTAAGATCACAGTTTTCTGATATCGCAAGTGAAAAGATCCGAAACGCTACACAAGAAATGATTTGGCGGCTCGAGGATAAGAGCTTGCAGTCTCACATAATTCGAATTGAAAGCGATAGAAAGGCAACGGACTACTAGCGGAGATCCAGCGAAGAGCCGGTCTCTTACAAAGGCTAAGCCGAAGGGTTGATTCGCTTACCGCTAATTATTTTCGCTGGAAGCCACGCTAATGGTTGGCCGAGGGTTTGATTTCCGTCCTTCCTTCCTTCCTTCCTTGCGTTAGTGTTCGCCTCTAGTAGTTCTCGCTTGCTAACGCTAGTGGTTGGTTGCTCGTTAACACGCTAGTATCGTACTCGTCCGATATTCAGCTCAAGAGTGTCGAAAAGCGCGCTCGCGCCTACGCTCTCGCCTGGCTGCCTTTGTCCGGAAAATCGGTTCCTAATTGATCCGCCTGGTTCTACCGCGCTCGCAGGGCTCGCAGTGCCCTCGGGCGAACGGTGCCAGGACCGTATGCCCAACCGTGCACCAACCCTGCTACGGCGAATCGGAAATTCCTTTTCTCCCCCGTGGCTGGGTGTCTCGAGGCCGCTTGCTTCACCGCCCAGTGATTTCCCGCGATGACCAGTCGCTGGTGATCCCTTTGGAAGCTGCTGGCCTCTTAGTGTTCGTCTCGGTCGAGCCGAATCCTGGTTGCTGGTAGATTTGGGTTGACTCCGGGTGCCGTGGATAGATGGTTGTTCCTGGGCTTGCTGTTTCCTGGTTGGCTCAGGCGAAAGTTTCCGGACGTTAATATTAGTTTCGATCTTTCTCGATCCTTATTGGAGACGTACTTTGGCTCGCATTGTGGCGCTAGTTTTGTGTAGGGGAATCGTTTGTGGCATACGCCAGGCGTAACGTCACACTGTATAGCCTTTTGCCTTCTTTGTCGATTTTGTTGTCCTTCGACCTTCTATCACCCTCGCCATCTCTCTTTTCCTCCTCCCTTCCGCTTACTTTCCCTCCCCCTTTCGTTCCTGTCCTCGCGTGAAAGTCACCCCCAATTATTACATTCAGTTCTTCTTCCCTCTCCTCTATCCACTCTCCTAACTCTTCTATCTTTTTCTCCATATCCCTATTTACATACACCCTCACTATTCTCCACCATTCTCCTTCTATTGATACTTTCTTTGTCATTAATCCTTCCTTCTGTTCCCTTTTTTCCTCCTCCACTCTCATTCCATCCCTTACCCCTATCATCATCCCCCCCATTGGTCTTCCCTTTCTGTTCCTCCTTCTTGCCCATTGCGCCTCTCATTTATAGCCTTTCGGCATGTTCCGCTCTATACTCTTCCAGTTGCCCTCATCAATCCACGTTTCGCTTAGCACTATTACATCCCACTCCTCCATCCGTTTCCAGAAATCCGCGTCCTTGTTCCTAAGCCCTGCTACGTTCCAGAATACTATTGTCTCTCTTTCTCGCTTTTCGTTTATTCCCACCGTCCCTTTTCCAGCCGTCTCTACTCGTTTCCCTCCTCGCTTTCATACCATTCCTCCGCTTTCTCATTCCATCTCCTCATTTTTCGATTCACCCACATTTTCAGATAACCCACTTGTACCCTCTTCCCATTCTCCCTTTCCATTTCCGCCCCTCCTGTATTTTTCATGTTCTCCTCCTCTCCATTTCCGTCAGATCGTCATCCACTTTTATGCGTCTATCCTTCAACTTGTGCCTCGCCTCCATCACCTTCCTCTTTGCCTCCCAGCTTCCTAATTTTATGACCCCCATTCCTCGACCCTTCTCGCTAACTCTTCCCACTTCTCTTATCTCCCACCACTTCCTCATTCACCTCCATTTTCTCCCATAACGCCTTTACCTCCCCTTCTATCCTCTCTTCTTTCACTTCTATGCCCCTTATCATGACATTATTCCTTCTTTCCTCCCTCTCCTTCCTTTCGATCTTCAGCTCCAGCTCTCTGATCTTTCTCCATTCCTCCTCCTTGAATTTTGCCCCCTTCTCCTCCTCCTCTCTCTCTTTCCTTTTCCCTCCTCCGTATTCCTCAAACATTCCCACCAGCCTTCCTAAATTTCCTTCGTTGCCTTTTTTCATGCGCTCCGCGTTTGGCCGCCTTCCTCTCTTCTTCCCACTCCCCTTGCTCTTAATCTCCTCTGCTCCTACCTCTCCCTTCTCACCCTCCATCTCTTTTCTCTAAGTCTTACCTTTTCTTTTTCCCTACACTCTATTTTCCTTTCCGGAATCTCCCGCCAGTCCGTTACTCCTTTACCTACTCTTGCTGCTACCGCCACCTGTTGCCTCTGCCCCTCAATAACTGTGTCTACCCTTTTACCGATTCTGTGAGACCTCGTGTCTCCTTTCCCCTAACCTCGACACTCCCGTCCTTCTTTTCCCTTCCCTACCCTATTTCCTTCCGCCCTTGTCTCCGCCCTTTCGCTCACCCCTTTCCCTACTCCTGTCCTACTCCTGCGCCCTTCTCCTAATCAATTCTCCTCACTCTTTCACTCTACACTCTATTAATTTTCTTTCCACACTCAACCACACGTTCTCACCGCACGTCAGCGGAAACGGAAGTCCAGTATGTGTATTAAATAATCTCTATGTAGCAAAAATACCTGAGACACTGTCAACGTTAAGTGATTATGACAAAATTTTAATTCAGCGTGCCAAAGCATTTCAATGTGTGCAACGATGTGCTACAGTAATGAATAAAAAGATACCACACAGGCACATGATACCAAAAATAAAAGGAAGAGTATTTCACTTACCGCTGCCAATTGAACAAAGTTTAAAGAAAATATGCCCCGAAAAGGCTGCAATAAATCCTAATCAGGAGGTTTATATATTAGTACGTGGAATTCCGACAAAATCAAAAATACTTTGGGAAAAATTGGTGGATTTGAACAAAATTTTTCAGCTTTTGAAATGGATGAGGGAAGATAACCCCTTATACTCCAAAATTATTTTGCCCCGTTCCCACAAAGATTTATTAAGTGAAGACTTCACGCAAACAGAATTCGAGATCAATGATAAAGATGAAGGTGAGGAAACGGGTAAGCCTGCTGCAATGCTAACGCAGATTACCGATCCAGATTCTTATTACGAACACTTCTCTATACACCCTCAGTGTGAGAAGAGACAAAATAATACGTCTACTGAGCTGTGTCAAATGCTAAAAGTTGAAGCCGCTCCTCTAGACAATCGTTGCCAAGATTTGGATGTTCTGTGCTTTCCGGATTTATATCTATATGGCAAGAACGGTATAAATCAGAAAAGGCAAATACCTATACGGGATTTCGACTTTGTGAAGTCGAAATTGATGTCCAAACATTCACATTTTCGCTTGAATCTTCAGTATTTGTTCTTTTTAATGACCAATGCCAATATGCGTCAAATCAGTAGCGGTATTTATCATAAACTCAACACTGTCAATCCACGTGTAAAATATACAACGACTGAATTTTTGAAATCCATGTCTGCAAAAGAATTGGAAGGAAATTTGGATACTATTTTCGGAAAGTTGCCAAATACAAAACAATATTGGCGTAAAGTCAGAAGGAATGTTAATGCTATGACGCGCGATTATGGGCCAGCGACTTGGATTGTAACGTTGAGTCCGGCGGAATATCTATGGCCGGACTTAACCGAATATATTAAAGAAGTGAGTCCTAGTTTGAGCTCCATAAAATCAATAAACAAATTGGTTGCTACCGAACCAGTATCTGCAGCTAGATTTATAGAAAATAAATTCCAAGCAATGTTGGATTTCATTTGCTCCTCCGACAATCCCATAGGGAAAGTAAAACATTATTTTGTGAGACGCGAGTACCAAAATAGAGGAATGCCCTACTGGCATTTGATGTTTTGGATAGAAGGTGCTCCCATAATAGGAAAATCATCCGACTAAGATGTAAAAAGTTTCATATTACACTATGTTACTTGTAAGATGCCCGATAAGAAAGTGTCACCGCAATTATATGGACGCGTCACTACTCACTTAGAGCATTACCACAACTCTTATTGTCAACGAAAAAAGAAAACCAAAAAAGGTTTCGTAACAAAATGCCGATTTGAATTTTCACGTCCGGTGACAGATAAGATAATATTAAGGGAATACAAGAAAAACATAAATGATTATAATCCTACCATACTCACGGCTTGGGAAGGAAATATGGATATTCAATTTATCGGTGAAAAGTCAGCACTGTTAAATTTCTATTGTACCAAGTACACCACTAAAACGGAATGCAGCTATGGTGTGGATACTTTCAGCGTAATAAATAGTACAAAGTCTCTCTATAGCAATTTATGGAATATTGGGTTACTTAGTTTAAGTAAGAAAGAATGTGGAGCCATTGAACCCGCGGATATTCTTTTGGGAATATCATTACACAGAACTGATCCTCATACGACATTTCGCTGGTTAGGTATCAATCAGATAAGAAGCAGAAAAGTCAAAACGTGAAAGCAAATTGCTGAACTCAATTCGCAATCGACAGATATATTTTGTCACTCGTTCATTAATAAGTATTACCCAAACAGACCGCAAGAGGTAGAAACGCGGAATCTGTATGACTTTGCTAAGCGGTACGACGTTTCGCGAGATAAAACTTCAAAGTGCACGTTAAAATTGTACGATTCAAAAACTTGTTTATATTTGAAAAAGAGGGATCGTTGTTATTTGATTAACCATTTCACATATAATAAGAACCTCAATCCAGAAAATTACTATTACTCAATGTTATTATTGTTTAAACCCTGGAGGGACTTGGACGAGTTAAAAGGATGCTATGATACTTACACCGATGGATTTGCATCGGTAAAGTCAGAAATTATTAGTGGTCTTCAGTATCATGAACGCCTAGAAGAATTTCAAGCAGCTTTCTATCATGTCCAAGAATTGATTCAGCAGAATAGTTTGGAAAATGAACATAAGAATGAGAAACCTGATTCATTTGATGAGATGGAATTCCAACTTGTGGAGGTGGAAGGTGCAATAATGGAGTTGAAAGAAATGGAGCAAAATGCAAAAATTGCTGATTGTAACCTTACGCAGATGATACATGAATTAAATCCTGACCAGAAAAGGATTTTCAAAAAGGTTACAGAAACGCTTATGTGTCAGCGGAGAAGGCTGATCAGGCTTTATCAATTCCGACCATGTATCCGGATACGCTAACGTAAGTATGCAATGTTTGCTTCATTGCCAGATTATTCGTGAAAAAATGCTCAATCTCCAAAAACATGATGCGCTAAAAGCTTTGGCTCAAGTCTATATCAGTCAAGGAGTGCCACTCCTTGATTCTCTTGGGGTTAGGCAGTATTTAGGTGGAACTTTAATTGAAAACATTTCACAAGATGCTGCTGAATTTTTACTCAGTATTATAAATGGTCATACCAGTATTAGACAAACCCTGGAACACGAGTTGACTCACAAACTGCGCTGCAAAACGTGCCATCAAACGAGTGTCAGTACTGGGAAAAATGTAATTTTGCCACTACCATTATCTGTACTAGAAGGAAAATGTAAAGGTCTACAAGAAATAATTAAGATATATTCCAATTGGCGTGACTTAGATGGTTCCTCGTGCACTCATTGTGGAAGTAAGGAGATGATATTTAAAACTGATGTTACGATGTCTAGAAATGTTATACTTATCGCAGAGTTCGGCTATGACGTGTGACCGAAATTGTAAAACCGTACCTGGGTAGCGCTGTTCCCAGGAATAACATTAAGTTAGGGTTTTGACCTGAGTGTATACTCCAGTCTATGGTGGTGGGGAGAATCCGTTGCGGATAAGACGAGAAGCGTTAGTTTGAAATCAGTCAGAATAAAGTAATAGGCGGAACAGGTTGAGAAGTAACGGAAATGGAGACCAGAGAGGAAAGTACGGAGACGAGCGATGACGTCCTTCCGACATACTAATTCAGCTATTACCCTTTCAAAAAAGGGAAGGAAAAATGATTAAAATGTAAAAATATAGTATCACAGGTGCACATACGTCAAAAATTCTTATCGCGCAAAAAACATATAGAGCGATAAGCGCTATATTTTAGTATACAAAAAATAACCACACTGGGCATTATACATGTTTTGTAAGAAACAACAAAAATACATTCATTACCATCATTGATGAAAAGATTATCCAAAAAATGCAGTGGCCGAGAGGTGCAAAAGTTGCCTATATGTTCTTTTTTGAAAAACACGGATCAAAATGATGTGGTATAAAAATTTAACAGCTTTGAACAGAAGTCAAGCTTATCGCCATAATAAAAAACGTAGACAAAAGTAGTAAAAAATGTAGACCAAGAGTCTGTACGCACATAGCGATAATTTTGTAAACTTCACAACTTTGAAAAGAAGGCGAACTCGTCTGCATTTAGCGACACCTTTGCAAGGAAGAGGGCCACGTCTGCATTTAGCGACACCTTTGCAAAGAAGAATATCACATCTGCATTTAGCGACACCTTTGCAAAGAAGAACGTCAGGTCTGCATTTAGGTACACCCTTGCAAAGAAGAAAGCTACGTCTGCATTTAGCGATGTCACATCCGGGGCGTTCGGCGCAATGAATTTAAACTGCATCTAACCCTATTGTTGACTGACGATTATAGTTGTCGTATTGTCGTAGTTTAGACTTGTTTCCGCTTACCTTTATTCTCTTTAGACGCTTCCAAAGAGATCGATCACCTTCTGTTTCAGGTCGATAGGCCAGTACAAGAACCTTCGAGGATCAGCGAAGTGACAGCGGATCGTGTAAGTTGGTTTCTCGATCTCGATGGTGTGTAGTTTCCACGTTTGATTAAGAGTTTGTTCGGAACTCAAACACGGGATTTGAATACGTATAGGTGGAATTACGACGTCTGTCGTATAGGGCACTCCGAGGTACTCGTCAGGGGTTGCGGGAAAGAATAAAGATTTATAGATGTTTTGTAATTGATATTTCTTCCCACCTCTCCTAGTCCTTTTGGATTTATGGACTTTACCGATTAAGCTCCTTTAGAAAAGGTAGCCAGATTTTAATAATTAGAGGAATCTGATTGAAATATAGTTTGCGCTATTTCCCGCAAAACCACTCTTCAAGAGGGGAAGAGATTCAGAATGCAGTGTCTCTTGCACCTTTGAATCTTTAGTTTTAAAAGAATCTGGTTCATGGTTAAACCCTTTGAAAAAGTATCGCAGGCACCTGGTAAATTTCTTTCACTGGATTTGGATCGGTTTAATCGGGCATCGCGAACAAATTAACAAGAGATATTAGTTATCTCAAGCGCATATTAAGAATAGTGCGGCAAAGCAAGAGGAAAAGGCAAAGAAGCCGCCCCTTTTAATATTATATGATCTCACTGTCTGCCACTCTCTCTTAATAAATAAATTATTTCGCTCAAATACTCTGGTCCAAATCCTTTATTTGCGACCCATTGCTATCCGTACTCGTAACAAATCTCCAATGTTGCATCTATTCGCGGTTTCATTGTCCCCACGCACACCCGGTATGCGTGCCTTTTTTCAGCGAGCTGACAGGCGGCCGTCTTTTCGGACCACGTGACCGGCATGAACCACACGATATCTTAGACGCACCTACTCAAATTCGCGTTTCTGCCCGCCAGCCATTTTCCGGAACATGACACCTTTTTAGTTGGATGCTGTACATTCGATAGGATGAGCTTATCAGTCCGGCTCAATTGTCGGCTGGAAATAGAGGTAAGGCGTTTTGGATTGCAAGGAGATCACCGAAGGCATTCCGCTGAATGATTCTTAAAATGTATAGTTTTAGTGTACCCGCGAATGATCGGTTGGTGGCTGTATGGCTGTAGCCGATGATCCGCGTGTACACTGATTATTATATATATGACACTTTGTAATATGCACTACAGTAACTAACGCAGTAGCTGCTGGAATGCAGACGCATTGGAGTAGGAGTATAATAATGGTCAATAGGTTTTACTGTCAAAAGGTACATTTGTATGATAATTGGTATTGATTTTGTACGATCAATAGTTTTGTCGGTAGTGGTTGAATTTTGTAGCTGGTCGGTAATCGGTCAAGTAGGTGATAAGCTTGGTTATCGGCTTAGTTGGTTATTGATCGCGTGAGGCGCGTCGGCCTTGCAAGGCCGTTTGACCGGAGTAGCACGCGACATTCTGTTGTTTGGTGTTTCTTTCATCGTGAACTATCTTAATGATCGAACTTGTACATTAAAAGTATCATGGGTAGTAATATTGTGATTTATTGTGTGGCTTGGTTTTATTGACTATACTAACTGTGTGTATGATTATATATATTATATATATAATATGCATGTGTATATATGTATACGTATATACACATGCGAATTCCTTAAAACTAGGCGGAACATGGTTGGGGTTTGCTATTAAGTCAAACATAGTTCTTGAACAATAAATAAGGAAGAATTTAAAGAGCAAAATTATCGGGAGACGTCACAGCGACACCTTTGTAAAGAAAAGGGCTACTTCTGCATCGAGCGACAACATTACAAAAACATAGACCCAACTAACTACACATAAAAGTATTACTCATTTAATAGAAATCTTACGCAAACATGATCCTTCCTCTCCTCCCAGAAACACTTTAAAAAAGCGTCAAGTAGTTTTGTTCTACATCTCAAAAAACATCCACCCTCACAAAAAGAATTCCGCATTTAATAGAAATACTACATACAAACGACCTTTTCTCTCTCTCCAAAAGATATTAAAATATAAAGAAAGCGTTAAGTAGTCTTGTCCCTCACCCCAAAAACACTTAGCTTCGTCACAATTTCTACATACTGTAAAGAATATTCTTAAATGAACGACCAAAAAGATATGATATCATCCACCCAAAACACTTAGCTTCTTTACAATTTCTGCATACTGTAAAGAATATTCTTAAATGAACGACCAAAAAGATATGATATCATCCTCCCAAAACACTTAGCTTCTTCACAATTTCTGCATACTGTAAAGAATATTCTTAAATGAACGACCAAAAAGACATGATATCATCCTCCCAAAAACATTCAAATGTAAAAAAAGCGTCAAGTAGTCTTATCCCTGGTACCAAAAAACATCTTGCTTCACAAAAAAATGTGCCTCATTCCACAAAAATAATACTGTGCTGAAAAATTATTATTCATTCTACCACCTCTACCAAATTGACCGAAAACGTAATCGATATCATTGAAATGCCAAGTCTTCATCGAAACACTCTAATTCCACGAAGGATTGAATATTTCAAAAAAATGAATGTCATACAGATGCAGATCTAAATATTCTACAAACAAACAAGAACAGGATATCAATATGAAAACCAACCCTTCAGTCACGAATATAAAGTGTTACGAGCCAGGCTTCGCGAGTCCTAAATATACTCTGAGATCGTGCAAAGGGCTATTTCACCTTTGCCAGACTCGAGTCTTCTAGTTCCCAATCGGCCCAATATCAATCCTGCGATCGTGCTAAGGGCTATTTCACCTTAACCAGACTCAGGACCCTATTCTCCTGTTAACCCCTTTATACTAGTTACTTCCAAATAACTCGGAACAGAACTTGGGATCGTGCTAAGGGCTATTTCACCTTAACCAGACTCAATCCTGCTCATTGATCATGAAAGAATGCCCTAGGCTAAAGTTAAACCTTACTATTGCTCGCCGGATACACCTTGAGCGGTAAAAGTGTATCCTCGTGGGATCTTTTATTATTCTTTCCCTTATATGTGCTTATTTAAATCAAGGATGACTGAACAGGAATTTCCAATAAAGAAGCAATGATTTTCTTAATAAAAACTAAAACAATGTTCAATATATTCTGAATGAAAATACACAAAAAAATATATAATGAGAGTTTCAGCGGAAGTGAAATGTTGTTACAATTTGGATTATACTTAAAATGAAATCGTATTACGTTACGATATTGAACGGGGGAGAAACTAACGAAAGAACTGTGACTTGCCTAACGATCGCGATATAACACGATGTACAGGGTGAGTCACTTGCCTTTTAATCATCCCCTTCACACTCGAGTTCCAATTATTTAAATTATTGGCACAATTTGATATTATAAATAAATTTCAGTGCGTGGAAAATACTCGGTAAATACTCCTTTATATTAAAATTACTCAACACAGTATAATTATACCATTTTCAATGGCCTATATCCATGATTGGCGATTCAACAGCAAATGAATCACCCTGTACGTACGGTAATATTTACTGGTTTCGAAGGAGACTAATGCTCGATCTACTACGATGTTCTTCGCTGGTCCGAGTGACAGAGCTTCGCTGTCGATGAGAGTTCGGAACTGATTCCCCCTTAGCTCCAGAAATTAGGGGTTTATATACCCGAAAAATCGAGTGAAAAAGGGTATAGTGGGAGTATAGTATAGGGCGCCAAGAGAGTCTGAGTAAGTCTGAGTTCTAGGAACTGGCCGGATGCACCGTGTGCACGTCGCCTTGCTCCCCTACTAGAGAGCTATTAAAACTAGAGACAAGACGGAACGAAGGAGTCGAAGCGACAGTTTTAAGGCTCGAAAAATACGCAGGAATATTCTATATAGGAAGCTAGTGGATTAAACTATTGAATCTACATATGAAATAACGTTAAGAAAAGTAGTCCGAGAGGATGAATATGTAACAAAAGCATTAAACAATCGTGAAAATTATTTAAAAAAATATCTCTTCTGTTCGTTCAATTTATCAAAGAAAACGTACTACTTGGCCCACCCGGTTCTTCACAAATCGAGTTTCATGTCTTTCACACGGCAAACGAATGGAATATCAGGAGACTCGGTAGAGTCTCGCGCCAAGTAGTAGTATTAAGATAGTTACGTTCTCCAAAAAATATTGTTCATCTTACATCCTAACATTGACGGTATAATAGCGATTTGCGATGATGAAAGGCATCAATTGTTTGGACTCGCGGGCCACTGCGTTCTTCATGCCCATATATTCAATATTTTCACGCTGCGCCCTTCTGTATTGTTCAGCACCTTTGTATTCGATTCCGTTAAGACACTTTAGGCTTCGCTGATATTGCTCCTTTCTACACACATCTGCAGCCATAATTACTTTTACGTGCCTTTCCGCCTTCGCCCACTTTCTCCTTTTACACTTTTATTGCACTCAAGTCATTTCCATTTCTTACCCGGATTAGCGTGCGCGCTTCCCGAGCATCATATTTTGGCCAGGTATGTCCAGGTTACGAGCGGCTGACCGCCCCTTCCGGGCGCGGGAAACCCCTTACACCCCCTTTTTTGCGGGTGCCTAAATTTTCATGCCACTTCCTCCATTTCCTGCTCCCCATTCCTTGCCGATTTCTTTCCCTCACCCTTAACATTTAACCAATCAGCACTTACATCCCCACCGTCTGTACTCCGCTATAGGTTATATATTTCTGTGTATTTTAGTTTTTAGGGAGAGAACTAGTTGATTCTAGCTGAGAACTAGTTGAGAAATATTTGAAACCCATCTGCGCATTTTTTGGGAGCTATCAGAGTTCTGATAGACTTAACGGTATTTTCTCACGTCTCTCAACATTACCTATTGGTTGAGAATTGTAACTTTACACATACTAAGCTCTGACGGCCATTCGATCAGAGGCTTAGCGTCCATTAAATATCGTTGATACCAAGTACACTTACTGTAAATTTGTTTCGTGTATCCATATTACAAGCAGAGCGGCTTGAGATGCTTCTCTTCTTCTGATTTTAAATAAACTAGCTTCACCATCAAGCAATCAAGGAGACTTCAGAAAGCCTTACAACCTTTCGTATCGGGAGCTCCAACATCAATTGTGTTGAATATTGAAACGGGAACGAAACCCGAATGCTAAGCAAGAAGTATAATAAAGCTGTGTATTGTAATCACGCATGTACGAGAATCTCAGAATTGTATACGCTATCTACAATCATTATCAACAGAGTTCGGTCTGTTGAAACAACCAAAGTTACAATATACGATTTAATCATCTCACAACAAGAACGTGTATCATTGGATCTATTCCCTCGCGCAACACGCACGGGCTGCTCCACATTCAACAAATTGAATAACAAATTACCACCTGAGCAATCACTAAGAAAATTACTTTCTCCAAAAAGTACTCTCCATCTTACATCCTAACATTAACGATACAATAGCGATTTGCAATGATGTAAGGTATCATTTGAATAATAAGGTTGCATCCATTTGTGTGCAGACATGAAACTCGATTTCTGAAGAACCGGGCGGGTCAAGTAGTACGTTTTCTTTGATAAATTGAACGAACAGAAGGGATATATTTTTTGTAATTAATTTTCACGATTGTTTAATGCTTTATATTCGCGACTGAAGAGTCGGTTTTCACATTGATATCCTGTTCTTGTTTGTTTGTAGAATATTTAGATGTGTATCTGTATGACATTCATTTTTTTGAAATATTCAATCCTTTGTGGGAGTAGAGTGTTTCGATGAAGACTTGGCATTTCAATAATATCGATTATGTTTTTGGCCAATTTTTCACCACAGTATTATTTTTGTGGAATGAGGCAAATTTTTTGTGAAGCAAGATGTTTTTTGGTGCGAGGGACAAGACTACTTGGCGCTTTTTTTACATTTGAATGTTTTTGGGAGGATGATATCATGTCTTTTTGGTCGTTCCTTTAAGAATATTCTTTAAGAGTATGTAGAAATTGTGAGGAAGCTAAGTGGTTTTGGGGTGAGGGACAAGACAACTTGGCGCTTTTTTTACATTTTAAAGTTTTTGCTAGTATTAATATTATACGCTAGAATGACAACGTCGGCCATCTTGGATTTCGCGGGACTTCGACTGATATATTGATAAGGAAAATATATGCTGAATCAGCGAAATGCGAGATGACCTTGAGGCGTTTTTCAAAAACTCCCGCGGCCGAAGTGGTTGGGCGGTTGGAAGTTCGTGTGCTTGGGAGTTCAAAATGAAACAAAAAATATATATACCTAAGTAGGGAGGACAGGCGTGAGACGTCACAACTGGCAGTTAGAATGCTGGAAGATAGGTTTTCAGCTCTAACTGCGATATCCTGCCGAACGGAGGTTCGGATTTGAATTCTGCGTGCGCCATTTGATTCCTCGAGTCATTTCACTTCGAATACACTTCTGTTCAACAACAGAGTACGATTCTGGCAGTTAGAATGCGGGAAGATAGGTTTTTAGGTATAACTGCGATTTCCTGCCGAACGGACGCTCGGATTTGAATTCTGCTTGCGGCTGTGAAGTCTCACGCTGTCCTCCCGAATTACCACTATATTTTTTTTCGACTAGTTTTAGCCGCCCTGGTGGGGGCGATGGGGTGGGGCGAGGTCTTACCGGCTAAAACCCCACGGTGGCCATCCTCAGCGCTTACTGGGGCGACACCGGGAACTCTGATAGAACACGACCGGTGCCGCCCCGCGCCCGCCGCCTAGTGGGGGCACGTCTCGTGGTGGGGGAGTGGCCATCGCCTCTCTCGCTTTCACGAGAGAGGGAGGCGTCCCCCACTACTCGCGGAGAGAGACGGCTTGCCGCACTCCTTCGCCAACAGCACACCGTGCGTAGCGCCGCCAGATCTTGTAACCACCAGTTCACCCCGCCGACGCGGGGCGGCTTGGTCCGGGGCATCGCAACGTCGCAGACCGACGTCATTCTACCCGGGAACCACTCCGCCCCCGCTTCCGGGTCGTGAAACTCCTCCTCGTCTCCCGACCCATCCGGCCAGGCCACGGCGATAGCTGCCGCCATCAGGGCGTCCCGGTCAAGGCTCTTAAGCGAGGCGAGGCTTAGGCGATGGGGTGTGCCCTCCTCTCCGAGGGTTGCTCGCTGCTACAGAGCGGCGCGGCGGCCACCTCCATCGTAAGATAGAGGTGGTCCGAGAGCGTTTCGCGCTCTTCCGCGACCCGACACACGGCGCACAGCGGCCGGAGAGCCGAAAGTCAGATCGACGATCGACTCCCCCTGCCACCGCACGCACGTGCTAACAGACCCCCGGTTCAGCAACCGGAGGTCGTGCTGCGCCGCCCAGTCGAGCAACATCCCGCCTCTTGCGTCGTCCCGGGGGCTGCCCCACGCTTGGGCGTGAGCGTTGAAGTCCCCCAGGACAAGTACCGGGCGCAGCCGTGAGCGGAAAATACACCGACCGACCGCACCCAGGTATGCCTCGAAATCATCGAGGCCGCAGTTGGGCGAGATGTAACACCCCACCACCGCGAGGTTCCCCCACTGTACAGCCGCGAATCGCCGCCCCTGCTCCAGGACTGAGCAGAAGGGATAGTCGGGCCACACCCACTCTCCACTCGCGCAGGGTTTGGACCAGGAGGTCCTGGGCCCTACGCGAGAGGTTCAGGTTGGCTTGGAGGAGGCGCTGAGACATTGTTACCCAATGTCCATGGCCCCCTCCAAACCACCCGCTCCTTGGGTTTGTGTTGCCCCCTTCGCCACCGCCACTGGCTTGGCGGGGGCAACTGTGCTCGGCCCCGGTTTGGGCTTCGGGGCCGAAGCCTTTCCCGGCACCTTCAAGGGCGGAACCACCGGGACGTCGGAAACCTTCCAAACGCCCGATGATCCGCCCTTGCCTCCCTTTCCTCCTGGCGGTGCTTTCCCCTTTTTGGGGGGAAGCTTGGCGGAGGCTGCGGCCTGCTTAGAAGCCGCCTTTCAGCAGGCGGCACGGCAGGCCTCGCCGCCAAGGCGGTGCACAGTGGGCTCAAAGGCTGAAAACGCGGACAGTGGGATTAAATTGTCTTTTATCGTAACAAAAATGTATTTGTCGATGTTCTTTGCGTAGTTTATCACATATGTTGTATTATTTTGATGTTGTGCTTTCATTTTCATACTATAACTGTAGTCTCTAGCCTATGACCTACCATATAACGGTAGTATTATCTGATGCATAAAATAAACGATTTTTTTCCTCAAAAACTTCACCAAATTTCACACATCAGACATAGGTCAAAATATTCGTCAAAGCTTCTACTTTAACGCCCTGAAACCAGATGGTGCGTTTTTTTGCGAATTTGGAAATGCCAGCAGCAGTATTTTCAGATAATAGAGAAGTTCTTCTTTACGTAATTGTGAGTATTTACATTTGTGACGTTGTTGTGCCCTGCGTGGTGACGGCGCACAGCGGGTAGCAGGATCGGAGGAAGTCCGGCTCGTAGCGTTTAAAGGATTGGAATCCACCGGGATTAAACCTAAAACTTAAGGTTTATTGGTAAAGTATAATCAAAGAACTGACAAGAGGTACAGAGTAACTCGCTGATACGCACTGATGTGTTCCGATTGAAATCTCGATAGCGAGTCCTGTCTGGGACATCGGTTGATGGTTCTGTTCGAGGCAGACGTTGCCTTGGCACGAGGCGCTGGTTAGGCGAAGCGACTCAGTGCCTCGTTGCTAAACGTGACTTAGTGGCTAGACGCTCGTTATTGATATGATAATGTATCATGGACTTTGGACACTGCATTATCCTCTCGAAGAAAGGATTTGACGATATAGCTAGTTTGTGCAATCCGAGAGCCAGCTTTGGGCTCGGGCGCAACAATCCCTCCCCCCTTAAGGGAGAAAAGGGCGAACGTCTTTTCGAAGATGGTGCAGTGTTTACAATATTCGTACAAAGTCATTATAGCTAATATACGTTATAAAGGTACATTATTCGTAGTGTCTTTATAATGTGAAATTATATAATAATGTATGATGTAATATGTATACGTGGAGTAATATAAAGTGCGATTTTTCGTATTTTCGCTGGCGCTTAGGTAAATAGGTACAAGAATCGCGGTTATAAGGTTTTGATGAAAGGGCCTGGTACTTGTGTTCGCGTGCCTTGATTTTCGTTTCGCGGGTTAGGCTTTGGCGCTTCTTGTGCTATAGCGCGCAGGTCAGTACTTCTGCGGTGGGTGATGTATTTATATGTGGTGAGTGCTATCAATGAAAGTATGATGAGTAAAGACAGTGAAGCGGATGTAAAAAATCCGTAATGGTACAATGTTGGGGTCTGAAGAAGTTTCGGTGTAATGTCGGTTTGTTTAGATGTTCCTTGTAGGTCGCTCAGTTTTTGGCTGACTCTATCTAATTCTTCCGGGTGTTTTATAATTCGTTTGAGTTTGAAGTTTGTGCCGTTGTATGAATTTAGTAAGTTTGCTTCTACAGAATTGGCAGGTAAATGTTCTATCGTTAAGTTATATGTTGGTAAGTAGTTCCAGGTTTTTCTTATTCCGTAATACTTTCCAGTTTGGATGGTAAATTCTGTAGCGGTGTACTCGTTGGGTTCGGTGACCATTTTTTATACTGTAGGTCTCGTTTTCATGTTTGGCTATTATTTTGAACGGTCCGATCCACTTAGGAGTTAGCTTTTTTGATCGTCCTCATCGGACTGTTTCGTCCTTAAGCAGGACTTTATCGTCGGGTGTGAATGTTGACACTTTGGTTTTTTTTGTCGTAGACAGTTTTAGATTTTATTTTTTTCTGTTGTAAAGTTTCTCGAGCTATTTCATGGGATGATCGGATTCATTCGCGTAGTTCTTCAGCGTATTTGTCATACGTATATGTTAGGCGCGGAGGTTGCTGCAAGGATGTCGGTAAAGTTGCCTTTTGGCCAAAGGTTAGCTCGTAGGGAGTGTGTCCGGTGGCACTGTGTGGTGTCGTATTGTACGTGAACATCGCATAAGGGAGCCATTCGTTCCAGTCAGTTTGGTCTTCGTTAATGTAATGTTTGAGGTAATTAGCTAGTGTTCGGTGACTTCTTTTTAAAGCGCCGTTAGATTCCGGATGGTAAGCGCTTGTCTGGATTTTGTTTATTTTGAGAAGTTTACACACGTCTTTAAATATTTCGCTAAGAAAGTTTGCTCCTTGGTCGGTAAGTATTTTCTCAGGTATTCCGAAAATACAGACTATTTTTGTCGCGAAAGCTTTTGCAATGGTACCGGCTTCTTGGTCGGGTATGGGTATAGCTATGCTAAATTTGGTTAAAGCGTCTTGGAACGTTAGGATATATTTGTTTCCCTGGTTCGTTATAGTTAAGGGTCCTACGATATCTAACGCATATTTTCGAATGATTCGGTCCAGCTGGCGTCAGCTCTTGGGTGGAAACTCCGGGCTCTTGTTATCGCGTTTATTCTGCTGAGCGCGTCGGCGTTGTTATTTTGAATACCTTTCTTATAGTGAATCTCATAGTCGTACTCTGCTAATTTTATTCGCCATCTGGTTAATCGAGATCCTGGGTCTTTTACATTGAAGAACCAGGTGAGAGGTTTATGGTCGGTGACGATGGTGAATTTGTTCCCGTATAGGTAAGGTCGGAAATGTTGGGTTCCCCATACTATGGCTAAAAGTTCTCTTTCTGTTGTGCTATAGTTTTGCTCTGCCTTGTTGAGGACTCTGCTCGCGTATGCTATCGGCAGGTCTTGGCCTATTTTGCCTTGGGATAGTATTGCGCCGATTGCCTTTCCAGAGGCATCGGTCGTAAGCACGAAGGGTTTGGTGAAATCTGGGTATTGTAGGAGAGATGGCGACGTTCGAACGCTTCTTGCTCTACCGATGTCCATACGAATTTTTGGTTCTTTTTTTAGCAGTTGCGTGATGGGTTTGGATATCCCCGAAAAGTTGTCGATAAATCTTCTATAATATCCAGCTAGTCCTAGAAAGGATTGTATGTCCTTAGGTTTTTGGGGCGTTGGAAAGTTCTTTACGGCCTCTAGTTTTGAGGGGTCAGGTTTTATTCCGTTTTTGCTAATAACATGTCCTAGGTATATGGTCTCTTTACGTAAGAAGTGATATTTAGGGGGTTGCAGTGTTAAGTCATTTTCGCGAAGTTGTTTGAAAACAGATTCAAGACGTTCTTGGTGTTGTTGCAGTGAACATCCATAGACTACTATGTCATCTAGGTAGACGAAGCATTTGATTCCCTGCAGTCCTGTTAATACTGAATTCATGAGCCTTTGGAAAGTTGCGGGTGGATTTTTTAACCCGAAGGACATTCTATTGTATTCGTAGTGTCCGTAAGGAGTTGAGAATGCGGTTTTTCTGCGGTCTTCCGCCTTCATGGGAATTTGGTGGAAACCTGATGCTAAATCTAGCGTGGAAAAATATTTGGCTCCTGCTAATTGGTCCAAAATGTCCTTAATATTTAGTAGGGGGTACGAGTCTCCTGCGGTGACGCCGTTTAGTTTTCGAAAATCAACAACGATTCTAAATCTGGGTCGGCCTGTAGCGTCTGTTTTTTTAGGCACAACTAGTAGAGGGGAGTTCCACGTGCTGGAACTGGGGCTGACTATACCTTCCTTGGCCATTTCTTTAACTTGCTTTTCTACTTCGGTTTTTTGAGTTTGTCGGAGTCTGTACGGTCTAGTGTTAATAGGAGTAGTGTTATCTATTAGAGCTATGGCGTGTTCGGTCTTGTTAGTGCAGCCTAATTTGTCGCCTTCTTGGTAGAATATATCGTTATATCGTTCGCATAGGTCAATTAAGCGTCTTTTTTCTTCGGCGTGTAGGTTGTCGAACGTTATCTCTTTGCGCAATGCTTGCATTCTGTCTGTGCTTCTGGTGACTTTTACTGTGTACGCATTTCCGTTGTCGGCGGTATCGCGAGATAGGTCAGTGTTATTGCACGGTTCGTCAGGGTTTAGTTTCACGAGTGGTATTCTAATTTTGGAATCTTCGGGATTTGTGTTCATCACACTGATAAGGCATTTATTATCGATTCCTGTGGTGAGAACATTGCCTACGAATATTCCGGGCTTGATCATTTCTTGTTCTACAATTCCTTCACCACGGGTGGCGGTGTGTGCTAGAATTAACGTTTCTGTTCGCGCTTTGAATGTTACATGGGCTGCGCTGATGATCGGGATATGTGTTCCGAGAATGTTGAGAGATTGACCGGGTCGGATTTCGACGCCGTGTTTTGAGAGGAAATCAAGTCCTAGGAGTCCGTGTGGTTCTTCGAGTAAGTCGTCACGTACTAGTCGGCAGAGATGCCTGATTTGTTTGTTTCCTATGCGGATGGTGAGGTATGCACTACATAGTGTCTTGGTTACGTTTGGACCGACGCCGTGCAGGGTTACGACTTCTTTCACGGCGGGAACGTCGCTTAGGACCTGTCCGATTTTTAGCAAAGTAACTTCAGCTCCGGTGTCTAAGAGCATGAGGGCTTTTCCGTTAAGCAACTCTGGTGCCTCGATTTCTACTAGGTTACGTGGTGACTCGGGTTCAGCGTCTATCGTGTTAACCCTATATGAACCGATTGTCGTGTCGTCGTCCGGCCTTCCGTCGGACTCTCTGATTACGCTCGGGAGTTATTGGTACGGTGTGAGGGTTGGTCAGTAGAAGGACGGGGCGTGCTTAAGCGTGTGTAACAATTATTGGCGATGTGGCCTATTTTATGGCATCTTCCGCACTTTGGTGCGTCGCGTGCTTGCTTATCGCGAGTATTCCCGCGGTAACGCGAATGGTTATTAGTGCGAAGGGGACCTAGTCCTAGAATCCGTTCTTCCTCGATGGCGGCTGCTATCGCCGATTGCAGGTTATTAAAAGTACGCGTTCGGATTATTAGTCTGAGTTGATCCTTCAATCCTCGAGTAAAATAGCGCAAGGCTTGTTTTTCTAGGAGATCTTCGATGACTGAACTCTGTGACGTGTCAAGGGTGTCCTCGATGGACAGTTCTTTCATTTCGGCTAATAGCCTTTCCAATCTAGACCCGAAATGTTGTACGCTATCTCCTTCTCTCTGTCTACAGCTACTGAAGTCGGTCTGTACAGTGTCGGATGACCTTTTGGACGGCGAATCGCGTTTTGAGTAGGCAAGTTAATTCCTCGAAGCTATCGATTGTTTTGTGTTGCAGTTCTCGCAAGGCTCTACCTTTTATTTTGTTTTTCAAGATAAGTCGCAGGAGTCGCGGTCGCTCGTTTTCGGGTGCGCACTCTAAGGCGCAACCGACATCGTTTACGAACGCGAGTAGGTCGGAGCCTCTGTCTCCCTCAAATACTCCGATTAGTCCGAGCGCGGTTACAACTCCTCGGATCGACTGGTCATTTAAGTCACTAGGACCTTGTCCTGAATGTGACATGGCAAATTCGTTTCCTACTAGACTGAAGTCGTGTCTTTTAACAGGGTATCGGCGCTGTGACGGTACGACGACGCTCTCGGGTGTTGTGTGGGCGCTCGACCCGGAGGCGCGATATGTGTCGGTGCTAGTGTCTAGCTTCGGAGCTCGCACGCGGCGTCGTAGATGGCCGGTGTTGCACAGAGAAGTGCGCGCCTCTACTTTTGTAGGGTCTACTGGATTGAATACCAGCCTCTTATCAAAGAAGGACTCTAGTGATATAGAGAATAACCTTCGCTTGGCGAGAAGGTTCCTGAGGGCAAGTGCGTCTTCCGTAGGCATGCAAGGGCCGTGTGAAGGCTCTGGTTTACAATATATATATTTTTTCGGACATCGCTTGGGCGATTCGAGTTTTCTGTTTACTCACAGGATAACTGGCAGGCGCATGCTGCTGGTAGACGACCGCTGCTGGCCGTGAGGTGTCGGTTGACGTCACTGGAAGCGGCGAGACGATGGTGTCTTCTTATCGCCTGTGCCGTACAAGGTGTTGTCGGCGAGTCGGGATCTTGAGCTCCTTATCGGTCGTACAGGGGACCAGGTGTACTTGGTCTGTGGATTAATGGTGCGTACCTTCTCGGTGCCTCGGTGGTCGTCTCCGCTCGGCCAAAGGTCCTCGGATTAGCAATAGCGGGTTGGTGACGTCCGTTCAGGCTTGGTTATACTTTTCCCGTTAGCTAGGCCGCTTGGCCGTCTCTGACGAGAGAGCGGCTGTCTGGTGAAGTCTGGTGAAGAACGTCTCCTAAGAGCTCGTTCGTGTCTCCGGTTTGGTGGTCCTGCCTGTCTCTACCTCAGCAGAGATTGACTTCTAGGTCGTAGGTAACACTCGCAATCACGCCACGTTACGGTTTTCAGCAGGCTCACAATTTGACTTCGACGGAGCAGATCCCACACCGCTGCCACCATTTAATGTTGTGCCCTGCGTGGTGATGGCGCAGAGCGGGTAGCGGGATCGGAGGAAGTCAGGCTCGTAGCGTTGAAAGGATTGGAATCCACCGGGACTAAACCCAAAACTTAAGGTTTATTGATAAAGTATAATCAAAGAACTGACAAGAGGTACAGAGTAACATGCTGATACGCACTGATGTGTTCTGATCGAAATCTGGACAGCGAGTCCCGCCTGGGACATCGGTTGATGGTTTTGTTCGAGGCAGACGTTGCCTTGGCACGAGGCGCTGATTAGGCGAAGCGACTCAGTGCCTCGTTGCTAAACGTGACTTAGTGGGTAGACGCTCGTTATTGATATCATAATGTATCATGGACTTTGGACACTGCATTATCCTTTCGAAGAAAGGATTTGACGATATAGCTAGTTTGTGCAATCCGAGAGCCTGCTTTGGGCTCGGGCGCAACAACGTCTTTACTTATAAAAAGCCTTATTTCTATATACAAATTAATTATTTACAGGTTGTTTGTTCGATAGCTTGCAATTAGGTAAGTTACATGCTATTTATAATTATTCTAATGATTTTATACTAATGCCTTTCCCTTTTTTCAGGTTTTCTGTCTGGAGCTGGATCTATGTGTAAGTAATATAATTTTATTATATATATATGTATATGTGTATATATATAAGTATTATCGGGCGAACATATAGCTATTGCTGTTCCTCGATTGTCACGGTCGAGGCTAGGGGTTTAAATAGAAAGATGTGCTGAGTGCACTCCTACATGAGTCGTGTCACTAAGGGATCGTTTTCTACGTATTGTGGGATTTCGCCCGGTGATCCCGGAACTAATGGTATATAGAACAATCCGTTGCTGGACTGGTCGGTTGGTGGAGGATCGATAGAGGGAGCGAGCCCTGGTTGATCGTGATCACAACATTCGGGCTCCACTTTTGGCTCGAGTTGGAGTTCACCCACGATCTCCTCCACCGGGTCGGTTTCGATCTCTGACTTAACGTCGCAAGTAATCGGCTGGTCGTCCTCCGGTTAGATTGGCGCGAGACAGGGCAATATGCGTGCTCGTCCACGTCGGACCTGACAGTCGGCCCGTAATTTGCACAGGAGGACTGATTCTCGGTTCTAGTGTTAACCCGAGGCTGATGAGGGTCGGCAGCAGCTCCAGCACGCAAATGGGGCTCTACTATCCTCCGGGCAGCTCGAGGCGGAGTCGAAAGGATCGCACGCAAGTACGCGTGGTACACCCACTCGTAAAATTCCAGCTCCTCGCGATATACAGGGTGAGTCACTTGCCTTTTAATCATCCCCTTCACACTCGAGTTCGAATTATTTCCATTATTGGTACAATTTGATATTATAAATAAATGTCAATGTTTGGAAAAGACTCGGTATATACTCCTTTATATTAAAATTACTCAACACCGTATAATCATACCATTTTCAACGGCGTATGTCCATCATTGGCGATTCAAAGGCATGTGAATCACCCTGTACATGTTCGTAGTACCGTTGCCTTCTCTCCCTGACGCATCGCCCAGACCGATGGCTTCGCCGTGAAGCAGGGCGGTGGTCGGCGCCATTGCAGTAATTTCCTCGGTTTTGAGTGTTGCCTTGCCGACGCTGTCAATCAGCGCGATCTCGATAGGCTGAACTGAAAGGAGTCGATGACAAGCGTAAGAATAACTAATCTTTGCCACCTCGTCGCTAAGAAAAAGCGCGGTTTCGTTGGCAGGCTCTCGAGTTATTGACGGATGAATCCCGATTAAACCGTTATTACAAGCGTTACACATCGCGAGCATTGGAATATATTTGATAGTGGATGTCGCGGGTGAAATCACCGATAAACGAATGAATCTCGTGGCATAGATATATATTCATACGTTCGAATAGTACACGCACGGGTAATACATAATTAAACGAACCTCGGAACAATAGAATAAGTGCCATTAACGTGTCAGTTGGACACGGAGTTCTATCACGGCTCTGACAGTTAATTAGACTCACGTTTAATGTGGCGAGTGCCTGCAGCGTTTACCAAGTTCCTCGCAGGAATCGGGAGGTCCGTGTTGCTGGTATAACGTGATGCTTCGCGAAAGAGGAGCACTAGTGTCGACTACTCTCGAATAAACTTAGAGCGAGTATTCTGAACACTGCTGAGTATAGCTGGAGCATTGAGAGTTTAGGTCTACTGCTGTCAGGCGCACGATGAGAACTGATGCTCCGAGACTCTCCGGAGCCCCGTAGGGTCTCCGCGCAATGGGGCCGCGCAGCGTGGACGTAGTGGGGAGCCAATCGGAGGCCAGGATCCCGAGTCCGCGCGGACTTCGAAACCGCTGACCTCAGGAATCTCACGCTCGGCGCGCTCCACGTGCGATGCTGCGTAGGCGATCCCACGCTGGACCGCGCGTGGCTTATCGCTTGTAGACGAGCTAGAGCCTCGCGCGTTATCTAACACTTCGTACGTGACTTTAAGTAGTTCTTTCGTGAGAATGGAATGCGGGGTACGTTTACTTGACACCTCGCTGTCATCTTTTCGTGGGGAGTCCAAGGGTAACTCTGTGGTAAGACCACGTGTGCTTGAGCACGTGAGAATCGGTGAGTATACCGAAAACTCGGCCCGAGTTCGTCTACCAGGCGTTCGGAGGATATACACATCCTTATAGCTTATAATTATGTTCGTCCAACGACTCACGATCATTATCGTCAATAGCTGATCATACCCAATAATGCTCGAGGTTCGTTGTGGTTGTGTTAAAGGCTACGGCTTAACCTACATCGCAATTATGGCGCGGCGTTCCCAAACATACGGTGTTAAAGGACAGTGTCAATAGAAAAAGTTAAAAGACCAATGTTAAAAGACAAAGATAAGAGTGTCCTGACGTGTTATTTGGGCATCCATGACATGTATCGAGGATTTTCCCTTCTGTATTGATAGTGCTGAACCCCGACACGGCGCGTCCCCGGGTGGTGGATAGCGGGATGCCCTACGGACATAGTCCGGTGGGTAGCGGTCCTGGAAACAGGCTGCCGCGGACCAAAATCGGCAACAAACTTACACTTACACGCACTTCACACACACTCCCCCGTGGTGTGCTGCCTCTCGAGGTAGACCGCTGCGAGGGAGCACACACACAGGAACACACCCTACATCACACTCACATGCACACGAGAGACGGTCGCGTTGCGGGGCCGTTCTCCCTGTTCGGGGGGGATGGTCCGTCGCTCTGCCGGGGTGGTGCCACGGGAGGGTACAGCAGAGAAATCGGGATTGGCACTCCCGGGCCGCCTCCTAGTACAGGGGCCCGAACCCCGTCTAACCAACGGGGAGGCTGCCCTATCAGGGGGCACATAATCTCGTGGCGGGTTGTAGTGCCGGTTGGTGACCGGATGGGACCCTGCAGCCCATCCCGGGGGCACTACCGCGGCCACCCGTGGATGCCCTAAAAAAGCTTAGCCACCGCGGTGGCGTGGCCGACCCCTCCCCGCTCGGGGGTGTGACGGATTTTCCGCGCGCAACCGTCTTCAACACACTGCGTGCACACACACAAAGACGAGGATGGGAGGTATGGGCGGAGGCCTTAAAGCTCAACAACCATGGCAGACACAACTAAAAAAAATGTGACTCAAACGTGCCAAAAAGCAAGCGAGTTTCCCAGCTCAAGAGAGGCTGGTGAGGAGGGTAACGGTGCGGACCCCCATTCCGTCATCGGAATGGGGCCGCCCGCGACTCCCTCGGAGGTACGCAAGAAGCGCACCGGGAAGAAGCGAGTGGTTGTCAGACCCGCGGAGGACAGCGTGGACGAGTCGTCTGACTCGGGCACGTCTCTTGCCTCCGCAGTGTCGGCCACCGGACTGCACGGTAGTGCTAAGCCGGCTGCCCGCTGCGCTTACACAGGAGGTCCTGACCTGGCGGATATCGGAGGCCTGGCTGTTCTCCGTAGGCGAGGACCCCAATGCCTCGATGGCATCCGCGTCCTCCCGCATGGGGGGAGGGGCAGGGGGAGCGCCAGACCACGAGTGAGTGCGCCGAGTCGGCAAAGGCGAAGAAACACCAGGTCGACTCGGCGCGCGACGGGAGGGAGCCCCAAGCGAGGCAGCTCCTTGTATCCTCGAGGGCAGCGCCTCATATCCACAGGCGATCTTGCGCCTGGAGGAGAGGAGGGCGCGGCTCAGGCCCTCCATATGGAGGCTGAGCTAGCGCGAAAGCTGCGGGTCGCCTCTTCTGTGGATGTAGGTGCCCACATTATTGAGGCAATGGACGTGGTGCGCCACCTGGCGGCCACCTCGTCTAACCTCAAGGGCACCTACAAACGTAGGTTCCGGGAGGCGGCCCAGGCAGCAACCGCGGCGGCGGCGGAGTTGGCAGCCAGGGCCAACTCCAACGGGGAAGGCGCCCTTATCAGGGCAGAAAATCGGTGCCTGAGGGCCAGGATCGTCGACCTCGACGGGGAGATTTTCTCCCTCTCGAGGAAGGTAGATATCCTGGGCCGTAGGGGGTGGGACCCTCAGGCGCCACGGCGACGGCTCCCTGCGCGCCCAGTGATGGCCCCGTCGGCCTCGCTCTCGAGGAGAGAGCGATGGCTCGGATCGGGGCTCTCATGGAGGCCAAACAAGCCAGCTTCCGGGAGGAGCTCTTCCTGAGGCGGGCGGTGAGACCTCCATTGGGTGCAAAGGCGGCGACTCGGGCGGATGGGTGTGAGCCCGTCCGGGCCGCCGCTTCTTCCGCGGAGGTTCCAGCGGTGGACGGTACAGTCCTGGGGGGTACAGAGGTGGTGGGGGCAGAACGGATCCCTGTAGGACCCCGGCGTACATCTCCCTCGCGTACTCTTGCGCCCGACTCATAAAGCAGTAATCAAGGACTACATCATTCCTTACCCTCAGTATAGTGAGCCGACACCGGCTTCTGTCATCTCCCTCCGGTATTGTGAGCCGCCATCGCCTTCTGCTGTTTTGCCGTGGTATCGCGAGCCGCCACCGGCTTCTGCCTATCCCTCAGTCGGCAAGTAAGCCGTATCTGTAGCGTCTGTAGACGCTCCTATAAGAAAATAACCAAGGCAGTCAGCCATTATATCAAAGTAAAATTTTGCGATCAAAATTAGTTCTCAGTGAATCTGGTATCCTTTTCATATACGTTTACCTTTATAAATTCTTCCTCTCGCTTCTATTAAATGCCGCGAGAGAATCATCGTTTCGGACGCATGCTCCGCGCCAGGAAACAAATCACGGATCTTAACAAACATGGAGAATTCGATCCATCGGTCTTCGAGTCTCTGCATAACAAGGAAAATATAGAACCTTACATTCCCACTACTAACAAAGATACTTTCAAAATTTCGCACTATGTACCTACGCGTAAACCAATCACTAAGCCTCGAGCAAACTCTATTTTAGAATTTCCGGCTAGAATATACGCACCTTTCAAACCACCAACATGCACTCCCCGAAAGTCCTCCACCTCTAGTAACTCCTCTGCCTTCCTCCTGGAATGAACTCCAGAACTCAGTTTTGTCTCCTCCTAGCGGTATTAACCCACTTACTTCCTTCAGTCGAGTCTCTATAAATCATCCTCCTCCAAATGAACCACCTATTCGTTTTAATATTATTCCTTCTTACCGAAAATGACTTTAAAATAGTTTTCTCTTACCTTTTAATTTTCACATACGTTGTCTTCATCTTAGCCCGCTTCGCCCTTACCGCTCGAATCGCGTAGAGGAAATTCCCAATCTAAAACCAAAAAAACTTCAAAATTATTATATTTACATACTCGAGTTTCGTAATTCTCATAAAAATTACCTGGTGACAGCAGCTGCCCTGCATTTCCGTGAGCCAGGACGGTAACTACGACGACAAATTCTACTGGCGGCATTCGATTCCTCTGTTACGTCCCGCCCAAGTCCTCGGAGGACCGATCGATGGACGCAACAGGGGAAGGAAGGGATCTTGCCTCGCCGTCGAAGTGTATCGCACAAGGGTGCCACTGCATGTGTTACGTCTCGGGGGGCGTCGACCGGAGGTTGAGGTCTTTCGCAATCTGTTAGTCGATCTAGTTCCAAGACGCGCCGATTTTCAATTATCATTTGCCTCTTTTTCGGGTCAGTCGCATGCACTAAACTATCCCCTGGGATGAGGCGCGGTTGTAGAGAGAGTCGAGTGGGCATGACTTACACGGAGGGCACTACTCTGCTTTGCCGTGGTATGATCCTAGCTAGCACGGGAGAGGAAATCTCGCAGGTAGGTAAGATGATTAAGATTGATGGTAACAGGTAAGGCAGAAGTTAGATAAACAGTGGATGGTAAAACAGTACGGTGGTTGATGAACAGTAGGTAAGTGGTAGCGTTGTAAGGTAGGTAATGAATCGTGGTGAGGTCGGTAAGTAGGAGAAATGTAGGTAAGGTAGTATAGTGAGTGATCGGGTGATCTTGGGTCGGTAATGGCAAAAGTAGACCTATCGAATCTGGTTGAATGACTGTACTTGTCGGCGCGTCCGGATGGCGCCATCTTGTAGTTGATCCGATAGATGCTATCAGGAAAATCAGATATTATTCTCGAGTCTCGCTAATGCTCGGGACAGACTCGAGAATAATAATGCGAAATTAAGAATCCTTTTACTTTATGATAGCTGAAATTCACTTTAACTGTATGGTTTTGCGTCAACTACGTTAGATTTCAATATTCCTTTTCCCGATACTTCGGCCCGGGAGATTCGAAGGTGGCCAGCCCTCAGTTTCACAATAAAGGGCGCCAGGCATCGACGATGCCACACAAGATCCGTAGTTCGCAAAAGAGCCGGCTACGAGGAATCTCCCGAGACGGCGGAACGCGCCTTTCGGCTAGCTCAGACAAACAAAGGGAGAGCACGTGGGTTCGACACGAATGAACAGTGGCCAGGATTGAACTAGAAAACTTTTATTTCGACAATGCAAAGCGATAACAAGGTCCTTCGCTCGAGGTGTTCACTAGCAACCTCGGGCGAAGCATGTGGCCGCGAGTTAGAAGTAAGTCGAGATCACAGTCCGATGTTAGCTAGTTCGACGCGGTTGTTCGGCGTTAAGGCGGTTGATGAATTTGCGGTCGTCTGAATTCTACGCAAAGCTACACGTTGACTCTTGGCTGACTTCCTCAGCCCGCAGGAAGATTTCAGTTCTAGATAGATCAGATGGAAAGCTCGGAAGTTCGATAGAGAGGAAGATCGCGAATAGGTCGTAATGGAAACTTACAGTCGAGCAGCTACAAACCTGAAGGGCGAAGAAACAGCGAAGGTCTAGTTGAGATCCCACAAAAGTGGGTCCCTTACAGACTGCTAGACCGGAAAGATGTTCGCTTACCGCTAGTTTTTCCCTAGGTGTTAGTGGGGAAGTTAGAGGAGCGATAAAGCTTCGTCCTTCCTTCCTTCCTTCCTTCCTTTCTTCCTTCCTTCGGTAATAGTTTCTTTTGTTCGTTAGTCGCTCTAGTCACTCGCTAGTCCGCTCGCTTCAATCGTTAGCACAACAGTGCCGAATTCTACGCCCTACTAACGTTCGCCTAGCCGCCTTTGTCCCCCGAAATCGATAATCGATCGCTATTGGTCGCCGGATCCTTTTTTTTTTTTTTTTCGTGGGGAAATCCTCATGGACACCCCGCCGCCCTGGTGGGGGCAACGGGGTAGTGCCGGACTCTTACCGGCTAAAACCCCACGGTGGCCATCCTCAGCGCTTATTGGGGCGACACCGGGAACTCTGTTCGAACACGACCGGTGCCGCCCCGCGCCCGCCCCCTAGTGGGGGCCCGTCTCGTGGTGGGGGAGTGGCCATCGCCTCTCTCGCTTTCACGAGAGAGGGAGGCGTCCCCCACTACTCGCAGGGAGACACGGCTCGCCGCACTCCTTCGCCACCGGCGAAGGAGGAGCGAACCGTGCCCCCCGCACCGCCAATCTCACCTGTGCGGGACGTGCGATCACTACACGCCCCGCCCCGCCTCGGGGCCGCTTTGCGGAGGCGACAGAGCCACCACTCTGCCGCCTGGCGGCCCCTTGGCACATGCCCGGCCCACTGGCAGGAAAACCCCACCGGCGGGTCCGGGCCTTCGACCCTAATTGGGGGGAACTGCGTCCCCCCGTGCGGGGCGGCGGCGCGGACGGGCCCTCCCCAGACGGAAAGGGTCCGTCCTCTCCCGCCGCCGCTCCGCCTCCTCCTTTTGGGAGAGCACTTCCTCGCAAAAGGCGAGGAAGGCCCTCCACGACCTCTCGCTGCCGAGGATCTGTCGGATGACCGTCGGCAGCGAGAGGTTCCTCCCAATATACCGGACCAGGACACGGCGCTGTTCCCCCCAGGCCCTGCAATGCTGGAGGGTATGTTGCGCCGTGTCCCGGTCCCCGTCGCAATGGTGGCACTGTGCCGTCGCCTCCTTCCCGATGCGACGCAGGTACTCACCGAAGCAGCCATGCCCGGTGAGCACCTGCGTGGCGTGGTAGGAGAGCTGCCCCCTGCCGCGACTCACCCAAGCCTCAAGGCTCGGGAGAATCGCCCCGACGGCTCTGTGGCGGGAGTTGGCTGGATCTTCCAGCCTCTCCCGCCACATCTCGACAACGAGCCGCCGGGTCTGGCGCTTGAGCTCCTCGACCGACCGTTCCGTGGGTGCTCCGCCCCTGTTTCGGAGGGCGCGAAGACCCGAATAGGTCCTCGCGTCCCCCACCGCCAGGATGTCCAGGGGCGGAAACCTTGCCAACAGGCAAGCCGACGCCAGGGAGATCGTGCGATATCCCCGCACGACCCTGACGGCCATCCGACGCTGTACCCTGAAGACCAGGGCACAATTGCGCCGGCAGGCCGCCAGGTCGTCCGCCCAGACTGGCGCTCCGTAGAGCACCATGGAACGGACGACTCCCGCATAAAGGCGTCGGACACCTTCCCACGGTCCCCCGATGTTGGGGAGCAGGCGTCCTAAGGCGCCCGCCGCCTTCTCAACACGGGGGATAAGCCGGCCGAAGTGCTGGTTGAAGCGCCAGAGGCCGTCCAGTGTGAGCCCAAGATACTTCATCGTATCGCTCACCTGGACGCGGGTCTCTCCTACCGCGATCCACCGCTGGGCAGGCGGCCCCGCAGACCGTTGGCGATCGTAAAACCAGATCGCCTCGGTCTTTTGAGGGGCCACCCGAAGGCCCAGTCGGTGGATTCGGGCGACGACACAGGCCACCGCTGTCTCCGCCACGCGGATGGTCCTCCTCCCGTCCTCCCCGCTGACTACCACGAGGGTGTCGTCTGCATAGCAGATCAACGTGGAGTCAGCGGGGAGTGCAGCCCGCAGAACGTAGTCGTAGCCGAGGTCCCATAGCAGGGGGCCCAAAACGGACCCCTGCGGGACTCCGGCGTACGTCTCCCTCTCGTACTCCTGCGACCGGCCCACGAACGTAATGTTCCTGTCGGCGAGGTAGTCCCCGACGACGGCCCGCAACTCAGGGGGCACTCGATGGTGTTCGAGCGCCTCCCTGATGACCCACCAGGGCAGGGTGTTAAATGCATTAACTATATCCAATGATATAGCAATACACACCCTGCCCCGGCTTGCAGCCGACTCCGTCAGGGACCTTAGACGCTTAATCGCGTCCAAAGTCGATCGTCCCTGATGGTCGCCGGATCCTACCGTGCGCTCAGGGCTCGCTAAGCCCTCGGACGAACGACGCCAGGGCTGTAGGCCCCACAGTGCGCCCATCCCGCTCCGTCGAGACGATAAACGGTCAGCCTCCCACGTTGCTGGGTGCCTCGGGGTCGCCTGCCTCACCACCCAGTTTCCTCCCACGTTGACCAGTCGTCGTCGGAAACTTTCGGAGACTGCTGACCCCTTAATGTTCATCCTGGTCGGGCCGAATTCCTCTGGGCTGGCAGAGTTGGTGACTTCAGGTGCTGTGGGTAGTTGGTCGTCCCTGGTTGCTGCTCCCTAATTGGCTTAGGCGAAGTTGATCGGCGTTAGTCGAGATTCTCGCTCTTCTGAGGCTCTTTATTGGAGACGCTAGTTTACTATTTTCTCGGCGCTAGATTTGAGCAAGAGGGTTGCTTCTGTGACGTACGAAAAACGCAACATCACAATGCATATGTCAATTCGCCTGCCCGTCGCTGGTTTCAAGCGCATTTTCGATAGGCAGCATTAGGATAACAAGAGCAACACGTTTAAGGCCAGAGTCAGGCAAAACCATCTCGTCGCTAGCAAATAGCGACATTCTGTCGGCTGGCTGTGATAATCACATAGAAATAATTATATTCCGAATATTACCTTTCTATGATTGCGACTCTTAATGTCTGATAATGCATCCCGAACCCGATGGAATAGGATGATGTTGAATATTGGGACTCGCCTTACCCTACGAGTGTCGAGAAGTTACCAAAGTGATAGAAATAAAGTAAGCGTCTATGAGGTAACTGGTAGAGTTAAGCAATGATTTGATGGACAGCTGATATGAGGTTATGCTTAGGACTTATTCTATCTTATTGCTATGAAATTCTGATCATAAAATATCGACACACTTGAGTTCAAATAAGTGAGTTTATTCGTGTGGACGCAATCTAATATGTGTAGTGTATACATTTATGTAGTTATATGTGTATATGTATGAGTGTGGGCGTGCGAGTATGATTATTACATTTCTTCGATAACCACGGTCGGCGGTGGCGGTACGTACTCAATGATGTACTCGGAGCAATCCTGTATTAACTGGGTTACTAGTGGATTACTTTCGATATATCGGAAAGAGTCGCCCGGTGATCTAGTTATTAATGGTACGTAATATAGCCCGCCATTATGTGAACTCCTCGGCAGAGGATCGTCGAAGGGACCGGCCTCCGGTTGGTCGCGATTATAGTCCTCGGGCTCTTCCTTCGGCTCGACCTGAGGCTCGTTCACAAACTCCTCCACTGGGTGCGTTTCGATTTCCGCCTTAATGTCCAGATTGAACAACTGTTCTTCGACCGGTTCGGAATGACACGAGACAGGCGAGTACGCGTGTTCGTCCATATCGGGAGCGACACGAGACGTGTAATTTGGACATGGCGGTTCGTTCACAATTTTAATTTCGGCACGAGGTTCGGTGGGTCTAGTAGGGGTTCCACTACGTAGATGCGTCTCGATGATCTTGCGGGCAGCTCGGCCCGGGACCGGGGAGCGCATTTGGTAAGGCGTACGGAAATGCGCATGGTACACCCACTCGTAGATCTCCGCTTCTTCACGGCGTACATGCTCATTGTAATGTTACCTTCCTCCCTAACTCGCCGCCCTGACCGATGGCTTCGTGGTGAAGCGGGGCGGTAGTGCGCGCAATCCGTCCACGCCATCGCAGATAATTGCGGGTTGTTGTTGTTCTTGCCTGGCCGACACTGGCAATCAGCGCGATCTCGATAGGCGGAACAGAAAGGAGCCGATGACAAGCGTAAGAATAACTAACCTTTGCCACCTCGTCGCTAACAAATAGCGCGGTTTCTTTGGCCGGCTCTCGAGTTATTGACAGGCGAATGAAATTAACCATTATTGCAAGGATTAGATATCACGGGCATTGATGCACATTGAGTAGTGGGTGCCACTGGTAAAATCACCGACAAACGAATGAGTCCCGTGTAGTAAGTATATTGTAAAGCGTTTGAGTAGTACACGAATCGATAATACATAATTAAGTGAATCTCGGAACAGTAGAATAAGTATAATTATTAACGGACCATTGGATACGGAGTTCTATCGCGGCACTGACAGTTTAATTGGACTTACGTTGAATGGAAATGAGTTGCGGTGGTTGGTATATTCCTCGCTGGAATCAGGAGTTCCGTGTAGCTGCTGTACTGCGATGCTTCACGAAGCACGAACGCTAATAGTCACAACTCTTGGATTCGTTTAAACAATACTGAATGTAGCTGGAGCACTTTGGGTTTACGTCCGCTGATGTCAGGTCCACGATGAGAACTGATTGTCCGAGTGACTCTCCGGAGCCCCATAGAGTCTCCGAGTAGTGGGGCAGGCGCCCCGCGAGCGGTGGGGAGCCAATCAGTGCGCGCGATAGCGGTCACGTACTCGAGTCTGCGCGGACAGCGGCGCTGCTGACATCAGGGATCCCACGCTTTGGCGCTTCACGTGTGATGTTACGCAAGTGGTCCCACGCTAGGCCGCGCGCGTCTTATGGCTAGTAGA